>OU612043.1:18969926-19580759 GCA_914767935.1 Coremacera marginata
TTAATAGGAAGTCCATCGTGGTTCTTTGAACATAACTGCATATAAATTGTAGAGTTTTCTTATACTTTGATATCGTGACCACAAAATTATACAATTACAAATATCATACGTTTCCTTATCTGAATTTTCAGCAAAACAACAGTCTTCCCTATGTAAACCATGTATTGAATATGAAAAACGAAGAGATGATCTCGTTTCAGTTATCATATCCTGAAAAAATTTAACATGATCGGGGTCGATTAATTTTTCATATGTAATTAAGAATTTTTCTAGTTCGCACGATGAAACCATAGTTGTTTATTTCAAGTGAGAGGTATACTATAAACTAATCTGTTTTGTTTTTTAATTATTCTTTATTAAAAAAAAAAAAAAAAAAAAAAAAAAAACAAACCTATGATAAGGTCCAGATATAAATGTTTTCTCAGAGTCGTAATATAAAAATTCTGTATAAAAGTTCAAGCGTTTTACAGTTTCTTTCATAGTTGTTGGTCGTTGTTGATCGTTGGTTCTAATAATTAATAATAATAATAAATTAAACTTTCAAAATGGAGAACAGGAAAAATACATTGAAAGCTTTGAATGAGCTTACAAACAAAAGGAAGAGCATCATTCCGTTGAGTAATATTCCATTCAACACTAAATTAATTATATTGAAAGCGAAGAGGACAAATACTAAATTTGGATGGAAGATCATGTTGGAATTGGAGAAAAATGTTATGTTTCTACCTGTTTTTTACAATGAAATGAGTGATGAAACTCTGGAGAGCTTAAACTCAGGAGATTTCTCTATTGAGAGAATGCTTATAAATTCGAAAAATCCAATGTATTTTGAATTCAAATTTTCTTGTAAGAATAAATAAAATTAAAAAAGTATTTATGTGTCAGCCTTTTACCCTTTAAATAAAAAAATCATAAATAAAGCAAACAGTTGTTTTTATTTTAATTGTACAATATTTGTACATTTATAAATGTGAAATTGATTACTTATAAATCTAACAAATCCAAACATTGATTTGTTGCTACACTTAATGTTCCTTATTGTGCTAACTTTTTCATATTTATAGATAATTCCCATTAGTTGCTTTAGGAATTTATCTTCAAAAAACCATTCAATATCGCTTCCAATATCCATTTTAGAGGGAACACCATGCATCAAGTCATCAGTTTCAGCATTCAACACTTCATCATTACACCATTGTTGAATTATGTTTTTCAATTTTGATACTTCTACATTATTTTTAAAATTTATTTCAAAAGTTGGTTTTTCCTTATAACTTTGTGAAGTTATCATAAATTTGGTACTTTTGAATAAATTCATAACATTTATATCTTCATGTTTAATAGAATTATTGCAACTAGCATGTTGGTGTTGTTGTTTTTTTAGGTTTTTATTAGGATTTGCTGATTTTCTTCGTTTTTTTAATGCTGGTTCCTTGCTTTCATTATGAGTTTTTTCAAACACTTCGTTGAAGTCTTCATGACATTTCAAAAATTCACTCTCGTCATGGTTTTGTTGTGGTTGTTGATCTTCTTCATTCTTATTAACATCATCATTATGAGTTTCCTCCAACACTTTATCCAAGTTTTCATAATATGTCTGAAGATCACTCAAAAAATCGATGTCCTTGTCAGCACCCCAAAATACATCCTTATTCATACTTTTTTGTTTAACGTTAGTTGAATTTTTAATTGAAACTAATAAATTTTTCAAAGTGTTGAAACTATTTATAAGTAAATAACCTTTCAATTTGCGTTTGGTTTTGTATTTATCTACATATTTCTTTGTTTATGAAGAAGAAAAAAATTTTTTACAACGATGAAATCGAATATAAATACAGCTGTCAACATTATGGAAAATTAAAAATGTCTTTTATACGCGACGAAGTAGCAATGGCTAGTAGTGCTGTTCGCGATTTAGTGGATTCGATGACTGAACCACAAATTGACGATTGTTTAGTAATACCCCAGTCGACTTTTGAAACTGTTAACACGAGTGATCATCAATTTTGGAGCGATGTGTGGAGGAACGACCGAGATATTCACTCAATAATGAAAATCTTTAAAAAAATGATGGAGTATTACATCAAGGAAGAGTTGAGAATTGATGAGAACTACTCGATAACAATAAAACTAGTGCTAGTGAAGCGGGTGACTGCGAATAATTTATATATATTTAAGTGTGAAGTACCAGCTCAAGAATTGATAGGAATTGAAAACTTAGCATTAAGAAGAGAAGTCTCATTTATTCCAAAATGTGTATATTATCTAGAAGTGTGTAATGCGAAAGTAAAAATGTACAAAAATTATGTAATGAAAAATATTTTATTAATAGATATTTAATAAAGTTACAATGTTTTAAACTGAAAATTTTTGTTTTTCATTTTATTAACTAGAGTATTATCTAAATATTTTTATTGAAACTACAATTTTTACAACGATTTAAATTATATATATTTGTGTAAAGTTGAATAATTTTATTCGCCTCATCTTCCATACGGTTGAATGATGAACATCCACAAGTGTCTGGTCCAGATCTACAATTATTATCTGACCACGGGCAGTCTTCAAAATGTTCGCCAAATCGCGAATTTATTTTTTTCAAATTGTTTTTATATTCCATTTTCGTTTGAATTTTAACAAGTCTATCCTTTTCATCCTCCGGTAGGATATGTGAAAATTTTTTCAAAAAACTATAGATATCCTTTATAATAGTCATTTTTTATTTCAAAACTACTGTATTGTCATATGTAGAGTTTGATAATAAGCATTAACATCAATGATTTCTGGTTTTATAGCATAATTTGAACGTTGATATAATTCTTGTCTAGTTTCATTATCATTTTGATTTATTTCATCATTATATTCAAAGCAATAGATATTAAGTGTACGTAATTCATAATTGCTATAGTAGGAACATTTAATTCGTATTTCAAATGTTTCATATTTCAAATTAAAGTGACGATGAAAAACTCCTGAACTCTCATAAATTCCACCAATTTGCATTTCTTTCTCTATTAGATTTCTCCTGAAAACCTCAATTGCATCTTCAACAGAAAATTTCCTTTCTGGAGTTGGACTATTTCTATGATAACGATCTACATTCTTTTGGTAGTCTGAATCATCATCATAAGTAGGTACTCTGTATGGATATCTCAATGTTGTGGTCGGTGTTGAGGTGCTTGTATTAATATCATCATATTTAACATTTTCCAATTGAAGGGTTATGTTAACTTTTATTTGAAGTGAAATATTCGGGATCTGTATGACAAAACTAACCTGTTTTCCATATTCAATATTGTAAAAAGTAGTAGTATTTTCACGTCGTTCATGTAAATAATTTCTAGTTTGATAGCATGTAATATGACGTATTTGTAATATTACGTATGCAATAAATATAAATAATAACAATTTTCTTGAGCTCATGTTTCTATGTTGAATCTTTCCCTGACCACAACTATTTAAGTAATAACCATTTGTAAAGTCTGTATATAGTCTTTTACATCAATAATTCTCACTTTCAATGGTTCATAATTTGGATCTTGAATTCTAATTCTTTCAATTTCACCATTGCTTAGAATCATTTCAGTTTCTGTTTCCCGATATTCAAGGCATTTAATGCTCAATCTTCTCTCTTCAAATCTACTATCATAAGTACAACGAATTGGAATATCTACATTTTCATATTCAAGGTTAAAATGTCGATAAAATACTTCCTTAGAATCAATAATTCCACCAATTTCATTTTCTTTAGTAATTAAATCCTTATGAAAGGCTTCTATGGCTTCATCCACAGTAAAAAGTCTTGAAGGTATTCCTTGAGTTGTACTCTCAAATTCTACAGTTGTTGTTGTTGTTGTTGTTGTTGTTGTTGTTGTTGTTGTTGAAGTGGTATTGGCATTGACATGTTCTTGGATACATATTATACAACATTGATAAGTTTATTTCATCACATTGTGGAATATCTTCGATATTGAAAACACGCTGTTTTAAAAATTCTTCAATCCACTTTTGTTTCTCCGTCCCCTTTACATACACTTTTTTATTCTTCAGTAGAGGTTTTAAATATCTCTGAATGTTTTTAAATGAATCGCTTCCATAGTCCCATAGCAGATTATGATGATTTAATTTTAACCAATTGGATTGACGTTGATCATCTTCACTTAAATCCTTGAATTCGAATGGAGCTTTTATGTGGAAACAGTGGAATTCATCTTCACTTAATACAACTGCTATCTCCTTAAAAACAAAACGATTATCGTAGATTTTAAAACCTTGAACATCAACAGTTGCAAACATTATGTTAAATAAATAGCAGTAGTTGTCAGAACCCTTTTTATATAGAATGTCTGTATACATGTGTGTATTTTTATTAAATTATTTTTTTAATAACATTTGTGAGTGGTGTATATTCAAAGACTTTATCGTGAATGAGCATACAATAAGCTGATGTACTTGGAGGGACATTTGTTCGAAATTTTAATTCAATTCTAATATCTATTGGTCCTCCTTTTACACTCTCATTTTGATGAGAGACATCTAGAACAATTATTGGTGCAATGCTAGCAAAATTTTCTGGTGATAAAAGTGGTTGTGGAGAACGTCCATAGTATCCTTGTTGAAATTTTTGATACATATCATAGAGTAAAGCGTAACGATTATGATCAAATCTAATGTTGAGGTCGTCATAGGGATATACATCAGAGTTAAGATGAACTTTTACATCTGATAAGTTACAATGTATGAACTTATTGTTGTTTTTAAATCCTAAAAGTATAAATCGAGGTCTTTCATTTTCACCTGCCAGTTTCACATTCCATAAAATATTTGTACTTTCAACAAGAGAAGGATTATAATAAACATCCCAACTTCTAAACGATATATTAAGTGGTAGTTTACTATTTATTGTTTTTAACATTTTTAATCGGTAATCATCTGAAAGATGAATGTGTGGTACTTTCCATGTGATATTCAAGAGCTTTAATATAAGATTGTCTGTTTTAGTAGTTGAACTCATAATGTTCTTGTCATCTTTAGATCGTATCAAAATCAATTCATGTTTACAATTCACAATTAATTTGTCAAAATCTTCTGCAAATCCAAGTAAATTCTTTAACGGAACACAAAAATTAAAATGTCCCGTTTTAAGTAGAATATTATCTTTTTCAAATGGACACCATCCAGCGTTTTGAAGATTTATACTTTCAAATGCATTAAGTGATACATAATTTTTCATATCTGATGCAATTCCCAATTGTCTTGTACGATCAATTTCTACCCCATTCATCTCATATCGAATTTCATCAAATAAATATGCTATACAGTTGTTCAAGAGTTTAACAGTTTTTGATATAGAATTATCGCTGTTGGATACAAATCCCTCAATATACAAAAGACTCTCACTTGGTAATACATACAAGTCCTGGTTTTGTATTGGTATACGTATTTCATCATCATTTTTAAATGATTGTAAATATGATGTATAGCTGTGATATTCTTTTTTCACTATACTCTCGTCGAAAAATGGTTTGTATAGAACATTTATTACGTCACTCATATTGGTTTTTTAATTGTAATCCAATGCTTTCTAAAAATTCTTTATTCGATTTAGTTAAATAAATTCTATGTCTTGACCTTTTAATAATTGGTTTTTTATTTAGATTTGATTCTTCTTTTGTTGTTTTTGTTGTTGTTGTTGTTGTTGTTAGTGGACTAGTGAAGTGGTTGTTATGTAATTGCTTTTTATTAAAAACTATCATTCTTTATATAGGCTTTAAATGTAATCTTATTGATATTTTTTCACCGCGAAAATTAATTAGGTTACCACCTTGATCTACAACTTTAAGAACAAGAGTGCTGATTTGTTTTGTGTTAACTGGTAAATATATAACATTAACTGGTATTTCTGTAATTTTGTATCCTGGACTAACTCGAAGGGAGAACTGATGAATTGTATGCACATTTATTCCATTTATATATGATCCATTGATAATATTACACTCAATTGATATTGTATTTATTTTAGAAATATCTACCGGATTATCAGAATAATTTTTAACATCAGGTTTCAATATTCTGTTACTGAATCCTAGTAATGATCCAATTGAACAACTTCTATTGAAGAAAATTGGATCCTTGGAACTATAAATTTCTGTTTGCAATGTGTTATAGTTTGCTTTTATATCTAATAATCCAGAGTTATATGATTCATATTCATCAACAATTTTCTCAGATAAATCTGTGAATTCATACGTTCCTATTGGTATCACAATAGTCTTGTCACCAATATGAAACAAATTGTTTTCTTCATCCACATTTGGAATAGAATGATAAGAGTCGAAGCTAATCAAACCACAAACATAATCTTGCTTAAGTTCTATAGGTGGAAAATAATTTGCAACAAGTTGTGATGAATTTCCATTTATTGTTAAAGTAAACGACATGTTGTTGAACAATCATTAAGTAGTTAACTAAAATATTTTTCTTATACATTATTACATTTATATTAAATCATTTGCATCAATCCAAGAATTATGATCTGAAGAGAAACCTAACCATTTAACAAAAGCTCTATTATTACGTTTTCTTAAAATTTTTTCAACTAAATATGTTTGTGGAAATTTGGTTTTTATTAATTCATATTCATAGAAACCTCCTTTGATTTCATTTCCTTGATAATCTTCAAGTATGTATGTAGTAGGGTTTGTATTTTGAATAGTTTTGATTTTAAATATTTCAGTTGTCCAATTTGGTGTATAACCTTTTTCAAATGTATGTTTATATTTACTTATTCTAACATTATCATTTAACTTAAATTTTGGTTTATGAAAAATTTTAGGATTATTATAAACAGTTTTCAGTATAAATTTTTCATTTGAAGAATTTACTTCATTGGGCGTCATCTTAATAGTTCTATGAAATGTATTATTATATTGGTTAACTAGATTTTTATAGTTATCAATCCATTTGTATGTCCCATTAAAGCTAAACTCCTTCCACATCATTCCCTTTAAAGTTCTATTGAAGCGTTCCACTATCGATGCTTTTAAAGTTGAAAATGTTGAATAATGATTGATACCTTTCAATGCCATTAATCTCTTAAAATGTGCATTGTAAAATTCTTTTCCATCATCCGTTTGGAGATTTTTTGGTATACGGTTACTTCTGTTGAAAATATTTTTCATTGCGGTTGTAACGTTTTCTCCAGTTTTATTTTTAATAGACTCCGCCCATGCCTTCTTTGAAAATGTGTCAATAACAGTTAGAAGATAACGATAATTCCTATTAACATCACTATATGGAATCATTTCCACTAAATCTGCTTGCCATAAATCATCAATTCCTTTTATAATTACATGTCTTCTTTTAAAATTTTTCCGTGCTTGTTTATGCAGTTCTTCAACTATATCTCGTTTATTATTCATTATCATATATAGTATGTTATGTATCTCGTTATTGTAAACCTTTTATTTTTGGATATTTTATTTTTAATTTTTTAACCTCATCTGCATCAGGCTGATTTTTTCCGACTACATATTTAAATAAGAAGTCTTCAATAGTCTTTAAATAATCATTAAGTTCTTCAAAGTTTTCCTTATATACAGATTTTATTCTATTATCAATTGCCGCCTCAATTAAATCTACATCATTTCTTATGTCATCCTTCAGTGCAATGTTTAAATCTCTTATTTTATTTTCTAATCTATTTGTTATATTGTTAAGATTCTCCATGGTAGTGTTTATATCTATAATTTTCTTTTCATAGATGCTTGTTATCTTATTTAGATTCTCAAAGAAAAATATACGTGAAATGGCATCATTATCATCATTTGGTAAACCTAAGTTGATAACTCTTTTCATCTGTAAATTTAGGTTTTTATTTCCATCTAAACTCCAACCGATTGTATTTTGTAAAATTGCTTTGATATTGGCTTTGATATTTGCTTTACTATTGTTATCTCTCGATGAAGAATGACCAAATTTATCAATATTTGAATACATTTTTTAGCTATATAATTATATTAGCTTCTTTCAACTCTTCAATGATGGATATTATTTCGTTGTTATGGTTATTATGTCCAGCAGTTGATGATGATATAAGTAATCGTAATCTTTCAACTAATTCATTGGGATCATCCCAATACACATAATTCGATTTTTTGTCAATAGATTTTAAGACTTTAAGACCTTGTCCACGTATAAGTGCGTTTGGTAAATTAAATATCTTTCTTATTATACGTTGATATTTATAAGATTTAGTACCTTTAATTTGATCAGTTGAGTTATAATTACGCTTGTGAGCATTTGTAGATAAAAGAATATCTTTATAATTTTGTAAATCCCGTTTAGTGAAATGAATGGGATTTGTGTGAAAAACTAATTCAAATAGACCAGGTGTCATCTGCCATTTATATTTTCCAACAGAAATTTTATTTTCATTAGGGATTTTTAAAAGTTCTTTTCCATATCTCCATCTTCCCAATGAATCTATATTGAATCCATATACTTTATCCAATTTTTTACTATCCTTAAGTATTTGTATGTTTTGTTGTAGAGAATTTTTTTGTTTTCGGGTATTATGTGATTGTTTAAGGTGTTTGTAATCTGTGTTTAATTGATCCTTAGCCTTACGCTTAAAATGTTTATATTTTGTCCATAGTTCTCGATCATTTTCAATGTCTTCTTTTACTCTGTTTTCTTTTTGCACTTCATTTTCTATCAAATTGTTAATATCCTCATTATTACTAGTGTTATTATTTTTTGAGTTGAGAATTTCATTTGATATAACAGGATGATAAATTTTTTTAAAGTTAGTTTTTAATTGTTTTTTAAATTTTAACTTTTTTCTTATTTTTAATTTCTTATCTGTTTTTTCTTTTTTATTCGTGTTATCAATATTTTTTGCTTTTTCATACCTAACAGGTACTAAATCGTTATCAATGTTATGAATTTTGACTTTATTACTTGAGATTTCATTAGCATATTTCTCTTGCCGCAACGAACGTTTATTCTTATTGCGGAGATCTCTTAATCGCTGTTTAAAATTTTGTTGCAACCCTTTGTTTTTGCGTTTTATAATAATTTGTTTTTTAACTCTTTGTTTTGCTTCATTTTCAAAGTCAGATTCAGATTCTGTACTATAATTTATTGTGTTTTTGTATTCAGCATCATTATTAAAGTCAGATTCTGACTTCACATTATAAGTAACATCGTCTTTGTTTTCTTCATCAACATAATTCTCATTGTTTAAATCTTTATCAAATTCTACTGTTTGAATGTCAGGCTGTTTGGTATTTAAACGTTGATAATATTTTAATGACTTTGTTAATTCATTTTCAATGTTGGGTTTTATCTTCTTTATATGTTGATATGGTTTGTTATGTTTTAGTTTATTTTTGTTCAATGAACTGCGCTTTTTTAAAATTGTTTTATCATTCATTGCTGGGTCAAGTGTTGATAGATATTGTGGATCAACATTTAAGTGTATATTTTGAGTGGATTTTTGTGATAGGTCATCATCAATAGCATCCCAAAACATTTCATCATTATTTTCTTTTTTGATTTTAGCAAGATCGTTAGTGTGTTTTTTGTCTTTGTTATATTCATTGTGTTCATCTTTGTTAAGCTTTCCAATAATTTCATTCAATGGCTTTGAAATGGGTTGAAATGTATTTTCAAGCAACTCAACTCGATCTTTTTCACCTAATTTTATTTCCTTTAGTTTTTCCTTTAAGATTTTCCGAGTGTTGGCAAGGTTTGTTAAAACATTGAGGTTTGTATTTTTCATGATTATTGTTTCTGTTTGCTATCTAAAATCAGATCTGGTGTATATCTGATACCGATCTGGTATATATCTGATACTGATCTGAGGTGTAACAGGTGGTGATCTGATTTTTATATATGTATGAAATTGTCAAAACCTTTTCGATATCGACCCTTGTTTATAGTATCATCTTTATTTATCACAACAAAACCATACTTTTCTTTCCAACATTCATTACAAATCCTTATAAACATTTTGAAATCCATGTCTCCAATAACATGATCATTAAAAATATGCTTTAAATTCATTTCATCTTGCTTGAATATAATAATCATGTTTGTATTATCACGTATTAAATGCTTAGGAATTTTTGTATAGGTTTGACACAAATAAAAACAATCAATTTGCTTATGCCGACCCATACAAAAATACTCTCGTATAGTGCTTTGTTTGTCGCAAATAACATCATCAAAAATGAAAATTGAATTTGATTTAGCTTTATCTGGACTAATAACATCTTCGTTTTCTGAGAAAGTGTAGAGATTTATTCCTTTTATCGGCGCAATCAGTTTCTTCAAATATTCATATTTTGGTTGATATAAAGATTTTGAATATATGTATATGTTTTTAAACTTTAAACCATTCGGATTTACAATTAGACTAATCATAACGTTAGTTTTACCGCAATTTGATGGTCCAACCAATAAAGCACGTATTGAATTAGGTAAAAGAGGACTGTGAACAATTTTGTTTTTTTTATCATTACTTAAAAAGTCAACATTTTTAACGTTAAGCTGAATACGTTGTTTAATTAATCTCATTTTGAATACTATATTAATTGGTATATAAATCAATCATTTATATATTAAAATCATCATTCTCCTTTTAAACTCACAACCAAAATGTTAATTTTATTTTGAAAATGGGTATAATATATAAGGATAGTGCACATCAGAAACAGTTGAAAAGAGGATATGGCTTCATAAACAACTTAATAAATTCATTACCAGTTGAACTTCATTTACCAGGATATCAATTTTGTGGACCAGGAACAAAACTTCAAAAACGTTTAGAAAGAGGTGATAAAGGTATTAATCCATTGGATGCAGCTTGTAGAGAGCACGATATTGCATATTCACAATCGAAAGATATAAACACACGGCATCAGGCTGATAAAATTTTATCTGAAAAAGCTTGGCAAAGAGTTACATCCAAAGATAGTGATTTGAAAGAACGTGCCAACGCTTGGTTCGTAACAAATGCAATGAAAGCAAAAATTAAATTTGGAATGGGTATGAAGAGAAACAAGGAAAAACGTAAACCGAAAAGAAGGCAAAATAAGCGCAAAAAGTATAAAAAACCTAAAGTGAATGGAAAGAAACTCTTTTCGTTAGCTGTTAAAAAGGGTGTCAAAATGTTAATAAAGAAGAAACCAAATTCATTCAATGATGCATATAGAATAGCCCATAAAGCTGTACAATCAAGTTTTAAACAGAAAAAATCACAAGTAAACATACCACGAGTAATCCCAGTTCCAAAAATTGGTGGAGTCTTACCATTAATACCAATTTTAACAGCACTGGGTGCTCTTGGTGGTATAGCTTCTGGAGGATCAGCTGTTGTAAAAGTCTTAAATGATATAAAAAATGGGAGGGAACAATTATCTGAAGCTAATCGCCACAATAGATATATGGAGTCGATAGCTATGGGTAAAGGTCTATATCTCAAACCATATAAACAAGGTTATGGTTTGTTTTTACGTCCTCATCCAAAAAATTTTTGAAAAAGCTACCCAAAAGACCATTAACCGATGTTGATTTAATAAAATATTGTAAATGTCTTAAATATTTTAGAGGAATTTTTATGAGAGATTCTTTACCAACAAAACCCCATGCTCAAGAATGTGGTATACTTAACTTGGATGATGTTAACGGTCCCGGTACTCATTGGGTAGCTTACTATAAAAATAAAAACTATAAGGAATATTTTGATAGTTTTGGAAACTTGCAACCCCCATTAGAACTCATAAATTACTTAAAGACACCAATATATTACAACTATGAACAAAAACAAAAATACAACACAGTTATTTGTGGTCAGTTGTGTTTAAAATTTTTATTTCAAAAACATAATATTATATAGTATATTCACTTTATAATACAATAAAAGATTTATCTTAATTTTATACATAAAAAATTTTTTTATTACAATTTTTACCCACCAATAGGTGGACAATTTAACCCTAAATCAAATATTTCAGGTAGTAGGGGGATATACATCTCCCACCCCGCAAGGTCCCTACTTATTATAAAGCTACATAAATAATCTAAATTAATGTAGCCCCTTCTAAAGTCTTTTATGGCTGCAGTCACAGGATCTGTGATAGCCTCTTCCCAACAACACCTGTGAAGGTCTTTAAGCCAAAACTCAAAATAGAGTTTTGGGCTTAGGCGCCATAAATGCCGTAAGTAAAACAATGGTGGTACTGAAACAGAAAGGAACATTTTTAGTGATAAAAAATTACAAACATTATTAAAAAATATTACTTACAATTAGGATCATCATTAGGGGGCCCCAATTGGAAATTTACAGCTTCCATTTTTATAAACAGTTGCACAAAATATAAAAAGTTTTTCTATTTATTAATGCTTGAGAAAACAATGAGCATCAATGCTTGAGAGCATTCAAAACAATAATAAAACAGCTTCCTTAGGTTTTTTGATAAGTAGTTCTATAATGCAATGTATACAATTTTTTCGATAAACAGTTTCTTTTTCAGCCTTTAGTTACATTTAATAAATAAAAATTATTTTAAAAAGAACATAAAATTGTTTTGTTTTTTATTTGATTTTGGAATTTCTTTTTCAGCCTCTTAATACATTTTTATTTAATAATCGATGGTGTCCCCATGCAAGGGTATTAACACCATTTTCTAATATATAACGTTTATCATCTAAATAACTTAATACAATTTTTTCAATTTCTTGTGTATAAATCTTGTGAATCTTAGATCTAAAAGTTAACATTTTATCATAATAAATTTTCTTATCAAATAAACATTTTCTATAATCATCAATGCTGAGAGACATCAAAGCTGATTTTTTTACCCCTTTAGCTTTTTTGATATCATTATCGCCCTCAACACTAATAGAATACATTTTTGACCTTAAACCAATGAATTCCCTCATTATTTTGCCATTATTTTCATCTTTCATGAACCCTAATACCTTTTTATTTTGTCGTTCTATCCCAAAAGGATTGTTGGGTTTGTAGTCGGATGTGTCAAATTTTAAATTAATGTCTGGTTTAATATCATTATAGAAGTCTTCAGTCTTAATTGAATAGATGAAAGAGTCAGTATCCATATAGCATAAACTTAAGTTCTCTCTAAATTTTGGAAGCATGTAATCATAATGGAAATCATACATTTTCCATTTAGATAGTTCAAGAACTACAAACCCTATATAAATTGGTTTATCATATAATGTATGTATTCTATTAAGTTGTATTGCTGTCATATTTTCGGTAAACCTTGTGGAGCTATGAAAATTTGGTTTAGCAATTAAGCTTCTAGCTCCCAATCTTTTTCCTCTACTTTCCCACGCACAAACAATTTTAACATCTTTCCTCTTGTCTACATTCTCCATGGTTTTACCATAGACAGCATTATTTAATAACTTGAAAAAGTTCTTTTCAAAATCATTTTTAGCTTGCGTTCTATGTAATGTATTCAAATCAATATATTTCTTTAACCATGGCGATTGTTTAAATTTTAAAATTCTGTGAATTTTTTTAAGTTTTATTCCATTTTGTAAACATTGTTGTAAGTTTACATAATGAATGATATAATTTGATTTACTATTTAAATCGATTATAAGTTTTTCATGTTTACCGATCGGACTTTTTTTATTTTCTGAACAAAACGGTAAGTCATTATATATATCATGTTTTGTAGAAGGAATCTCTAAATCAACTTCTAAAATATATCCTTCATCAGAATCATTAGCATGCTCATATAACTGAAATGTTGATACGTCATCAAGCCATTCAAATTTTCCTTCAGGCAAATATTGAGACATTGCCCAACCATACAAATTATTGGCATCTAAATACATGAGATAATTTGAGGGTTTTATAACATCAAAATCATCCATATATTTATTATTTGCCTTAACATGTCTATTGGAACATTGTACAATACCTCCCCTTATTCCTTTTTGAATGAATTTAATCATATCAATGTCTGTTAGAAGGTCTAATTCAATTTTAGTGTACTTTAACATTGCTCCCCAAGATAGTCCGGGAGCTGTATAATATTGACAAGGATCAAGATTGTAAATGGACTTACATACTTTTCTAAAATTTTCAAAAACATCAGTCAGAAGTAAAACATCTGTTTTAAGATAAAGTTCTAAGTAATCTTGTAGTGTTGTACAATTAAAAGTTGTCCATACTTTTTGAGCATGTTCATAGTCAGCAACACTACATTCTTCATTGATCAATTTATTAAAGAACTTTTCCCTTGGAGGTAAACATTCCTCTTGCAGACGTTCCATTGCATCAAAATAATCATAAGGAAATATACCTTTTTGCTTTAAAAGATTGAATTCATCATCATCGGTAAACATAGAGCGTAAGATATAAAAATCATTATTCGATAAATTGTTGGTTAAATTTGATAGACTAGAAGCCATAAATCTAAAGGAATCTAAGAACCTTAGTTCAACGCTATCACCGTCATCGAAATGTATATGTTTTGAAACTGAAACATATATTTCCTTATTTATTGGGATAACATTTATTCTACCAGGAATCGTTGAAAGTTCTTTAATGAATAGATGACAATCATATAAAGAAAGATTGTGGAAAAAGATTGGGATGAATTTAGCAATTTTAAAATTTAAATTACAATCATTATGAGCCGGTCCGCGATATTTTCCAGTTAAATGGCAATGATCTGGTACTCTATAATTATCATCTTCAAAATGTTTTTCACAAATATGACAGTTAGTGCTTTTATTTTGAATATCTAACTCTAATGGTGTGAGGAAATTCATTGGTTTAATTTTACTTAAATAATTATTATAAATTTCCTTAGCATCGTCAACTAAAGCTGTAATAAAATTAATAGGTGTATTTTCACCTGTATATATTCTAAACTTATCTAAGGAATTATTAAAACTACACTTAATATAATAGCTATATGCATATGGAATGTGGCTCTGAACTGTTCTTATTGAGCCTGAATTTTGAGTGTTTTCTGGTGTTAGAAAACATTCAAAATCCGCATATACTACAAAAGGAATATCTAACTTGTGTTTAAAATTTTTAAATGAAACCTTACTATTTTCTACATCTGGGACTTTAGTGACGATTCTGCTACATTCCTGTTTGTGTCGTTGTAATTTGTTCTCCAAATCAAAAAACTGCAAGCAGGTATTGCATAAAAACATTTGATTTTTCTTCTTTGTCACTTGATTCCGCAAAAGTCTGAAAATACAAAAAAAAAAAAAACAAATTATTAAAAATGCTTTCAACATTATATGAATATAATATTTACCTTGAAATGTTCTTGATCCAAATATAGTGAAATTTATCACTTTGCTGGAGTAAAAGTAGATTTATATGAGTACTCTTCTCCTCCCTTGTGAAATAGTACGGTCCAACTATACTCTTAAGCTCTTCATCGTATCCAAAGACATTGATGCTTGTTTCCGGATTATTTTCCTCAAAAATTTTAACATCTTTGACTTTCAACGGAAAGATAAGCCCTTCAAAGTTGAGACTTTTACCATTCTCTAAATGTATTATAGAGGATTTAATATCCTCTACATTATAACTCGAACATCTATTTGTGTTAGAGATGACAGGATGCAAGGCTGATATCATTGCCCATTTAAAACAATATTCATCAGAATTGTCTATATTTACACAAGCATGTTTCTCCAATAAATTTTTCGGCAATCGAATATATTGAGAACCTTTTATTGGTTTGTATTGATTAATATTAATCTCCAAGTGTAAAATTCTGATGAGAGTCCAACCGCTGTCACGTTCTTGAAACTCTGACATTTTTGTTATTAAACTGTTTCGTTTTTCATCAAAAATGTTATTCAAGTCTGTTGATTGTTGAATCATCACCATTTTTGTTTGATGAGATTTTATATCAATTGTCATCTCATTATCACACATTTTCACGTATTCACAAAACAATTCTAAATTGAATTTAATGTTGATGTGTTTCTGCAATATATCTTGAAGAGCTTGTGAAACAATCTTTTTGGCATTATCTAGAAATACTTCGGGATTCAATAAATCCTCATTGATATTTTTGTACATAAAGGATTCTATACGTTCATTAAATGCAGATGAAATTCTAATTAAATGCTTGTTTACTATTTCTCCACTATTGTTTTTATGAGCGTTTGTCCTGATGTGGTAAGACCAATTCTTTATAATTATGTCTTTCTTACATGCGCTGCAATAGACATTTGGAATTGTATTTGCTACAATCGTCTCAAGATTCGGAACATTATTTGATGATGTTGAAGGAGATGAATTATGCATTTGCCGTATATGTTTCACTAAATTATCATTACGAGTAAAAAACTTCATGCAAATATCACATTTAAAATGTTGTGATTGTTGACTTTGATGTTTTACTCTCACATGTCGGTTTAAATTAAACTTTTTCTTAAAGGATAACTGGCACTTTTCACATTTAAATGAGTCCATTTTTGATTGTTTATTGAATTATGTAGCTAGCACTGACTGCACAAGTATTTGAAATTGCTTTCATTTTTATAGTCTATGCAACTGCTTATCAATTTTTATATTTTATGCAACTGCTTATCAAAAAACCGCAAACGGACAGACGGGGGGACGGGGGATGGGGACGGACATAAGTCAAAACAAAACTGCCGTCAACTTTGGTGCACGCTTCTGGACGGGGGGACAGGGGACAGGGGGCAGGGGATGGAGTGGGTAAGGGGACGGGGATGGGGGCGGTGGATGGGGGGCACTGGGCGGGCGACGGACAGATGACAAAACTACAAAAAACTAGGTGTCGCACGAAAATGTGCGACGCGGTGTCGCACGAAAATGTGCGACGCGTTCTTCTATGAATCACACCGCTCCTGAGGCTCCTGAGCCAGAACCCTCTCATTATACCTACTTGCTTGCTTTTATTCGTAGGAATAATCAAGAATTTACAGATTAATTTCTCTATGAATACAAAAGCTTTAAGGTCGGCGCAAATATAATCGTATTTCAATCAGAAGCGCCAACTTCAAAGCATTTGTATTCATGAAGAAATTAATATATTTATGATAATAAAACGAATAAGAAAAAAATTAAAATAATAAGATTTCATATGTAATAATATGTTTAAATAAATTATCAAATATGACCACGATATTAAAAGGAAAAGTAATTTTAAAATTATTTTTTACTTTGTAGTGATTTTGTAGTGGGTTGTTTTTTTTTTTAAAAGTTTTTAGTTTTTCCTTATTAGATAATACCATAGATAAATTTTCGATAAAAGTGTATAAGCAACAATTGTTCTGAAAAAATTTGTTCTATTAAATTCTGAAAGTTTGTTGGTTATTTCAAATATCTATCTCTTAAATTTAAATTAGATGTCACTCACGTGTTTTAAAATAATTATACCCATTCTTGTAACGAGTTTTCTTACTCTAGTGACCATATTATTTGAGATATAGTGTTTTTTTAATTTTTCCACGCCCCTTTGTTAAATAAGCGCCCACTTTCTTGAGCGTTATTTTTAATAATTGTGCCTAGCCCTGTGTTTCATTTCAGTACCCCAGCGTCAATATTAACTGAGATAGTGTTTATTTAGTATTGTTACGCCCATTTGTCGAATAACGCCAACTTTATTGACCGTTATTTTTAATAATTCTGCCTACCCCTATACTATAATAAATTTCAGTGCCCTAGTGTCAGTATTATTCTTGATACAGTGTTTTTCTAGTATTTCCACGCCCATTTGTCGAGAAACGCCCACTTTCTTGACCATAATTTATAATAATAAAGCCTACCCCTATACTAAATTGCTGTAATCTAGTTTCAAAATTATTCAAGATACGCTGTTTTTCTAATATGGCCACGCCCATTTGTCGAATAACGCCCATTTTCTTGACGGAAATTTCTAATAATTGTACCTACCCCTACACTAAATTGCAGTACCCTAGTGTCCATATTATTCGAGATACAGTAGTATCTAGTATTTCGAGATCTAGTATTGCCACGCCCAGTTATCAAATACCGCCCACTTTATTACGGACACCTCCACGTTAGGCTTAGGAGTTATCGATGTACATACATTTTAAAAAAAAAAGAAAAAAAACAGAAACAGAAACCGACGAACTTGAGAACATCCTCTTTTTTGAAGTCGGTTAAAAATGAAAATATTCCGGCAAGCGATTGCCGGAACGCACACACAAAGCACGATTTCCCTAACTTTTTCTCTAATTTTCAGATGTTGAAGCTACATTTTTCTCATTTCGCTGAAGTTACTGGTTTTAAAGATGCACACAAAATTCCTTCTAAAGTTTGTGAAAAATTTTTGCAAATCGACGAATGAAACCGTAAATTATAAATATTAACTCCCGAGCTAAGCCGGGTATTCAGCTAGTAAATAATATAATTAGATATAAAACCCGTATAAGCCCGTATCGACGATTTCAAAGCATTAGATTTTTGGGATATTTTTTTTTAAATTTTTGATACTTATCCAAGTTACTGTGCGATTTCTGAATATTAATATTTTTGGATGATATTATTCATGTTATACTTTGAGACTACAATGAAAGTATTCAGGAGTGAGCCTGTTAAAAAATTAAAACTTTGAAATTAAAAATCAACCTAGTCTAATATATATATTAGGGTGTCCCAAAAAAGTCCATGTTCTTTTTATGTGGTACCCCCTCAATTTTTTCGTATGATGTTGAAATAAATCTTAAAAAAAATTTGGTTCACCTAGGACCACGGCAACCCGTGCCGACTTGCATCGGCACATGTCAGTACTTGGCTATATGGGAAAGAAGTGCTAATTTTTTCAAAAAATCTAAGCAACTTATAGTGCATTACATTATGCACTATTAATACATAAGTGTTAAAAAATAAGTGCATTTTTCGACTTTTGGGGACTTCTTCGGTAAAATACCTAAATACAACCTAAAAAAAAAACGGCATGGAAAAACCCATATGTTGGCAATCCTCGAATTCAGATTCGAATTTTTCGAATAAAAATCAGAAATATTTTTCTAGAATTATTATAGTTACTTCGAGTGAGAATTATGTTTTTCGATTTTTTATTATAATTTTTTTTGTGATCGAAATGCTAGTAGAAAAGGGCACTTTAAGTATTTTAAAAAAAGTTTCAACAGGTATAACTTTTTTTCCGAATTTCGGTTTTTTTCAAATTCTTGTAGCAAATAGTTCAAGACTATGTTTAAATCATTTTTCCTGTTTTTCGAAATTTTTTTATTTTTTTGGATTTTTGGTATTTTTTTTTTTTTTGCAAAAATGCTCAAACTCGAAATTTTCAAAATGGTACACTTCTAACAAAAAAAATGCATAACGACCAGGTTATTCCGCATAGTTACACAATTTTTTGTATATATACCATTTTTGGTATAGTTTAAGAAAATATTTCTAAAAGATTTCATTGAAATTTTGTTCAAAATTGGATTTTTTAGATTTTTTTTTTTTTTAATGAAACAAAAATAAAAGGATTTTTTTTCGTAAAGCAAAAAATCCCAACTCTGAAGGTTTTCGTCCAATTTTCATGTTTGATAGCTACTTTAACGAAAAATTAAACAGAACACGAACTGCGAACCAGCTTTTTCAAAATTTAAACTTACATAAAAGTTACTTGAGTTTTTTGGAAAAATTAGCACTTTTCTCCCATATAACCACGACATGTACCGATGCAAGTCGGCACGGGTTCAGGTGGCCCCAGGTAAACCAATTTTTTTTTACATTGACAACATCATACGAAAAAATTGAGGGGTACCACATACCCCTTTTTGGTACACCTTGATATCAAATATATAAAAATCTCGTGTCACAATGTTTGTGGCCGAACTCCTTTGAAACGGCTCGATCGATTTTAATGAAAGTTTCTTTATATATTTGGTAGGTATGAGAATAGGTTGTAAAGTACTTTTTACCCTCCTATGTAAAACGGGCGTGGCTCCGCCCATACAAGCCAAATTTTTGATATCGAATAGCTATGGAAGTAAAAGTCACAGAACATTGAAACTCAGAATGGAGCTACCACTTGGTGATGCCTTTTTAATAGAAGACTTGGACGGTCATTAGACAATGGTTTGTGGCTCCGCCCATATAAGCCAAATTTTGGATATCGAATAGCTTTAGAAGCAAAAACCACAGAACATTGAAGCTCAGAATGAAGTTACCACTTGGTAATGTATTTCTGGTAGAAAACCTGGACGGGCATAGGGCAAGGGGGATTGGCTCCGCCCATGCCAGCCAAATTTTTGATATCGAATAGCTATGGAAGTAATAGTCACAGAACATTGAAACTCAGAATGGAGCTACCACTTGGTGATGTCTTTTTAATAGAAGACTTGGACGGGCATTGGACAAGGGGGTGTGGCTCCGCCCATATAAGCCAAATTTTTGATATCGAATAGCTATGGAAGTAATAGTCACAGAACATTGAAACTCAGAATAGTGTTAACACTTGGCGATGGATTTCTAATAGTAAACTTGGATTGGCACTGGACAAAGGAGTGTAATAGAAAACTTGGACGGGCATTGAACAAGGGGGTGGGGCTTCGCCCTTATAATCCAAATTTTTGATATCGCATAGCCTTGGAAGTAAAAATCACAGAACAGTGAAACTCAAAATAGTTACCACTTGGTTATGTCTTTCTAATAGAAGACTTGGACGGGCATTAGACAAGGGGGTGTGCTATCGCATAGCTTTGGAAGTAAAAATCACAGAACATTGAATCTCAGAATGGAGCTACCACTTGGTGATGTCTTTTTAATAGAAGACTTGGACGGGCATTGGACTAGGGGGTGTGGCTCCGCCCATATAAGCCAAATTTTTGATATCGAATAGCTTTGAAAGTAAAATTCACAGAACATTGAAACTCAGAATAGAGTTATCACTTGGCAATGGATTTCTTATAGTAAACTTGGATTGGCACTGGACAAAGGGGTGTAATAGAAAACTTGGACGGGCATTGGACAAGGGGGTGTGGCTTCGCCCTTATAATCCAAATATTTGATATCGCATAGCTTTGGAAGTAAAAATCACAGAGCATTGAAACTCATAATGGATTTTATTAATAAAAAGTTAATTAATAAAAATAAATAAAAATAAATAAATAAAAAAAATAAAAAAAAAATAAAAAAAAATATATAAAAAAAATGTCTACATATATATATATATATCTGATGATTTTGATCGTATAAGACTAAAATTTGGTAATTTTGTTTAAATAGTAGCTCACAAAAAATGGGAGTGGTTCCACTATAGTTACACCCACTTTTTTAGAAATCATTAAAATTGTACACTCTTTGATAGTAAAATACCGCGCTTGCTATATAGGGTCTATTGACCCAAGCGGCAGTCACTGTAAATACAAATGTGGGCATTAAATAAATTACCATCAAACAAACAGACACACACAACAATAATTGGACATAATTGAATACGGGTGTGGCCTCTCTATACGCCCATTTTTTCTGGGGAATAGCGCGGATAGCAGCGAAGCGCGCCGGGTATAAGCTAGTATATAAATAAAAAATATTAATTTTTGTTAAAATCATTGAATAACTTGTGTACATTTTAAAAATAAACTTATGTTTCACTTATACATATTTTGTCATACAAAGCAGCTGAACTCATACATTCAAAGTTGCTCGTTTTTTTTTTTATTTAAAATAATTAACAAAAGCATTTCAATATTTCAAAGAATCATACTAAACGAATTATATATATTTTTTTTTTTTTTTTTACTTATTTGCCGCAATTTCACGCTCTCAAAAAACATAAGCATAAATTTGAAATAGCGTGTGCCCCAAAGCGTTTGTACGCTATACTCGAGGTTTGAAGTATTACTTAATAAAGTGCGTCAACTTGTTAAGAATGCAACATTATTCCGTACCAAATAGTAAACGGTAAAAAAATACTTTTAAACAAAATCTATAACATTGCCTTAAATATTAAAGTGAACTTTAAAGTGGACTTTATAAAACCTTTTTATATTTTAGAAAAATGTTCTTATAGACAAAAATTAGTGCCCGTTTTTGAAACGTAATATCATAATAGATTATTTAAATCTATATTATATTTTATACGAACAGTGTAGAGTGTAGCGCATTGTTGCCTTGACCGGCTGAATTAATTTTATGCTTCACTTATTTCTGTCAAAAATACTACTCTGAACAAAATGCTGGCATGTTGCATGAACTGTATATTTAGCAATAATTATATAAACACAAGTGCAACGAACGTTTTGTGCGGAAGTGCTCAACACTTGGTTGCAGCAGCTGTGGTTAGAGCAACAACATTCGTGCAACTTTCCAATCTGTTAGATTTAAACGAAAATGTAAAAAATAGAAATAAAAATCAACCTTAAACAAACAAAACCCAAAAAGCGTACAAAAAGTAAAAAAGCCAAAAGCACAATTGCAACAGCAGCCGCCCACAAGCTCGCATAATTAAGAAATTAGAACAAAATATAAATGATTAGAAATGCAAATCAAGAGACTTGAATGGAGTACGAGTGCGAACGAGCTGTTGCAGTTTAGGGATGGGCACTTTTTTAAAAAACCTCCGTTTCGGTTAACCGGTTTTATCAATTTCGGTTTTTCACCGAAACTAAAATCCGATGAAAAACACCGGCTTTCCCAAAAACCGACTTTTTTAAGAGATTTTTTATAAAAAATGCTACGATTTCTTTAATTTTAAAGCTGAGTTAGAAGATTTTTGAAGTTAGTAAATTTTTCAATCTACATTAATTCGAACTAAAATTGTCAAAAATTTAAATTTTTTTTTTTTTTTTTGCAAATGTTTGGGAAACCTATTATTATATAAAAAGGCAATTCAAATAGAATATGCATTCAAGATATAGTATATTCTGTTACTATATAGAACAAGTTTTTTTTTAAGGAACAACAAGAGCGTTTTTTTAAATATTTGTTTACATATTAAAAAGCTCGCAACAAAAGGTGCGCTTGAGATCATATTAATTTTTAATTAAAAAGCAATTATATTGCTGTTAACTGCTTCCACATCAGAGACCTGCAGCGAATCTTTTTTTACGATTCTAAATCACTCGTCAAAAACCGGGTGTGAGTACGTGCGGTTGCGCACAACAACAACCACTTCCACGCGAAGCATTCTCATAACAGCGATGAGCGACGAGTGCCGCTGCTTTCACTCATCGCTCATTAGAAAGACTGCTGAATTCTAAGCATATGATTCGAAGCAACCTCAATGACTCTAGAGTCATTGAATGATTTGCGTGCATTTCAGTATTGGCGTACGTTTTCTTTGTTTTACTTTTGTTTTGTGTTTTACGTGTTGATTAAGATAAATAACCAGCTTCTAAGTTGGGGATCGCTACTGCAAAGAATTAAATTGTAGAAAACTTACTTTATACCTGAATGTTGTCTATTATTTGTTCCATGTTGTTATTGAATTGATTTTAATAAATTTTTCAACTCACTTTCACACTTGCAATGATAAATTGCTGAGAGCCTTTATGTTTAGGGATGCAAAATAAACAGGATTGCCGCTTTTAAAAGCTGTAATAGTGTATAATTACTTTCATTTATTTTAATAGAATGTTAATTATAAATGTCATATAAATGTTAATTAAACCTGCCCTTTAAGCCAAGTTGTTTTTGTTGAAACTATATTAATATATAAATCAATAAGTTTTTATGTATGTATTTATATTTTAAGAACTTTTGAAGGAATTTTTTTAATCACCATTTTTTTAATAATATTTAAAATGATTTTTATAGTTTTTCATTAATTTTGCAACAATTTTATTAAATATTTTAATAATTCTTAAAAAATTTTCCAAATATATAATATTTTCACTATTTTCACAATTTTTCACTAATTTCTATCAATAATATTTTAAATGTTTTTTTATTAAGTATATGCATTTAAATATTTTTTTAAGATTTATTTTCATACATTTGCCGAGTCCGCTATTTATCCGCTATATTATATGTACAATAAAATGTCAGCGGTAACATTGCACGCGATTTCCCTTAATGACTCTAGATTCATAAGGAATGCCTCTAGAATCATTGGAATCATTGATCGGCATTGTTATGAGCGATGAGTAAAAGCGGCGGCACTCGTCGCTCATCGCTGTTATAAGGATGCTTCGCGTGGAAGTGGTGGTTGTTGTACGCAACCGCACGCACTCGCATTCGGTTTTTGATGGATGATTTATAGTCATTCGTTCGAATCATAGACTCGTTGCAGTTCTCTGTTCCACATATACAATAAAAAGGGGCTAAGTTATACTAATATTTTAGTTTCCAACTGATATAAAAAAAAAACAAAAAAGAGATCGTAAACATTTTGAAGTTTTCAATACATAAAAAATAGTTTTTTCAGTTTTACGAGTATCAGTAAGTTATCCATAACTTCATAAAATTTTAAAAGGCTTGCGCACATTGTATACCGTTTGCAAGATAACCATGTTTTTTCCATCAGTAAATGAAATGAAAAATTTGAGCATGCAGTTTTAGAAATTCGACAATTCTGCGTCAATTTCACTTGGTTTCATTAAAATCGGTTCAGTAGAACCGAAGAAAAGTGACTTCTAAGTTCAAAAACGTGATTTTGAAAAAAAATCAAAGAAAGTTTTAGGCAATAAAACATTTTTTTTTTTTTTTGAAACACAAACATATATCAATCTGCAATGCCAGCCAAATAAAGAACTCCTTAATCTTCTTCAAAAAATCATAAGGGAATACAATAAATTTTGTTGGAGTTTCATGCGACCGAATAATAGAAAAAGTGATTTTTTTGGCCATTACTAAAAGTTATTGCTTTTAACTTTCTTTGGTTTTTGATCGACTATAACTCCATAAAATCTTATTGGATTCTGTTATGAATCATTCTGTTGGAAAAAAAACATAGTTATCTTGCAATGGATATAGAATTTTTGTAGGCCTAATGAAACTTGATGAACTTATGAATAAGTCTACGAGCGATCAGCCGAAAAAAGTCAAAAATTTTAAATTACAGTCAAATCAATATTTTTCACTTATACAGTTTAAAAAACTCTTTGTGTAACCTGCGAATCCGTCAGACTACTTGCTTCATCAGAAATCGCATCACTAATCGTAGAAACAAAATTAATTTTGTTAATTTTTTTTAAAAAGGTGAACATCCAAAAAGATCACCTTATCGAACGTCTTTTCTTTTAAGATGCTGGAGGAAGTTTAATGTGCCATGGTACATTTTTAATCTTTTTATTAAAAAATTGCACTTTGCCAAACAACGCCACTCATCACTTTTCACTCATCACTCTTCAATATCTAGAAAAATTTCTTGTTTTTATAAAATATTTTGTCTTGGAAATTTTCCATGTTTTTTCACATTTGCCGCCTTTTTGTCAGTGTTGCATTGCAACATAAAATGTAGTTGTCGGTTTTTCACATTTTCCACCAGTGTCACGGTTTTTTGTCTTCTAAAAAAACACCGAAAAAACTCCGGTTTAAAAAAAAACCGATCACTCTTAAACACCGACCGGTTTTGCCCATCCCTATTGCAGTTTTGCTTGGTTTTTGCGAAAATGATGAAAACCTAGATGATGATGATGATGAAACCGAAATAAAGCCGCTGGATATGCCAACAAAAAACAGAAAAAAAGTACGCCAACCTAGGAATAGCCATATTTTAGCTTTAACGTAAGTAATTTTCTTTAATTTTTTTTTTTTTTTTTTTTGTTTTGTTCTTATTACGTGCCATGTCATAGTAAAGCTCCATTGTCGAACTGCAAAAAAAAAAATTTACATAACTAGCAGGTATTTTTTGTGCTTTATTATACCCCAGCAGAGTTCATTCACATCGGCTTAAATTTGAGTGAACCACAAAGAAAGGCTCAGCTGCAATGGCTGCTGGCGACAAAATCCTTGTCTATGGCTGTATTTATTTTACTAATTTTTTAGCATGAAAAATATTACAGAAAGCAACATAGAGGACTGTTTATTATATGGCTATATGTACCCTGTAGGAAAATCAACTAATTTAAAAGTAGTTGATAAAGTAGATTTTTGTCAACCACAACTGGTTGAAATTCCGACTTTTTTCCATAAAACGAACTAACATATTTTGTATGGTGATGTCCGCTAAATAAGTCAATTGACTTTGGTCTGCATATATTTTCAACTACTTGTTAAATTAGTTATATTTAAATTATTTTTTTAATTAATTTAAAATAACCAATTGTCTGATGGCCTAAAGTTAATAATATTTGATGAAATAATATGGTTAAATATATATAAACTTGTAATCTTATAAAAATTTGCAATTAATACATGTCAAAATCAGAGTAGTTGCCGCCTTAATATAGTTCAAAGTAGTTTATCAATCACTTGTTTTTAAGTAGTATTTCAATTACTTCATATATAATGCAATAAAAACTATTTAGAATTGAAGTGGATGCCGCCTTAATATAATTCAAAGTAGTTCATATACTAGTTTATTTTAAATTAGTTTTATAATTAGTTGTTTTTAAAAACAAGTTAGTTTGTTCCAATAGGGTAGCTATGCATGAAGGTGCATTAAATTTTTACATGTTTGCTTAAAGCGTTAGTGTGTTGGTAGCTTAAAACTTTTTTTTTTATATTAATTTATCAACATTGTTCAGCCGAATTGTTTTCTATATATGAAAATTTTTTACATGGTATGAACTCAGTTTAAGCCGCAGTTCAACAATAAACATGACAAATAAAAATAGTTTTGGTCGTTTTTTGAACTTTTTTTCCTTACATATTTAAATACTTTAAATTAACTATATTAGCTATATTAGATTACTAAAGAAAATTTTTAGTATCTATATATATATATAAAACTGTAAAAAAAAAAATTTGTTTATGAAATATTTGTTTGAAATTGCTTTTGCGATGGACATTTTGAATGACGAGGAGTCCGAAAATCACATTTTTAAAATGTTTGTCTGTCTGTCTGTTAAAGCATCAAGCGAAAACCACTGAATGGATTTAAATGAAACTTGGCATCTAGGTTCCTATTATCCCCGGTCATAACATAGGCTACTTGTTGGACCCTGTAGGGGGCGCTGCGATCGGGTTCCAGGCATTCTTTTTTTTAGCTTATCTCCAAACCCGTTCGTCCGATTTGCATGAAAATTTGTATGTAGAGGTTCTCTGGCACGCTAAGTTTTTTGACTTATCTACTCACTTACATCTCGAACACCAGAGGGTGCTGTAGTACAAATATTTTGAAAAACCTCGAAAAACTTCTAAGTCGTGCATCCGATTTGCATGAAAATTGGAATATACGGTGAGTGTTTTTGACTTATCTCTTTTGTGCTATCTTAAACACCATAGGGCGCATCAGTACAAATATTAGGAAATCGTGAAAATCGTGAAAAACTTCAAAACTGCTCATCCGATTTGGATGAAAATTTGTAAATAGCGATTTTCGAGTACGGCAAAGGTTCTGGTGCTATCTTTTTTGCTCTTTCTCGAAACTAGAGGGCGCTGTTGTCCAATTTGTACGTGTGTATGTTGTTAAACTGTACCTTAACGACTGCACTGATTTTGATGAAATTTTTTGTGTGTTTGAGTGGATCCCTTGATGGTTCAGATTCACAATTGGACCCGGTAGTTGGCGCTGCATTTTGTTTTTATAGCTTATCTCCGAAACCGTTCATCCGATTTACAAGAAAATTTGTATATAGAGGTTTTCGGATATGGTGAGTTTTTGTGACTTATCTGCTCTGTTCTATCATGAACACCAGAGGGCGCTGTAGTACAAATCTTTTAAGAAATCGTGCAAAAGTAGAAAGCCGCTCATCCGATTTGGATGAAAAATTTTACTAAAGGATTTTCGTGTAGGGCAACTGTTTTGGCGTTATCTCTTTTGCTCTGTTTCGAAAACTAGAGGGCGCTGTTGTACAATTTGTACGTGTGCATGTTATTAAACTGTTCCTAAACGGCTGCACCGATTTTGATGAAATTTTTTATGTGTGCTTAAGTGGATCCCTGGATGGTTTAGATTCGCAGTTGGACCCGGTAGGTGGCGCTGCTATCGGGTTCCACGAATTTTGTTATAGTTTATTTCCGAAACCATTCATCCGACTTACAAGAAAATTTGTATTTAGGGGTTTTCGGGTACGGTAGTTTTTATGACTTATCTATTTTGTTCCATATTGAACACCAGAGGGCACTGCAGTTCAAATTTTATAAAAATGTCGAAAAACCCCTAGCTGTCCTTCCGATTTGCGTGAAAATTTTTACATAGGGCTTTTCGGATACGGTGGGTTTTTTCTGCGCTGTCTTAACAACCACATGGTGTTGTAGTACAAATCACTTAAAAAATCATGAAACACTCAAAAACCGCTCATCCGATTTAGTTAAAAGTTTGTAAATCGGATATATAGGATTTGATATCGAGTATGGAAAGGGCTTTGGCATTATTTTTTTAGTCTATCTCGAAAGCCAGAGGGCGTTGTTGTACAAATACCTCACAAAACTCAAAACAACTCATCCGATAAGTATTTTTATATTTGAGTACGCATCAACACATGCGCAAGTCAGTTGCGTCGTAAGTTGGCGTTGTTTTGGCATTTCAATTTCTATTTTCAATGCTTATTTAATTTTATTCATAATTCGTTTTTGCTCTGATTTTTTTCAAAAATATGCAATCTATCGAATACAGCATAAAACTTGAAAATATATTTTTGCAAGCGATCGGCAGGAAACACACAAATAACGATTTCCCTAACTTTTTCTCATAATTTTCAGATGTTGAAGCTACATTTTGCTCATTTCGTCAAAGTTACCGGTTTAAAAGATGCACACAAAATTCCTTTAAGGTTTGTGAAAAGTTTTTTCAAATCGACGAATGAAGTCGAAAAATATTTATATCAACTCCCGAGTTAAGCCGGGTATTCAGCTAGTATTTAACTAAAAATAGATGGCCAAATTATGCATTACAAATTAGAAGTTATCACAATCGTTTTATAATAAGAAATTTCGAAACCGTCTTAAATTCATTCTTCACTTATGTCTCTTAAATATTAACAGAAATTATCTTGGCTAAAGCTTAAGAACCCAATAAACAGAATGATTCACTAATGTTATCGTTTACAAATGGTTTTCTCGTACATTTCATTCATTAGCAATTATTAGTAGCGATTCATTTATAATATCGCGAGAGGGTAGAAATTCCTCCTTCGTTAATGAATCGTCAAAACCGAAAAAAGCAATTCGTTAACGAGTCGCCAAAACTATAAAAAGCAATTCGTTAACGAGTCGCCAAAACTAAAAAAAGCAATTCGATAACGAATTATATAAATCATATAATAAATAAAAAAAAGCTTACCCACGTCAATAATCGAAACCACGCCACCTGAAAGCTAGTACGGCACCTTACCCACTCAGCTATTTCAGATGCTGAAAATATCTTGCTTAATTTGCTTGATAATAAAAGCCAGCATTCGCGGACACGGGTTCGAACCCCAACTTGGTAAAAAAAAAAATTATTTTTTGTTCATTTTTTTTTTGTTATTTAGGTATATTTTTTAAAGATTTGGCTTTTCAAAAGTTCGAAATTATTTTTTTTATCATTTTTTTGACCAACTCTTTTTCGGCTTCGTTATACATTCGTCAAAACCGAAAAAAACAATTCGTTGACGAGTCGCCAAAACTATGAAAAAGCAATCGTTAACGAGTCACCAAAATTATAAAAAGCTATTGGCTAACGAAAAAAATCAATTTGTTAACGAGAACTTATTCATATGAAAATCTTGAACAAATTATAAGTGGAAATTATTTATATAAAGAATAAGCACAGAAGAAAAAATATTTCACAAAATTTTTTCGTATAAAAATTTATGAAAATTTATATTATTCATTTAAAATAAAAAAAAAAAACATAAAACTTAAAAAAAAATATTCGTTTAAATGACGTATTAACAATAGAATGTTAATAAAAATACTTTTTTAAAAAAATTTGTGTCTTGCAAAGTTGGAAAAAATTGTTTTTTTGTTTCAAAACATCTAAAATAGCATCGAGCCAACCTCTGATGAAGTCGGTATGAAACTATTCGAAATTTAAAAAAAAACGATTCACAAGCGATTCGTTATCGAATCACCCCTCGCCACAATGTTTATTGGGAAGCCAGGCTTAGAACCTACAGTAAATTTTTTTGAAAAAGTGAGCGCGCTCAACCACCAAGTCAGCCTTTACAGGGTGTAACTTTAATTTGTTTGAAGATCGTACATGTCTAATCGTGGCTAGCATGTTCTTACGAAGTTAGTTAAGTAAAAGAAAAAAATAAGACCCGCGTTTTGGTTTAATTCGTATACTTAAGCTCGTTATAAAATCGTTTTACTTTTTGTTTATATTTTTTAACTAAACAATGCTAACACGCTTCTGTTAAATTTTTTATTGAACTTGAGACGTAAGTAGTTAAGAAAAAATATCCAAGAAAAAATAACAAATAAAGAATAAATAACATGTAAAATAATCATTATACAGATATTTAATGTAAATATTTATCTTGATGAGTAAACGTGTAAGAAAGCTTGTGTGAGATAATCATAAAATAATGAGCATGAGAAAATTCCACAACAAAGCTTTAAGCAGGGGATCCCCTAATTTAATTAACAAATAAAAAGATAACATGTTTGAAGAAACATGAAAAGAAATTCTGTAAGAAATATTTTATTTTTATATAATATCTAAATAATATAAAATAAAGATATTTTTCCCCGTCTGTTTGTTAGAGAATGGATTTTGTGCTATTTTTATCAGATTTACAAGATTTTAGTGCAAAACAAACCCGTAGCTAAAATTTCCATGCGGAGGATTTGAATTAAAAAAAGATGTGTGTGTGTCCGCCAAGCACGGTAGAGTGAAACTTGAACCCAAAAATGGAATCTCTGGGAAGATTGCTAATTTATTTTATTAACATTGCCCCCTTCAGTGCAACCAAATGGTTAACAAGCCGTCTGCCTTCATACCAGTATTAATTCAAGAACTGTCTTTTTTTTCATAAAGCCAACTAGTATTTTCAACATGGCAGTATCTTGAGAAATATCGATTGTCCCTTTTGTTTTTTGACAGTTATTTAAAACTTCAATATTCACGTACAGAATTCGATCGCAGTTTTTTTCTTACTTTCGTGACACAGTTGGTTATCAAGAGTATTAATTATTTTAATTTGATGACTTTAGTAGTACCCAGGCTCGATCCTTATAGCACATAAAACAGATCTTGCTTTGTTGTTTTTTTTTCTGTAAATTATATTTTTATTTATAAATATTTAAAATTAAATATGTTCTCGAAACACCTGCGGTGGCGGGAATAATGCATTTTTCCCTTTCCATACTCGCATCGAACCGCGCACAATTCGGCTGCAAGTTGAATGTGCTACCATTGCGCTATTGCCTCACTTGTATCAAAGAGAACAACATACGAACAAACCCGAATGCAAGCATTGCATACATCTTCCAATTTATTTCATAAGATTGATAACAAAAAAAAAATTTATTGTTGATCCAAAATAATCATTAATCGATTATAACTCGGGCTTTATATATATATTTTATTTTAAATTTTTCTTAAAAAAAAAAAAAATCTGCCAGTATAATTGTAAATATTTTATATTAAAAAAAACATAAAATTTCAACTGCAGAAGGACCATTTAACCTATGCTTCGTGGTCAGAAGCACTGACCTTATGCTACCGCGCATACTTGTTAAAGTTTATTTTACCCTGCCTACACAGTTAAAAATGTTGATGCGTTTTTCGGTACGTTGCATTTGCGACGATATTTCTCAGTAGACCAAGTCTTACAGAATTGATAAAAGAATCATGAACGATTTTTCTTCATCTCTGACGAAACATACTGATTTGGTCATACATTTCATTGACGAAAATCCCATAAAAAATTCCCACGAATGCAGTACAAAAATGTTGAGATTTTTCGTGCATGCATATATTACTGAATCGTTGCGGAAGTTTCGGCAACAAACTAGACAGAAATATGAAAAAAAAAATTGTTTTTCATTTTTATACATTCTTTGATTTTATTTTACATGTTTTTTTGGAACAGATTATTTCCGATTCGTAATATTTGATATATCAGTCATGCAGTCCATCAATACACCACGTTTTTAAAATGATAGTTATATATTGTAACTTCAAACGAAAAACTTCCCCCGATATATAAGCCTTTGTAGGGAAAACCTGTACGAACACAAAGCAGAAAGTTTGAAGAATTTTCGACAAATTTTTTAATGAACGAACACAAGCCGGACGCGTTAAATAATTTGTGGCAAGAAATACAAAAGAGAAGAGTTATCGCGTGTTCTACTGTTTTCGTTGTTTCCTTGTTCTGTTTGTTTTTTTTTTTTTTTTTCTAAGATTGTCGAAACCAATGCAGATGAGTTTAAGAATATTCTGCAAGTCTGTTATTGACGAATACAAGCCAGACGCATTAAAAAATATTCTGCAAGTATGGCTTATGCAGCAAGTTTTTTTAATTTATTTAAAAGCAGAGTAGGTAGTCCGGTAACTCAGTTGATAATAGAAGAACTTGTAACCATTAGGTTGTATGTTCAAATACCACAGCATGCGGTTTTTTTTTAATTTCGATATAAATGTGTGTTAAAAACTGCATTTGAATTATATGCTACATATGGTATTTATATGAAAATTCGTAGATCTAAGAATAAACCAAATTTTAGATTCAAAGTTGCATTCGTTAATATTGCAGCATGTGCTCTTTCCAAATCAATCAATGCAAGGCCTACTTCGAAAATTGCTTTCTGAATTTCTCAAAACTCAATTTGAGAAATGCCTAAAAGTATGCTATTGCTCTGAAAAAAAGCCACGTTCAGATTCAAATTTTTAGTACGTACTGTACGTTCAGAGTATTGAACGAAAGACTCAACTCAATTATAAAAGAAAGAAAAAATAACTGATTGTTGTTTCAAGGTCATTATGAGCTACTGAAATAAATATGCCTCCGTGGCCCAGTGGTTAAAACAGCCGTCAATGGATCCAAGCGCAGTGTGTTCAATCCTCGGTTAAAGCAAAAATATGAAAAATTTTTAAAAAGTGATTTTTTCCATTTTTATACAACTAGTGCAGCGAATTGCTGTGTGGTTGTTTTCATAAGAACCATTTTGTTACATTGGTCTTACCCCCTCCCCCCCCTCCCCCATTTAGCTCGCCGTGTTGTTATATAAGCGGCTATAAAAGTTTCAAATCAAAAACTTAAATCATTTCCTAAATTTTTTTCAGAGTGCGCCCCTGGTTGTTGACAAATCAAACTAAATAAACGTGTTCTTAAAGTACTATTTACATATATACAGTTTAAAATTAAAGTTTTTAATATCGCTGCGTGCAAATAGACACGCTGTAAATACTACTAAATCTCCCACTTAATTGATCATTATTCTTCCTTGACGAAACTATTTAAATTATTTTTCTATATGACTAAGTACCGCATCTCTTACTGCCCACCTGACCGACTGTAATTAGCTACTTAGCATAGAGACTCTCGTTACGCCAGCCTGTCTGTGATGAATTGACGGCTGGCTGACTTTATCAACTGCACAGCACTGAGCGCTGTCACTTGTCATATGAGTATCAGTGTCATTATATTGCGTTGTTTTTTTTTCTACTCATTCTTTTCTTTTTTTCTCACATTTTTTTTTTTTTTTTTCTTTTCTTTTGTTATGCATGCAATGAGATTTCTTTTTTTGTTGTTTTTGGCAGGCATAACGTGTGCGAGCTATGTGCCAGGTGATTGTATTCTTTGATTCATGTACTCATTCATTCATTCATTATTTTAGCGCCACAATTTATTGTTAAGATTGTTTTTATTTTGTTTTTTTTTTTTATTTTTTGTGTTCATTATTTTAATATCGCTGATTTGTAGAGTTGATAAGTTTTCAATATGATGATTGATGTTTTAGAGCACTTATAATGATAGATATATTAATGGTATATAAGTTGAAAAGGAGAACATTGAACTCAGAGATAATTGAAGCGTTGACGCGAATAACGTTGTAAGCGACAAATTAATCTAATATGGTTTTTTTTGCATACTACCGTTAAAAATGCGCTGGCGTGTATATACAGGCAAATTTCTTTAAAACTCTTACCCCAAAAACTTGAAAATCGAAATCAAATGGCTCTAAGAGCGCCATTAAAAATGTTTTCGTCAATTTCTGAAAACTTATAATTTGTCGCTTACTACGTTTTTCGCGTCAACGCTTCAATTGTTGCTGATAACACTTTGTGACAGTTTCCAACTTTGTCCAAATCCACTGCAAAAATAAAAACTAACACGTGTATCAGCGATTTAAAAATTTATGTCTGAGAATGAAAAGTCTCCAGGTATCACATCAGTCGCCGATTTCAATGATTTTCGGATATGTGATAGAGCACAAAAATCTAATATTGAGGTATTTCTGTATACGTGCTCAATCTATGATTTAGAAACATAGATATTTTCCATAGAAACATAAACAAATTTGATATTAAACAAAAGGTATAGGTAAGGACCTAATGAGCTTCAGTGCCACGCCCACTTTTATATTGAATTTTTCGGGTCTACAGTCTTTAAGTTAAATTACTCGAAAACCGTTCATTCTAGAGAAAAGTGTTATAAGACAAAATTATAGAACAAACTTCGAAATTTTCAGACTTTTTTTTTAATTTCTCGTAAATAACTCAAAAATTGTTTATTGTAAAGAAAAAAAAATTGCATAAAAAATAAATAACATACAATTTTGTAACTATTCCGCATCAAAAGAATATAATCTTCTATACATATACAAAATTGTAAAAAAAAAATCTGTACATGAAATATTTTTTTGAAATTCCTTTTGGGATGGACATTTTGAATGACGCTGAGTCCGAAAATCGCATTTTTAAAATTTTTGTCTGTCTGTCTGTCTGTTAGAGCATCACGCGAAAACCACTGGATGGATTTAAATGAAACTTGACATCCAGGTTCCTTATATCCCCAGTCAACAGATAGGCTACTTTTTATCCAGTAAAAAAGATTTTATCCCGGTAAGCGGCGCTGCGATCGGGTTCCAGGCATTCTTTTTTTTTAAGCTTATCTCCGAAACCGTTCATCCAATTTGCATGAAAATATCTATATAGAGATTTTCGAATACGGTGAGTTCTTATGACTTATCTACTCTGTTCTATATTGAATACCAGAGGGCGCTTTTGTAAAAATATTTTGAAAAACCTCGAAAAACTCCTAAGCCGTGCATCCGATTTGCATGAAAATTGAAATATAGGTGTTTTCTGGTAGGGTGAGTGCCTTTGACTTATCTTATTTGTGCTATCTTGAACACCAGGGGCGCTGTATTACAAATATTTTCAAAAACGTCGAAATGCTCCTAGACCGTTTATCTGACTTACATGAAAACTGGTATTTAGAGGTGTTCGGCTGCGGTGAGTTTTCATGACTTATCTACTCCGTTCTATCTTGAACACCAGAGGGCGCTGTAGTACAAATATTTTAAAAAAACGTCAAAAAAATCCTAAGCCGTTTATCTGAATTGCATGAAAGTTGGCATACAGAGGTTTTCGGAAACGGTGAGTTTTTATGACTAATATACTCTGTTTTATCTTGAACACCAGAGGGCGCCGTAGTACAAATATTTTAAAAAAGTCGAAAAAATCCAAAACCGTTCACCCAATGTGCATGAAATTATGTATGTAAAGCTTCTCGGACACGCTGCGTTTTTTTTTTTACTTATCTACACTTTTCTCTCTCGAACACCAGAGGGCGCTGTAGTACAAATATTTTGAAAAACCTCGAAGAACTCCTAAGCCGTGCATCCGAATTGCATGAAAATTGGAAAATAGGGGTTTTCTGATACGTTGAGTGTTTTGGACTTATCTTTTTTGTGCTATCTTGAAAACCATAGGGCGCATTACTACAGATATTAGGAAATCTTGAAAAACTCCAAAACTGCTCATCCGATTTGGATGAAAATTTGTAAATAGCTATTTTCGAGTACGGCAATGGTTCTGGTGCTATCTTTTTTGCTCTTTCTCGAAACTAGAGGCCGTTGTTGTTCAATTTGTACGTGTGTATGTTATTAAACTGTGCCTTAAAGTCTGCACTGCTTTTGATCACATTTGGTTCCCGTAGGTGGCGCTGCGATCGTGTTTAAGGCATTTTGTTTTTATAGTTTTTCTCCGAAACCGTTCATCCGATTTGCATGAAAATTTGTAAATAGAGGTTTTCGGATATGGTGAGATTTTATGACTTATCTACTCTGTTCTATCTTGAACACCAGACGGCGCTGTGTACAATTATTTTAAAAAACGTCGAAAAACTTCTATGCTGCTTATCCGATTTTCATGAAAATTGGTACATAGGGGTTTTCTAATACGGTGACTGTTCTGGACTTATCTTTTTTGTACTATCTTAAACACCAGAGGGCGCTGTTGTACATTTTGTACGTGTGTATGTTATTAAACTGTTGCTAAGCGGCTGCACCGATTTTGATGAAATTTTTTGTGTGTGCTTATGTGGATCCCTGTATGGTTCAGATTCGCAATTGGATCCGGTAGGTGGCACTGTGATCGGGTTCCACGAATTTTGTTATTATAGTTTTCATCCGATTTACAAGAAAATTTGTATTTAGGGGTTTTCGGGTACGGTAGTTTTTACGACTTATCTATTTTGTTCTATATTGAACACCAGAGGGTACTGCAGTACAAATGTTTAAAAAATCTCGAAAAACTCCTAGCTGTACATCCAATTTACGTCAATATTTGTACATAGGAGTTTTCGGATACTGTGGGTATCTTGGACTTTTTTTCTGCGCTCTCTTAAACACCAGATGGTGCTATAGATGGTGCTGTAGTACAAATCACTTAAAAAATCGTGAAACACTCAAAAACGGCTCATCCGATTTAGATAAAAATTTGTATATCGGAGATATAAGAATCGGTATCGAGTATAGAAAGGCTTTTGGCGTTATCTTTTTATTCTATCCCTAAAACCAGAGGGCGCTGTTGCACAAATACCGCAAAAAACTCAAAACAACTCATCCGATAAGTATGATTTTTATAAGTGGTTTTCGGGTGCGGTGAGTGTTTTGGCGCTATGTATTTTGCTATTTCTTAAACCCCAGAGGGCGCTGTACTACAAAATACAGTAAGGCGTAGCAAAGCGTGAAGGGTGATAAATATCTTCTTTTCTTCTTTATGTGTATTTATATTCCACTTTCTTTTTTCGCAAATCAGGAGAGCTTATGCCGAATTCTGTGGTATTTGAGTACGCATTAGCACATGCGCAAGTCAGTTGCGTCGTTAGTTGGCGTTGTTTTGACATTTAAATTTTCAATGCTTATTTAAGTTTAGTCCAGTTTCCTCGCGAATTGCCAAGAATTCGTTTTTGCTCTGATTTTTTTCAAAAATGTGCAATGTATCGAATACAATATATAACTTGAAAATATATTTTTGCAAGCGATCGGCGGTACGCACACACAAATCACGATTTCCCCAACTTTTTCTAATAATTTTCAGATGTTGAAGCTACATTTTGTTCATTTCGCCGAAGTCACCGGTTTGAAAGATGCATACAAAATTAATTCTAAAGTTTGTGAAAAGTTTTTCAAATTGACGAATGAAATCGAAAATTATTAATATCAATTCCCGAGTTAAGCCGGGTATTCAGCTAGTTTTATATAATTTTCACAGTTGAATACGTAGAACTAAGTCTACTTTTATTATGTGTTGTACCATGTAATTTTTCCAAAAAAAATGAAACGATTTGAAGCCATTCATATTTAAATCGAAAACCATGAAATACATCCCAACTATGTCAATATATTTTCGATTGTTTAAGATAAATTGTTTGCCATCTATAAAAGTTTTCTTATTAATTCGGCTATCATACAACAATAAAAATAAAAACATTTGGACATGTTCCAAAAATAATTAGAAGTGTTGATTGAATTAATGATAGAGGCAACAAAATCTAAACAAAAACATAATATTTAAAATAATTTTGAAAAATAAACATTGACTAATTTGTTGCAAAATGTTTTATTTGAAAATAAATATTATGATTCCATGTTATTTATACACAATAAATCTGTTATTCAATGTTATAATGCTAAATATATTAGGTGCTATGTAAAATATTGATCTATTTTGCACTCTAGAGATGCGCCATGTCGAATACTAACCAAAGTCCAGTCAAGTATCTTAAAATATGCATATTATTTTTATTTTTTTATAAATTACGTCACACTTTTAGGGGGATGGGCGGGTTGAACATTTTCGACGAAGTGTGACAGGGGGAAATGGGAAGATCGTGCGTTAAGTTACAACTGTTTACAAATGTTTGACTTTAGTTTTTAAAATTTTTTTATTTCAACGGACTCCATACAAAACAAAGAGACAAGAATAAGAATAAGAAGAGTAGTGAACAATTTTGATAGTTGATGGAGGTAATTTAAAAGTAAAAATTTGTAAATTTTGAGTTGTGTCTGTTTTGTAGATGCACTGCGATATGTATATGTAATATGACCCACATTCTTCACCTCTCGTTGGCTCATCATAGTTCATGGTGAACACATACAATAGAACTCATACTGCCAGATGTTTATCCAAATATTTGTGTGCTCATTCAAAATTTATTTGCTTATTATTACTTCGGCACACATTCTGTATACTTCTTAATAATAACTATTTATTCTAGTTATTAGCTGAGTTCAACTAATAATTGCTTAAAAATGTTGAAATTTGCTCTGTCAGAACTTATAGATAATTTCTTGGTTAAAATTATACATATGACTTGGAACTTAAATATAGAGTTCTTCAAAAATTCGAGATATATTTATTTTATATCAAGCAAATATCGTTGAATATATACAGTATTACGTCTTTTATAAATAATCTGCCGTTAGACATTAAGACAGAGATCATAAAATGAACTCGGTAAAATTCAATTCAATTAATAGCTTTATAAATTTAAGATCTGTGAATCGAAAAAGATATTTCTCCATAAATAACAAAACAAAAACAATATCAAAAAAAAAAAAAACAAAGCAATACAAAATTTGAACTAGCATCTGAAATTCAAAAACAAAAAAATTAAATATACATTAACGCATACTCTTAGAAATCATTACCATTAACATTTATTTGTTAAAAATATGGGTAAAACATTTGCTTCAATTCTCTCTAGTCTTAAAACGTGCCATCATTTTATGCAAGTACATACATAATGCATTATTTTTATGCAGTCTTTTGATTTAAAAATATGAATTTTTAAATGATTCCCATATTGTATTATAGTATGCTAAGTTTTTGAATTTAAAAATTTATTACTTTTGTATCATTATTTGAATTATGTATACTGTATTCCAAACTAATCAGTATCTATGTAAGAATTATACAGATTTTACTGAAAGGAATAATTTGAAAATTTAAATTATATTTGTGAGCTGTTTTTTTCAATCGAATATACTCTAAGGTCTTACTTGGAAATTTCTGTTTGAAAATAGTAAAAAAGCTGTGCAAATATTAATTCCGAACGCTTATAGCACATATTTTAGTAGATACAAAGAAAAAATATTTTTATTGAAAAAAGAGACGTATTGCTGACTGCGTATTAGATCATTATCTGGAGCAAAAGCAACATTTGTATCGTAACTGCGCACTTATTCTAGTAATTATTTTAATATAAAATATAATTTTTTGTAAATTTGGCACCATCTGAAGCAAAAAAAAAAATCATGTTTTTAACAAACAAAATCACCTTTAATCGACTACGTAGATAGTGTCAAAACGTAAAAAAGCCCCACATAAAAGCGTATTAAGAGTTCTTGTTAATAATAATAACAAAAAATCGGGGATTGGCCCAAGCGCACCTCAGCGGGTCCCTTTTCGTCCCCCATGCTTCTTACATAAGCCTTCCTTTGTCACCTCAAGCATATCCCTAGCAGGTCAGTTGACCAATCTCGGCTTCGCCAATAAATGGACGTCCCAGAATGGTCAATCTTATGCTTGCCAACGCCGGGCACTGGCACAGAATGTGTGCTGCTGTTTCCGCCCTGTAGGAAAATCAACTAATTTAAAAGTAGTTGATAAAGTAGTTTTTTGTCAACCACAACTAGTTGAAATTCTGACTTTTTTCCATAGAACGAACTAACATATATACGTGGCGGCCGTGGCGTAGTGGGTAGAGTGTGTGACTCTTACGCCAGAGAACCCAGGTTCGAATCCTGCATCTGACACAGAAAATTTTTTCAATTGAATTAATTTTTCTGTTCGGCCGTCACCTCTCTGCAGACAATGGCAAACCTCAGAGAGTAAAAACTGCCAAGAAAAGCTTCTTGAGAATTGGTCATAAGAAGCTCGGTCAAAGTCCTTTCAAGAGCTGAAATGGCCATTTTCGTCGTCGAACTAACATATTTTGTATGGTGATGTCCGCTAAATAAGTCAACTGACTTTCGTCTGCATATATTTTCAACTACTTGTTTAATTAGTTACATTTCAATTATTTTTTTAATTACTTTAAAATAACCAATTGAAAACTTTCTGATGGCCTAAAGTTAATAATATTTGATGAAATAACATGGTTAAATATATACAAACTTGTAATCTAATAAAAATTTGCAATTAAAACATGTCAAAAATAGAGTAGTTGCCGCCTTAATATAATTCAAAGTAGTTTATCAATCACTTGTTTTTAAGTAGTATTTCAATTACTTCATATATAATGCAATAAAAACTATTTAGAATTGGAGTGGATGTCGCCTTAATATAATTCAAAGTAGTTCATATACTGGTTTATTTTAAACTAGTTTTCTAATTAGTTGTTTTTAAAAACAAGTTAGTTTGTTCCTATAGGGCGGCTCCTCTAGGCAAAACCTACACGCATCGTCCTCGGTCAGAGTCAGCCTGAGCCTGAGATGGTACATGTAGGGACCGTGTCCTGTGACCAGTGCAGTAAGCCAGCTTAAAGTCCTTCGATTGTATCGGGTAACTTTTGCTGCCTCACTGAGAGACCACTTCACGGCCGCCTTCGATTGCCTGCAATTAACAGCTTCTTCCCACTTTGTATGGTGTTCCGAGCCCATCCATTGCTTAATAAGGCCTGCCACCATGTTGTCGCCTATGGCGATACGTAGCTCTGGTCCACAGAACTCTTCTGCTGATTCTTCTCTCGCTAAAGAATCAGCATTTTCATTCTGTTCTATGCCAGAATGTCCTCACACCCACATAAGTGTGAGCTCATTTGTCTGAGCTCACCTATTTAGTTTGGTAAGACACTCTATGGCCAGCCTGGAAGTGACGCCTGCACCTAATCACCGACTGATTGTCAAGGGCAATGACAATTTTCTTGTCATTGACCCGGTCATCTATCAGGTAGCAGTGCAGTGGATGCACCACACCAAGCATTTCCGCCTGATACACAGACACAAACCTCCCTAACCTCAATAGACAGGATAGGCTCAACTCTTCTAAGTAAACGCCTGCCCCGATTCTGCCTTTCATCAGAGAGCCGTCTGTGAATACACTTATATCTTTACCAGCGATTTCTTCACAGACGTCTCCATCTATTGTAAGAGTTTTAAAACATTTTTCTGTTATCCTTACTCTCTGCCTTCCGTCCATAGGCATACTCGCCTCCCTGACATCTCTATGTGTAATATCAAGGATGCGCATATGTCCATGTAGGGCCGTTGATCTATGCCACTTAGCATTTCGCAACATTCTGAGGGCTGTTAGCACCACCGTTTTCTTTATTTCTAAATCCAAAGGCAGAACAGAACCTAACAGAACCTCCATTGCGCTTGTTGGAGTGGTGCCTATTGCACCTGTTATTCCAACACACGCCAGCCGTTGGACTCTGTCCAGTCTCTTCTTAATGGTTTTCTGGCAGACTTTTGTCCACCAAATCACCGAAGCATACGTGATGACAGGTCTAACCATCATAGCGTAGACCCATTTCATAGACTCTGGGCTTAGCCCCCATTTGAGACCACAAACGCGTCTACACTGAAACAGAATCCTCTTCCAGTTCCAGTTCAGTTTGCTATCAAGTGTAACCCCTAAATATTCAACTTTCGTGGACATGTTGATTTTAGCTCCAAAAAGTCTGAGTGGCTCTCACCTCAGACCTGCCCTCTTTCTAGTAAAGAGAGCATTGTCTGATTTTCCTGCGTTTACGGTAAGGGCTTGCTCTCGACACCACTCCTCCACCATTCGGAATGCCCCCTTCATAATGTCTGAATGATGTCCATCAACACAGTGTCATCTGCATACCCTATCGTGTGTATGCCCGATTCATCCAGTCTAACCAGTAGTGAGTCCACAGTTATGTTTCACAGAGTTGTCAATAGCACCCCGCCCTGGGGACATCCTCTAATTACTCTACCTTTAGTCTTGACTCTACCATTCTGCATGTTGACCGCCCTGTGCTTGACCCAATATTGTCTACCCAATTTACAATCATTGGGCTTACATCGCGCTCTGTCAGGGCTTGCCGCAGACTTCCAAAGCATATTTTGTCGAAAGCACCTTCGATGTCCATAAATTGGTTATCGCAATGCCTCCTGAAAACAGCTGTTTTTCAGCAACTCTTACTAATTCGCGAAATTGACTGTAAATTAAACTAAAAAACGCTATAATAAATGTTATATTTACATTCAGAGCATGAAACTTCAAATGCAGATTAATATCTTAATTTTTATTTTATTTAAGACTAGCTGGATAGCCGGCTTTACTCGGGAGTTGATATAAATAATTTTTGAATTCATTCGTCGATTTGAAATAACTTTTCACAAACTATTGAAGGAATTTTGTGTGCATCTTTCAAGCCGGTACCTTTGGCGAAATAAGTTAAATCTAGATTCAACAGCTAAAAATTATGAGAAAAAGTTAGGAAAATCGTGGTGTGTGTGATCGTGATCGGTTGCACAAGCATATTTTCAAATTTTACATTTTTTTCGATAGATTGGACATTTTTGAAATCATCATAGCAATAACGAATTTTTGTCAATCATTTATGTAAATTTTCTCATACATAAATGATATCTTTTGATTTTATGTCGTTATGTTACTGTAGCGTTTAATGTGTCAATGAAAATGAGTCAAAAATGCAATTTTAAATTTTAATTATTTTTGCAACATAAACTTTTGCGCCATTTTTTAAGAAAACATAAATATTATGGACCTTTCTTGAACAAAAATTTAAAAAATATAAATGCCTTACTAAATGCTATTATTATTTTTATAAAGTACTTTTATTGACCTTTCAGACAAAAAAGAATTGAGTTAAATGTATTCAAAAACAGCAGAGCAACTTGCATCGGAAGCCAAAACTTTTTAATTTCTATATTTAAGATAAGTTCAAAAATTAATTTGACTAATAATTTGTATTGTTTTGAAATTAATGCTATGAGTCATTAACGGTACATTTATTAAATAAACTATCCTTAAGAAATTTTGAAAATATATATGTACTAAAGTAAATATGTACTAATTATTTACATACATTAAATGCAAGTATGTAAATTGATTTTTTTATTTTGCAGATATTTTTATGGTCAATAGTACTTTGATACGTTATTTTTATGTACTTTCAATTTTTATGATTATTATTAATTAGCTGGGAAAACAATAAAATAAGCACTGGAAATTGAAACGTCAAAAATACGCCAACGTACGACGCAACGGACTTGCGCATGTGTTGATGCGAACTCAAATACAACAGAATTTGGCATCAGCTGTCCTGATATGCGAAAATAAGAATGTTGAATATAAATACACATAAAGAAGAAGAGAAGATAGTTATCACCCTTAGCGCTTTGGTACGCTTTACTGTATTTTGTAGTACAGCGCCCTCTGGTGTTCAATACATAGCGCGAAAAACTCACCTCACCGGAAAACCTCCCATAAAAATCCTACTTATCGGTTGAGTGGTTTGGAGCTTTGGTTTTTGAAAAAAAAAAAAAAAAAAATAGCGCCAAAGCCCTTTTCATTCTCGAAAATCCCTATACACAAAATTTTCATCCTAATCAGATGAGCGGTTTTGGAATGTTTTGTCATTTCTTAACGGATTTGTGTTACAGCGCCCTCTGGTGTTCAAGGAAGCACATAAAAATAATAACAGTGTGCTTGAGACCGCACGACTGAAGTAAAACTTCTGGTGCTTCATCTATATGTATATTTCACAAACTTTAGAAGGAATTTTGTGTGCATCTTTCAACCCGGTAACTTCGGCGAAATGAGCAAAATGCAGCTTCAACATCTGAAAATTATAAGAAAAAGTTGGGGAAATCGTGATTTATGTGTGCGTGCCGCCGATCGCTTGCAAAAATATATTTACAAAAGTTTTATATTGTATTCGATAGATTGCACATTTTTGAAAAAAATCAGAGCAAAAACGAATTCTTGGCAATTCGCGAGGAAACTGGATAAAAATCAAATAAGCATTGAAAATAGAAACTGAAATGTCAAAACAACGCCAACTTACGACGCAACTGACTTGCGCATGTGTTAATGCGTACTCAAATACCACAGAATTCGGCATCAGCTGTCCTGATTTGCGAAAAAAGAAACTGGATTATAAATACACATAAAGAAGAAAAGAAGATATTTATCAGCATTCGCGCTTTGCAACGCCTTACTGTATTTTGTAGTCCAGCGCCCTCTGGGGTTCAAGATATAGCAAAATACATAGCGCCAAAAGACGCACCGCCACTTATAAAAAATCATACTTATCGGATGAGTTGTTTTGAGTTTTTTGCGTTATTTGTACAACAGCGCCCTATGGTTGTCGAGATGGAATAAAAAAATAACGCCAAAGCCCTTTCCATACTCGATATCAAATCCTTTATATCCGAAATACAAATTTTTATCTAAATCTCATGAGCGGTTTTTGAGTGTTTCACGATTTTTTAAATGATTTGTACTGCAGCACCATCTGATGTTTAAGATAGCGCAGAAAAAAAAGTCCAAGAAACCCACCGTATCCGAAAACTCCGATGTACAAATGTTCACGCAAATCGGATGTACAGCTAGGAGTTTTTCGACATTTTTAAAACATTTGTACTGCAGTACCCTCTGGTGTTCAATATAGAACAAAATAGATAAGTCGGTGCAGCCATTTAGAAACAGTTTAATAACACACACACGCACAAATTGTGCATCAGCGCCCTCTACTTTTCGAGACAGAGCAAGAGAGATAACGCCAAAACAGTTGCCCTACACGAAAATCCTTTAGTAAAATTTTTTAAAATTTCTTAAGAGATTTGTACTCAGCGCCCTCTGGTGTTCGATATAGTACAAAAAAGATAAATCCAAAGCAGTCACCATATTAGAAAACCCCTATATACCAATTTTCATGAAAATCGGATAAACAGCTTAGAAGTTTTTTAAAATATTTGTACACAGCCCCCTCTGGTGTTCAAGATAGAACAAAGTAGATAAGTCATAAAATCTCAACGTATCCGAAAACATCTATATACAAATTTTCATGCAAATCGAATGAACGATTTCGGAGATAAACTATGAAAACAATATGCCCCAAACACAATCGCTGCGCCACCTACTGGGTCCAATTGTGAACCATCCAGGGATCCACTCAAACACACACAAAAAATTTCATCAAAATCAGTGCAGCCGTTAAGGAACACTTTAATAACATACACACGTACAAATTGGGCAACAGCACCCTCTAGTTTCGAGAAAAAGCAAAAAAGATAGCACCAGAACCCTTGCCGTACTCGAAAGACGCTATTTAAAATTTTTAATTCAAATCGGATGGAGTTTTCACGATTTTCACGATTTCCTAAGGTTGGTACTAAGCGCCCTCTGGTGTTTAAGATAGCACAAAAAAGATAAGTCCAAAACACTCATGGTATCAGAAAACCCCTATTTTCCAAATTTTCATGCAATTCGAATGCACGGCTTAGGAGTTTTCCAGGTTTTTCAAAATATTTGTACTACAGCGTCCTCTGGAGTTCGAGAGAGAAAAAAACTCAGCGTGTCCGAGAAGCTCTGCATACAAAATTTCATGCAAATCGGATAAACGGCTTAGGAGTTTTTTGACGTTTTTTAATATATGTGTGCTACAGCGCCCTCTGGTGTTCAAGATAGAACCGAGTAGATAAGTCATAAAAACTCACCGTATCCAAAAACCTCTGCATACAAATTTTCATGCAAGTTCGATAAACAGCTTAGGACTTTTTTGACGTTTTTAGATAGAACAGTGTAGATAAGTCAAAAAAACTCAAAGTGTCCGAGAACCTCTACATACAAGTTTTCATGCAAATCGGATGAACGGTTTCAGAGATAAGCTAAAAACACAGGTGCGTCGTTTTACACACGAGAGAAGCGAAGATTTTTCGCAGTTACATAGATTAGATAGCTTAATAATTTTTTCTTTTTAATAAATTAACTTTTAAATTCAAAAATTTAAAATAACAAAATAAATTACATATATACAGAAAACCTATTTACTGTTTATTTTTTATTGTTGAATGTCAAATTTCCACGCCAATTACATATACGGGCATATAATGCCAGCGACTCTCCATTTTAACTCTCCACACATGGCTGTGAACTTGGCTGCACTGAACAAATTTTTTTCTTCAACAGCGTTCTACTTAGCGAAAAAATCTGTCGAACATTTTTCAGATTTCACTCCAAGCAAATCACAGAACGAGGAGTAAAAAGCTTCGCTTCAAAAATATATATTAAAGAAAGCACACGAAAGAAACAAAATTAAACAAACATTTTAGATACCTTGCCGATGTCATGCATGCGTTTGTTTATTCCATATTTATTGATATCATTGGACACTTAAAAACGCACTTGTCAACGCACTTGTGGTCATCGTTAATGTTCTTCGTACCAACAACACCACAAACGCATTCACAATACAAACACACCGATGCTGGAGACACCTTGTGGCAAATAAAAGCAAATTTTTGTTAGTTGTAGCATAGCAAATACACAATCCTCTATCTATTGATAGATGGTGACGATCTACTGCAGCATAGCTTCTGTTATAAGTAACATTGAACTAACAGCTCTTTCTTACAAGTCTTTGTGGCCTGATGGATAGTGTATTGGACTATCATTTAAGAGGACACGGGTTCGATCCCCACGGGAACCAAAACATATTTTTAGTATTTAATATAAAAGTATTAAATTTTCTTGTTGTAATAAGCGCTAGCAACAAAGAAACCGAAACCATCAAATTTCCAAGAAAAAATCTGTCGAAAATTTTTCAGATTTCACTCTAAGCAAATCACAGAACGAGGAGTAAAAAGCTTCGCTTAAAAAAAAAAAAAGAATACCTGGAACCCAATCGCAGCGCCCCCTACTGGGTCCAACCTTTTTTCCTGGATAAAAAGTAGCCTATATGTTGACCGGGGATATAAGTAGCCTAGATGTAAAGTTTCATTTAAGACCATCCAGTGGTTTTTGCGTGATGCTTTAACAGACAGACAGACAGACAGACAGACAGACAGACAAACATTTTAAAAATGCAATTTTCGGACTTAGCGTCATTCAAAATGTCCATCGCAAAAGGAATTTCAAAAAAATATTTCATGTACAGATTTTTTTTTTACAATTTTATATCTGTCAGCGTCAAAAGAAGTTGTACACGTTGTTCCTCTATGTTTGCAGTTAAATTATACTCTTTTGCAATTCCCTTTTGTTTTACATTTTTTGTTTTTTTAATAATATAGTTTCTCCTCTCTTAATGTACATAATAAAAACAACAACAATATTACAATAACAAAAATTCATAGAACAAAAACAAAAACATCTTCATATTAATAGCGTCAAAAGAAATTGTACAACACGTGCACCAAATATTTTAAAGAATTTTAACGGTAAAAAATTACCGTTATGTTTAGTGATTTGACTTTTTATCATGTTGTAGGCAATATTAACTAATTATAATAATTATTAATTGACTTGATGTCGTGAGGATCAGTTCAAATCTGAAGATTTTTGAGTAACGAAATTTATTTTCAAAATGGGTAAACAAACCTCCCCGGATGTTCGCGAACTTGTGCTAAAATATTATAAAAAAGGAAAAACATTGCGTGAAATTGGTTTGATGATTGATAGAAGCCATAATACTGTAAAACATATAATTGATAATTACAAAAAGTTCAGAAATTTACAAAATCGTCCCAAATCTGGAAGACCCCGTAAACTAAATGCGACTCAAATACGATCCATTGTGCGATGAGTAAAGCAAAATCCAACTGAAAGTGCTGTTAAAATATCCGAGAACATTTCAGAACGCTCAGGTGTTAACGTTAGCTCCAGTACTATACGTAGAGCACTACATGCAAATGGACTACGTGGACGAGTTCCAAGAAGCAAACCTTTCATATCAAAAATCAATCAACAGCGACGTCTGAATTTTGCTAAAAAGTATCAAAATGAACCAAATTCATTCTGGAATAATGTGGTCTTTACTGACGAGAGCAAATTTGAAATTTTTGGTAAGAAAACACCAACTAAAATTTGGAGATGCAAAAATTCAGCATTTGCCCAACAAAATGTAATATCTGCCATCAAGCATGGTGGTGGTTCGGTCATGGTATGGGGGTGTATGGCAGCCAGTGGTGTAGGTAACTTGGTTTTCATAGAGAGCACTATGAATAAAACAGATTACCTCACCATTTTGAAAGATAATTTGCAACCTAGTGTCGACAAATTGGGCTTGGATCAAACTTGGGTCTTTCAACAAGACAATGATCCTAAGCACACTGCTAAAATAGTAAAAGAATGGCTGCTATATCATACCCCAACACAGCTGGATCATCCCGCCCAGTCACCCGACCTTAACCCTATCGAGCATTTGTGGGAGCATCTGGACCGTCAAATTAGAAAAAGAACGATACCAGCAAAGACTCTCTAAAATCAGTGATAATGGAGGAATGGCAAAAAATCTCTTCCGATGTAACCCGAAACCTAGTGGAATCGATGCCCAGAAGATTGCAAGCTGTAATCAACGCAAATGGAAAGCAAACAAACTACTAACCTCTTTAAAATTCTTTGAAATAATTTTTTTATACTTACTGTACAATTTCTTTTGACGCTGTGAATTTGAAGTATTTTAAGTTGTTGTTCTATAATTTTTTTTATTGTTAAATTTTTGTTATTTTTTTTTTATAAAATGAAAGAATATGCAATATATTTTTCAAAAAACATAATATGTTGAATAAAATGATAAAGCAAACTAGTAAAATAAAGACAAAAACATAACATATTAACGTGTACAATTTCTTTTGACGCTGACAGTATATGTTGTTATATATAAATTTATAATCTTTGCGGCAAATTGTGATATCGCAAAAGCTTTCTGGAAAAAAAAAAATCAATTTCTTGGTTCTAAAAATCAGACGTTCTTTATCCACAGAAAGTATTTAAATTATTATTTTTATTTGCACTTATTTTAACAATACAATTATTTTTGCGCTTTTTCACGATTTTTGAACAGCTTGTATCAAGCGACTTACGGCCAAAAACAAATATGCATAAAAAACATTGATAAGCTGCCAGCACATTTCAGCATAATCATTTTTGCTTTTTTTTTTTTTTGCAGACTAGTTGCAAAATTTTAAATGATAAATTTTAGTAAAGACCGTCAAAAGTTGGTGCCGAACAGTAGAAGGTTAAATAAAATAAAATATACTGTTAATATTATGCTGGAGTTATTTAAGTTCATTCACGTTTTTCAATGAGCCGTTTTATCTTTAAGTTTTATATATTTATAATTTGTCAAAAATATTTGACTTCCTGTGTAGTGGTACACTGCTAAAAAGTATTTATTTACTATTTTGACTTTGAGATTAAAAATTTACTTTTGTGTTTGAATTAAAAATAAAAAAAATCAATTTTTATTTATTTTATTCAACATTTATTTTATTCAACCGTCTTGTTTCAGAACTAAATATTAACTAACTCTACTCTTACAAAAATATTACTTATGCTTACTCTTAATCTATTATCTACCTGTATCTTTTTATTTGCTTGTATGTGAGTGTTTGTATGTTCACATTCACTGCATTATGTGGATAATAGTGCAAGCGAAGCTTTTTGTATTTTCGTTCGTTGCACTGTAAAGTTTTAGGGCGAACGGAAATCATCCAGACATAATTCCTGATAATTGTTTACGACATTTGAAGTAAACAATTATTAGGAAATTTTATTTGGGAATTTAAAGATTTTTAACAGGAAGGAAGGGGTTCTCTATAACACCCCCACCGTTAGCTCGAGGCTCCGACGAAGATATTTCTATGACCGTTTTTTTAGAGAAGAAAGATTTATTTTTTAATAGAAGAGCCAAGATTATAATAATAGGTATTATAGCAATAAGCAGAGTGCTTATGTTAAATGTGTTCTTTAAGTAGCTATGTCTTGTTAATTCCACAATTTCTTTTCTATTATTTTCAATAGTTTTTAAATGAATTTTTCCAAATTCAATCTTACTAGAAAGTACATCTTCTTTTATAGATACAAGTAGATTTGGTAGTATAATATGATCACTAACTTTTATTTCGTAGTTTTTATAAGTCTTATTTTCTAGTTTGATTTCACAATTTTCAAATTTGATTAGATAAGTTCCTTTTATTTCACCTTTAAAATCATTACAGTTATGGAAAATTACAGATCTTTTAATATTTTTAATTATAAGTAGTCCATTTTTAATTTCTATTATTTCAAACTTTGAATTTTCTTTTAATGCACATTTAGCTTCTTTTATTTTAAATATATTATTAATACAAGTGCTATTTATTTCTTGTAGGTTTTTCTTTAAATTATCTTTAACGTTTGCATTATATAAATTGCCGTTGTTATCAGTAATTATTTCGTTTTCGTTTATGTCCAAAGATTTATTTTCCTTATTTGGTAGAGGTTCTAAACGTATCTTAGAATAAATAGTTTTTGTATAGTTTGGAATGAATAGTATTATTATTATTTTCATATTATATGTTATAACTGAAACTTTAACATTGGCTAATGTATTGAGGTCTGTTATTTTCTTGAGTTCTTCATTAGTAAGGATATTTCTGCCTAAAACTCCGAGTCTGCTATTTAAGAGTGTTTGTTCTATGTCATCAATGTGGTTTATTAGTAGGTTTATATCGTAATTTATTTGGTAAAGGTATTGCATATATTTTATTTCGTCTTCTATTGTAATTATTTTATTATTCACGTCGTTTCTCCATGTTTCTATGTAGTTTTTTATTGTAAGTTGCTGTTGTTTTATGTGATCGGTGATGTTACGTATTTGACTTATGATGTCAGTGTTTATGCGTACTTGTTTGTTGTTTTCTGAGATGAGATTTTTGTTGTTATCATTTAAGAGTTCTAGTTGTTCAGTTATTTGTTTTTCATCATCTGCGTCCATTGTACCTGCAATGTATTTGAGACTTTTGCCGATTATATTTAAAAGTCCTCGCTTGTTCCTTGAATGTGGTAAGAGATTGTCTAGTTTTGATTCTAGATTTCTATAGTTGTGTAGTACTGAATTTAACATAGGTCCTTCTAAGTTCGGTTTATTCGTCATAGTTTTAAGGTTATCCCAAATGTGGTCTTTTGTGTCTTCGTATTCTGTTACATTGATCACGTGTAATATTTTGTCATGGTTTGAAATAAGTTTTAGGTTTTCCATTTTTATACTGACATAACCATTGTTCTCGTTTAAATTTTGAATATCTAGCATTTGTGTGTGGATTGTAGGAATAAGGATGGTCAGTGTTATTATGAATAATTGAGTCATTTTTTCTAAAGAAAAAAAATAAAATTGATAGGTTTCACTATGTTTACGCTAATTTGATTGTTGGGTTGTTATTATCTTGATATTTCTTTAGTCGTTTTAAGTGTGATTTATAATATTTGTGTCCTTTTGGTGTAATAATATGTTCGTCATCTAATGGTTGAGCAACAATTTTTCTGAACTTGGCATGATTTTTGCCACCTCTTATTTCTTTAATCATTACTGGTCCTGTCTGAATTTCGACATCTTCCCTGTCTTTGTTTTGGGCATTAATAGTTCGTTCTTTGATTTTTATTATGCGTTCCTGAATTGTAGGGTATTCGTCTTGACTTATTTTTCCATTAGTGAAGTCTATTGGCTTCTTACCAGTGGTTGAATGGATGCTATTATTATAGAAATTTATAATTTTATACATTTTCTCTTCAACAGTGTCTATATTTTTATTAGAGTCGTGTCTAAGAAGTCTTAAATGTTCGTTTAAAGTATTGTGGAGGCGTTCTATATCTGAATTCGACGTATGGTTGTTATTTGATGTGAAGTGTATATTAATATTTTGATCTCTGAGGAATTCTTGTAAGGGCAAGGCTTTGAAGCCTAATTCATTGTCTACAATTAAACTTTTAAAGTGTCCTGTATTGCCTATATATTGCATGACGGCTCTTTTGAATTCGGTCCATGACCGGTTGGATAATTTTATAGCTTGTGCATACTTGGAGAATTTGTCTATTATTGTAAGAAAAATATTTTTACTTAAACTGTAGAAAACGTCCATGTGAATTATTTCTCTAGGCCGTTCAGGTGTTGCTGTTATTTTGAATTTTTGTTTTACGGGATGTCTTTCATACTTTTCAACATTGCAAATTTCGCAATTATTGATAAACTGTGTAATTCTCTGTTTTAATTTTGGGTTATAAATTGTATCTTTAAGTTCTTCGAAATTTTCATTTATTCCTCTGTGGTTATTTTTAAAGTGTTCTGTCTCTATCAGGTCAGTAAGTTCACTTTCGTCTGTTACGTCTCTCAAAACTTTTAAGCATCTTATAACTTTAAATGTCCCGTTATTATTGTTAAAATTATCTCTTATCACATTTTGGAATGCTTTAAGTATGTTTTCCTCTTCAAAATATACAGCATTTGTACCTATTGGGTTGAAATGGTTTTTCACTATTGTGATAATTGAGTCAGTATCTATGGTTTTTAAATAGATTTTTTTTCTACTTGAATTGAATATTCTTAAATTTTTTATTTTCAAGGACCCTGAGTTAATTCTCTTGAATATGATTTGGGTTTTGTACATATTAAGTGGACATTTGCTTTTGGGTAAAATAGAATTATCAACTTCATTGAAATTAATTATAGCGCGAGATAGGGCGTCAGCATTTCCGTTCTGAACGCCTTTCTTATATTTTATTTCGAAATCGTATTCACTTAATCGGAGTCTCCATCGAATTAATTTGGAGTTGGGCTCTTTCATCGAAAAGAGCCATGTGAGAGGACGATGATCTGTTTCTACAATAAACTTGTTTCCAAACAGATAGGGTCTAAAATATTGTGTACCCCAAACGATCGCAAGTAGCTCTTTTTCGATCGTGCTGTAGTTTTGCTCGTGGTCGTTTAGAGTACGACTTGCAAAACATGTCGGGTGTCCTTCTTGCGATAACACTGCTCCTAGGGCATAGTTACTCGCGTCGGTTTGTAAGACGAATTGTTTCTTAAAGTCGGGGTAAACTAGAATAGGGTCATTTACTAAATGGGTTTTTAGTGATTCGAATGCGTGTATATATTCGGGATCTTCTGTATCCAACTTAATATCCTTTTTTAAGTATTTAGTCATAGGCTTCGCTATCCGAGCGTAATCTTTAATAAATTTGCGATAATAACCGGTGAGTCCCAAAAATTCTTTAATCGCTTTTTGATTTTTGGGGAGTGGGAATTTTTGGACACAATCAATTTTCTTTGGATTTGGTTTTATACCATCACTATTAACGATATGTCCAAGGAATTCAGTTTCGTGTTTAAGAAATTCCGACTTATCTAATTGGATTTTGAGATTCGTATCTCGAAGTCTTTGGAAAATTTTAGTTATTGATTCTAGGTGTTCTGTGAGAGAAGTGGAGAAGACGATGATGTCGTCGAGATAAACTAGGCATATTTTGTTGACATAATCGGAAAGAATGGTGTTCATTAAGCGTTGGAAGGTGGCTGGGGCTGTCTTCAACCCAAACGGCATTCGAAGGAATTCGAAGTGCCCTCCTTCCACGCTAAAGGCTGTCTTGTGTATGTCTTGCTCGCAGATTTCAATTTGGTGAAACCCTTTTGCGAGATCTAATGTTGTGAAATATTGACAGCGTCCTAATTTTTCCAATATCTCGTCGATATTTGGAATGGGGTACCTGTCATCGATTGTTACCTCATTCAATCTTCGGTAATCTATGACAAGCCTCCATTTTTTCTTTCCGCTCGCGTCCATTTTTTTGGGGACAACCCAAACTGGAGCAGAGTACGGAGAATGGCTTGGTCGAATTATTCCCTTTTTTAGCATGTCCTGAATCTGATCACGAACTTCTGTTTTGTGAACATAGGGGTAGCGATATGATTTTGCTACAATGGGGGAGTGGTTGGTAGTACGAATATTATGCTTGATTGCATTTGTGAAGGTTAAGTCCTCGTCCTCATTGTAAAATATAGTTTTAAATTTTTTTATTACCTTCAATAATTTTTCATTTTCCTCAGGATTTAGATGATCCGTGCGTATTTGATCAATTGTTGATTTCGTTAATATATTTTCATTGCTTATGTAAAAATTTTCTTGTGTGACAGGAGTCATCTTCTTCACATTAAATTGTACCTGCTGAGGTGGTTTACAGCTTACGGTGACTTTGGCTCTTACTACATTTTTGTCTACTTCGTAAATACCTTCTATAATTTTAACTTCTTTGCAATTCGACGTATTTTCTGGTATGTAAATAAGTCCTTCTTCTTGTGTAATTGGTATGTCAAGGTCGAATTCGCCTACTCCATCAAAAATATAATTTCGTAGTTCTTTATCGTCAAAATGTAGTGGTACTGTTTTTGTACCCATCTCCAAAACGTTATTTTTAAAATCAATTATTGCGTTATATTTCCTTAATATGTTATTACCTATGAGTCCGTGATACTCCTTGTGGAAGTTGCAGACGTAGAAGTCAATCTTCTCTGTAATGTCTCCAAGTTCTTCAAATAAGGGTATTCTGACTTGTTCGCTAATTTTTATATTATGTTGTAAGGTTTTTATTATAATTTCTTCCGTTGGTACATTCCACTTAGGGTCACATAAATTTGTGTTAATTATCGAGTGTGTCGCACCCGAGTCTACTATGAACTTTAAAGGTTCGATTTTTGATTGGACAATTATATATGGTAAGGATTTGGGGAGGCTCGTAAAGGAAAATTTTCATTTGTTTGATATGATGTTCCTGATTTATAATTAGTCGCTTCATATGGTTTGTTTTCCCTATGTTTGTCGACTGTTTCGTTTGTATTGATATCGACCTCCATCGGTTCTGGTGGTCTAGAATTTCTAATGGGTTGGTAATTATTATTATTGTTATGTCTGTAAGATTGATTATATTTATATCCATATGAGTAATCATTATGTTTTTGTCCATCTGTTTGTTGGAATCTGTTATCGTTATTATATTTTCCATAATTTGCATTTTGTTGTCCATAATTTCTATTTGGTTGCCTTCTATAATCGTTATTATGTTGGTTATTAAGTTGTCTGTCATAATAGTTGTTTTGGTGTCGATATTCATTAGATTTCTGTCGGTATTGTTGATGTCTTCTAGGATCATCGTTGTTTTGTCTGTTATCTTGGTTCCTTTGATGTCGATAGTCGTTGAATTGCGGTCGGTTTGGTGATTGCCTTCTAAAATCGTCATTGTTTTGTCTACTATTATATCTTTTGTGTACGTTTAGGTAATTTTCGTTACCTCCTTTATATGCATATCCTGCTTTAAAGAGGATGTCCATTGCTTCTTCTAATGTGTCGGGGTCCCTACATATCAAAACAGACCTCATGGGTTCTGGTATTCTATTGGTAAAAAAGTTTAGAGCAGATCTTGCGTTATTTTTGGCACATTCGTTTAGTGCGGCAGTATCTCCCACTATTGTAGCGGTTTTATTGTTGAGTCTTCTTAGTTTGGCTCTGATGTCGTTGTAAAATTCTAAGCAATTTGTACGAAAAGTCGTATTTCTCAATTTGTCAAACAGTTCTTCACATGTATATTTGTCGCCGAAATTATTAAGAAGGATTTCTTTTATCTTTGGCCAACTTTGGGCCTGACAATTAATGTCGATAGCTATTTTAGCTTGGTTTTTTAATTTACTTTTTATTATATCAATGAATATGGGCTGTGTTTCTGCAGTATATGTCAAAAGCAGTGGTAGGATCCTATCGATTAGGTTGCAAAAATCATGGAGTTCGTCTGTGTCTCCATTAAAGATTGGTAATTTATTTAGGTATTTTATAGGGTCGATTGTTAGTTGAGCCATTTTGAAGGAGGATTACAGAGAGGAGCAATTAACAGTAATATATAATATTCGAAAGATATAAGGTAAGAATATACAAAATAATTAATAATAATAATACAAAATGTAGGTATGAATTATATAATTATACTTTTAAGAGTCGCTCACTGTATTTTAAAGTGAAGGTCGATGTTTCCTTTTGTTACTGAATGATGATCTTCTTTGCTTTCGGTTTTCACAGTTGTACGGGTAAATGAATTGCTTCTGCGGGTAAGTATGTTGAGCTTGTATTTTCCCTGTTTCTGCTTTTAGTGTGTTGGATGATGAACTTCCTTAATTTCGGGTTTCACAGTCGTATGCGTAGGTGAATTACTCTTCGTTTAAGTGCGTTGAGTTTGTATTTTCTTCTTGTTTCTGCTTTAAGTTTGCTAACCAGTTCTGCAAGCTCCCTATTTATTTCTTGCTGTCTTCCGTAGGAGTACAATTCTGCGTGGTTTAAGAAGAAGTTTTCCATATATTCTTCACCGTGGACTTATAGTTGGTTTTGTTCGTGTAGATTTAATTAATTTTTATATAAACTTCTTGGTTTTCTGCAACAAATTGTTTAAACGTTTCTTAACAAGTTATTTAAACGTTATTTAAAAGTTATTTAAACGTTTTCCGTTTTTTTTTTTTTGAATTATTAGGGGTCCTCTCTCTTCAAATTAAGATTTTGGCTTTATAAAATTATTTTGCAATTTTTTTTAAAAAGTTCATGAGAAGAAAAAAAATTTCACTAGTTCACAATTTTTGGTTTTTTAAAGTTATGTTGCACTTTTTTTTTGTTCACACTTTCAGCTTTTATTCGAGTTCAATATTTTTCGTTCATTACAAGTAGTTGTTTTTATTTTTATATTAGAAATAGTTTCTATATTTTCTTTCGCGATACTCGGTTAAGTGTTGACACACACTGTACTTAACGTTCGTTCGTCAAGGATACATCCGAGTATCCCATCCTCGTCGCCAATTTACTTTTGTGTTTGAATTAAAAATAAAAAAAATCAATTTTTATTTATTTTATTCAACATTTATTTTATTCAACCGTCTTGTTTCAGAACTAAATATTAACTAACTCTACTCTTACAAAAATATTACTTATGCTTACTCTTAATCTATTATCTACCTGTATCTTTTTATTTGCTTGTATGTGAGTGTTTGTATGTTCACATTCACTGCATTATGTGGATAATAGTGCAAGCGAAGCTTTTTGTATTTTCGTTCGTTGCACTGTAAAGTTTTAGGGCGAACGGAAATCATCCAGACATAATTCCTGATAATTGTTTACGACATTTGAAGTAAACAATTATTAGGAAATTTTATTTGGGAATTTAAAGATTTTTAACAGGAAGGAAGGGGTTCTCTATAACAATTAAACACTCAGAAGTTGTAAGCGCCTGAAACGAATTCAATTTCTTGTCAACTACTTGTCTAACAATATTTATTTATTAGATTCCCATCACTAAGGTGAAGTTAATAGCTGCCAGTTTTGTTAAGGCGCTTAATCAATTTCTGGGTTAATATTAATGCAGTAAGAATAAGAAGAACAAGAACAGGAACAAGAACAAGTAGAACAAAGTTACAAAGTGTAGTGAAACTTTGTTTTATTGATAAAGACATAATATTTCCTTGGTTTTATTTTTTTGCTACTATTTTCTCTGTTTTTGCTCTTCAGTGAATTTTCCATTATTTTATGGCATAATTTGTATAAGCGTTTACAATATGCTCCACAGCTTGTTTTTGACATACAAACTACTTAAGGATACGCATAATAAATAAGATATGAATTTTCATTTTATTTATTTTGTTTTATTTCTTAGCATTGTTGGTTTTTTTTTTTGTTTTTTATTTCTTACCGTTTGTGGTGTGTCTGTTGTTGGTATTGTTGTGATTGTTGTTGTCGATGCTTAGCGTGTTGTTCTGCTTTTAAGTCGCTGTTGTTGGTATTTGTTGAGCTTTATGACTGCCTGTGTATGCGCGTGTGTATGTGTGTGTTGTATGTGCACAACGCACGTATGCCAAACACTAGGGGACCAGCAAGTATTTTTTTTTTATTTTTTTTTTTTTTATGTTGCTACTCGACGTTCGTAAAATGCTTTCGAAGCACTAGCAAGCTAATAACGAAAAAACCGCACACAAACACACACAAAAAAGACGTTGTTGTCGGCAAAGATATACCAGCAGAGTCACACACTTTGATCAATTCGATTTGAAACAGCGGCAACGAAGCGCTTCGTAGTTTCAATGAATATCCTGTTTATAGCTTCACTGCTTCTTGTTTGTGCCTGGCTTGTCGCTTGCTTGTCTAACTTGTCTTGCTTGCGACTATTATGCAAATATTTTGTACACTATGTATGTAAATAAATTGTAAGATTTGTTCTTTTTGTTTGTTGTTATTGTTATTTTGTGCTTTTGTTGCTTTTATGTGCTTAGTGCATTCACCGAGATTGACAAATAAAACAAGACTAAAAAAAAAAATTAAAAAAAAAAAAACATTTCAGGAAAATGTATATTAATACAATGTTTTGTGAGAAGAGTGTTCTTGGCTAATGTCTTTTTAATAAATACTTATTGCTTAAAGATTTTGCTTTAAAATATGTTGACATATTTTAAAAAAGACGGTTGCTTAAATTATGATTAAAGAATAATTTATTATGAAACATATGTCAGACTAATTTTGCTATATTAATTTTGTTTATTTGTATGCTTTTTATATAAAAAAAACAAAAAATTTTAAAAAATTTTTACAATATAATTGAAAATTTTAGAGTAGTTAGAGTTAAAGTACAAATAATTTTGACTAGCTGAGAAGTATTGTTTTGAAGTGAAAACTTTTATAGTTGCATTGAGCACTTTTTTAAGCAAAGGGGTTAAAGTAATGAATTCGCGTCAGCACTGTTATACCGTCACTACTGCTAATGTCATCACTATTAAAGTTAGCTCTGTTAAGGTTTCTACTGTTAATGCCTGTATTTCTGATTCAGCAATCAGGCATGCATCGTTTTTGTGTTTTTTGTATGGGGACCCCCAGAAATATGGCAGATAGGGGGTTGACGTGCTTAGAAGAAATATTGAAGTGCAAAAACAATAGGACCAGCTCATATATCAGCTCAGATAGGCGGAATAGAAGAGGAGGTGGGGTTGCCATCTACTGTCGAAATAGTTTGAAAGCCAAAGTTGTAAATAAATCTACTGAGGGTAGTATTGAATATATTAATCTTTGTGTGTCAGATAACTACACTAAAATTTTTCTGTCTTGCGTCTACAATCCCAACAAAATGCAAAGCTTAAACTCATTCTTCACTGAGCTGTCTGAATATTCGATTGACTATAACTTCTTTATTATATGTGGTGACTTTAATGTTAACATTCTTTGTCTTGATAATATATCTAAATCTTTGTATGATAATGTTTCGTCTGTCGGTCTGTCAATTGTGAATGAAATTACGCCCACGCGATTCTGTAGTAATGATGTCCCTAGTCTTCTTGATTACTTTATTGTCTCCGATAGCACATCCGTCTTACTGTTTGATCAAATTTACTTTCTCTCTGATCATGATCTAATTTTTTGTACTTTTGACATCACACTAACTCGAAGGACTATATCCAAAACAATATCCTACCCGGATTTTAGATCCATTGATCTTCAGGCCTTGAATTATGATGCATGCCTCACCTGCTGGAACGAAATCTGGTTCTGCGCGAGTGTCGATGAAAAAGTAGCTTCCTTTTCAGACAAACTTAACAACCTCTATGCAAGACATGTTCCTACAAGGGCTGTTGTTATTAAAAATTTTTCATGTCCCTGGTATACTTTAGGTGTCCAAAACTCTATCAAAAGACGAAATAAACTGCACAGTATCTGGAAAAATAATCCTACGGCGGAAAAATGGGAAAACTACAGGGCGGCACGGAATGCTTCAGTTTTAATCGCTAGGCAATCCAAAAAAAGGTATTGCTCTAATAAATTGAAAGCATCGCTACCATCAAAGGTACTTTGGAGAAATTTAAAAAATGTTGGCATTGCAAACAAACCAGTATCTGAGTGTTTTCTTGACCCTGATGTACTAAATGACTATTTCTTAAATAATAACCATAGTGTTGGTAGTTCTGAGGAATTATCATCTACCTTTGTGCAACCAAACTTTCAATTGTATCACAACGTCATCTTTTCCTCAGCTCTGGAAAATAGCAAAAGTATTACCTAGTAAAGTTGCAAAAAAACCAACTGCGTGTGAACCTACTGATTTTAGACCAATTAGTATTCTGTCGTCTCTATCAAAGGTCTTCGAAGCAATTATGGCCGGTCAGATTTCTGATTTTTTAACTACTAATAGCCTATTATCTCCACTGCAATCTGGCTTCCGTTGTGGGCATAGTTGCTCAACTGCCACCCTTAAAGTTATAGATGATATCCGAACACCTTATGATGAAGGCTTAATTACACTGCTCTGCATGCTGGATTTTTCTAAAGCGTTTGACTCAGTAAATCACTCCTTACTCTGTCAAAAACTTGGGCGCAGGTATGGGTTTTGTAATAACGCCGTAGATCTCTTAAGGTGCTTTTTGTCAAACAGAGTACAGAAAGTTTGTGTTGGCGATATATGTATGTTCTCAACTTAAGCCGGTATATAGTGGAGTGCCACAAGGTTCCGTTCTTGGCCCTTTAATATTTTCAATCTTTATCAATGATCTTTTTTTCATCTGTAAATACGCCACTATGCATGCCTTTGCTGATAATGTGCAATTATACCTTTCTCGCAGGACTGGTCTCTTGGAGGACTTAAGTTGCAGGCTAAATGAAGACTTAAATGGTATAAATGAATGGGCCATTCAAAATTGTCTGAAATTAAACGCGTTAAAGTCTTATGTACTGCCTATTAGCAAAAACAAAATTTTCTTTGATGATATTCCCGACCTGTTTATAGGAGACAAGAAACTTAAATTAGTAGATAAGGTAAAAAGCCTGGGGTATCACATTAACTCGACCTTAACAAGCACGGATCACATTAATAGCATAGTACGTACCATCTACTTTACTCTGCGAAACCTTAAAATGACAGCTGAGCTTACTCCTGTGGAAACCAGGCGCAAGCTTGTGTTGCAGCTTATAATTCCTATTATTACGTATTCTGAGCTCATCTACAGCAGGATTGATTCACGATCTGAACACAAACTGCAAGTTGCATTTAATCATGCTACTAGGTATGTCCATAACCTTCAAAGATTTGATCACATTACTCAATTCAAGAAAAGTATTCTTGGTTGTGACATCATTAGTTACCTCAATGCCCGTAATTGCATCTTTTCAAACCCCATTTCTCTTTTTATTTCTTTTCCTTTTCTTCTTTTCTCTTTTATTTATTAATGTATTACTTATACTTCAAAAATGTGTGTTAATCTATTTAATCTTTTCCTCTAATTCAATTAAATGTATTATTTATAATTAATTATGATTACTTAAGTATTCTTTAATTTTAATTATAATATTTAATTCTCATACCAAAATCCTACTCATTGTGTATGCTACTGCCTTTGTACAGCAAAAGAATTTATTCTTATTGTACTAATATTTTAAATTAAATAAATAAATAAATATATTTGACTCCTCTTAGGGCTCCATTCGGTACAGATATGAACTATATTCGACAGTTTTTATGTTTCTTGTATGGCGACCAGAGAACTGCAATGAGTATCCGACCGAAATTGTATACTCAAATCATATCCGAGTTTCTTGCACTTTTCAACTCTATCCAGACTCAATTATATATGTAAAATACTTATAAGTATTCGGCTCTTTATGATGCTTTCGGGTATAAGTACATTCTTATATCCGAGCGTGACGTGATCCGAGCCACTTCGAGCCATTTTCAATGAATGCGTTGAAAGAGATTATTACAAAGGCTCTCGATCCGAATGTATTTTGAGTGTACTCTGAGTACTGCTCTCTATCTCTGCCAACGTCTATGAGCAACGCTAGCAACGCTGTTATATATGCTGTAGACAAGGCATTAAAATACGAGATCCAAAAAAACACGCCCAAGGGCAACTTTTATTTGCATGCAAAACAACATGCAAAAGCAAAATACGCTTACGTAACTTAGCGTAAAAATAACAAATCGTAAATTAAGCAGACCTTCGTACTTAAACTGTGCACACCCTTAATAATTGCTGATTGCAGAAAATAAAATGTCATGAATAAATGCCAATTAAAGGTTCAAACTATCGAAGCTGTGTATTTTTTTTTTTACCTCATGTGCTGATTTCACAGTGTAGGATAAAAACAAAAAGCAACACAAAAAGAACACGTGTTTTTCTGTTTCTATCTGAATGCTCAGCAAAAAAAACCCCACAAAGCAATGACAAAAAAATCGCTGTTTTCACTGCTGCGCTCTACTGCGCTCTGCTTCATATCTGTGGTAGAAGAGCCGAGTGATTCGGCTGCTTGTGTCGATTATAAGTATTTCGGTAAGTAGGATATGTATCAGCAAGCAAGTAACAACAACCATAAGTATTTATGAAGCGAAAAAACACGATCTCTCCCGATCCGACTCATGCTTTAGGATACTCAAATTTATTTCAGTCACCGCATTGCGACTTCGTAGAAGAGAGTATGAGCCGAGTTGCGTGCGCAAAGGATTGAGTCGGTTTTTGTACTTATTTTTTTCGGATATACTCATAGTCGCAAAAAAGCTATCCGTTGCAGATCACTGAGGGGGACCCCCAGAAGTGAAGCAGCCAGAGGGTATGTGTTGTAATATATTAACGGGACCTGTTTTTTAGTTCATATTGCTTTATTAACTGTCTGACTTTTGAATATGATCTTAAAATCTAACATTAAAAATTTACTTAACTAGAGAGAGAGAGAGAGAGAGGAAGGTACAGTTAAAAGTGTTACCTGGTTAATGCAACAGGGTGTTGCTACAATATATAATATCTTCTTACACCTTCCCTCCCAGATTATCGAGTAATAAACATCAATTGTAATAAAGTTAAATTCATGTGCAACAAAATTATTACTTTAAAAATTATAAGCGTATTGCTTCAATTTGAATTCATAAATTTGTTGCTCAAAACCATATCTTCATACAACTCTTCCTAAAGATTACTCAAAAAATTCATAGATTTCATTTTAACTAAATTTACGTCAATAATTGTTTAAGCTTTAGACATAAGATGTACAAATGTTATACCATAAAGTTAAAGTTATTAAATTAAAAAAAAAATGTATGCATGTATTTTATACAACACTATTTATGTCCGCTATTTTTTAGAAATTTTTTTTGTGTGTTATTACAATGTTTTTTTTATATATATATATATATACTAGCAGAATACCCAGCTTAACTCGGGAGTTGATATAAATAATTTTCGATTTCATTCGTCAATTTGAAAAGCTTTTCACAAACTTTTGAAGGAATTTTGTGTGCATCTTTCAACCCGGTAACTTCGGCGAAATGAGCAAAATGCAGCTTCAACATCTGAAAATTATGAGAAAAAGTTGGGGAAATCGTGATTTATGTGTGCGTGCCGCCGATCGCTTGCAAAAATATATTTACAAAAGTTTTATATTGTATTCGATAGATTGCACATTTTTGAAAAAAATCAGAGCAAAAACGAATTCTTGGCAATTCGCGAGGAAACTGGACAAAAATTAAATAAGCATTGAAAATAGAAATTGAAATGTCAAAACAACGCCAACTTGCGACGCAAATAACTTGCGCATGTGTTAATTCGTACTCAAATACCACAGAATTCGGCATCAGCTGTCCTGATTTGCGAAAAAAGAAAGTGGATTATAAATACACATAAAGAAGAAAAGAAGATATTTATCAGACTTCGCGCTTTGCTACGCCTTACTGTATTTTGTAGTACAGCGCCCTCTGGGGTTCAAGATATAGCAAAATACATAGCGCCAAAAGACGCACCGCACCCGAATACCACTTATAAAAATCATACTTATCGGATGAGTTGTTTTGAGTTTTTTGCGTTATTTGTACAACAGCGCCCTCTGGTTTTCGAGATAGAATAAGAAAATAACGCCAAAGCCCTTTCCATAGTCGATATCAAATCCTATATATCCGATATACAAATTTTTATCTAAATTGTATGAGCGGTTTTTGAGTGTTTCACGATTTTTTAAATTATTTGTACTACAGCACCATCTGGTGCATAAGATGATGATGGTGGTGCGCAGAAAAAAGTCCAAGGTACCCACCGTATCCGAAAATACCTATGTAAAAATTTCCACGCAAATCGGAAGGACAGCTAGGAGTTTTTCGATATTTTTAAAACATTTGAACTGCAGTGCCCTCTGGTATTTAATATAGAACAAAATAGATAAGTCATAAAAACTACCGTACCGAAAACCCCTAAATACAAATTTTCATGTAAATCGGATGAATGGTTTCGGAGACAAGCTATAATGACAAAATTCGTGGAACCCGATCGCAGCGCCACCTACCGGGTCTAATTGCGAATCTGAACCATCCAGGGATCCATTTAAACACAAACAAAAAATTTCATCAAAATCGGTGCAGCCGTTTATGAACAGTTTAATAACACACACACGTACATATTGTACAACAGCGCCCTCTACTTTTCGAGACAGAGCAAGAGAGATAACGCCAAAACAGTTGCCGTACACTAAAATCCTTTAATAAAATTATTCATCCAAATGGGATGAGCAGCTTTCTGCTTGTTCACGATTTCTTAAGATATTTGTACTGCAGCGTCATCTGGTGTTCGATATAGTACAAAAAAGATAAGTCCAAAACAGTCACCATATTAGAAACCCCTATATAACAATTTTCATGAAAATCAGGATAAACAGCTTAGAAGTTTTTTAAAATATTTGTACACAGCGCCCTATGGTGTTCAAGATAGAAGAGAGTAGATAAGTCATAAAAACTCACCGTTTCCGAAAACCTCTATACACAAACTTTCATGCAAATCAGATGAACGGTTTCGGAGATAAACTATAAAAACAGAATGCCTTAAACACGATCGCAGCGCCACCTACCGGGTCGGATTGTGAATCTGAACCATCCAGGGATCCACTCAAACACACCCAAAAAGTGTCATCAAAATCAGTGCAGCCGTTAAGGAACTGTTTAATAACATACACACGTACAAATTGGACAACAGCGCCCTCTACTTTCGAGAAAGAGCAAAAACGATAGCACCAGCGCCCTTGCCGTTCTCGAAAATCGCTATTTACAAATTTTCATCCAAATCGGATGAGCAGTTTTGGAGTTTTACACGATTTCCTAATATTTGTACTAAAGCGCCCTCTGGTTTTCAAGAGAGCACAAAAGAGATAAGTCCAAAACACTCACCGTATCAGAAAACCCCTATTTTTCAATTTTCATGCAATTCGGATGCACGGCTTAGGAGTTTTTCGAGGTTTTTAAAAATATTTGTACTACAGCGCCTCCTGGTGATCGAGATAGAACAGAGTAGATAAGTGAAAAAAACTCTGCGTGTTCGAAAACCTCTACATACAAATTTTCATTCAAATCGGATGAACGGTTTTGGACTTTTTTGACGTTTTTTAAGATATTTGTACTGCAGCGCCCTCTGGTGTTCAATATAGAACAAAGTATATAAGCCATAAAAAGTTACCGTTTCCGAAATCCTTTCTATACCAGCATTCAAGCAAATCGGATAAACGGCTTAGGAGTTTTTCGACGTTTTTTAAAATATTTGTGCTTCAGCGCCCTCTGGTGTTCAAGATAGAACAGAGTAGATAAGTCATGAAAACTCACCGTATCAGAAAACCCCTAGATTCCAATTTTCATGCAAATCGGATGCACGGTGTAGGAGTTTTTCGAGGTTTTTCAAAATATTTGTACTACAGCACCCTCTGGTGTTAGAGATAGAGCAAAGTAGATAAGTCAAAAACCTCAGCGTATCCGAGAACCTCTACATACAAGATTTCATGCAAATCGGATGAACGTTTTCGGAGATGAGCTAAAAAAAAGAATGCCTGGAACCCGATCGCAGCGCCCCCTACCGGGTCCAACCTTTTTTACTGGATAAAAAGTAGCCTATATGTTGACCGGGGATATAGGGAACCTGGATGTCAAGTGTCATTTAAATCCATCCAGTGGTTTTAAGAGACAGACAGACAAACAGACAGACAGACAAAAATTTTAAAAATGCGATTTTCGGACTCCTCGTCATTCAAAATGTCCAACGCAAAAAGAATTTCAAAAAAATATTTCATGTACAGATTTTTTTTTTTACAATTTTATTTATATACAAAAAAAAGAGTAATACGCTTACAGATTATTTGCAGCAAAACTAGTTATTTATAAGTGTTCTATTCTGTTCTCTTTCACATTATCTCAAAGTAGTTTAAAAGAGTTGAATTATAAGAGCATTACTGCGAAGACGCTGTATCTTGTAAGCCATTTCTTACAGATTTCAACAAGACTTCAGCTATTAGAGCCAAACTCTGAAGAGTTTAAGCTTTATAGAATAAGTCCTATAGACTAAAGCTTTTATTTAAAGAATTCTGACCTGATCTGAGCAATGGTCTGACTAGAAGAGTATCACTCTGATTATAAGAGAAACGGTCTGACTAGAAGAGTGTCACTCTGTCATAATAAGATGTTGGTTCTTATAATCGGACAATTTCCCTAAACAAAAAATTTAACTGTGTACTTATTTCTTAACCCTTTCTTGTCAATGTATCATTTTTCAAAAGAAACTAGTTTTTATTCAATTAGCTTAAATTTCAGGGTACCTATGTAACAAATGAACAGAATTTAGTTCAAATAATGTTCAATGAATTCGGTTCATTCGTAAAAAAAACATTCCGAAAGAGAGGAAAATTTCTAACTGCAATTTACGTATTCACTTCCATTTATAAGATATTATATTTTTGCAGGAAGAGTGCTATATTTGCATAGTAAAAAATTACCAATCCTATTAAGAATATGGTTTTACAATACACCCCAGTCGGCAATGGCAGTAGTTGGAAGCGCTACTAGCAGGCCTTCATATGGATTTCAAGTATACTTTCTTTTTTATATGAAACGAGAAAATTGTTCAGGCCTTCCGCTCTCCCAGCTTTAAAGAGGCTTATAGCTGGCACTCCTTTAGAATGGCTAACCAAAACAATTAAAATAATATTTTTTTTATTTCTTTTTATGCATATCTACCTATTTAATCTGTGATTTCGTCATGACGTTGATTATTATTCAGTATTTTTGAACTAATACGAGTATATATTTTAACTTTTAACGAAAAAGTAACCTTGAAATATAAGCAGAAGCAGTTTTTGTAGGAAAAATATAATTGTTGTACTGCCCTGGGTAGCGAAAAATTAGGCCTCATAGAAGCGCTCGCAGAAGCAGCGAGGAAGTCATGTGTCTTACCGCCAAAAGTAGTAGTCAATGCACGCCTTCGTTAGAAGAGGCCTACCTTCATTTTTATTTATTTATTTATTTATTTGATAGACATAATACATTGTACAAATAAGATTACTCTTTTAAGGATGTACAAACATTAATAATTATAAAAAGTAAAAGGCAATGAAAGCAAAATGATGAATTAACTTAAATTAAAATTAAACATAATGATTTGAATTAAGTTCAAAACTAAGATAAAATGAAAATATGAAATTTAGATTTAACTGATTATGCTAGAAGGAAGATATAAAGATGAAATGAAATTAGAAATGAGAGAAGAATACATTATTGAGATGAACTAAAGTGTTGAAAGAGTTTTTGCTTAAAGGTGTTTGCGTTACCTATTTTTTTTATGTAAGTGGGAAGCATATTCCATAGATTTATCGCATAAACAAAAAACTGCCGGGAAGTTATAAGATATCTATGCGCTGGTAAGATAAGCTGTGCAGTTCTCTGAGTCCTGGCGAATCTTATTTTTTCGAAAAGATAGGTTGGTTCCTTACTATTTATTATATTATAAAGCAATAATACTGTTCGAATATTTTGATAATGTTCGAAAACAGCCAGTAATTTGGTTTGTGAAAGCTGATATATGCGAGTGTCTATCTATGTTGAAAATGAATCTCGCGCAGCTATTGTAGGCCACAGTTAGCTTTCGGTTTGACTCCTGGTCCATATTCGAAAATAGTTCACAGCTATAAGAGATTATTGGTAGAATAAAGGACTTTACGAGTCTAAGCTTTACACCTGAAGACAAATATTTGGATGTAGGGCTTAGACCACGTAAGGCACCATAAATTTTACCAACTACTCGGTTTATGTGAGTGCTCCATGTAAAACTATTATTAAAGTGTACTCCAAGATTTTTGAAGGATTTAACATACTCGATTTGGGAGTTATTAAGAAGTAGGGGTGGACATTCTTCATGTTCATTGCGCCTGTCGATAATTATCGCTTTGGTTTTAGTTGAGTTTAGGCTTAGTCCGTTTTCTGTTGACCAATGCAAAACCCTGTTCAACTCCGAATTAATTTCATTAACAGCAATGTTTTTAGATGACCTTGGGAAAAGCTTGTACAATTGAATGTCATTGGCATATATATGATGGTCACACGCAGAAAAGCAATCAACAATGTCATTTATAAAAAACAGAAAATAACAGAGGACCTAATACGGAACCCTGAGGAACACCAGATAAGACCTTCAGACTTGAAGAGGATTTCTTATTTAGATAGACGTATTGGGAACGATTACTGAGGTAAGAAGCCATGAGAGTACACAGAGAGGAGTGAAGAAAGAACTGAGCGCTGAGTTTTTGCACGAGAAGACAATGATCAATGCAGTCGAAAGCCTTTGAAAAATCCAAGAAAACCATCACACCCATCATATCTTTATCCAAGCCAGACCTAATATCTTCACAAGCTTTAAGGAGCGCTGTAGTGCAGCTATGCTTCGCTCGAAAGCCAGATTGATGTTTTGTGATAAGCTTGTTTCTGTAAGGATGTGTTTTTAACTGACTGCTTAAAAGAATTTCGAAGGCTTTGCTAAGGAATGGAAGGATCGCAATGGGACGGTATTCTGTATTATTTTGAGAAGATGATTTTGGCAGCGGAAGGATTTTTGAAGTTTTCCATAATAATGGGAACTGTGATGTTGTAATAATTGTATTGAATATATAAGTGATATGACCAAGAATAGCTGGAAGAATTGTTTTATATACACGACGCTGCAAAACCGCTGTCAGAAGAGCCTCTGGGAACAGAGAAGTGAACATTGTTGATTGAACTAACTGGCTAAACAAATTTGTTATTAAGGACATCGAGATTAATATTATTTGCAATGTTTTGCGAGTTATTACAGAGCCCAGCTTGCCGAATGTGTTTCCAGAATGAAGAGCTCGAGCGGCTTCTAGCAAATCTATTCTCATATACAGATTTCTTATTTCTACGTAAGGCGGCGGTTACAGCATTGCGAGCGCGTTTAAACCAGGAATGATATTGGCTTTACTGTAAAAGGGCTAAAATTCATATAAAAATAGGGCCAATTTGACATTAATAGGGCTTAAAGATTTAAAAATTGTAACTCTATATCAGAGACCGTACCAATTATGCATTTTATAATAAAAAGCAAAAAATAATAATTATATTTGACTTTTAAAATTTTGAGCAAAAAGTAATAATTATTTCTAGTTTTTATTTGTTAGGGCACAAATAAAAAGCCAAATCAAACCGATAATTTTTTGAGCACTAAATAACTGGTAAGTTTTGATTTTTATTTTTTAAGACAAAAATAAAAAGCAAAATGTGGATCTAAGGTTACGGTTGAACCAAAGTTTTACTAATTTTAAGACAGGAAATGCACGCTCCACGCATGATGACGATGATGATGATGACTCATTTAGAACTGTAATTTAAATGATTAAATGAAATCACTTCCATCTTAAATCAAAAATTCTGGGTGAAAGTGATATAGTTTCAGGTTATTCTTTCAAAATATTTTATTTCATGCTTTGTTTGTAAAAGTTAAAAAGTCGCCAAAAATAATCTATAGATAAAGTGTTTCTAAAAGAAAATTTTTAACAAAAACATTATTGTGATAAGTCAATCCTAAATTTGATAAATAAAAATAAAAATTGTAAAGCTTTTCCACAAAAACCACACACCAGATATTTCCATCTTGAAATAGTAGTAGAATGTCAGAAATGAATAAGCAATTTAATGAAGACTCTCCGTTAAGTCTTGCAAGAAGTCTAATGAATGAAGCGGGACTAGGGTTCACTCTTTTCATCTAAACTCAACTTGGGAATAAACTAAGCTTGTTGAAATTACTAAAAAGTATGCTCTTAATGGGACAATGACTGTATTTAACCAAACTTGTTTTACCGAGAACAATTTTAAAGGCGTAGGAAATCTCGCCTTTACATAAAATACAAACAATAAAAAATAACATAAGAAATGAAATAAAAAATCACCCAACATTTTTCATACGAAATTGGGGTGAATGAAATAAAAAATGAACGGGAAATTCAAAAGAAAAATCACCGAAAAAATTGGACAATTTTGCACATTTTTTAACGAAATTTCGCTTTTTGCTGAGGGTTTTTTTAAACAAAAATCACCTACTTTTTGGGATGCAGTTTCGCTTTCTATTTTTAACTGATAGTTCACATTGACTACTAGTGAAATGGTAATTATAACTCTTTTTTATTTTTATCACTTGATCCTTATGGTTTTAAAAAATTTTAAATAATTAACTTAAATCGGTCGATTTAAGTCACCTCTCTCCCCCCCCCCGCGGTTGTCTTACCTTTACATGATCACTAAAAGATAACTCTTTTCTTTCTCCAGATATTTGTATTTACGAAATAAATCAAAGATAGCTTACAATTGGCTTCCAGAAATTACGAACGAAAAAAATTACAAAAAACCCGAAATTTTCCATACAAAATCGGGCTTAATTCGTCGAAAAACAATTACCGAAATTTCTACCGATTATGTCATTTTTTCGGATGTTTGTACCAATAAAATTAGGATCTTTTTTGCAAATACTTGAAAAGGAAGAAAGGCCCGAAAAATAAGCTTGTAATTTAGGGCCGAAAAAAAATCGGGCATTTTCGCCAAATTAAAAATAAAAAAACGCCCGAATTTTTGTTTACCAAAAAGTTAAGAAATTTCAAATCCATTACAATAAAATGGTTCGCCCTTTTACGGAAGGTAAAAGAATATTGTTCCACCATCTGAACCTTATCCGTACATAATGTCCATGGACCCCTTGTTCATGAATTACATCAAAAAACAAATAAAATTAATGAAATCTTTGCAGATATTTTTACAGGGGAATATTAATTTACTACTCAAATCTGTTCTTTTATACTTTGATTATCTTATTTGGAAATATAGACCGAAAAAGTGCTGAAAACTTCGGTCGAAATTTCCATTTCCTTTCGGGTCTTATTTCCAAACCATTCGCGCATTATTGCTTTCTTTCGGGCTCAATTGCCATTTCAAATTCGGGCGTTTTTTCCGAAATTTAATGCTTCCAAAATTTCGGGCTTTTTTGCCATTTTTTTCGGGCGTAAGTTCTAGAAGTCTTATAATCATTTGTTCGTCGTCGTCTATACAAGCAACAATATTTTCAATTTAGAAGCAAACCCCTTTGTGACGGCGGATATTGGTTGTTTCATTTTATTTTTGTCAAGAACTACAACGCCGCCGAATTGCATTTTGGAACATTTTTCCAAAAAAATTTTGAACATTTTTTCGTTTTTATTGTATAAAAATTTTTTATTCTTTTCGTTCGGGGGATTTTTCATTTTATTTTTTCGCTGATTTGGCATATTGAAATCATATACATTAATCAGTGAACTTTTCTTTTAAAAGATTTCGATTTTTTTCCGGTAGAAGTTTTCAAAAGGGCCTAAAATGAATAAGAAGGGCCTCGGGGCTTTTGAAATGAAAAAGGGCCCAAAAAAGCCCTAAAAGCCCCCAAATATCATCCCTGGTTTAAACTCGTTATAAATACTATAACATCTATAGCGTTTCCATCTTGCGTATAGAGTATCCCGTTTTTCGATTAGATGCTTTATTTCTTGAGTGAACCATGGGTAGGTACTTGATCTTAATTTTTTTCTTTTGACAGGAACATGATTGGTAAATAGGGTACTAACACCTATTATTAAAAATTATTAAAAACTTCGATTTGTTTATTTGTGTCATTTGTTGAATAGATTGATGACCAGTCTAAATTCTGACACTCGAAAAAAACATTATTAAGGTTAGTACTCAAAATATCAGGGTAATTGAAGCAAACTTCATGAATATGGGATGGAACTTTATTTAAGGAAAGAAAAATTAAATCGTGATTAGAAAACGCCGGAACAGGTAGTTGGTCATAGTGTAAAATTAAGTTAGTGTGAGAAATCAAGAACAAATCCAAAAGAGATGGTGAGCAATTGGGTCTAAAATGCGTTGGGAATTGCTGGTTTACAAATTTCAAGTTTAATTGTTCGGCCATGTCTAAAAACGGGATGTTCATGTAATTTAAAATGTTGAGATTAAAGTCACCACAAACTACAATATCTGTGTAACGAGGGGCTATGTCCTCCAAAACGTCCCTTAGCAGTACATGGTTAGCGATACTTGGGGCCATGTATACACACCCGATAAGCAGATGACCTGATCCGAGCGAGACTTCAATAAAAATAAATTCTAAGAGGTCATCATGACCGGATGTTTTGACTATACGAAACTTATAAGAACTTTTTACATAAATACAAACTCCCCCACCAACTTTGGTATTTCTATCTGCCCGAACTAAATTATAATTATTGACTTTAAACAAACTGCTGCACATCTCTGACTTAAGCCACGTTTCAGACAAACAGATGATATCGATGGAACTACTGTTGACGAGAAGTCGCAGGTCATCTATTTTGTATTTGAGACTTTGTGCATTTAAATGACACATATTAAGACCATTGATACTTCGACAAATCAAGTTAAGTAAGGAATGCGACAAGTCTATGTTGCCGCCCCAAGGTTGGGCTACTTCAACCATTTAAATACTATATTCAACATAAGATGTAAAACAAACACGAACAAAAAACAAGCTATTAAAAGATTTAGAAGAGAGAAAAAGAGTGAAGGTTTAAAACGCTGAGTAAAAAAATATGAGTTAAAAAATTTGGACACAACATATAACATATTATGGATCACCAAAAAAAAAAAAATAAAAGGTTTACGATTAAGAAGTGAAGAAACAGAGAGAAAGAGAGTAAAGCATTAAACAGAAGAGTTGACACAAAGTAGTGGAGAAAAATTTTTAAATTATTAAAAAACAGTGAAATTAAATTATGATACACAACAAAAACAATAATAATTTCCTTAAACATACGTTTATTTATCACCCATGAAATCTTCACGAAAAAATTCTGCTTCATTGCCTATTGGGACGTACGGACTCAAACAATTGCTCATCCACATCACTGAAATTTTTTCCACTATCGCTATCACATCACAGTGCTCTGTGACGTATTAAGATTAGTGTTATAAGAAATAAGTCATGGAATTTGTTGTTGCTTCCACATAAATTCCACACAGTTGAAAATCTTGGACTTAATTTTAGTAAATCCTGTACTGTGTATATGACGACACCGAAATTGTATTAAAATTTAAACCACGCCAAATACTAAAACTTAGTTTTATTCCCGCATGGGTTTAAATTGTAATACCCGATGTGGACTAAAAACCTTATTACAAGTTGTATTCGATTTTAAACCATAGCATACTAAAAAAACAACTGGTTTTGTTTGCACAATTTATTTGGTTTTTTTTTTTTTTTTTCTTTTATACTATAAATTTTAAACAAACTCCTATTGTAGGTTTCGAACTCACGTCATCATTGAAATGAAAGTGGTAAACGTTGCTTGTGCGCCATAATCAAATAAAAAATTGTTCACAAAAATTGTTTTATAAAGCTTTAACCGAAAAAGTAACTCTGAATCATAAGACTTTTGAATTTAGACAATCTGAAAATTAAAAGGGAAAATATTGAAATATAATACAGCAAGGCTTAAAATGTAATACATGTTGTATTAAATATAATATCATGGCTATCTTAATTCAAAAACCTATTCCAATTGTACTACTTTTTGAAACCGATTTTATTACTTTTTAGTTATTTTGCATTTAATTTTTAACCGTAGATACTAAAGTTCAAATTTAATACCAATTTTATTAAATTTAAGTACAGCTTTGACTAAAAAAATTTCTAGTATTTTGAAAAGTATTCATTTTAATAAAAAAATTGTTTTTACTCTGTAATTACTCCAAGATGTTTAACCGTGCACTAACCGTGACTAATTTCAAGTTAGCCCAGCCTGTGATGTAAAAAAAGCATACCAAGAGTCAGAATTGTGCATATTGAAAATTGTTGTTGTTTCTACTCATGGACTAATATCAAGTGAGCCTAAACTGGGAGTAGTAGAGATTTTATTTACAAAACAAAGAGTTTCATTTCTTGTTTGTGAATGTAATGCGGGAAGTTGAGAAATACTATAATTCTTGGTTATATATAATATTTTGTATTGCTTTTGAATATAGAGTAGGTCATTGGCGAATTTTAAGAATGTATAAATAGAATAAAAATAAAAATTGATATAAAAAATGTATACATTTTTTTAGGAATTCTAGGACGAGCTTAGAATTCCAACTAGAATTCTGATTCGATTCGAAATACAGTCAGAACCGAGACAACTATTTTTTTGTTACATAAATTAGCCTTTTGAGGAAGATTTTTCGTATTTTTTAAAGCGCAAATTTATTGGTAATTCTCAACGCGAAGAAATGAAATTAGTTCGGTAAACCTTGCACTAATGTAATGAAAGGGTTAATTCTGCTTGGCATAAATGAATGTTTTTTAAAAATGGTGGGTCTAAAAAATTTCGCTTTAACTCATCACGTAGAGTATACCACTCTTGTATGTGGTATACTTACTTAAGTATATTACTTTTGTAGTAAGATCTGTGCTCTTGTATGGAGACATCAATTCTTAAAACTGCCTTATAATGCATTTATTGAGAGTATAGAAAATTAATTATTTAAACACAAGTTTAAATGTTGGTTTTTGCAAAAGGGGACAGCTTGTAACCGAGTTGCAATATGAGATTCTTACGATAAAGTTTTTATCGCAATGAAATTTATGCGTTTATGTGATAAAATATTACACCATGCATATACAATATTATAGATATAATAATTTCCTACAAACATAATAAAAAATTTTAATCATTGTTGCGTTGGTACTGGAATATAACAATTTTATTATATTAAATTAATGTTGGTAGTATTGCATATATCTTAATTTTCTTAAGAGTATATATCTACAAGAGATCCATGTAAGCCTTGTCTAATACAATGTTCCTTAGAGTGTTGATCCTATTTCAGAGGCTTAAGAAGTCGATATAAGGGCGTTATGAAAATTACAACTCGCACTTATATAGTGCCAAAATGAGCTTAGAAGAGTTTTACAAGTATCTTACAGATATTGTCGTAAGTGTGTCATTCATAATAATTTCTCTTCAAGAAGTCTTTAGGATAAAATAAAGATAGTAATTGTTGGTTGGGAATACTAGTGAAATTTTGTGATAGTTAGTTTTACTTTTCGACAATTAAACGACAACTAAAAGTTCTCAATTTGAATCATTATTCAAACAAATTAAAGATAAAAATCAGGAACTTAGTACATGTCATCTCTCTTATGGCCATTTAAAAACTGGCATATTCACGAATAGTTTTAAAAGAAAACAGTTTTGCTTGGAAACATTTCCATATCCTTGCTTTCTATTTTTTACGTTATCTACTTAAAGATTTATTTATCCAAACCCCCCACCCCCCAAGGTAAATCCTGACTCCGGGCCTGACTAGCACAATGTTATTGTAATTATTGGAATATTTAGATGCATCATATTAAAAAAAATTTCTAAAAAATATAGAATGCAAATCTTTTGAAATTGCTCAAAATATTTTTTTGATGACAGCAAATTAAGTCAAAACGTTTAACAAACAGTCTCACATCATCTGTATGCACGTCTACGGTTTCCGTATTAAAATCAGATACAATAAATGCAAGAATCGTAGCACTGGCTTAAAATTAAGACTCTGTTCTTTTTTCATGATTTGAATTCAGTTAAATTTTTTAATGAATTTGCTTAGTTGATGAAACATGCAACAATCTTTAACGAAAAAAAAAAAAAAACGTCTTTGAAGGAATTTCCTAAAAAAAAGTTACTCATACGCGGTGATGCACCAAAAACCAAGAATTGCTGGAAGGCAATAAAGAACACTTAGTGACATTTAATTGTATTGCTGCACAAAATTCAAATTTATTTAACTAAATACAAGCCTAAAGTTGCCACGAGATTAGAAATTATAACAAATTTTACGCTATCATCGTGTTCAGGCCAAGCCTACTTCAAGGGAATTATTAATAAATGTTACGCATACGCTACGTTGACCCACAAATTAAAACTTGTTATTTTTTTTGTTTTTTTTTTTTTGTTAAGCAGTCAAGCAAAAATGCAGACATGTGTCCACTTGTCTGTCTGCCTGTCGCTTCATAGCTGCTTTAATATTTTAGTGCTTCAGAATCATAACAATAAATTTTTATAAATAACTGTCTAGTGTTAAGATTGCAAATATTTTGTGTGTTATTTGTGTGTGCAGCATGGACAAGGACCAAAAATGAAATTTATAGCAAGTGGCAACAAAAACAAACAACACAACGCGCTATCATCCATCAAACAAGTTTAATGTACATTTGCCGCTACAAACATAGCTGCTTTTAAAATTAATAAATTATAAAAAATAGCCACACTCAAGCAAGCATTTTTTTTTTTTTTTGTTTTAAATATCAATGCTTATTTTTTATTATATATATATTTTTTTCTAATTTTTATTTTTTGTGCTTTGTTTCTGTTTAAAAAAAGCAACAACAGTAGCAGCGTTATGCGAAACATGCGAAATTATTTATACCAATTTATAAAAGTTGTCTGTCGTAGCTACTAGATACTTTTTGTCATTTAGTGTCGTATCGTTAAAATTGCGGGGGTGCACAGGAACAACAACAACAACAAGAACAAAAAAAAAAGCGGTCGTTCTCTTTGTGGTTTTTTATTAATATTATTATTGTTTTGTGTGTTTTTTTTTTAGTTTGTATTCTTAGGGTGCTCGACTCTTACTCAGTGTTTAAAACATAAAAAAAAATATTATTTATTAAAAAATTAAATGTTTTTATTCGCACATTTGGAAAAAAACAAAAGTCGACGAACGACGCACGGTTGAATGCTGATTGTGTCTAGATTGCTTAAGATTCAGATGGGAAAACCTTCACTTCAGTTTGTTTCGTTTTAGATTAGTACGCTTCAGTTGACTTCTGTGCTTTTTTTATTTCAGATTCAGTGAATATTTTTTTGTTAACTTTGGTTTTTTTTTTAGTTTTTTTTTTTTGTCTATTTCTGCTTGAAACGTTCTGGGCTAACAACTAGTGGATGCTCGCACAATGAATTCCCGAGAGTTACTGAATGTTCGGATAGACAACAAAATGCTTTTATGCGATGCCACATCTCAGTTTTACAAGATATTCATTCGAACACACTCACACGCATCTGACATCGCATCACATCGCATTGATTCGTGTGAGCGTGACATACAGAAGGAGCAGCAAACGACAACGCCACGACTCCCCCCCCCCCCAGCTTACTGCAAGTGTAACAGTAGCATAGTGTAGCTTATGCCATGGTACTCTGAACCCAACCGCATCTTTCCTATGAAATGTGTTAGTTTTTAGAGCATCAGCAGCAGCAGCAGCAGCGCCAATCATTGGCAGCTTCCACGAGAAGCGCAAGCAAAGGAGCGCTGTTCGCTTTCATTTGGGCAGCACGCGCTTTAAGCTTGACATTTTTGAGAGACCATTGCATGCTGCTTTAGCGCCACCAGCACCAGCAACAACAACGAAACCAATGCCAGTGCCAGTGTCTGTGCCTTGCCTTCCTGGCTAGCATGCCGTTCTGTCGTGCTGTTCTATGCCATGACATGCCATGCGTTGATGGTACAACAGGCGGTTGGCGTCTACTCGTCATTCTTTTATCGTTGATTTGTTTTCAGTGAGCTTCGTATTAGAGTGAATTTTAGATAATTTTTTATGCTCTCTCTTACAGAGCGAGAGCATGTGAGCTCTGCTTGTCTTGTTGCTCTGTAAATGTCTCTATTTGTATCTCCATCAAATATGCGCTCTCTTTGAGGTCATGTGTGGTGGTTATTGCACTGAAATTCTAAAATGCTGTGTTTTTACTTGGAAAACCTATTTATTAAGGCAACTGCATCGAGGATTAGAATATTTTAAGATAAAAAAATTTAAAAAAAAACAAAATTTTTGTTAAATGTGGTTTGCATGCGGAAGGCATAATTGATGTGTACTTTTTCAAAACTGAAGATGGAGCCAACATTACCCTCAATGATGAGCGTTACAGTCAAATGATTCGTAACTTTTGGATCCTCACGTTTATATCAATCATCTAAGTGCTAAATGGTTCCAGCAGGACCACCTAGGTCATGTGATTTGATTCCGTTAGACTAGTTTTTGTGTGTGTACGTTAAGTTACTGGTCTATGCTGGTTAACTAACAATGACTGTCCAGTTGGAAACCAACATTCGGCGAGTTATTGTCGATATAATGCCGGGTATGCTGGAAAAAGTGGTGAAAAATTGGACCGACAGGATGACATAGTCGCTAAAAGTTGCAAAAAAATAAAGCCAGATATTGGCTGTCATTAATTTTTCAGAGTTTTATTTGGAAAAAAATGTTCTATACCTCTAAAAAAAACACCCCTTACTACGTTAATCCTTTGAGAACATACTCGTTGAATTGTATTTATTTTAAATTTTTGAAAGTTATTAATCCAAAAAAATATATATTCCAAGAAATTAAAAAAAGGGCTTTTTCACGTGAAGCGTGCAACTTTAAGTTTTACCCATTTAAACATGATTTCCTTGCATGTTGACCTCTTAACACTTCAATTCCCAAGTCTAGATTCCGAATTACGCGCTTCATAAAATCACCCAAAATCTAAATAAGACTTTTTTCGTAGAAATGAAACAAAATATCATATTATCAAATTAACATAAGAAAATAAACTATAAATTTTTTAAAGCATCGACATTTTTAAAATTGTTTTTTATTATAACAAAAAATTTCAAAATGTCAAAAATAAAAAAATTTATTTTTTTTCTTTATATTTCTATTAAATACAAATAAAACAAGTTAAATTTGAATCCACAACTGAAATAATTATAAAATTTCCTGTAAAAACTACTGTTTAATTACACTGTACAACACGAAAAAAACCCGTGTGGTTTCATGACTTTTTTTTATGTTTTCGAGGTTGCTGAAACCGAATATGAATTCATTTTTTTTTTTTTTGGGTCACGTAAGGTTCTCCCTGGAGGTGGGTCCAGGGTAAACTCTAAACCCTTACAATTAATTAAATCAATATTTCGACTTTTGGGGAGGGCAGAAGAGGGTTAAAATGTATGAGCGGCCTCCATTACTTTTTCAAGAGGAACGTTTTTTCCTTAGGATCTGTTCCCTTTGACTGCCTTCTGAAAAGGGCTCCCTGAATGAAATCGATATTTACCTCTTTGGGGAGGGCAAGAGAGAGTTAATATGTATGACTGAGTTCCATTCTTTTTCAAAGAGAAACACTTTTCTTTCAACACATGGGAAACACATGGGAGCATTGCTCCCATGCAATGCACCCTAACCCCCTGCAGTTTATTAAATCCATATTTACCCTTTTCGGAAGGGGAGGAGAGGGTTAATGTGTAGGACCGACCCCAATTACTTTTCAAAGACGAACATTTTTCTCCTTAAGGCTTATTTCCTCCGACCCTTGCTAAAATATTTTTCCCTCCGAACTGATCGCAAAGACGTTATAGTTTTCGTTATATTTGAAAAAGTTAGACCTTCTTTTATCAGAGGTGGTTATTATGATGGTCGGAAGAGATAGGTCACAAAGGGAAAAATGTTACACTTGGCAAAGTAATGCAGGTCGGTCGTACATATTAACCCTCTCCTACCCTTCACAAGAGGGGAAATATTGATTTCATTAACAGTAGGGCGCATTGTATAGGAGTCCCCCTAAGGAGGGGTCGGATGTAGTAGGTCCCGAGGAAAAAATGTTACACTTGAAAATGTATTGGAGGTCGGGCGCACCTATTAACCCGCCACTACCCATCCCAAGAGGGAAAATATTGATTTCATTAACGGTAGAGTGCATTGTATGGGAGCCTCCCTAAGAAGAGGTCGGAGGGAATAAGCCGCAAGGAGAAAAATGTTCCTCTTTGAAAAGCAATTGGGGTCAGGTCTGCACATTAACCCTTCCTCTCCCTTCGAAAAGGGTAAATATCGATTTATTTAACTGCAGGGGGCTAGGGTGCATTGTATGGGAGCCCCCTAAGGAGGGTTAGGAGGGGACTAGTCCCAAATAAAAGTGTTGCTCTTTGAAAATTAATGGATGTCAGTCAGTCATATTAACCCACTCTTGCCCTGCCCAAAGAAGTAAATATCGATTTCATTAACTATAGCGAGTTTGGGTGCATTGTATGGGAGCCCCCCTCAGAAAGGAGTCAAAGGGAACAGATCCTTAGGAAAAAGCGTTCCTCTTGAAAAAATAATGGAGGTCGGTCATATATTTTAACCCTCTTCTGCCCTCTCCAAAAGAGGAAATATTAGTTTCATTAAATGTAAGGGCTTAGGTTTACCCTGGATCCGCCTCCAGGGAGAACCTTACGTGACCCACAAAAACTGAATTCATATTTATTTTCAGCGACCTCAAAAACATAAAAAAAGTAATGAAACCCCATGGTTTTTTTTTTTTTTAAATTATTGGACAGTGTTATTTTAAAGAATACTCGGTACGGTCTCTGAATTACTTTCATGTTAATAAATTTTATTTAAGAATAGCACACTTGATTTTTTTTTTCTTTTTAGCAGTAAGCACAAACAGGTAGAAAAAGTACTTTAAAAAAAAACCCAACAAAACAATGAAACATAACTTTTGTTTTTTTTTTAAGACCACACAACCCTGGCTGACATTTCTTCAAGAGCGTAAAAATATTTTTGCTTACATAAAATAAGGCTATGTCAAATATTTATCACTATCAACATTATAGTGATTGAATCATGGACTGAGCTACCTCAGCCTTCGATAAAACTACACTCACAAAATGAACCGGGGCTTGGTGCGAAGTAAATGTAATGTTGAATTTTATTTTATAGAACTTGGATTGAGATGACCTCTCCAACAAGCTTTAATTTGTTCAAATCAGTCAAGTGCAACGTGTGAAACTTGTATTTGAAATTTGTAGACTTGAGAAGCTTGGATTGTGCCACCACTGCTTTGTTTTGACATTCTAGTAGTGTCGTTACCTAAACTCCGACTAATAATAATATAATAAATCGGGAATTGGCCGAAGCGGACCACATTGGGTCCCTTTTCGTCCCCATTGGACAAACGGTGCTACCGCTCGGAGCCATCATACCTGAGCATGCTTCTTACATAAGCATCCATTGTCACCCCAAGCATATTCTTGTAGGTCAATTGACCTTTATCGGCTTCGCCAATAAATGGACGTCACAGAATGGTCAATCTTATGCTTGCCAACGCCGGACACTGCCACAGAATGTGTGCTGCCGTTTCCGGCACCTCTAGGCATAACCTACACTCATCGTCCTCGGTAAAAGTCATCTTCCTGAGATGGTACATGTAGGGACCGTGTTCTGTGACCAGTGCAGTAAGCCAGCTTAAAGTCCTTCGATTGTATCGGGTAACTTTTGCTGCCTCACTGAGAGACCACTTCACGGCCGCCTTCGATTGCCTGCAATTAACAGCTTCTTCCCACTTTGTATGGTGTTCCGAGCCCATCCATTGCTTAATAAGGCCTGCCAACATGTAGCCGCCTATGGCGATACGTTGCTCTGGTTCACAGAACACTTCTGCTGATCCTTCTCTCGCTAAAGAATCAACATTTTCATTCTGTTCTATGCCAGAATGTGTGTGAGAGGACAACCCACATAAGTGCAAGCTCTGAGCGCCGCATCTGTTGAGTTTGGTAAGACATTCTATGGTCAACCTGCAAGTGAGGTCTGTACGTTGCATGCACCTAATCGACGACTGATTGTCAAGTGCAATGACAATTTTCTTGGCATTGACCCGGTCATCTATCAGGTGGTCCAGTGCATGCACCACACCAAGCATTTCAGCCTGATACACAGACACAAGCCTTCCTAACCTCAGTACACAGGATAAGCTCAACTCTTCTGAGTAAACGCCTGCCCCGGCTCTGTCATTCATCAGAGAGCCGTCTGTGAACATACTAATATCATTACCAGCGATTTGTTCACAGACGACTCCATCTGTTATAAGAGTTTTATAACATTTTTCTGTTATCTTTACTCTCTGCCTTCCGTCCATAGGCACACCCGTCTCCCTGACATCTCTATGTACAATATCAAGGATGCGCATATGACCATGTAGGGCCGTTGACCCATGCCACGTAGCATTTCGCAACATTCTGAGGGCTGTTAGCGCCACCGTTTTCTTTATTTCTAAATCCAAAGGCAGAACAGAACCTAACAGAACCTTCTTTGCGCTTGTTGGAATGGTGAGTATTGCACCTGTTATTCCAACACACGCCAGCCGTTGGACTCTGTCCTGTCCAAATTACTGAATTATACGTGATGACAGGTCTAACTATCATAGTGTAGACCATTTCATAGACTCTGGGCTTAGCCGCCATTTGAGACCACAAACGCGTCTACACTGAAACAGAATCCTCTTGGCTCTTTGAATCTTATCCTCTACATGTTCGTTCTAGTTCAGTTTGCTATCAAGGGTTACCCCTAAATATTTAACTTTTATGTTGATTTCAGCTCCAAAAATGTCTGAGTGGTTCTCTCCTCAGACCTGCCCTCTTTCTAGTAAAGAGAATATTGTCTGATTTTCCTGCTTTTACGGTAAGGCCTTATTCTCGACACCATTCGGAGTGCTCCCTTCATGATGTCAGAAATGGTGTCAATGAACTTACCACAGACCACCAACGCAATATCATCTGCATACCCTATCGTGTGTATGTCCGATTCATCCAGTCTAACCAGTAGTGAGTCTACAGTAATGTTCCACAGGGTTAGCGATAGCATCCCGCCCTGGGGACATCCTCTACATACTCTACCACTAGTCTTGACTCTACCATTCTGCTTGTTGACCGCCCTGTGCTTGAACCAATATTGTCTACCCAATTTACTATCATTGGGCTTATATTGCGCTCTGTCAGGGCTTGCCGCAGACTTCCAAAGCATATTTTGTCGAAAGCACCCTCGATGTCCATAAATGTGGCCATCGCAATGCCTCCTGAAAATAGCTCCTTTTCAGCAACTCTTACTAATTCGTGAAGAGCACTAAAATTCTATAAATTTTTATAAATTTTCTAAATCAGATGTTTTTGCTTGAGTTATTCTACGTTTTCAGCAATTTTTCAAGAGATGCCAACCTTCAAGCCAAAATATCAAAAGGTCGATTTTAGATACTTTAGAAAACTTGCTGAACAATTTTAATTTTTTGAGAACTCAAATGATTTCTAGCTCAGTATTGTGCGTCTTTACTTTCGCTTACCAACATATGCAGCAAATCAACAATACGTTGATTTTATGACGAGTTGTGATCAAAAAGCTATGGGTTGGCAACCTGCAAGCGTGCACAGCTTTTGTACAAAAATTAAATAAGTGTGTGGAACTTGAATTGCTTGCATTCAAAATAATTATATTTTTGTAACTTTGAAATAAGTTTGTTGTTCACATAAACAATAAGGGTCACATTGAGGTCTTAATTATATAAACACAAGTGCTTAAATAACATAAAATAAACCAGTATTAAACTGAGTCAAATTTCGGGTTCATTTTGGCATAGATCAAAAGTTCAAGTTTTTATTTTCTAATTGAATATATTTTTAGTTAAAGTGAATTAGTAATTGCTTAAATTGTTGTAGTTTGGTTTTTTTTTTTTCTTTTTGCATTTCACGAACGCTTATATTGTTGAGACAGACTAAGTTGTTTTTGTTTCTAATGCACTTTTAGGAAATTTTTTATTTTCTGCTAATTCTTTTTAACTATCTAAAGGTAGCCAATATGGCCAACTTTTTTTAATTCTTCCTAGATTTACAAAACAGAAAAAAATAACATGTAACAAAAAACAAGTCTAAAATTTTTTGAGGAGTCTTATTACATAAAGGTATATAAGAAGGAACCTTAACTGATGTCAAAAATCCTCAAAAAAATGCTAACGAGTTATACATGCAGTTTATGCATTGCACTTAAAAGTGAAAGTGTAATTTCATCACTATTAGTTCGGTATTTGTTGTTCTACATATCAGTTCTTACGTGTTAATTCAATTTTTTTCGATTCAGATCTCGATTTTTGTTCGAAAGGAAATTAAATTTAAGCTTAAAAAGTGATATGTAGAACAGCAAATATAGAATTCACAGTGATGTGGTTCCACTTTCACTCAGAAGTGAAAAGCGGAATTTACCTTATAATGGCAAATGTAATGCTTAAGACAAAAATTTATACTATTTATAGAGCAATGATTAAAACTGCAGAACTCATCTAATATTGTAGAAATAATCGATATTGCATTGTTTCTAACTTTGTGTTGATCAATCAAAGAGAAAGTTGTAAAATAATACATCCATGCAATCAAAACCTGGCACTGAATGCCAAAAAAAAATGTAAGTCATTCAATCTTTTATTGATTTCATGACATCTTGTTTTCAAATCAGCTATAATTTTGAAGTCATGCCTTTGAAATCAATGCCTTAAAAATTTTGTTGAAGTCTTTTGATTCATTCACTACACATTAAAAAAAGAGAGTGATCGCCATAAGCAATAAATGACGGAATGACCATGGCAACGAAAACATTAAAAATGTCCTTTATTGCTTACTTCAACTGAAATCATTAATTAGACTTAATTAGACGGCTCCACTCCGCGGTCAGACAAGTTTTTTTCATTTTTTTTTTTATTTTTTTGTTTTAAATAAAAAATATGTGAGACGACTTTTTTTTTACGACAGAGAGTATTTTTTAACTGCCTTAAAAAAGGAAGAGGTTCTCAAGTTCGTCGGTTTCTCTGGTTTTTTATTATTTTTTTATTTATTTTTTATTTTTTTTTTTTTTTTTTAATGTATGTACATCGATAACTCCTAAGCCATATGCCTGATTGCCATAATTTTTGGTGAACAGATAGATATCATAAACATGGAGGTGCCCGTCAAAAAGTGGGCGGTATTCGAGAAATGGGCATGGAAATACTAGATCTCGCAATACTAGATACTAATGTATCTCGAATAATATTGGCACTAGGATACTGCAATTTAGTGTAGGGGTAGGCACAATAATTACAAATTATCGTCAAGAAAATGAGCGTTATTCAACAAATGGGCGTGACAATATTAGAAAAACAGTGTATCTTGAATAATTTTGAAACTAGGGTACTGCAATTTAGTATAGGGGCAGGCATTATTATTTCAAATTATGGTCAATAAAGTGGGCGTTATTCGACAAATGGACGTGGCATTACTAGAAAAACACTATCTCAGTTAATATTGACGCTGGGGCACTGAAATGAAGTACAGGGGGAGGCACAGTTATTACAAAAAACGGTTAAGAAAGTGGGCGCTTACTCAACAAAGGGGCGTGGCAGTATTAGAAAAGCACTACGTCTCTAATAATATTGACACTAGGATAATAAAATTCGTATTATTATTACATATTATTATTATACATATTATATTATTACATTGGAAAACTTTTTATTTTAATTTATTTCTAATATGTTTTATTACTAGAGGTGGGCGCATGCCACGACAAATCACGTCGTGAACGTGAGTGAACCCATAAAAAAAAATCACGAAAAAATCATTCCTCGTGCGTGAGCGTTCGTGACATAAATTTCTTCGTGTCACGACTTCTTTATCTTTATTTTTTGTGCAATCTGTGCAAAATTTAGTGATGATTTTTTTACGTTTTTTCTACTAATTGCATACAAAATGCAACACTGACCACTTCTAATAAAGCGAAAACGAATTTCTTTACGAATTTTCGTGATTAAGCGTCTCCAATGCTAAACACTCCTGAGTCAAAAAACTCCATCGTGATCATGCGTGATCGTGAGTCAGAAAAATAATTTTAATCGTGAGCGTGTGTGATTAGCAAAAAACTCATCGTGAGCGTGCATGATCGTGAGTCAAAAAATAAGTTTAATCGTGAGCGCGCGTGATTAGAAAAAAGCACATCGTGAGCGTGCGTGATCGTGAGTCAAAACCACTCACGCGCCCATCTCTATTTATCAACATAAATATACATATTAACTTCTTTATGAATACAAAAGCTTTGAAGTTGTCGCTTCTGATTAAAAGTCTGATTATATTAGCGCCGACCTTAAAAGCTTTTGTATTCATAAAGAAATTAATGTATTTATGATAATAAAACATATTAGAAAAAAATTAAAATAATAAGTTTTCCAATGTAATAATATGTTTAAATAAATTACCAAATATGACCAAGAAATTAAAAGAAAAATTATTTTAAAATTATTTTTACTCTGTAGTGATTTCGTAGTCGGTTTTTATTTTTTTTAAACAGTTTTTTAAAAGCATTGACGAATTTGCGTGACGGCATAACCTCTTTTGTTAAATAATACAATTATTTGCCATAGTACATTGAAGTGATCAAGGTCAGTACTTGAAAATAATTTTCTTGGAGTGTTTTATTGAAACATTTATAGTATTTGCTATTAAAAATTTGATATTTCAATTGAATGATTAATGTTTCCATTAAAATTATTATGTGCATAGCGTTTGAATCAAAGTGAAAATATTTCAAATACACAATAATTATTGCATACAATCATCAATCATCTATTTTAAACATATTTTTTTGTTTCTTACAAATCAAAATCACACAACCATTTTTTGAGTGTATGATTGAAATCACGGTCCTTGGACTCACAGATTACATTCAATTGAAGTCAATTTGAAGTCAATAAAATCCTTTGAAGTCAGTTGACTTCAATCACTGAAATGTCGAAATAATTTTAAGTCAATTGAAGTCTTTTGATTGCATTTAAAAACTTTTTGAAGTCATTTGGAAAAAATGGAAAAAATTTAAAAATTCTTGTTGCATAGAATGACTTTAATATTTACTCAAATAAAAAATACATAAGTATTAACAAAGACTTTTTATTTTTCAAAAAAGGGCAAAACGGAAAAATGTTCTACGCAGTTTTTGGCAAATTTCGTTCCGTTTTTGAATTAAACTGTTTTTTATTACATATAAGCTTTTGAAATTGTTTACGGTAGAGATTAAGCATAGACAATATATCTATACGTATTGTCTTCATGGCCTTAATGATTTTTCTCGCTCATGATTTCATTTATTTTGAAAAATTGCAATCATATGGCTTCAATGACTTCAAATTAACTTCAAAGACTTCAATAATTCTTGCAATCATTGCAATCTTTTCAAAAAAATTCATGAATGCAATCAATTTAGTTTTTCAATCATCACTGCGATATAAAAATTAATGAAGTCAGCAATGTCTTAAATTTTTTGAATGCATTCAATAACTCAAAATTGTTTTAGCACTTCTTGTGTTGAAGTCATTGCAATCAAAAATTATTTAAAGATTTCAATCAAAACTTGAAGTCGCTGATTGCAATGCAACTCAAAAAGCTTTTACAACTCTGCAAACAAATTAGCAAAAATCTTGTGAGAATTTAATATATTTTCAAGACTTGCCTGCTCCAATTGCTGATTTATCATTTTTTTCTTTTTTTAATTTTTTTATTTTTTTTTTTTTTTTTTTTGTCGCACTTTGTAAACATTGACTTTTGTTATTCCAGGAAATTATTTGATGCCACAATTAAAGAACAAAAAACAAAACAACTTTAATATAAGTAGATACATACAAGCCATAAGTGTAAAGTAGGTCTTCTCCGTACATCTTAGTTACACTCAACGCTACAAAAAAAAAAACAGATATTCAAATATTTAGTCGTATTACTCAACGTATGTGCTAATATGTAAATTTGTATTGTTTCCCGCTTTTGAACGCCGGCACGTCGGACATCAGTTCGAGCTAATGTTGTCTGTTTCTTTTCATTCTTTCGAGCGTTATAATTCATTTAAACTGTTTGCAATCATGACAAATACTAACAACATAATAGAAAACAAAAACAACAACAGCAACTAAAACAAAAACAATAGCAACACTAGAAATGCCAATTTTGACCGCACATCGTTAGGTTCAATTTATAAGACAAAAGCACCCCGGTGCACAAGACTGTGACACATTTTATTACAATTACGATGGTGTTTGTCACACTGTCAGCAACTGGCGCAAATTGCAGTTGATTTAAATTATATTTCAACTATTTAGTTGTTGTGATAACGATACAACGCATAAACTACTAGTTTCTGGTGAAATAAACTTTAACCTAGGTTATTGTGTGTACTACTATGAAATACAGCACGGTGGTCATTGAGCAAATTTATGTGAGTCATAAAATAATTTTTGAAACAACAACTTTAACAAAACTGTTGAAGTTGCTCCAACTTAATTTTGATATAGCTCTTGCAGCTTTATCAGTTACTAATATTTATTCTTAACTCACAGTACCGGCACAATTCTCTAAATATTGATTTACTTAATTAATATATCCATAACAATGCTTGTGTTGACGCAAGTAATCATTAAATATTGTTATATTGACTGTTAGGCGGTAAATTCAAAGACTTAATCAGCAGTTAGTGTTGCAATAATAATTGTTGTGGCAAACAAATACATCGCACTTCACGATTTCTTTACATATATTATTTATTTTTCTCAAAGTAGAAGCTGTAAAAATGTGTATGCCTTTAAATAGTGGCAAGTAATCAATTTTATGACAAATACTAAATACAATCTGTCAACAAAATTAATTATGAAAAACTTGACCTATAAACTTCAAGTTAGAATTCGTTATCACGTTAATAGTGACGTTTTAACGCCGTTGTGAACGTCAATCCAAACAAATATTGCTTCTGTTACTTATCACTGAGTTATACAGTTGTTCAAATAAGTTTGCTTACAAAGTATATTCCACAATCCGAAATACACGTAACAATGGCTAATTAATCAATTAGCTTATCAAAAGATAAGCTTATCATATTTTATAGAAATCATTTAAAAATATGATTACAAGTTGATAATGCAAGGTTTGATTTCTATTAAAATAGTTTTACTCGCATTCAATGAGTTTTATCAAAACAACAAATCAAGAAACATTCTGTGATTTGTATCAGCATGTTACGAATTTTGACTGTTTTTCTGCCTCCACATATCTATTGTTTGCAGTGTATTGTATTAGTATTAGTATATGTGTATTAGTATTTTTTTTTTTTTAATAGGGTGAGGTGGGGTAATGTGTACCATGGGGTGATGTGTAACACGGTAATTTTTCGTACAACATGTTAACAAAATGTAAAATATGTTTTTTTGACAACATCTAGTTTTTCATAAGTGTTGTAATTACGCAGACATACATTTCATTAAAGTTTTTAAAAAAGGTGAAAAATGTTTGTTGAAAGTTTTTCTAAATTTACAAAAAATAGCTTTCGGATAAAATTTTCTACACATTTTAAAAGTGAGTAGATTTAAAATGTGGCGGCTGTGACGCAATGGGTAGAGTGTTTGGCCCATACGCCAGAGAAACCTGGTTCAATTCCCACCTGACACAGACAATTTTTTGAATTGAATTAATTTTTCTGTTCGGCCGTCATCTCTCTGCAGACAATGGCAAGCCTCAGAGAGTAAAAACTGCCATGAAAAGCTTCCTGAGAACATGAGCCGTTTGGGGTCGGCATAAAACTAGTAGGTCCAGTTCTCGATCATTTGTTTTCACACACAACTCAATTGATCATAAGAAGCTTGGTCAAAGTCCTTTCAAGGGCTGAAATGGTCATTTATATATTATATATTATAGATTTAAAATGTGTTTTCAAGTTGTGGTAAAATTCTATCAATGAGAAAACAGTGACTTGCATTGGGGTAATGTGTAACACTCCAGATAGGGTGATGTGTAACATATCTTATACATTATTATTGCCATAAAAGAGGCAGCAATGTCAAACTCTAAAATGCAATCACATCAACGGCATTAAAAGAGATCGGCCTAGTTCATACTATTCAGCCCATTCCAAAATCCAATCGTGGTAGGAATTCAATGAAAAGCTGTGTTCTAACAACGCCACAGAATTGCTTACAGTTGCAGGAGGTGGCAAAAAAAAAACTAAACAAACTACAAAGAAAGCTACAGATGCTCGGCCGCAAAACCGGTGCTCTTCGTAGTCATTCGAAAAAAGATCGAGATTTTTGCATGATTTTTTGAGATTTTTACTAAAATACACTTAAATGCAAGAAAAGCAAGCGCCTTTTTTTATTTCTTGTGAACTATTTTATTTGTGAAAATTGTCACTCCGATATGGATATTTCCAACGAATAATCATTTTACATTTGAAATGTATTTTTTTTTTTTGCAATTAATAAAGCCATTCATATATTCTATTGAAGTTAACAACCAGTTTTTTAATTTCAACGTATGTGCATATGTGTGTGTGTGTGTGTGTGTGTGTGTGTGTGTGTGTGTGTGTGTGTGTGTGTGTATTGAGAATCAGATAAATGTACGAGATATTGCTATTATTGCATTGAGTTCTTATCACAATACTTTTACCTTACATAAAAAGTCAAAAGAAACCTAAAAAATAAAAGTTCCTGGTCTTTTAACCATCATTTTGTTGGTGTTACACATCACCCCGTTGAATTGAAAAAAACCATACATAAAATGTTTGTTCTACTTCATCCATTTCTCAAAATATTTAACAGCCATGAAAACGCTCACTTCGAATGGGTTTTTCTGCAAGGGATAGGCGCATATTTTATTGCAGCATATAAAAACGTGTTACACATCACCCCACTTCAGCCTATAAATTTTCAATCTTTCCATAGGATGATAAGCAAATACTCATTATATCACGAGGTACGCATGTAGTATTCTACTCCATTGAGTTGAGCCACTATAAAATTTAAAAGTTAATAATAAACTATGGAGATAATATTTTAAAATTATATAATTTTTAATAATTTATTTTCTCAATGGCAGATCCAAAATATGAATTTTTTGTCTTCTAGTCTCTTCAGAGTCGCCCAACATTAATATTGTTGTCATTGCTAAGTTTATTAAGATACCTTCCATCAAATTTTTGAATTTCTTCCATAACTGTTGGCAAATTTAGATCATTGTGAATTGAATAATTTTTTTTTAGACGTGACCAACACTCAGGAGATGCACCCTATAAATGCAAAAGCATTGTGTTGATTCGGAAGACGGGTGATAGTTAGTTGGAGGGTGAAAACATGTAGTAGTGTCGGTGAACATTTGATTTGCACAGATTGAAACTGCGGGGAAACACAAAAAACAGTGATCGAAGAACAGGCAAAGAGGCAATGTAAAAGAGAAGGGCTTTGAGAGCTGCCCGGTTAGACCTAGGAACCCTTGAACACTTCCCATGGCAATACCTGTACAGAAGGCTTAGGCAATCAACATTCCAACGATGCTCAAGAAAGTTGAGAGAAGATGAAACATTTTCATCCCCTATAAAATTTATCGCACGTCGTTGAATGCGGTCCAAAAGCTCCAAATATGATCTTGAAGCCCTTGGACAAATGTGTGAATTGTACTCCATTTTCGGCCTAATATATGAGGTATAAATCAAACGAAGATCAGATGGAGTGAAGTATTTCTTACACCATTTTAAAAAACCAAGACACATCAAAAATGTGATGATTCCACCGACGATCCGATTGTATTGATATGCTCAGAACATCAAGAGCATCTGACTCCTAAGGGAGCTAAGGGCAATTGATTCGTTTCTGGGTTAACAGACAACTAAGGGTCTTGCTAGCACTAAATTCAACTCTATTAGCAAGAGCCCACTCGGAGATTTTTTTCCAAGCCATTATTGAGTGTGTCATTCATATGTTGCCTCTTTCTCTCAATCTCCAAAGAGAATTGGGTTTTGAGTCAACGACAGAAGGTCGTTAATAAAAATCAGAAACAAAGTTGGCGATAGGACTGAGCCCTGCGGAACTCCTGCGTAGAAGGCGTACTCTCTGAACGTTATGCCGTCGACTACGACACGGATCGTTCTGTTCTTAAGGAAGCACGTGATCCACCGAGCAAAGTTATCACCGACACCATATGCAATGCCACGCTCTATCAAACGCCTTTAAAATATCCAGAGTAACAACACTGTTCTCACCGAATAAGTGAACGCATTGGTTTCCTTTTTTTGCCAAGGAACGCCATAAGGTCGCCAGTAGAGGGGGACCTACGAAAACCATACTGACGGCCACTATACAGATAGTTCATAAGGCTGAAGTTAATTATGCTCTCCATAACTTTGGCGAGCGTAGAGCATATAGCTATAGGTCGGTAGTTTGCAGGGTTCGTGGCATCGCCCTTTTTTGGTACTACCTGGACCCTTGCCACCTTCCAACAATATAGAAACACTCCTGTCTTGTAGGAGATGCTGAACAGGTTGCGCAAAGGCCGATCCAGACTAGAAGCACAAGCTTTAAGCACAAGTGGTGGTATGCCGTCAGAACCAGAGGCTTTGTTAACGTTGAGGTTTGCAAGGACTATTTTACCTCCTTCCGTACGAAAATATTTTTCCTGCATTACAGAAGACGTTATTTCAACGGAAGGCAGTGGCTGATTGCTTGCTGGGATTGTGGAATTATGTGCAAACAATCAGGCTAACAGGTTCGCTATATCAGCAGAGTCCGTGAAGATTTGATCATCTATTAAAAGTGCTGGAATAGTCGATAGTCAACTAGTTAGTCAAATAGTCAAATAGTCAAAAACAAACAGTCACAGCGTATAGGCACCCACGTCACTGTTGATAACAACTCGTTCAAGGTTGTGAGGTAGACTTCGTCTACCTCGGTTCCAGCATTAACTCCACCAACGATATCAGTAGATAGATAAAACGATGTGCGATGTGCGATGTGCGATGGTGCATTATCGTGGTGCAAAATCCATGATTTGTTTTGCCACAACTGCGGTCTTTTTTGACGAATTGCTTCACGTAAACGTCTCATAACGCCCAAATAATACTGTTTATTGGCCGTTTGACCATCTGGCAAAAATTCATGGTGAACAACACCATTGTAGTCCATGAAAACAGTAAGCATCGCCTTCTTTTTGACTAAAAACGACGTGGTTTCTTCGGTCTCGGTTCGTCTGGCGACCGCCATTCATTCGCCTGATACCTTGCTTGCGTGTCATACTCGTATACTCATGTCTGATCACCTGCAATGATGGATTCGATGAATGATGCGTCATTTTCGACCATTTCCAGCATGTCTTTCGCGATAGCAACTCGGTCTCTTTTTTGCATCAAATTGAGTTCTTTCGGTACCAACTTCGCAGCGACACGTCTCAAGCCCAATTCATTCTTTAAAATATTCTGAACGGATGCAATTGAAATTCCGACATCCTGTGCTATCTCCAAATCGTCAATTTTTGACCAACATTTCTTTGATTTTTTTAACGTTTTCTTCGGTAGTCGAACACGATGGCCGCCCGGTACGAGGGTCATCTTCTACGTCGTCTTGGCCACTCACAAATCGGTTAAACCACTTGTTTGCCTTCTGATACGATGGAGCAGAGTCACCGTAACATTTCACCAATATTTTACGCTTACCGGCGCAGTTGAAACCATTGTTCACGCAAAATCTGATACAAACTCGTTGCTCAATTTTTTCTTCCATCGTAAAAATCAAAGACATGAGAAAAGTCAAAACTAAACCAAACCCTGTCACTTTACCAAGTGTCAACGAGAGACGCTGATATTTAGCAGCCTTGTCATAAACACATGTGGCAACCTACGAAAACAAAATTTTCGAATCGGACAGTTAAGTCCGGTTCACAGTGTGAATGAATCTTTCTTTTTGAACAAGGTGGTATTTACATAGTGACTGCCATTTGGAGCCATAGCACCTGCATATCAAGATTCACTATCAAAACTTGAACATCTCAGGAATTGCAATGATTTATGAAAAGTGGGCGTAGATATAGTGTGACCACGCCCATTTTATGTACAGTAACCGAAAGGAACCTTCTGAACGAAATTACCAAATTTTAGTTTTATACGATTAAAACCGTCTGATATATAGCTTTTTTTTTTTTGTTTGTGGGTGATAGAGCCAATTTGGGTTGTATTGAAGGTGCCACGCCCCCTTGTTCAATCAACACCAAACTTCAGAAAAAAATTTCATAAAGATTGGTTCGGCGGTTTTGGAGTCTATACGTAATATACACACATACCCACAAACCCACCAATGACTCCAGATGAACCAATGACTATCCGAAACCATAGGAGTTTTTACAGTTATTTCAAATAATATGAACTTTTTTGCAAAAGCCTTACAAGAAAAAAAAAACTGATAACTTGTTTAAGCCCATTTTAATTACTCCATACATTCCGTGCCAAAATTATAAACGCACTAGATTTTTACCAATATCTCTTGATGTGTGCATGAGAACATTTTTCTACTTTTACCGTTAGACAAATGTGCTTAGACCAATTGTTGTGTATATATAACAAACAACAAAAACATTTAAAGAGAAAATATATTCATACGAAAAATATCGCTGTGCATACACCAGAAACAAAACAATAGTTAAATTACCTAAGTCGGCTTGGGCAAAGAGAATTGTATGGAAATTATATGTACACTTATGCTTATTCACTTAAGCCATTTATTGTTTAATACATTGCTTTGAAAGCACATACTTCGATACCCTGCCAAAAAAAAAAATATTTAATTAACAGATAATAACAGATGCTGTACTAACAAATGCAGTATGTCGCAGTATTCTGTTGATAGCTGTAGCATAGCTTCAGTTGTAATTAATATTGAATAAATCACTCCGTGTAATGGAGGAGTTTGGCACAATGCGTAGTGTAGTGACTTCATACACATTGTTATTGGTTTGGTGTGTGTTCGAATCTCAACGGCATGCGAAGGTAAAATTTTTGTATTTGATATTTAATTTAATTTGATTTTATTTAATGTTCTTGTTATAATATATGTCAAGCAGCAAGAAAAGCCGAGAAGTCATTAATTTCTAAGAAAAAAACGGTGTTGATAAAAGAAAAATAATTTGTGTTGTTGCCGATTTCAGTCAAGCAAATCACAGAACGAGAGGCGGCAGCAGCTTAAAAAAAAAGAAAAATAAGAAAACCAAACCCCGAAAAAAGTTATATATTTGAAATTCAATTTTTTTTTAATGCCAAGCTGCATTGTATTGTTGAAATTCAAGAGTTTCGTCTGCACTTTCGTTCAAAAAGGACAATAATTCCTTAGTTAGCACACCAATGTTCTCTTCTGGGTCTATCCGAGCGGTTGGAAAATTAAGATTAATGATTATATCTTCATAAACACGCATTGTCTGGAGCTCCTACCATGATCCAAGGCAATGTCAAACAAAAACCAAGGAAGATTTGTAAAATATATTGTACATGTCAAATGAAAACTTTGAAACATGATTTCTCATAACTTTAAAATCAAACTTTAGCTGTTGTTGCTTACCAACACAGTTATTTTGTGGACTCCCAAGAAGAAATTTTCAATGATGGATTACAACAATACAGATGGAGTGACAACAATGATTTTAGATTCCAATCAATGTCTAATATTGTGACATAAATTCAATATTTGCACACAAAATATATGCTACAAAAAGTATCCCAATAGGCAATGAAGCTAGGTCTTTTCTAACGAAGGCGTGCATTTACGGCTACTTTTGGCGGTAAGACACATGACTTCCTCGCTGCTTCTGCGAGCGCTTCTATGAGGCCTAATTTTTCGCTACCCAGGCCAGTACAACAATTATATTTTTCCTTAAAAAACTGGTTCTGCTTATATTTCAGGGTTCCTTTTTCGTTAAAAGTTAAAATACATATATATTAGTTCAAAAATTCTGAATAATAATCAGCGTCATGACTTAGAAATATTCTTATCTGACAAAAATATGTAAAATAAAATAAATTCACATAATAAATAGGTAGGTATACATAAGAAGAAATAAAAAAAAAAAATATTTTTTTAATTGTTTTGGTAAACCACTTCGTTAAGCCATTCTAAAGGAGTGCTTATAGCAGGCCTCTTTAAAGAAAGGAAAGCTGAAGGCCTGGAAAATTTGGCCATTTCATATAAAAAAGTATATGGGCTTGGATATGAGCGTGGAATGACTACGAAATCCATTAGAAGCCCTGCTAGTAGCGCTTCGAAGCCCTGCTTTTGCCCACTGGGATAGTTTAGAATACACATATAAATTCAATTTAAGTTTTACATACATACTTATGCAGGAAATATTTTGAATAAATTTACCTGTAACAAGATTTTCCATTTCAGCCGCAGCATGCAAGGATTTCATTTTTCTTGACCTCATATTGTTGCTGTTGCTCATATAGACTGCCGGATGCATTTCCGGCATGGCTATTCTAGGGCCAGTCAAAAGAACAGCATCCTCTTCAATGAGATTTTCAATGATTTCAGCACGATTTTTAGACATTATTGTGGTTGTTTTTGTTTTTGTATTTTTCAGATTAAAAGATTGCAAATTTTTTCAGACATTTATTTTATGTTTTTTATTTTTTTCTTTTCTACTCTCATGTATGCAAAACTTTCATTGAATTCTAGCAACCAGATATGGAGCGCAGTATTTTTTTTTTTTTTTTTTTTTTTGTTTAGCTGCTGCAGTTATGGAATTTCAGTGTTCACATATCAGCTATTTCTTTTTTAATTTTTTTTTGTTTTTGTTTGCAATGAAAATTTGTCTTAGATCTTAGAAATTATCGCGTGCTCTTGGAGGATTTTTCATTAATATATGTAAATATTTAACAATTTAGTTTTAAAGCGGCACACAATTTAAAAACTTAATAAATTATTTTCACTTATTTTGTAGAAAATTTTTGCCAAGTTTTATGTTAGTTTTACTAAAATTTTAAACTATTTCATTTTGTTTACCATTGAGAAATTACCCATTGGGAAAGTAAATTTAAAAATTTGTAAATTTATAAAAAAAATGAATTAAAAATTTTTTACCCCATTTTAAAATATATTTCTTTTTTTTTAATAGCTCGCTGCGTTATCAGCACAAGTCGCTAAAACGCACCCTTAAAAACGATGCAGCGATCGATCGTCGATCGATTAATAAAAAACCGCTTAAATCAAAGCGTAACACTGCACAATAATTATTGAACGATCGCACACTTAAATGTGTTTCCTATGCCTATTTTTAGTATTTTGAAAAATAATTCAAATTAAATAGCCATAATTTTTACTGGTCGCAAGCCTTATAAGACGACGCGCTTGTTTATCAACGCAAATATCACGGCGCTAGTTTTGAAACTGAAACTGAAAATGATATCGCATCCATAATAAATCCACTGCGAACTAACAGACTGGACACAAACAGCACACTTAACGAAATAAGACGACGGACGACGACTATGACGGCGCTTAACGGCGACTAACTGAGCGCGAACCTCGCCCAGCATAAGCAGAGTGCAGGCAGGCAATCCGTTGACAACTTAACTAAACTAAAAGCTAGCGCGTACTTGTGGATTCATTCATTTTCTGAAATATTAAATAATCAGCTGCACAGTGGCACAAACTTAAGCGGCATAATTTTGTTTTTCTTTTTATTCTCTGGGTAAAAATATGGAAATATAAAAATATGAAGCAAGATAAATTAAACGAGTAGAGATATTTGTAAAAATTTATTTATCTGTATATCTGTAAAGTTATCTGTAAAGTTGCCAACAGTAACCATATAAACTAAAATTCCAAATTTTTATCTTATACGATCAAAACCGTCGATATATAGCATTTTTATTGATCTGTTGTCGATAAAAGGCAGTGTGGCAATATATTGGGTCGTATGCATTAATCCTCCGATGAGTGAGAAGGTCCCTAGGGACCTTTTTGCCTTTTCAAACTGAAATTACTCCTACTTCGGCCACTACAACCCCCCCCCCCCCAAAGTTACTCTGTATTCCAAGAGTATTTTGTTGCGCATCTTTTGGAAAAAAAATCAAGCCGATCGGATCATTACTTTAGGAGTTATTGAGGTTTTAGTGAGAATAGTACGCAGACGTGTGAATAGGTCCGTATGGACCTTGTACTGAATTTCACTAATAAATGCATGTTTTTGGGCATCATTATAATTTTTTTATTGTTTCAACACATAATTTACTTGTTCTGAACACAAAGACATTAGGGATGATGGTAAAAACAAAAAATTCTAAGAAAAATTCGAAGACATGAACTTTATTGCTTTCAAGGAAAGGCACAATATTCTAATTTTATACTACTAGCAATAAACCAGTTCTTAGAATTTTTTGTTCTTAGTATTTTTTATTCTTAGTATTTTTGTTCTTAGAATTTTTTCTTAGAATTTTTTGTTTTTATCAGCCTAATCAGTCTAATGTCTTTGAGTTTAGGTAGACGTACGAAAGAGTATAAAAGAAGTTGTAGTTTCGTAAACCAAATCAGTCAAAGTTTAGACAGCAAAGAGTAAAATCGTGTGTGATAGAAACAAAAATATAAATATGGCAGATGCAAGTAATTTGGACGTTGCTGAAATTGTTGTACGCCGTAGTACCAGAGGCCGCACCCGCTTCACTCAATATATTCCGTCAAAGCCAGCTAAGTATGGTTTGAAAGTATGGTGGTTATGCGACTCACAGAGTTATTATCCTGTGAAGGGAATGGTATATTCTGGAAAACTGCCAAACCAACAACGGGAGATAAACCAAGGGCAGAACGTAGTGCTGGATCTTGTGGAAAAATATTTAGATGCTGGCCGTACTATATACGCGGATAATTTCTTTACCACTCTTGACTTGGCGCGTATTTTGTTGAGGAGGAAGACCGCATATGTTGGTACAGTGCGCTACAACAAAACATTCATTCCACAGGAGTTCAAGAAGAACCCGAAGCGCACCATCAATAGTACATTATTTGGGTTCAACGAAGGGGATATAGCGTTATGCTCATACGTGCCGAAAAAAAATAAAGTGGTGAACGTGCTCTCCACAATGCACTACACCTGCCTCGTTGACGAGCAAACCGAGAAGCGGAAGCCCTATGCCATATTAGATTACAACGCCAACAAATGCGGCGTTGATACCATGGATCAAATGCTAGGCACTGACAGCTGCAAAAGAGCAACACAACGATGGCCGTTGGCCATGTTTTATAAAATGCTGGACGTCGCTGCATTTGCTGCTTTTACGATTTACAACGAAATGAAGCCTATAAAAAGGAGTGACAGACGGCGGTCGTTCTTGTCACTGCTAACGAAACAATTGGCCACACCAAATATCGAAGAACGTGCCCTGAACAACCATATAACCTCATATCCAAGGATACGCAATGCGATGGAAGCATTCGATGTCAGGGTAAGAAAAACATCTTCAAATTCAAGAATAGAATATATATTTATTTGTTTTTTATTTTTCTTTTCATTTCAGGTATTACCAAGACCGATGGAAGGCAATGCACCGTCGTTTGCGGCTAGGTCAAGTAGACCGTCATGTCGCCTTTGCCGTTCTGAGTACGGGCGGCAGCGGAAAACGCGGGCACACTGCTTCGGCTGCGGCAACGCTGTTTGCGGAGAACATAGCACACTTTTACATCGCTGCAACACTTGCGCACAGGGCGGGGGACAAGAAGTACACGCTCAACAACAATAATTTTTAAACTTTTTTATAATAGTCTTAAGAAAATTAAAGCAAAAAAAAAAAAAAAAAATAAAAAAAATTGAAAAAATTATTTTTGTATGTAGAATTTAGTTATAAACAATAAAAACAAAAAAAAATTAAAAAAAAAAATTTTTTATATGAAAAAAACATGATTTACAAAAAAGGTCCGTAGGGACCTTTTCACACGGCCGTGAAGTTCAGGACTGTCACTCATCGCAGGGTTAAAATGAGATTGATCTCTGAGTTGAGCCGATGGCCATTTCGTTTTCTTGAAGCGAAGCTTTTTACTCCTCGTTCTGTGATTTGCTTAGAGTGAAATCTGAAAAATTTTCGACAAATTTTTTCTTAGAATTTTATAAGATTTTTTTGTTGCTGCGTTTACATACAACAAGACAATTTAATATATCAAATATAAAAAAACCGCCTGCCGTGGGGATTCGAACCCGTCAACCTCAGATTGGAGTTCTATACCCTATCCACTGAGCCAATCACCCTCTTTATGCAAATGCATTGATTCAGTATTAAGTGCAATTGAAGCTATGTTGCTGCACATCCAATAATATATTAACGTATTTGTGTGGTTTGGGTAGCTGCTAAGCCACTTCCCAATAAACAAAATGATTCACTAATGTTATCGTTTACGAATCGTTTTCTCGTACATTTCATTCATTAGCAATTATTAGTAGCGATTCATTTATAACATCGCGAGCGGGAGAAATTCCTTATTCGTTAATGAATCGTCAAAACCGAAAAAAGCAATTCGTTAACGAGTCGCCAAAACTATAACAAGCAATTCTTTAACGAATCATATAAATCATATAAGAAATAAGAAATAAAATATAAAAAAAAAAAAAACAAAAACTAATTTCAAGCTTACCACGTCAAGAGCCGATACCACGTCCACTGAATACTAGTCCGGCACCTTACCCACTCAGCTATTTCAGATGCTGAATATATCTTGCTTAATTTGCTTGTTAATAAAAGCCAGCATTCGCGGACATGGGTTCGAACCCCAACTTGGTAAAAAAAAAATTTATTTTTTTGTTGTTTTTTTTCTGTTATTTAGGTATTTTTTTAAAGATTTGGCTTTTCCAAAGTTTGATATTATTTTTTTTATCATTTTTTGACCAACTTTTTTTCGGCTTCGTTACACATTCGTCAAAACCGAAAAAAGCAATTCGTTAACGAGTCGCCAAAACTAATAAAAGCAATGCGTTAACGAGTCGCCAAAAACTATAAAAAGCAAAATATAAAAATATAAAAAGCAATTTGTTAACGAGAACTTATTCATATGAAAATATTGAACAAATTATAAGTGGAAATTATTTATATGAAGAATAAGCACGAAATACCATAACAGAAGAAAAAATATTTCACAAAATTTTTTCAAATAAAAATTTATGAAAATTTATATTTAAGTCTTTTTTCACTTAAAATTAAAAAAAAAAAAACATAAAATTTAAAAATAAAAATATTCGCTTAAATGACGTATTAAGAATAGAAAGTTAGTAAAAAATTCTTTTTTTTTAAAAAATTTGTATATTGAAAAGTCGAAAAAATTATTTTTTTTTTTTTGTTTCAAAACATCTTAAATGGAGTTTAGGAAAGTCATGATTTTAATCGGTTCTTTTTTTAATCATCAAGCCAACCTCTGATGAAGTCGGTATGAAACTATTCGAAAACTTTAAAAAAAACGATTCACAAGCGATTCGTATCGAATCACCCCTCGCCACAATGTTTATTGGGTTGCTACAAGAGTTGATTAAATGATTTTTATGGCTTGGGTAACTGCTAAACCACTTGCTACAAGAATCATCAGTATTGCCACTTTTCCACAATTGTGTAAATCTACCAATTTTTTGGCTTCCACCACTATTTTAATTTTTTTAAAATCCATCACTTCTTAATATATTTATATAAAAATTACTGCATTATAATTAAAATTTTAGAAATTTTATTACATATAATATTTAATTTATTATTGCATATAATATTTTATATATTAGTTTTAAGAATATTATAAGAGAATTATTTGCAGTAAAACTAATTCAGCGTGAAAAAACTTGCTTTATGGTATACTTCTTATGATTTGTTTTGCTGTAGGATTTCAGTCGAATTTTTCCTTAAGAAGAAAAATATATTCCCACGTTTTTTAAAATTCACCACTCATTTTAGACTCAACCTACCACTATCTAAAATTTGTAAGTGACAACACTGGTCATCATCCTCAATTTGGTAACGCCATCTGTTAACAACTGTTAACATAGCTGCAGTTATATATTTAATATATTTTTATATAATATAATATAAAATATTTATGTTTGTATATAATTTATTTATATATTTAATATTTATAAGCCTAAGAAATTTGTGCAAATTTCATAAGTTTTTTATCAACTTGGTCATGCCAACATTGTATTAAATGCCAAAAAGTAATAAATGGGCAAAAGCAAATTGGGGTTCTTACAATCTTTTCTCTCATTGCTACTCTTTCTGTCATACGCGGTCATTATTTGCTTTCCTTTTCTTATCATTTGTACCTACGAGCATGTATTTCGCAGCAATTTATTCCTTACACTGACGAAGCATGTAGAACATAAAGCTGAATAGTGTACCACAGCGGAAACCAAGCAAGACTAGGGATGAGTTGATATGAAGTAACAATTAAGTTGATTAAAAAATTAAAAATAAAAAACTGAAAAAAGTGTTAAACAAAGCTGAAAAGATGAAAAAAACAAACAAATCCTAAGAGAACAACGCAAGCGCTTGTTGCAAAGGGCTTAGGAAATCTTCACTAGTAGTATAAGTATAACATACCCAAGTTTCTTTTTTAATATTGCCTTAAATCTACAGCAACCCATTTTAGCAGAAGGCTTTCAAAAGAACACACAAGTTCTAGCATAAATTGCCTAATGGCAAAATAATGCGATTGCCTAAATTCCCTTTGTTGTATTAACAAAATACTTAGATAACCCATTCTGGCCGAAGGTCTTAGGCAAATTATACCCGAAAATTTTATAATTTCAAATGTTTCCTCTGTGTGTATGAAACTGTGAAAAAGCTTCGCTTCTCTCGTGTGTCCAACGACGCACCTGTATTTTTTTTTTTTTAATATCTCTCGTTCACTGAGAAAACTGATGGTTCTTGTAGCTTTGAACGATATTTAGGAAAACACTGGCAATCAGTTCATCTTTGGTTTCAGCAATCCTACAGAAATTCGGTGACAATATGACACATTTTATGGATTTATCAATCGCCACCTTTCCATTGCACATATCTAGTAATTGCTTGACAGTTGAACCTGAATGTTGGTCGTCAAATGCAATTTTTGTACACGATGCCATAATGGTAAACTTTTGAGATACGCATTGTGCTCATCAGCAGGAATCGAACGTGGTATCGTGGATAGAGTTTGCCGGAAATCTCCAGATAGTAAAATGAGTGCACCACCAAATGGCTGTTATTTTCCTCTCAAATTCTGTAGGGTGCGATGTAGTGCTTCCAATGCTGTTTTGTGCGTCATGGCACATTCATTCCATACAATGAGGTGAGTTCTTTCGCTATGCTGGAGTTAATATTGTTATTGGTGTCTTCATGGATTGCAAATTCAGTGGTAATTTCAGATCTGAATGTGCTGTTCTTCTACCATCCAAAAGAGTTGCTGCAATCCCAGGTGAAGCAACTGCCAAGGCCATATTATTTTACCAAAGAGCGTATCGTTGCCAAGATCAATGACATGAGAAATGTTTTGCCGATACCGTCAGGTGCCTGAAGTAAATAGAGTTCGCCAGTATAATTTGTAATTACTCACATGATAGTAATTTGTAGGCAGGTTTTTTGTTGATCAAGCAGTTTTGGGTGATAGATTTGTACATATGCATTCAATGCATTGGCATCGAAGTGTTGTTCTCGATGAAAGTCACGATCATAAATGTTGTCGATCGATGTGTCGCAACCATCCCCAATTGTGTTAAGACTTTGTTGACAATTGACAAACATACAGTTGAATCAAAAAAGTTTAGTCACAGAGCTATTCTCGAAATTCGTGTCTAAATAACTTTTTCCAACTAATGAAAAAAAAAAATATTATGGCTTCATTTGAAAACTCAAAGTTTTTTTTTTATTATTCAATGCAAAAATATTTAATTTTTAATTTTTGTATTATCCCTGCAAAAAATCGCTAACCGATTTTACTAACACTAATAAAAAATGTCAGCTTTTCACCAACACATTGAAATTAAATTTTCACCTCACTTCATTCTGAAAAAAGACAACTATAGTTTTTTATTTTTGATGAAGTAGTCCTTCAGTTTTTTGAAAACAAAAAATATTTTCTGTGTTTTCGTTCATTCGTGTCGAAAAAAAAAGTTTACTTTTACTCCAACTTTTAAGTATCATTCATAAATTACAAAATGGGCTCAGGAAAGCAATAACCAAAAGTGCAATCATCTGGATTCACTAAAGAAAAGGAGTTGCTGCTGCAGGATTTCAGCCGGAATGTGAGCACAAGTCATCAGCATTTTTCTACGCAACGCATTCATCGTATCTGCTTTACCGATTTGGCTCTTCTGGCGCATACACAACATGCTCTTTTATCGCATACACAACATGGATCTGCTGCCCAATGCCATTTTCTTCTTCTTGATGACTGGTGTCAGCACTTATCTGATGGACATGTCCTATAAGAACATCAAGTTTCATTTGAAGCATAAGATTGCCGTTAAGCGCGAGGATGCTGTTACACAAGAGGTAAGCCGTCAATTGGGTGATGATAAGAAGATCACGCGCAAGGACAAAGACGAACGCATACTATGGAAGCGTAACGAAGTGGCTGACTACGAAGCAACCACCTACTCGATCGTCTACAATAATGCTCTGGTACTTGTGTATCATTATCTTCTTCTTGTTGAAGAACACGACACCTGCCATCAATTACATCTTCTCTGTTGGTTTGGCCAGTGGTGCACAGTTGTCCTAGAATCAGTAGGACAACCTGTTGTTGCCTGTTGCAGCCCAAGAATATATATATGTGGGCACAAGCAATAACAGCCTAAGTCGACTTTAGTATCGGAAATAGTAGAGTGGTGCTAGCCAAAGTTATCACGCAGAAATCAAATAGTTTTTCATAGAATTTATATGGAGATATAAATTTTTAAAGCAAGATTTCTCGAAAGCTCGAAATGATTTTCGACATAGGCTATTATTGCTTGTGACCACAGATATATACTTGGGCTGCAACAGGCTGGTTAGATATATGTATGTCAGGCAACAGGCGTGCCATTCATTAAATTTGTGGGCCCTAAAGTAAAATTATGCCACTTTTTTACTTATTTCTAATATATTGTGCTGATATTTTATATATTATCTTTTCATAATAATGAGATTTATTTTAATGTAATTCTGTATTGTTGAATTCCATAAAAATGTATTTCTTTTAACTTTGTTAAATAGAAAAAGTACAACAAATCTGAAAACGGTAATAAAAATAAAACACATTATTAATCTGGCAATACTTTTTTTGAGTTTTGATTTCTTTACCACCCTAGTGACGTGTGAGAAAGAGACGACTATATAATTGAAGCTCTTATTGGAGCGAGATACAAAGTTTCATGTATATTCACACCGACGGGGAATATTCGGTTAATTTTTTCCCGATGCTCATACAAAAATAACTGGTAAAATCCGTAAAGATTAACTGGTAATTGACCGGGTAGCTACCAGTTACCTTTTTTGCTGGGATGTCATTAAAAAACAAAAAAGTCACAATTTTACATAAAAAAAATGTTTAGGCACATGTGTAAAAAATTTTAATTTATTTTTGGTTTTCATACACGCAGAGAAAAAATATGTTTATATATGTTTGGTTTCAAAAACAAAATATTCAGAGAGAACCACCTAATGATTAAGAACTTTCCTTCAATAGCATTATTTTTTTATATAAGAAGATATTAGTTGTGTCCAACATTAAGGGGGTCTTCTCATTGAGCAACTTTTTTTCCGACTTTTTTGCATTTATTTATAGCTTGGGTAGTTGTGAATATGCCCCTAAAAGGATTTTTAGAAATTCGAAATACTTTAGAAGATACAGCCTTTTTTGTGAAGCAAGGTCTTCGTCAAAATGAGCTATTTTTTTCGACTCATTTTCGAACGAAGCGGCATAAAGTAACCACCGAATTCCGTTGAAAATGTTTATTGTTAGGTAAAAACGTGTTTGCACACATATTCATACAAACATACGAATACACATTTCTGCTTATTTTAGGGGTTGAAGCATTTTTTGAGTCCAGGTGTTCAACTGAAAGCATCATTTAGTTCAGTTTGTATCGAGTTGAGCAACAGACGCGTGCGCTTCAGTGAACGGAAAAGTAAATTTTTCATAAATTTATTGTGATTTTTGTAAAATGGATCGGAAAAGTAATAAAAAAAAAAAAAAACGCCCAAGTGAGCGTCAGAATCGTGCTAAAAAACGCGGGTTTAGTGGAAATCAGCATCTTAGACCAGAGGATTCTGAATATACCAGCACATCGGCCAAGAAATTCAAGAATAACGAAGACGACGAAGTATCAATCAAAAACAATTTGAAGTATTGCATTCTCGAGTTCTGTTCTGTGTTTACCACGTTGTCAGCGTTGGTAATTTGTGCACGGACAAAGTTTGTCCAACAATCTGTACTATACTATCCTACAAAATTTGTACGTTGCTGGAAAAGCCATGTACGAACATGTCATTTCAAAAGCTATTGGAGAAGAAAAAGAGGCTATGATCGAAGCGAATCCAGAGTGCGATCCCACTTTATTTACTGTGTCGGGGGATGGGACTTGGAAGAAGCGTGGCTTTGCTTCCCTTTATGGTGTCACAACTTTGATTGCCAAGCATACCAAAAAAATTGTTGACACTGTCGTAAAATCTCGTCTGTGTAACAGCTGCAAATATTGGGAAGCCAAGAACGAAGAAGAGCCAGAGGCTTACCAAATTTGGCTTGATACTCATGACGAAGAATGCACCATAAACCATGAAGGAAGCTCTGGGAAAATGGAGGTGGACGCTGTAATAGAGATGTTCTCCAGGTCGTTTGAAACACACGGCATAAAATATGTAAAGTATATCGGCGATGGTGATTCGCAGACATTCAAAGGTGTATTAGATGTCGACCCCTATGACGGTGACCCTATAGTGGAAATGAAAGAATGCATTGGGCATGTGCAGAAGCGAATGGGCACGCGACTTCGAAAAATAAAAAAAGAAAATAAAGGCATTGGAGGCAAAGGTGCGGGCAAGCTCACCGACAAATTAATATCCGAGTTGACCACATATTATGCCCATGCGATCCGCCGTCATCCTGACTCCGTGGAGGATATGAAAAAGGAAATTTGGGCCACTTTTTACCATAAGTGCTCCACCGATGATAAGCCGCAACACCAAAATTGCCCCACCGGTGCGTCAAGCTGGTGCGCATGGCAGAAAGCAGCTGCTGAAGGTACGTTAGATAGCTTTCACCACACGTATGCACCTCTCGACAAGAAGGTGATGGAGGTAATAAAACCAGCTTACGAAGCGCTGTCTTGGATCTGAAACTCAGAATTCCAATGAGTCCTACAATTCTGTTCTTTGGTCACTTTCGCCCAAACACATCAACTCAGGCGCACGCACCATCGAAGTGGCCAATTTCATTGCAACGTGCCTCTTCAACGACGGTTTTATACCCATACTTAAAATTATGGGTTTGATGGGTATTGCGATTGGCAAAAACGCATACGAATACGCACTATCTCGCAATGAAGACAGATTGAACCGATCAGAGACTCGAGCTGCGGCATCATCAAAAGCTGGCAGAACGGCTCGCAGAGCAGAGAGGGCAGCAGAAAGCAGTTTCTACGAAAAAGAGGAAGGTGGCCTGTATGGAGCTGGCATCGCCGACTAATATTTGTAAGTAAAAATTGTCAGCTCTTTAAAACTGCATTTAAACATTTTTGATTTTTTTTTTTTTCCCCAAAAAAATTACTTCAAACTTTAAACGCGTTTATCTCGAACCCACGTTTTTCGAACTGGCGGCCATGATATCTCCAGTTCAACTGAACCGATTTTCATGAAACGAAGTGGAATCGACGCAGAATTGTCACCATTCTCGGGTGAACCTCGACCATAATTTTAAAAAATTTTTTACTATTTTTTTTTACACTAAACTACAAAAAAAAAACCCGAAATTGAAATTTTTTTTTTAATGGCCGCCATTTTGTCAAAAAAAATCACAAAATTAAGCTTGAGGTTCACCCGAGAATTACATCTATACTGATTATAACCCCGTTTTTTTTTTCATTTCAGACGCTCCGGAGACCCGGAATCGTGGCCGCCGTGACGTCACCTTTTTTTTCACCACCAACTTTGAAGTCTCATTACTTTTTGAACAGCCCACGTATCGAGGCAAAAAAAATTTTTTTTATTTACTTTGAACCTTTTGTAATACAATAAATAAGAAAAGTTTTCAATTATTCTTTGCGTTTTCAAATAGGAATTTTTTTAAAAAGGGTCCAAAAAACGGGTTTTGAATGAGAAGACCGCCTTAATATAATTGCCTAAGCTAAAAAACTAACGTCTACCATAGTATGCTTCTGACAAAATATAATTGTGTGTTTTTACCCAATAAAAATATATTTGCATCACTGTTAAACTCAAAAAGAACTGAACTCTGCAAATTTAAAACAAACAAAACTCCTCTCTTTTATGTGCTTCGCCTAGACATACATATATCTGTTTCTTTTGCACTTGCACGAAAAATAGCGGAAACCTTGTTGCTTTATGCGCTTGCTTTTAACAGTACCCAAGTCTTGGCGTCCTTTTAAGTTTCAAGCAGTCGCAGCAAACGTTGAAAAATTTAGCTCTTGCGAAAAGTGTTTCTGAAAATGTTTGTTTAAATTAAAAGTGTTTGTGTTTTCAAATTAATAAAATAAAAAACAAAATAAAAGAAAAATAAGGCGAATCATCAGTAAAAATAGGTGAGTTTTGCAGCAACTTTGCTGATAAAGCGGGTGCTTCGCTACCATGTTTTCTCCAACTAGAAAATGTGTGCTTATAAAAGTTATTGTAATGTCGGATAAGCATAATATGGTTAATAATCCGAGAAAAACTTATTTACTGTCTTATAAACATATTTTGTTTGCTTCAAACCAACAATTACTTCTAAGCAAATATTTTGTAATCACAGTGAAAAACTTTTGGCATTTCTTTTGCTTAAATATGTTTCCAAGTAAATATAGTGTAATCATCGGTAAATATACTATGCTGTTCTTAATTATCGTTTTGAAAATGATTGCTTGACTACAATTAAATTATGTATTCTCCAATTAATATATATTTGTTCGTGAATATTTAATGTTATTCTTGACTAAAGTATATTTCCAAGCAATCAAATAGTAATAGATTAAAAGTGTTCTGAGTCCATTTATAAGTACAATATGTTTATATGAAAACATATTTTCTTTAAAACAAATTATATTGTTTTTAAATTCAAACCACAAGTGCTAAGGTACAATTAAATAATGTTAAGATGCAAATTTATATAAAAAGAAAAATCGGATTAATTAATCATATTATATGTGGAACCAATTATGATTACTTGTTTCCAAGAAACATGCAGAAACATATTATACTTCCTGCAAATTATTGACTGTTTTAATTACGTTTTTTTTTTCTTGGAGCTCAATGTTTGGTTTCCGCCAAACTTTTCAATTTTCAATTTACTTCAGATATTTTATTAGCATACAAGATAGACTCTTTTAAATGCAACGATTTAGAATAATCTAAGTAAAAATTACAAAATAAAAATTAAGAATACAAATTTAAAATTTAAAATTCAAAACTTAAAATATAAAAATTTTTAAACTTAAAATTTAATTTTTTAAAAGCAATTTAAAACTAAAAATTTAAAAAATTCAAAAATTCAAAAATTTAATTTAATTATTGGGATAACAACCTCTTAAAAGGATATAACAAAGATACAAATTTTTAATGGATATAACCATAGGAGAAAAAAGTTATTTTAACTTAAATAGAGAAATAGATAAAGTGAAGCATTTGAAGTAAGTAATTAAAGAAAGAGATAGATAAAGAAAATTTAAGAGAAAAAGTCAAGAATTATGTGCTTAAAAATTGTTTTGTTGGTAACGCGTTTTAAATTATTTTACAGTGAATTCCAAAGTCTTATTGCGTTAATGAAAAAAAGACGACTAGATTCATTGTATCTGAACTGTGGAACAAGGAAGAAAACATTTCTGGTGGATCTGCAAAATGTGAGTTTTTGGAACAGGTAGTTGGGGCTTTTCGAAGTGATAAGTCTGTGCATAAAAATGCAGTTTCTTGCATTGACAAACCTTCGTATACCGTAAACATAACGAGCGGCATTGTTATAAGCCACTAATAGTTTATAAGCTGACCTTAAGTCTAGTTTGCTATAAACAACATCGAAATAAGTTATTATTGGCACAATTAATTGTATAACCAGTTTTCGTCTTGTTTCAGTGGGAACCAATGACGCAGTTTTTCGTAGATTTCTTAAGGAATAATAAACTTTACTAATTACACTGTTAATGTGGTCAACACACGTAAGCGAAGAGTTCATGACAAATCCTAGATTGACTACTTTTTCAACGTACCCAAGTCTGGTTCCACTTAGGAAAATAGGAGGCAGATCATTAAATGGGTATCTTGATTTCACTACAGGTAAAATGTACGACTTTAGAGGATTTAACCTCAGTTGATTATCACTAGCCCATCTGCTGATTTCAGTCAGGTCTTCGTTAACTCTGACACATACATCTTCTATGAGGCATGTGGGTCGGGACAGATAGAGCTGCAGGTCATCTGCATATGCATGCATTGTGACATTATGACATAAAGAAAAAATATCGTTCAGGAACATAGTAAACAAGAGTGGACCAAGTACTGATCCTTGGGGTACCCCGCTAACAATAGATCGAAAACCCGAGTATCTATTACCCACCTTAACCCTTTGCGTCCTTCCCTCTAAGTAGCTTTTTAGGAGTTGAACAGCAGTATCTGAGAAGCTGAAGCAGGTTTCTAACTTTTACATAGCATAGGGTGGCTTACACCTTCAAAAGCTTTCGAGAAATCTAAGAGACAAACCAAGGTGATATGACCCTTATCAAAAAAAGTTCTGATATCATCTAATATTTTAACAACAGCAGTGGAGCAGCTATGCCCTGGGCGAAAACCCGACTGGAGGGCAGACAAAAGGTTGTTTGCATTAAGATGGTAAGAGATCTGTTCAGCCATGAGAGATTCAAGCACTTTTGAGAGTAACGACAGAAGACTGATTGGGCGGAAATCGCAAGGTACAGATGCCGTTGGCTTTTTGCCGATAGGTATTATCGTAGCTATTTTCCAGATTGAAGGAAATTTAGAACTAGTGAGACAGTGATTATATATGTGGACGAGGGGGCTAATGACATAAGGCAAAATTAGCTTGACGAACTTGATATCAATCCCATCTTCGCCGATAGCATTAGATTTTATCTTTAAGATGCATCTCACAATATCAGACTCATTAACCGCGGAAAACTGAAATTTCTGAGGCAAAGTGGAAATATTAATGAACGAGTTAGAGTTAGAAGCTCCGGTCAGGGGACTAGATACGAAAAATGCATTCAGAATATCAGGATCTAAGCAACAACCTCCATCTTGAGTGTTACCTATTCCAATTTGCTTTAAGTTATTCCACAGCTTCTTTGACGGTAGAGAAGTACTTAGCTTCGAGAAAAAGAAATTTTTTTTCGACCGTTTGACTACAGATGAAGCATCGTTTCTAGCCCTTCTATATAGCTCCCAATTAAGCGCGGTTGGATTTCGTTTCCATTTAGTTTAAGCCTTATGCCGTTTTTTCAGTGCTTGCTTGATGGAATTCGTGAACCATGGACTAGAATTGTTAGTAATTCGGGATGAACAAAGAGGCACATGAGTGTCGTATAAATGAAATAATTTGCTCAAAAAGAAGTTCAATTTATCATCAACTGTATTAAAGAACCAGCATTCCATCCAGTTAATACTAGACACATCAGCAAAGAGAGCGATGAGATTAATTGATTTATAGTCCCGATATGTTAATGATCTGCTCACATCAGCAGGCGTAAGATGAATATTGAGCGTACAAAAAATAAGGTCATGGTCAGATAGAAACGAGATCTGATCAAATAGCAAAACCGTTGAGATGTCAGACACTGCACAGAAGTCGAGCAGACTAGGCGATACATTATTTCCGAAGCGAGTTGGCTCCTCACAGTTGACAAAAGATAGACCGACTTCAGACAAATCGTCAAGAAGTTTGTTGGATAAGTTATCTGTGCAGAGCAGATTAATATTGAAGTCACCACATATTATCAAATGGTCATAGTCAATTAAACAGTTGGATATGGAAGAAAAAAATGGATCAAGGCTACAGCTGCTGTTATGATTATACACACAAGAGAGAAGGATTTTTACTCTGCAATCATAAATTTCGATGTTAAGAAACTTTTTGTGCACCATCTGATCCAAAAAGGTCGAACTTCGATTTATCACTAAATATTACACTGTTCCAGAATGATTCCGATTGATGTACATGAAGTTTTGCAAACTCCAGCCTCTTTTTCTTATTACTAACCGAAATAAATGGTTTGCGCCGAGGAACTCTTCCATGAAAACCAGCTCTATGTGGAGTATTGCGTATTGTTTGGGGATCGAAGTTTTTACTGAAACTGTGCGGCTTTTCATTGCATAATTTTACAGCCAAAATCTTAGGGTTTTGGGCCACTGCAGCTACTACAGTGCGCTCCTGGCGTGCTGTCAATATATTTGGGCGTCCAGATCTGCTTTCACGCTCTAATTTTCCCGTTTTTATATAATGTTTTATAATGTTTCGCACACTTGTATAGAGCCTCTGCACTATATCACCAATTTCGCGATAAGATTTTTGCTGCACATGAAGGTTTTCGAACATCTACCGAAATTTCTGTACGACTGCTCATTTTGCTCATTCAATCACGAAATCAAGATCAACACTAAACTAAATCAATTGACAATTTTATGACTGCGCTTACAATTGGATGAACTTTTAGATTACCGTTATATTTGCAAAAACAAAGTGCACATACAGCCTGTGCCTAAACTTTTTTCATATGCATTTTTTCTTTTTCTGCTTATATTTCAAGTAGTGTATAAAATAAAGGAATGTTTTAGTGTATTTCATTTAAAATTCATCTAATGATACTAACTGCATCAAAAAGTTAGCCAAATTAGTTGTTTTTAAATATTAAAGCAAAGTTCTTCTCAGAAAAATTGACTGTGCCTAAACTTTTTTGATTCACTGTATATCCTCTATCATTATCAATCATGATTATATATCTGTGCTGTAAACTGAATGGCAGGGTCTTGATGTGTTGTGCGGAAGCGATGCAAATGTCTTCACTCACGTGGTCTTTATATTTTTCCCAAAAATCATTTGGATTTGATGGAAAGCACGTTGTCAATATGATTGCATATAACATGCGTATCTGATGTGGATTGGCGATATTAGAAGCATCAGCAAGTGAAGTATCCCAATGGGCATCATTTTCAAGTAAACTGAACTGTTGACACGCTACACGATGCGTTGCGCATATTTGTTCATTCGCTGTTTTTAAATGTTGAAATGTAGAAGGTCCACGTATGTTGATTAATAACAGCCGCAAATAAAAGTACTCTGCATTGTTTGAATGAACAGAATACAGACCAGAGACCTGCAGCGAATCGTTTTTTTACAATTCTAAATCACTTGTCAAAAACCGAATGGGAGTGCGTGCGGTTGCGCACAAAAACAACCACTTCCACGCGAAGCATTCTCATCAAGGTTGCCAGTCAAAATTCGGAACAATTCCCAAGGAAATTACCTTTTTCCCTCCGTACCATAAATTCAATACCACCAAAATTACCATGGTCAAAATAAACAGACAAATTCCCACCCCACAAAATCCCGCGCTTTTTAAAAATACCACCAAAAATTCCATATGCATTTAAAAATCCCAAAAAAAATCCCATACGCATTAAGAAATACCACTATAAATCAAAATTTTCGGAAAATCTGAAGATGTTCAGAAATCATTTTGTAATAAGAAATAGAAAACGTACAAGGTCGTAACACTTCGCTTACTCTAACCCTTTACAACTAAAAAACTAAAGATATAATAGTGGTATTCAATGAACGCCGTATTTATGATGCTCATAGCATAAGAGTGATATATTCACAGAAGCGTATTTTGCAACAACAAAATTTGAAGGAATTTTACAAAGATAATTTACGACATAAAATCCTGGAGTAAACAGAGCGTTTAATGCGTATAATGGCAATGATTGCATATGAAGTTTTGCTTAATAAATGTGAAAAAAATCATTTGAAAAAAAAAATTCCCAAATTCCCAGGGCAATTAAAAAATACCATGGGAGTTCCCAAAAACAAAAATTCCCAAGGGCAATTAAAAATTACCACGAATGGGACTTTTCCCACATAACTGGCAACCTCGATTCTCATAACAGTGATGAGCGACGATTGACGCTGCTTTCACTCATCGCTCATTAGAAAGACTGCTGAATTCTAAGCATATGACTCTAAGCAACCTCAACGACTCTAGAGTCATTGAATGATTTGCGTGCACTTCAGTATTGGCGTGCGTTTCCTTGTTTTGTTTTGTGTTTTACGTGTTGATTAAGATAAATAGCCAGCTTCCAAGTTGGGGATCGCTAGTTAAAACAATTAAATTGTAGCAAACTTACTTTATACTTGTATGTTGTCTATTATTTGTTCCTTGTTGTTATTGTATTGATTTTAATCTATTTTTTAAATCACTTTCACACTTGCAATGATGAATTGCTGAGAACCTTTATGTTTAGGGATGCCACAAGGAAAGCGGCAATCCAAAATAAACAGGATTGCAGCTGTTAATGCTTTATATAATATAAAATGATTTTATTTAATATTTTAATTATAATAATTCTTAATTTTTTAATTATAATTTTAATAATTCTTACAATATTTTTCCAAAAATTTTTAATACTTTTTTTTATAATTTTTTAACAATTTTTTGCTAATTTCTATCAATAATATCAGGTTTGCAACTAAGTGATTGCGGATTTTTTTTAGAAAATAAAAGACAATTTTTCATGGAAGAAATAACTTTATTCTGTAATGTATTGCCCATTTTGAGCAATGACCTTTTGCCATCTTTCAGGCAGCATCATAATTCCACGTTCATAAAACTTCTGGTTTTTATCAGCAAAAAACTGAACCAGGTACGATTTGACATCATCATTATTATTGAAATTTTTATCATTCAAGGAGTTTTGCAAAGATCGAAATAAAAAGTAATCAGATGGTGCAAGGTCAGGACTATATGGTGGATGTGGCAAAACATCCCAACCAAGCTACAGACGATTTCAGCATTAACAACTTACACCTGCCGTAAGGCTTAAGTAAGTTGGGTTATCCAAGACCTAGGGTAATAGTTCATTAAACAGACAACCATGAACTTTGTGTTACCACAACACGGACCCGTTTACATTTTAGCAAGTAAAACGTACGGGGCATCCGGTGTGGCAACACGAACATGGAAGCTGTTTCACAAACACAAAGCATCACCCAGTGCCCTGCTGATTAGGAGCATTATGAATTTACATACTGCCCGTAATAGCAGTACCAGTTTAGACTTCCGTAGCGACGTACTTCCATCCATCTACTGGTGGAGACGAGACCTACCCAATCTCTTGCATATTAAGACAGATATGCCAGCCCGGTCGTACCATTGCGCGACCCCGCCAGTCAATCTAGACCTGTGTAGCATTCACACAACCACAACCAGTACGAGACTCCCCGAAGGGCCAGCCCACGACAGTCATCTTGGCAACTCGATCCCGTCAGATGAGGATCCACAACATCCCCGCAAGAAGACCAAGAAAACACAAATGCAATTATGAAAAAGTGCTTTCTTATGCATGACTGTGCTCAATGAGCACTTAGAGGCTAGTCTAACAGTTTGCAGATGCCGACTCAGCTGGAAACTATTGCACATGACTGGTACCTACTTTCGAGGACCTTTGCAATTGCCACTCTCACTCTGGCCGTTCGGAAAGTCAACATCCAGACACAGAGTATTGGCCATTGTTCTCAGGGACTGCCGTGCTCAGTATGAGAACCCTTAGTTTAAACAACCAACATCAACACTTCCCTCAGTGACTGCCGTGCCAGTTTGAGGGTGCGAGTCAAACTCTTGACAAGCAACACTTCGGAAAGCCGAAGAGTTGACACTTTGACGCACGCATGCCAACACTTCACATCCAGTTTTTCCAGCCGAATTAAGGTCTCCATGCGGTGGATAGATAGGGTCAACCCCATCCGACGGGTAAAGACTGTCCCCGTACTAACAAGTTTTAAGGTCAATTGCTATACCTTCGCAGGCTTGTTTCATATCGATATACCGAATATGACCTGCTACCAAGATGGGCGCCACCCCAAGCTCTGCCCAACCAAGCTACAATAATTTTTGCCGAGTGACCAAATCGCAGATGTTAATGCGTTGTATTAAATGATTTTCTTTCAGTTCATGAGGAACCCATATATTGAGTTTTCGTACATAGCAAATTTGTTTTAAGGCGGGACATGACATTCGCGGCAGAGAAAACAGACCTTTTTTAAAAAATTCATAACTCAGTCAAAAACAAACATTTTTCCACAATTTTTTCTTATTACTGTAGAGAATTGAACAAATTACAAGAAAAAAATCAAAAAAAAATATATTTTTCACTCCAACATGGTTTTAAAGAGCTCCAAACTGGCGGCAGAGAAAAAACGGGGCCTCGTGGTTGCAGCGCTGGGAGTTGCAAAAATTGTCCGATCTGGAAAAAAATGACTTTTTTAAATCTTAATAACAAAATTGGTTATCGTATGACACGAGCTTTTTTTAAAAGTTTTTTTCAATTTTTGGTGATGTTCCAAATTTGAAAGTGTGTTTTTTCGAAAAAAATATTGACTTTAAAAATTCATAAAAAATCGAAAAAAAAATTGAAAAAAAAAGCTCGTGTCATACGATAGCGAATCAAGTTTAAAAAAATACAAAAAAAAAAAAATTTCGGGAAAAAATGAACCCGCTAGTGCCGCAACCAGTACGAAAAACAAGGTTTCGAAATAAACGCGTTCAAAGTTTGTGAACAAAGAAAAAAAAGGTTACCTTCAATCTGCCATGCCTGCTTCGTACTGTATGCATTCGTTATCTTGTGTTGTGCTGTTTCTTATAGTTTTTTGCAATTGTTTAGCAATTCGGGCTTCTTTTGAAGCTTCATATGCCTTCACTCTGGCGCATTTCAAACGATTTGCATCATTTCCTTTGGAAATATTCAATGCTGTAGCTCCTATGGTGATACCAAGTAGTTGAAACATTTGCAAATAACTATAAGCGCCGTCATTGTAAGTATATAAATAACAACCACCAAAAGTCAGGTAGCAAGTAAAACAAGTATATACCAGCTGCCGTACGTAGGTAGCGCAAAAATTAAAAATGCGCTCTCACTAATCCGGCTGTAACTTTTGAACCCGTAGAAATTTTTCCATGAAATTTTCTCTTAGAATCTTAAGAATATTTACTAAAATACAAAATTATTAAAAAAAATTCCATTTAAAAAAACTGATAATGTCATGTCCCCCCTTAAGCGATTTTCAATGCATTTATATGATACATGAAGCTTCTCTGTTATCTCACGTGTTGTACTGTGACGATCCGAATCGATTATTGCTTTAATTTGGTCGTCATCAACTTCAACTGGACGACCAGAGCGATAATCATCATTGAGTGAAAAATCACCAGAACGAAATTTGGCAAACCAATTTTGACACTGCCGTTCTTTTAAAGCCTCGTCACCATAAACAGCACATATCTTTTTGTGAGCTTGCGATGCGTGTTTTCCTTTCCGGAAATAAAAAAGGCAAAATATGACGAAAATGTTCGTTTTGATTTTCCATTTTTCAACAGACGCCAAGCCAAAAAACTTTTTTTATTTTTTTATTTATTTATTTATTTTTTTATTTTTTTTGTATTAAGTATATGCATTGAAATATGTTTTTAAAACTATTTTAAGATTTTTAAGATATGTATATTATAATAAATTAATATATTTTATGTATAATAAAATATGTTAGCGGTAAGACTGCACGCGATTTTCTTTAATGACTCTCAATCATAAGGAATGACTCTAGAATCATTAGAATCATTGAGCGGCATTCTTATGAGCGATGAGTGAAAGCGGCGGCACTCGTCGCTCATCGCTGTTATGAGGATGCTTCGCGTGGAAGTGGTGGTTGTTATACGCAACCGCACGCACTCGCATTCGGTTTTTGATGGATGATTTATAGTCATTCGTTCGAATCATAGACTCGTTGCAGTTCTCTGATACAGACAGCTCAATGCGTCTGTGGAATATAAGTTCGCGTATCCTTCAACTGGTTTCCCTCGTTGGCGAAGCTGCAATTTTTTGGCTGAAGCATTGCTAGATTCTAGATTCCTAGCCTACTATATCTTCTAGAGAAATATGAACAATTTTCCAATTTCATAAAGACAAATAAACAGTTTTTTCTTCAAAATTATTTTTTTCATTTAAAAATTTATAAAAAAAAAAGAAACCATTTTATATTACTCTACCACGTTAATTGGCACTCAGGTAAGTTAACGAGACCGAAAACATTACACTCAATGAGTGTTGATAACACCAGAAAGGCAAAATACAAAAAAAAACATATACCACCGAATATATGCCCTATTGTAAAGTGCGACATGCATAGCAATATATAAAGTATGCCCGCTGTGGTGAGTACAGAAACTGTGGAGAACCCTAAGCCTTCAGAATTTATGTTTACATTGTGCTCATCGGAGAAAAAGAAACACTTCACACACCATGGAATACCCAAGCACAGAAAAATATTACACGAATTTGAGGCAACAGAATTGGATAGAGCCATGGAATTATAACCTAATAAAATGAATAAATAATTATATAGTAACTCGACAATTGTTGTAAATTTCTAGAGACTAACCTTTGCGTGACACTATCGCGCTGGATACAGCTTCCGGTATACTAGTGCCAATCGATAGCAGCGTTATGCCCAACACCGAATCGGGTATTTTAAAGTTATAGCCTGAATAACAATAAATTTGAGAAAATTATATTGAGCGCCATTGAGCACTTACCTATGACCGTAATTGTCCAGGAGAGCAAATATATTATAACACTGAGCCAAAGTGTGGACAAAATCAGAGTTGCACCATACCAGTTCTTGTATTTCTTTCGTCTGCAATTAGGTACCGTCAGATAGCACAACAAATAAAAAGGCCAAGATATAATCCACATAAATGACTCAATACAACTTTTCCCACGTGGAAATTTACAAATATTATAATATTCGTCTTCGTCTTCCTGCTCATGCGGATCAACGTCTAGATGAGACTTGGACTTGGTTAATTCATTATTGTCAATATTTTGAAAACAATCTGGCACAATCTTATCGGAAACTAGTAGAAAGAAACTCAAAAGTTATTCAAAAGTAACAAAATAAAAATAGGAAATGTACATCGGAATTTGTCTTGGATTTTCTGATCATAAATTAACATGATCAAATAAACAAAATACAACAACACCAGCGTCAGAGCCTCAAACCAATTGATGTTACTATCTCGCAGGAAAACTGTAAAGACTGCTATTGCAATTAAATACCACAAAATATCTCTACTAGTTGGCCACCAGTCCATGCCAACTCCTTTCTAAAATCACGCCACAAAATGACACAAAAGTTAAAAATCGATAAATTAAATATTCATCATTGAAATATACCCCACTGGAAAAGAAACCACAAAAGCCTGGAATTGCTAGCGCATTGAACACTGATGAGCCAACAATGGTGCCAATACCAATGTCACCTTCCGTTATAAATGTGGCCACAATAGTCACAAAGAATTCCGGCGATGACGTAGCTAAGGCCAAAAAGGTTGCCCCAGCTACATCATATGACATATTGAATGCTATGATTGGAAAAGAAGTAATAATTAAAAATAATAAAATCTATACCTTTATATTGATCATACATACCAAAGCACAATTTTTCCACTGACGGTACAAAATACTCATCACATATAATGGCCACCATAAGAAATAAATATAGGGTCGCAATGATGCAAACCACTACGTTTCCTATTTGCGGTGGCGTTCCTACCAATAGCAGAGGAAACTCTAAGATTGATGGCGGTGTGCAATTCCCGTCAGCTTCATTCCTTTGTACCATGATGAGAAATTTTTGTCACGGTTAATTTAGTATTAAATATTTTAACAAATTTACATTAAAATAAAACTGTGAGTGACAATGCTAGCAAATGCATGAGTTCTACTCAAAAAAAAAAAAAAAAAAATATGTTTGACACAGCTTTCAAGTTCGAAATTTTCTTTACTCACTTTACTTCACCTCATACAGTGCACAATTGTAACGAACGAACTCTGGACAAATTCGGACCAAACTGGTTCTACAAAGAATCAGTATTAGTCCCAATATTGAAAAGATTGTTCAAACTGATGATTTTTGAGGATTGATGTCATACAAAGAGATAATTATTACCGAAAGCATGCGTTTTTCACAATAAGTGGGCAATTTAAGAAGTCAGTAATTTTTTTAATTTCTCGCGTAGTAACTACAAATGAAACACTGGTCCTGTCAATTACTATATATTAATAAACTACTGTAAAATTTTGAGCAAGCTGCGTCATTTAGTTTGTATTTGACAGCCATTGAAAACTGACAACCTTGTGAATATCGCCGAAAATAAAAAAAAGTGAATTTACTGGATTGATAATAACTATGGGGACTCTGCATCATCAATTTCAACTGAATTAATTGTCAATCAATTAACTGAATTCTATTGTGTGCCAGCTCAAGTGACGCCGAACGTTGAGATTGCCCAAAAGAGGTCGTCACTCCAGAAATCGTCAATTAAACCCATGGAATGATATTGGACTATCAAAGAATGAAAATGCATTAGCAGGCTGAGGCTGTAGACATCGCAACTTTTTTTTTTTAACTTTAATGCGCAATAGGTATCAAAAAATGCGTATTTTTGTGCTGATTTAAAATATGCTTACCCTTTTTGAAATGAATAGAAATTTTGGCCCTCTACCAGAGCTTTTCTGATTGAAATTTTTTCAATTTTAGTCAGGTATTTTATAAAGAAAATTTCGGCCATATTGGCAGCCAACTAACTAACTTGAGTCACTTAAATCAATAATCAACATAAAAAGGACAGTTTTTGCAGAATAATATATCTTTTGTTTTCGAAGCGTATGAGTGATTTTTTCATATCATACATTTATGTTCTAGGTTTATGTTTTTTATTAAATTATTTTGTTTATAGTGTTTCATTCTAAACAAAGACAGTTTAAATAACAATTTTTGGTCTACGCGATCTAAAAGTATTAGGGAAAAAATTCAAAAGCAGGCAGAACTTTAATAGAATTGCTGTATACCTATGTTATTATGTGGAAAGACAGTACAAATAAGAAAAGTTTTAGTCATAAAAGCTCTGGTAGAGGGCGAAAAGTTATTTGGAATTTAAATATGGTTAGATTATTTTGAAACTACGTAAAAATACGCAACTTTTAGTTTCTATTGTGTTTCGAAAAACAAAAACAAAATTTTTTCCATATAGCATCTGCCCAACCTAATGTACATAACAATTTTCAGTTTCATCTATCTATATTTATATAAAATTGTAAAAAAAAAAATTTGTATATAAAAATATTTTTTTGAAATTCTTTTTGCGTTGAACGAATTTGAATGACGAGGAGTCCGAAAATCGCATTTTTAAAATTTTTGTCTGTCTGTCTGTTAAAGCATTACGCGAAAACCACTGAATGGATTTAAATGACACTTGACATCCAGGTTTCTTATATCCCCGGTCAACATATAGGCTGCTTTTTATCCAGTAAAAAAGGTTGGACGCGGTAGGGAGCGCTGCGATCGGGTTCCAGGCATTCTTTTTTTTCGCTTAACTCCGAAGCCGTTAATACGATTTGCATGTAGAGATTTTCGAATACGGTGAATTTTTATAACTTATCTACTCTTTTCTATTTTGAACATCAGAGGGCGCTGTAATACAAATATTTTAAAAAACTTCAAAGAACTCCTAAGCCGGTTATCCGATTTGCATGAAAATTGGTATGTAGGGGTTTCGAATACTGTGAGTATTCTGGACAAATCTTTTTTGCGCTATCTTGAACACCAGAGGGCACTGTAGTACAAATATTTTAGAAAAGTCGAAAAAGTCCAAAACCGTTCACCCGATTTGCATGAAAAATAGTATGTATAGGTTTTCGGATACGGTGAGCTTATATGACTTATCTACTCTTTTCTATCTTGAACACCAGAGGGCGCTGCAGTACAAATATTTTAAGAAACGTCAAAAAACTCTCAAGTCGCTTATCCGATTTGCTTGAAAGTTGGTATATAGAGGTTTTCGGAAACGGTGAGTTTTTATGACTTACAAACTAGGTTCTATCTTGAACACAAGAGGGTGTTGTAGTGGAAATATTTTAAAAAACATCGAAAAAAATCCAAAACCGTTCATCCGACTTACATAAAAAATTCTATGTAGAGGTTCTCGAACGCGCTAAGTTTTTTGACTTATCTACTCTGTTCTATCTCGAACACCAGGGGCGCTGTAGTACAAATATTTTGAAAAACCTCGTAATACTCCTAAACCGTGCATCCGGCTCGTATGAAAATTGGAAAATGGAGGTTTTCTGATACGGTGAGTGTTTTGGACTTATCTTTTTTGTGCCATCTTGAAAACCAGAGGGCACTTTAGTGCCTCAAAAGAAAGTTATAAATGGGACAAAAGATCACTATTACTCGATTCTACTGAATTTTTTCTCGTGTTTCCTAATCGCTCTTTTGGAATGCTTTATATCTGGCCTCGAGTGCGTCTTCAGAAAGAAACTCTATAGAAAAACTGAAATAGTTTGTAATATCACACCCATAAACCAGTATTTTATGAACAGTCATTGGTATATAATACCACGCGTAAAGCTCAATGTTAATTGAATTAGCCAATTAAACCAAAAAAAAAATTTTTAAACTTATTTGTACACCAGTAATTCTTACAGCCATTTCAATGTGTTTATAAAAGCAGCGAGCATTAAGAGTGATTTGATGTTTCATATCATGTTTTGACCATGTCAACTAAGAGCCTCATATCTCTCCGAAACTATTTTTTTTCTTAAAATTTGTTTTTATTTTCTTCTCCAAGCACCCGCCAATATTTAATTGGTAGTCTTCAAAAAATTTTATTTGAGCCTGTAAAACCATCAACCAGTATCGGTTGATCTATCTAACCAATTATCGGTTAGAAGTCGTTCTGTTGCATGAAACGAGTTCATAATATTTGGAGTAGTGACACAAAGATAACATCTGCTGCTATCTAGAATTGTTTTCGACTAGAACGTTAGCAACCGCTCCATCCATCATAGTTAGATGCATCTTTTGATTGAAGATAGTCTTGAAAAGAGTTAATTTTTCAATCTTATTTACAAAATGTTTTTCAGTTTCGTAAATCAGCACTAAACTCTCTTTTTTTTAAAAATATGATATATCATATATCATTGGCCTGCAATAAAGTTTTGACAAAGGCGACTTATTATTCCAAATCTCTTTGTTGTCATTTTCAATGTTCAGCTTTCAAAGGAACTAAAGCTGTTATAGACATAAACTCTTCTGTTCTTCTTGATCTTCCAATCTATGTTTATACACGCTATGACCGAAATTACTGTTAAAGCCCATTGAAAATATAAAATAATGTTAATATTTTTAAAAATATTTCATAATTTCAGTAAACTAAATAGTATTTAAACAATGTTTGACATAGATTTGCATCTTACAGCGCGGTTTGTATAGGGTCTTTTTCGCAAATTTTTTTCAGGCACATGCAACGTTTTCATACCGTCAGCCTTTAATATTCATCGTAGAAAGATAAAATAACAGTTCATTCAATAAGTTCGTTGGATAAGTAAGAAAAAAACAACATTTTGATAAAACTCGATTATATTATTCAACATAGTTGCCTTCGAAAGCGATACAACGAGTAAAGCGATTTCCCAATTTTGCGATACCACTTTTATAGTACAATTTCTCTTTCTCGTCAAAATAGGCCTCAGTTTCAGCGATTACCTTATCATTGGAATTGAATTTCTTTCCAGCAAGCATTCCCTTGAGATGTGAAAACAGGAAAAAGTCGCTGGGGGCTAGATCTGGAGAATACGGTGGGTGGGTAAGCAATTCGAAGCCCTATTCATTAAATTTTGCCATCATTTTCATCGATTTGTGACACGGGCATTGTCTTGGTGAAACAACACTTTTTTCTTTTGCAAATGTGGCCGTTTCTTGGTGATTTCCGCCTTCAATCGTTCCAAAAGTGTACAGTAATAGCCGCTGTTGATGGTGGTTCCTTTTTGGAGATAGTCGATGAATATTATTCCTTTCGCATCCCAAAATACAGACGCCATCACCTTACAAGCCCCGACTGTTGGGTCTTTGCTCGCTTTGGATTCAATTCGTCGACTGCTGTCCACTCAGCTGACTGTCTTTTGGATTCTGGTGTGTAATAGTGAAGCCATGTTTCATCCATTGTCACATATCGATGATAGAATTCGATTTTATTGCGGCTTAACAGCGCCAATCACTCCTCTGAAGCATCAATTCATTGTTGTTTTTGGTCGACTGCGAGCTCACGCGGCACCCACTTTGCACAAAGCTTTCGCATACCCAAATGTTCGTACTATGTTTGTACCATGGTAGAATTATAAGGTAAGGCCGACTCGGAGAGGAATGGAGTGGAAAGCAGAATAAAGCGGGCTAGATGTCAAAATCAGCTGTTCATCTCGAATTTCTTTATGCTCACGTTTCGCAGTTGTTTTTAGGTTAAAACTGTTACAGTTTTTTTGCAATTTTAAGACTTCTTTCACATTTTATAGTTTTTATTACACTTTTTTTATAATATTTTCACTCAAATTAGCACAAATTTCACACCTGCGATCGCACTGGTTGCAACTTGGAAACATAAATATTTTCTTCATTTGCAATTTCTACGAAATTCGTCGTTTTGACATATATCTTCCTTCTCATTATCCACTCTTCGTTGACGCGTGAGAGCACTCAGCGAAACGGCCCTACCTTATCATTGTATCATGGTTTGTACTCAATAAAAACATATGGAACAAAATCTAGTAACGCCATCTATGCGTCATCCTATGGACTTTTTTAACGTACTGTTATTTGACAATATATCTTTTTGATTTTATAAATTTTTTAATAAATTCACAAACTAGTAAAATCCAAGAAGAAAATATTTAATGTTTCGTATAAGAAAAGTCAGGTAAAAAATGCTGCAGTTGCTGCTTTTGTGGTTGTTGTTATGGCTGTTGGCTTGGTTTGTGCCAAAACACGAACGCAACATTGTATCGTTTGTTGAAACGAATCGTTCTACGATTCTACGAAAGTTAATATGTATAATTTTTCGAAAAACACAACATGTTTAGCAAGTTCTATCAAAATTGAAGCGATCAAGTTTTTCGTCTGGTACACTTTCCAGATAAGAATTTCACCTAAATATTTTAAGTTATTCCAGCTCAACTTAAAAAGGCCTTGTATAAAAGTAATTTTTCAAAGAAATTAAAAAAAAAAAATTGTAATTAAGTTTCAACGTTTTATGCAAATTCCTGAAAAGATGAGTATATAATGTATGTATCTTACGTATATACAGGCAAAACTATACAGCAAAGCTTTAGTTTTTGAAGCATTGTAAATTTAACTAAAAACTTCAATAGAAATATACCACAAACTACTTATATTCTTTAATAAATAAATGCTCTTACAAAAAATTCGAAACAATAGTACTTCATATTTTTTTTTGGTTTTTTCCTTCTCCTATTGAGATAGGGTCTTTCTTTATTAAGGCATAGATATGTAAATGTGAAACACACAGTCTGTCGATTGTGCGGCGAATTTGCGTTACACTGTTTCATGCTACATCGGTTTTGCTCCCCATCGCAACTTGCTGGATACGTGGCTACAAAAACTGATTTCTGTCACATTTTGTTAAAGGTTAAATTAACCTTTTTCATCTCAACTTAATTTTAAGTAAATAAATTTAAAATTGCATGAATTTACAAAGTTTATTTTAAGACACTGTTTTTAGCGCTATAGAGCTATATCTTCTTGAGCCTTATATTATAGAACCGAATCCAGTTTTTCGTTTGTATTTTATGAAAAAAACAAATATTTACCAATTTTATTAAGACATTTTACCACTTTTTCCAAAATTATTTTTACACTCATTAATTTAAAAGAACAATTAAAACAAACCATTTTATATTACTCTACCACGTTAATTGACACTCAGGTAAGCTAACGATACCGAAAACATTAAACTCTATAAGTGTTGACAAGGTCAAAAACGAAAAATACAAAAAAATGCATATACCACCGAATATGTGACCTATTGTAAAGTGCGACATGCAGAGCAATATATAAAGTATGCCAGCGGTGGTCAGTACAGAAACTGTGCAAAAGCCTAAGCCGGCAGAATTTATGTTTACATTGTAATGAGTGCAGAGAAATACACACTTCACACACCATGGGATACCCAAGCAGAGAAAGATATTACATGTATTTGAGGCAATAGAATTGGATAGAGCCATGGAACCATAACCTAATAAAGTTAATAAATGATTGCGAGAGACAAATGTAAACTGAGAGAGACCAACCTTTGCGTGTCACAATTGCACTGGATACAGCTTCCGGTATACTGGTGCCAACCGATAGCAGCGTTATGCCCAACACCGAATCGGGTATTTTAAAATTATAGCCTGAACGGAAAGAAATTGGTAAGGATTGTAATTCAACTTCATAAGATCCCAAACATACGCCATATAATTCTTACCTATGACTGTAATTGCCCAGGAGAGCAGATATATTATAACGCTGAGCCAAACTATGGACAAAAGCAAGGTTATGGCATACCAGTTTTTGTATTTCTTTCGTTTGCAATTCGGTACCGTCAGATAGCATAAAAAATAAAATGGCCAAGATATAATCCACACAAATGACTCAATACAAGTTTTCCCACGGGGAAATTTACTAATGTGGTAATACTCGTCATCGTCTTCTTGTTCAAGCGGATCATTCTCTAGGTGAGTGTTGGACTTAATTGTTTCGTTATTTTCAATATTTTGAAAACAGTCTGGCACAATCTTATCGGAAACTATATGAAAGAAACTTTAAAGTCATTTAGAAACAACAAAATAAAAATGGGAAATGTACATCGAAATCTCTTTTGGATTTCCTGATCATAAATTAACATGATCAAATAAATGAAATACAACAACACCAGCGTCAGAGCCTCATACCAAATGATGTTACTATTCCGCAGAAAAATTGTAAAGACTGTTATCGCAATTAAATACCATAAAATATCTCTACTCGTTGGCCACCAGTCCATGGCAACTCCTTTCTACAATCATGCCACAAAATAACACAAAAGTTAGATATATAAAAACAAAATATTCATATCACTGAAATATACCCCACTGGAAAAGAAACCACAAACGCCAGGAATCGCTAGTGAATTGAACACTGATGAGCCAACAATGGTGCCAACGCCAATGTCACTTTCCGTTATAAATGTGGCCACAATCGTCACAAAGAGTTCCGGCGAAGACGTAGCTAAGGCCATGAAGGTTGCCCCAGCTACATCATATGACATATCGAATTCTATGATTGGAACAGTGGAAGAATAATTAAAATTGATACCTTTATATTGACCGTACATACCAAAGCATAATTTTTCCACTGACGGTACAAAATACTCATCACATATAATGGCCACCATAAGAAATAAATATAGGGTCGCAATGATGGAAACGACTACATTTCCTATGTGCGGTGGCGTTCCAACCAATAGCAGAGGAAAATCCAAGATTGATGGTGATGTGCAATTCCCATTCATTTGCATCATGTGAGAAATTTTATCACTTAGCTAATTTATATTTTTTTTTACAATTTTACGTTAACACTTAAATAGAAAACTGTGAATAATAATAATAGAAAAAACATGAATTCTAAACACAAAAAATTTTTGACACAGCTTTCAAGTTTAAAATTTTCTTTACTCTCACTTAGTACAGTGCACAATTGTAACGAACGAACTCTAGATAAATTCGGAGCATACTGGTTCTATAAAGGGTCAGTACTAATTCCACAATAGAAAACATTGTTCAAACTGATGATTTTTGTGGGTTAAGTTATACAAAAAGACAATTATCAACCAAAGCATACCTTATGACTATCTGAATTAGTTTATATATGATAACTGGTTTAAACTGGTCTTTCTCGATACACATGCAAATATATTTATACCCCAACACGTACTGCGTAAGGGGTATTTTAACTTTGTCATTCCGTTTGTAACGCCAATAAGGAGGCGTGGCAGGTATAGAAAAATATATATATTTTTGATCAGCATCACCTCCTGAGTCGATTTCCATGTGTCCGTCTGCCTGTCCGTCTGTTTGTCCATCTGTCTGTCTGTCTGTCTGTCCGTCGGTCGGTCTGTCTGTCTATCTGTCGACACCATTGCAGCCGTAATTTTAAAGCTATCGCGATGATATTCAAAATATGAGCTTTTTTTAAGAAAATTAAGATCAAGTTCGAAAATTAGCCAAATCGGATGAAAACCACGCCTCTCTCCCGTACAGAGTGACTTTATTTTTACAGTAAAATCTCTTAAAAATCCACAAAAATTATGGATATGCCTTCAAATATTGCACATAAGCTTCGATCTTTAATGTCAATTCTGACTATGAAATTTCAAAAAATCGGATGAAAACCACGCCTACCTCACATACAAAGTGGCCTTTTTATTAATGTAAAATCTCTTAAAAATCCACAAAAATTAAGAAAATGTCTTGAAATATTGTACATGAGCTTTGATATAAATCATCTCTATAATATTTGGCAAAATCTGATGAAAACCACGCCTACTTCTCATACAAAGTGGCTTTATTTTAAACTAAAATCTCTAAGAAATCCACAAAAGTTAAAGAAATGTCTTGAAATTCTGCACATGAGCTTTGGTTTATAATATGATCGGCAAAATTGAATGAAAACCACGCCTACCCTCCCATACAAAGTGACGTCATCAAAAGAGGAAAACTTTCGTTAATATATAAAACTGAACGTCATAGTGCTGTGGCTAAAGACTTCCAATATACTTCAATTCGGCCGTGGGGGGGTATTTAAGCTTCGGTACCCTGCCGAAGCTTTATTCCATACTAGTTTTTTTATTAAATTAGAATGGGTATCTACTAATTTTATAAAAAACCGAATTTTAACCCCATCTGAGATGGGTTAAATCTCAGTTTACTCTTTTTCAATAATACACTTAGGTTGGTATGGTTGAGACGGCTATCCGGCTCACGCACGGCCCATTGTTATACCATTTACTCTGATTTAACCTGGTGTTAAAAGGTTTTGCATTCGCTTGCGTCCAATTTGTACGCAAAATAAAATCCAACTATCGATCAGAATTTAGAAAAATGTATAGCTTATAACAACACAGCTGGGTAGCGTTAAGATCGCATTACGGGTTCTGCATATTCAGTGGAAAATGCAAAAGTAAACAAAAGACAGATGATTAATACGCAAGAAACCCCATTACTAACAAGAAAAGACCCCCAGGTATCACTCGCCGATTTGAATAATTTTCGAATATGTGATAGAGGACAAAAATCTAAGGTTGACGTATTTTTTTAATACGTGCTCAATCGACGGTTTACGGTTTCAAAATGACGTTTCCAAACCAGCGAAAATTTTGGTTTTTTTTGCCATAACTTCACTATTTTTTATGAAAACATACACATATTTGGTATCAAACGAAAGGTATTTAATAGGCGCATATGATGGCTTCTAATTTTTACAAATAAGTTTCATTGTTATTTTGTTGTTGAAATTTTTAACAATATTTAGTCAATATCATAAAGAGTCACTACTCGGAATTTTTTCATTTTCACTTATGTTTAATTTCAACTAATTTTAGAAGTTACTGCTTTTTGTTTTTTCAAAATGTTCTTCATCGAAAAATGCACTTATTTTTTTAAACAGGGTTGTCCATATTCGAAGCGCCCATTTTATTTTTAAATAAATCAAAGAAACCACAATTTTTTGTCTGTTCGTCATGAATATCATTTAATTGGGTTCAAGTAGATTTGCCACATCATTAATTGAATATGATGTCTCGTAAATGGTCTCCATTGGCCTCTACGACATATTGTGCCCGTTTTGCAGCATTTTCCATGGTTTTCTTCAACATTTCGATGGGAATGGCGGTTATTTCTTGACGGATGTTGGTTTTCAGCTCTTCTAGGGTCTTTGGCTTGTTGACGTAAACCTTTGATTTCAAATAACCCCACAAAAAGAAGTCTGCAGGCGTTTAATCTGGTGATCTTGGCGGCCAATCGAAATCACCATTTTTTGACATCAAACGGCCAGGGAACAATTGCTTCAAAAAATCGATTGTAGTGCGGCTTGTGTGTGGTGGCGCGCCGTCTTGTTGAAACCAGTAGTGCCTAATACGCTTTCGACGAACGATTGGCATGAAAAAATTGCTTATCATATCGCGATAACGCTCCTGATTGACTGTAACTCTGTGGCCATTATCATCTTCGAAAAAGAACGGCCCAATGAGCATTTTAGCACAAACGCCGCAAACAGTGACTTTTGCATGGTGAAGAGGTACCTCTTGAATCTCTTGTGGATTTTCAGTTTCATACAAACGATAAATTGTTTTCTTGGAAGGCGCACTTTTCACTTTATTTATTTTTTTGAAAGCACGTTGAGTTTTCACTATTGACTTGTTTTGTTGAATGTAAATTTCAACAATTTTAGAGCGTTCGCGTGGCGTGTACTGTTCCATTGTAAACATTTGCTTGGAATGACGCTTCAAACGCGGTATGTCATTAGTCGAGTTGGCATCACTGCGGAAAGTTACAGTTTTGCCAGATGGGCGCTTCGAATATTGACAACCCTGCATATATAAAATTGTAAAAAAAAAAATCCGTACATAAAATATTTTTTTGAAATTCCTTTTGTGATGGACATTTTAAATGACGCTTGAGTCCGAAAATCGCATTTTACAAAAAAATTTTGTCTGTCTGTCAAAGCATCACGCGAAAACCACTGGATGGATTTAAATGAAACTTGACATCCAGGTTCCTTAAGTCCCCGGTCAACATATAGGCTACTTTTTAACCAGCAAAAAAGGTTGGACCCGGTAGGGGGCGCTGCGATCGGTGTCCAGGCATTCTTTTTTTAGCTTATCTCCGAAACCGCTTATCCGATTTGCATGAAAATTTGTATGTAGAAATTTTCGGATACGGTGAGCTTTTATGACTTATCTGCTTTATTCTATTTCAAATACCAAAAGGCCTGTGCATCCGATTGGCATGGAAATTGGAATATGGGGGTTTTCTGATATGGTGAGTGTTTTGGGCTTATCTTTTTTGTGCTATCTTGAACATCAGAGGGCGCTGTAGCACAAATATTTTAAAAAACGTCGAAAAACTCCTAAGCTATTTATCCAATTTACTTGAAAATTAGTATATTGAGGTTTTCGGATAAGGTGAGTTTTCATGACTTATCTACTCGGTTCTATCTTGAACACCAAAGGGCGCTGTAGTACAAATATTTAAGAAAACGCCGAAAAAGTCCAAAACTGTTCATCCGAATACATGTATATATTATACATATACACATATATAAACATATAAATATATACATGGGCGTAGCAAGGGTAGGGCAGTTTCGCCCCTGATATGTATATGTATATATATGTGCATACATATATAAACATATATACATATACATGGGCGTAGTGAGGGTAGGGCAGGGGAGGGCAGTTTCCCCCTGATATGTATATGCATATACATGTATATATTATACATATATACAACTATAAACATATATTCATATACATGGCCGTAGTGAGGGTAGCAGAGGAGGGAAGTTGGCCCCTGATATGTAAATGTGTATGCATGTGTTTATTATACATAACTGCATATATAAACATATACATATACATGGGCGTAGGGAAGGTAGGGCAGGGAAGGGCAGTTGTCCCCCTTATATGTAAATGTTTATACATATATATATTATACATAGATACATAAACACATATACATAAACAGGGACGTAGCGAGAGTAGTAATACCTGTCCAGTAATCGACCTAGAAAAACCGATTAGTGACCTAACCGACTGAGATCCAACCCACAACTTTTCATATTTTTTATTATATTTTATAATTTTTTATATATTTTTAATTTTCACACAATACGAATACAGCTTTGAGTTTTAATAGATCTGTCTCCGCTTGAATCATTCAAAATTGGTCCAGTGCTGAGTAAAGTTAAATATGTTCCGTAACAGACACAAAAAACTTGTTGCGTGATGAGTTATATCAGACCTATCCTGTGATAGCTGTCCATTGGAGCTGTAACGGCACCAGTCATTTAAGGGTGATTGACTCTGCTTTCCCCGTAGGGGTAGTTCAAAGTTTACCTGTGGTAGAAATCTATCCCGGGTTGTAGTTATAGGGTTAAGTGTGACGGATGTGACTAAATATTTTCTATAACTAACTAATAGAGCCCTGCATGAGTATCCTTTTTCGCCTCCCTGAATATATTCTCTTGCTATAGAATAAAAAATTTCCTCTATGCCTTTTCTGCTTTGCTCATACCTGCTCATACACTCTGTTTTATTCAGATAAAAAGAAACGAAGAGAATAAGAGCACGATGCCTTACTAACAACAGCAGGTAGCAAATAAAGCGAGAAAAAATAACAAAAATATCAGTGTTCATACCCTGAATATTTAGCGAATATTCGTTCGTAGAACGAAAAGAATGTTATTTGTATTGGGACCCAAAGAAGGGTGTTAGATAGGGGGTAGGTGTGTTCGGTAAAATGTTGAGGGGCAAAAAATAATAGGACCGGCTTGTATATTTTACCCCTCTAGGACCTCAGCTACGGCCGATATAAACTATTTTCGACAGCTTTTGTGTTTATTGTATGGGGAGCCAAAGAAGGTTGGTAGATACGGGGTAGGTGTGTTCGGGAGAAATATTGAGGAGCAAAAAATAATAGGACCAACTCATATATTTGACCCCTCTAGGACCCCAGCTACGGCCGATATAAACTATTTTCGACAGCTTTTGGGTTTATTGTATGGTTCAATATTGTATGTATTGTATGGTAAAGGTGTACAGTTTTTAATGTTACTCACTACATCAATATCCATTCAGAATGAGATATTTTTTATTGATATTAATGTATTTTTATCATAAATAAATGCGTTTGATTGCACCTCTATCCAACATCAAACTGACTATGCATTAAGAATAACATAAAGTTTATTGCGGGGAAAAACCAACATACCTGGTTCTTATTCAGGTCACTGCAGCGATTCCTGAGTATTCGTGTAGTTTATTAAGACTCAGAGAAATAACTGAAACAACACGTAGATCGCAAGCTCACCTCAGTGCAAAAGTGTATGAAAAGAGAACAGAACAAATAGAAAGTTATTCTCTTGCGCTACACGACCCGTTGCTACACGATCTGTTATTTACATTTATTCGCTTGCAGCTTTGCTTGCAGTGACTGCTACAGCAGAGAATCAGGGTATATTCACTTGATGAATATACTCATGCAGGGCTCTAATAACTAAATACTCTAATATTAAAACAGAGGTCCAAAAATATTTACTATATTATTCATTGCGCTTACTTTGTTATTGTTGGAAAGTATCAAGTGTTTATTATGTAAAGTAACAATTTTATTCAACTTTTTCAATGCTTACTGTGACGGGTGTGACGGAAAATTTTAATACTTCAATTAATTTACAAAACTCTTGGTATAAAACATAGAAAGTCGAAACTTCAACAAAAAACAAACAAGAGTATATTCTTTCCAGAGATTATTGTTTTTATTAATGACGATAAAGGAAATAAAAGAAAACGTTAAATAAAGGCCAAACATACAAAGAAGGAGAACTGAGTCTTCAGTACATGCAAATATTAAAATTTTGTAAAATGGATAAAAATTAAAAAATTTATATATGTTTTATTCCTTCAAATAAAACATATAAAAAAACATACAAAAACATACAAATTATTTTTTTGTTCTGTGAAGGGCCGTTTTACGTAGAATTTACCTATTATAATTTTTTAATTTTTGTCTTTTTTGTACTGGGGTCAGTGCAGTTGGCAGTGTATTTGCTGCCATTCCACGCACATAATTCGATATTAAGTTTTGCAACCAGCTGTAAGCTCCCAAACAAAAAAGCTCCAAAGAGCTCTTACACCCAATTGGATACAAGAACCAATGCAGCAGGGTGTTTAAGAGAATTTAAAATATTTTTTGAAAAATTTTCTAGCTACACAAACACTAATTTTATTTATTTTTCTCATGTCCATTACATTGAGATAATTTGCTCTCTGTTTAGCCACAAAGTCCGCCACGCAAATCAAATCATCAAAATAAACAGATTTACTTTCCTGATTCTGATCCCATTTTCACACAACAATAAATCTTAAATCAAACAAACAGTACATTGCACTTGAGTACCAGGAAAAGCATACGTCACAAGTTTTGTACTTAAGCACAGAAGAGTAGAGTTTGTCAATGTGGTACGCGTGCTGCAATTATTAACAGTCGACAATGTTTGCTAATCGATATGTTCCAGAGCAACACACATTTCATGGGTATTTGCTTAATTTGTGTGAACCAAGTCTGTTGAGAGATTTGAGTTAGGTATGTGATGTGTTGGTCTTTCATCCCTTAGAATGGAAGGGTGCTGTTTGAACAATTTTTTTTTTTCTTAATTTCTCTGTTAAAATTTATAATACAAATCATTCAGCCAGTTAATTTAAATACAGAGCTAATTTTATCAGTATATCAAAACAATTACTCTGATCTTTCAGGTTAAGTGCTGAGTTAGAAACGTCAATATTGCGGCGTAGGAGATAAAAGCGACAAAATACGGACGCAAAATAGTCGGCTCAAATTTACAAAGTAATTTAAATCCAATTGAAATTACTATAAATTGCTTAAAAAAAAAGCAATATCGTAATAGAAAATTGTTTTAAAGGAAGTATGGAATTTTTATTATAAAATCTTTATTTTTTTTTTTTTTAATTTTTAATTAACCCTCCGATGAGTGACAGTTCTGAACTTCACGGCCGTGTGAAAAGGTCCCTACGGACCTTTTTTGTAAATCATGTTTTTTTTCATATAAAATATTTTTTTTTTTTTAATTTTTTTTTTGTTTTTATTGTTTATAACTAAATTCTTCATACAAAAATAATTTTTTCAATTTTTTTAATTTTTTTTTTTTTTGCTTGAATTTTCTTAAGACTATTATAAAAAAGTTTAAAAATTATTGTTGTAGAGCGTGTACTTCTTGTCCCCCGCCCTGTGCGCAAGTGTTGCAGCGATGTAAAAGTGTGCTATGTTCTCCGCAAACAGCGTTGCCGCAGCCGAAGCAGTGTGCCCGCGTTTTCCGCTGCCGCCCGTACTCAGAACGGCAAAGGCGACATGACGGTCTACTTGACCTAGCCGCAAAACGACGGTGCATTGCCTTCCATCGGTCTTGGTAATACCTGAAATGAAAAGAAAAATAAAAAACAAATAAATATATATTCTATTCTTGAATTGAAGAATTGAAATTCAAGAACTTCTCTTTTTGTTATGTAACTGTTGCTTCTGTGCCAACATCAAAATAGTGCCATCCGGGGAGTTATACATGGCTTCATAAATATTATTCGGATCCTACACCAGGAAATCAATCGTTGAGAAGTGGTTTGCTAAATTAAAACTGAGCGAAATGTGCACCGAAGACGATGCACGCAGTGGACGCCCTCACGAGGCTGTTACGTACGAAAACATAAAAAAAGTTCCCAAAATAATTATGGAAGACCATAAATTGGAGTTGACCTATATAGCTGAGACTTTGAAGATATGAAAAGAGCGTCTCGGACATATCGTGCATGAATATTTGGAAATGCGGCATTTGTGTGCAAAGTGCTACTAACCATCGATTAAAATCAACAAAGTGTCGTTGATTCGGAGCAATGTTTAGCAATGTTCAACTATAATAATAACGAATTTTTTCGTCAATATGTGAAAATGGATGAAACATGGCTCCTTCCCTATACTCCAGAGTCCAATCGACAGTCAACCTAGTGGCGATGAACCAAATCTAAAGCGTAGGAAAGACGCAACAGTCGGCTGGTAAGATTATGGCATAAGTATTCTGGGATGTACATAGTTTGAAATACATTGATGACCTTGAAAAGGGCCAGATCATCGAAAACGGTCAGGTTTATGGAGAGAAAACTCATGGATTTTGCACAACGATAACACACCATCTCACAAAGCTATCATAGTGAACAAGTTTCTAGCCAAAAACTTAACAAATATCATCGAACAACTATCGAACAAGAATACGAATTCTTCTTATATGGCAACGGCTGGCTTTTTTCTATTTCCAAAACTCCCCGTTTCAGTGGTAAGATAATATTGAAGAGATTTCGCGGCGAGAACTGAAGAATTTCACGATCAAATTATTCGTTGGCATGTGTGTATTATTTTGGAACTGTCCTACTTTAATACAATAAATTTGAATGAATGATAAATGTTTTGTGTTTTTTTATAAACAAATTCCCGCTACTTTTTTGGCAGAATGATGCAACAATTTATTAATTGTTCATTGACATTTTGACGCCAAATTTTAAACTTTGAGTAAATTTTATTTTATTAAAATATATAAAAATGGATTTATGCATGTGGGTATGTGTGTGCATAACGTATAGATTCCAAAACAGCCGCACCAATCTTTATGAAATTTTTAGGGATACTGAAACAACATTCTGAGAGTGTTCCTGTGCAGTTTGGTGTTGATTGGACAAGGGGGCGTGGTACCTCCAATACAACCCAAATTGGCTCTATCGCGCACAAACCAAAAAAAACATGCTATATATCAGACGGTTTTAATCGTATACGTACATACCTAAAATTTGGCAATTTTGCTCAGATGGTTACTTTCAGTGACTGTGCAAAAAATAGGCGTGGTCTCACTATATCTACGCCCACTTTTCAGAAATAATTTTAATCCCTGAGATGTTCAAGTTTTGACAGTGAATCTTGGTATGCAGGTGCTATGGAGCCAAGTGGCAGTCACTACCCTACAGGGAAAGCAGAGTCAATTGCCCTTAATGACTGGTGCTGTGACAGGTCCAATGGACAGCTATCACAGGATAGGTCTGATATAACTCGTCACGCAACAGGTTTTTTTTTGCCTCTTACGGGACAGATTTAACTTTCCTCAGCACGGGACCAATTTTGAGTGATTCAAGCGAAGACAGATCTATTAAAACTCAAAGCACACAATACGAAGTGTGAAAATTTAAAGTTGAAAAGAAAAAATTTGCATCTGTCACAGAATAATTATTACATTTAATTATTTCCTATTCCTTTATTATTTGAATCTTTAAATGTCATACGAAAAAAATTTTATTCAGTCCCAGAAAAGTAAGTTTTAGTTTTTAAGATAAAGTTCGAGAACATTTTGGAAATTGTCAATGCAAATTTTTTCATCAACCATGAATATTCATGAGAGTAAAAAAAAATGGATGCCTTTATCTGCTATCTTAAAAATGAAAACTGCCTTTTCTGATTCCTCGGGAGAAAAGTTTCATGATTGGACTTTAAGCTTAATAATTATTATTTTTAGACTTGATAAATGCACAATATAATATGTATTAACAGAAGAAAGTTGAAAATAAACTACGTGTACTAGATACAAAAAACTTATGCTTCTAATATATATACTTTGTAATACTTTAGCTTCTTGCTTTGCATCTCGTGCACCAAATTACCTGTTATACGTGAGCCACTGACACCAAGTGAATGACCCACATTAAATGACCCAAATTCAATTATTTGAATAAATTGTAGTTAAGCAAAATATTCATTGGATCCCATTATATTAGAATTTCTTTTTTATTTAAATGCGTTGAACATATGGAATTTGCACTTATATATTAAATAAAATTAATATTTTACTAAAACGTAAGCTTTGCATAATTTTATAAAAATATGGAAAGTTGTGGGTGGGATCTCAGTAGGTTAGGTCACATATCTGTTTTCTAGGCCGGTCACTAGACAGGTCTTAGGTGATGCAGCAGGTGGCAGTTGGTCCCTGTCAATAACAATGACATGTAAAAATTATCGGTCGGTTTCATATCTTGGTGGCAGAATTGGGGCAGGTCCCTATCCCTTGGGTACCTATCACATGGTAAGTTCTGAACCGGTTCCTTATTCGTCATAACAGGTCACCAATCTACTCTGTTTGACCGGTTACTGGACCGGTCCTAGGTGATGCAGCAGGTGGCAGTTGGTCCCTGTCAATGACAACGCCATGTAAAAATAACCGGTCGGTTTCATATGTTGGTGGCAGAATTGGGTCAGGTCCCTATCCCTTGGGGACCTTTCACGTGATTGGTTCAGAACCGGTTCTTTTCCCCGCAGGGTATGTATACATAAATGTTGTCACGCCAACTTTTACCGCCAACAAATCAGTAAAATTGCTTTCTATCAGACGGCTTTTGTCGTAGAAGACTAAGATTTGGTAATTTAGTTCATATGGTCACTGTCGGCAACTGTTAAGAAATGGGCGTAGTCGCACCATATCTACGCCCACTTTTTCGAAATCATGCTTATTTCTGAGTTGTACACGTTTTGAAAGTAACACTTGATATGTGCAGGTGCTCTAAGTGGCAGACAATATATGTATATATATAAAATTTGCCACGCCCACTTGTACCACTCGCAAATAAAAATAAAAAAAAACAAATCGAAATGGCCAATTTCAGGCCTTGAAAGGACTTTGACCGAGCTTCTTATGATCAATTGTGTTGTGCGTGTTGTGGAATGTTTGAACACAAATGATCGAGAACTGGACCTACAAGTTTTATGCCGACTCCGAACGGCTTATATTCTCAAGAAGCTTTTCATGGCAATTTTTTCTCTCTGAGGTTTGCCATTGTCTGTAGAGAGGTGACGGCCGACCAGAAAAATGAATTCAATTGAAAAAACGTTCTGTGTCAGGTGGGATTCGAAACAGGGTTCTCTCGCGTATGGACAACACACTCTACCCACTACTCCACGGCCGCCACTTTTTTTTTACCCACAAATTAATAGAACTTCTATAAATCAGACGATTCTCATCGTTTAATACTAAAATTTGGTAATTAATAATCATACGCTTACTCTCGACAGCTTTGCAAAAAATGTGCATGTTGGCACTATATCTGTGCCCACTCTTCAGAAATAATTTTAATTCCTGAGTTGTGAACGTTTTGATAGTCAAACTTGGTATTCAGGTGGTATGGGTGCAATTGGCGGTCACTTTATATATAAATGTTTCCACGCCCAGTTTTAACGCCCACAAATCCGTAAAAAGGATATATGTATATCAGAATTTTTTTAAAGAAAAAAAACTAAAATTTGGTAGATAAGTTCATACGGTTACTGCCAGAACCCTTAAAAAAATCGGCGTGTCGCACTTTATCTACGCCGACTTTTCAGAAATCATTGTAATTTCTGAGCTGTACACGTTTTGATAATGAAATTTGGTATGTAGGTGCAATGGGACCAAGTGGCGGTCACTATATATATAAATGTTGCCATGTCTACTGTTTCTGCTCATTATCTGTAAAAAATGTATGCATGTATACTAAGGCGCCTCACAAAAAAAAGGGTCGGTTCCTCAAAATAATGCTTTATGTTCCCAACATGATTCACTAATGTTATCGTTTACGAATCGCATTCTAGTACATTTCATTCATTAGCAATTATTAGTAGCGATTTATTTATAATATCGCGAGCGGGAGAAATTCCTTCTTCGTTAATGAATCGTCAAAACCGAAAAAAGCAATTCGTTAACGAGTCGCCAAAACTATAAAAAGCAATTCGATAACGAATCATATAAATCATATAAAAAATAAAAAAAAAATTAAAATAAAAACTAATTTCAAGCTTACCACGTCAAGAATTGAAACCACGTCATCTGAATGCTAGTTATTTGTTTATTTGTTTATTTGTACTTTCATCAATGGATTTGTATCCTTACTGACTACAGCTAATATAATATAATTAATTACAATTACACGACCCTAAGATTAAGATAGCATTAATTACAACAATATATAAGAAAAATTTAAAACAACTTAGCGATAGAAAATATTTAACTGGTCTTTTAAAACAATTTTAGAGCAAGAAAAATCAATTTCTATAACTTTAGATAATTTATTAAATTCAATTAAAGCACGATTTATTGGGGCATTAACTGCATAATAAGTCCTTTGCATGCCAATAAAAAATAAATCAACAGAACGAAGGCTTCTAGAAGGTACATTGAAATTTACCAACTCTAAAAGGCGAGGACAATCGATTACTCCAGTTATTAAGTCAAATATAAACAAAAGTGAAAGGATTGTTCTTCTACTTTGCAGAGTTTTCAGATTTATAAGCAAGCAACGAGCATTATATGGGGGCATAGGATCAACAAAATTTAATGGACGTAAAGCATAGCGGATGAAGGATTTTTGTATACGTTCGAGACGATTAATGTGCGACGCATAGTATGGGTTCCATATAAACGATGCATATTCTAATTTTGATCTAACAAGAGATGTATAAAGAATTTTGTGAGTGTATGGGTCAGAAAAAGCTGAGCTATTTCTGCGAACAAGAGCCAAACATGGCATAAGCTTTAGCTATAATAAAGTCAAAATGGCTTAAAAAAGAAAATTTGGAGTCAAATATTACTCCCAAATCAGACGTTTTATCAACTGTTTTTAGGGCACACGTATCAATAGAATATGAAGTATCGAAGTTATTTTGAGATTTGGTAAAGGTAATATGGTAACACTTTTTCACGTTTAATGAAAGACGGTTTTTGCAGCACCAAGTATAGACTTTCGACAATTCTTGTTGTAGACTTTCAGAATCCGAATTATTTCTGATTGCGTTATATATTTTTATATCATCTGCATATAAGGGGTAATTGACTTTCGTAAAACAGGAGCTAATATCATTTATAAACAAAATAAAAAGTAAGGGTCCCAGAATACTGCCTTGTGGGACCCCAGAAGAGGCTAAGTATGGGGCATATTTCACATTATCAATTAAAACAAAGCAAATTCTATCCGTTAAATAGGAGCGTAACCACTGTAAAAGCACTGAGTCAAAGCCCAATTTATATAGTTTGAAAACCAAGATATTATGTGATACTTTATCGAAAGCCTTCGAAAAATCAGTATATATAGTATCGACTTGAAAGCCGCATTGAAAAGAAGACATACAATCTTCAGAGAAGACCGCGAGATTAGATACTGTTGAACGTCCTTTAACAAAGCCATGTTGATTGGGACAGATTAAACGTTTCACACTAAAATACAGTTTTTCTTTTATGATGCTCTCAAGAAGTTTTGAAATGGTAGACAGTTTGGAGATTGGTCTATAATTAGCAATATCATTTTTGTTACCCCTTTTAAAAATAGGGGTAATTAGAGAAATTTTCCAGTCATCAATAAATACACCAGAAACTAGGGATTTATTGAAAATAATCTGAATGGGTTTAACTAATGCTGAACAGTTTTTTAATAGGAATGCGGATATGCCATCAATATCAGTCATCATTGAAGGTTTTAAACTATTGATACCATTAATAATATCTTCAGAAGATAATATAAGGGACCCTAAGTCAAGGGACGATTGAATATTATTGAAGAAACAGTCTTCAGAATTAAAATTGCCACTATCATGCTCGAAATTTGACTGAAAATATTCAGCAAACAGGTTAGCAGCATCATTGGAACAGTTAGCTTTTTTGTCATTGTAAAAAACTGCTGAGGGAATGTTAGAAGAGTTTTTTTTCGATTTAAGATACCGCCAGAAGCTTTAGGATTAGATTTTATATTAGTTTCAAAACCCAAAATGTAATTATTATAAAGATAATTGTTGAGAAAATTAAATTCCCTCATATAATGCTTATATTTTTCAAAAAATATTTAATTATTGCTGACTTTGAATTTCTTGAAAAACTTGTTTCTTAAATTTTTTAGCTTTTTAAGGCCCTTAGTAAACCAAGGGAGCTTATGAGAATTAGAATAAAACCGAGGAATGTTTGAGTTGGATATTTCATTTACTTTAGACCTAAAGTTCGGCACCTTACCCACTCGGCTATTTCTGATGCAGAATATATCTTGCTTAATTTGCTCTATAATAAAAGCCAGCATTCGCGGACATGGGTTCTAACCCCAACTTGGTCCAAAAAAAAAATTTGTTTTGTTTTTTTTCGTTATTTAGGTATTTTTTAAAGATTTGGCTTTTCAAAAGTTCGAAATTGTTTTTTTTATCAAAACCGAAAAAAAGCCATTCGTTAACGAGTCACCAAAACTAAAAAAAGCAATTCGCTAATGAGTCGCCAAAAACTATAAAAAGGATTCGTTAACGAATCACCAAAGCTATAAAAAGCAACTCGCTAACGAAAACAACAAAAATCAATTTGTTAACGAGAACTTATTCATATCTTGAACAAATTATAAGTGGAAATTATTTATATAAAGAATAAGCACGAAATAACATAACAGAAGAAAAAATATTCACAAAATTATTTTCATATGAAAATTTATATTTGTCTTTTTTTCACTTAAAATTAAAAAAAAAACCTAAAATTTAAGAAACAAATATTCGCTTAAATGGCGTATAAGCAACAGAAAGTTAATAGAAAATACTTTTCTTAAAAAAATTTGTATATTGAAAAGTCGGAAAAGTGTTTTTTTGTTTCAAAACATCTTAAATGGAGTTTAGGAAAGTCATGATTTCAATTGGTTCCTTCCTTAAGCATCAAGCCAACCTCTGATGAAGTCGGTTTGAAACTTTAAAAAAAACTATTCACAAGCGATTCGTTAACGAATCACCCCTCGCCACAATATTTATTGGGTTATGATGATTCCCCAAATATTTCGACTGTAATAGTAATGAAACAATTCTTCCAATCTGCACCAATAAATTTTAAATTTTTAAAGTCGGACCACAGGTAATGCGGATTTTCATTAATTTCTAACTTTTTGTATTATATTTTCACTAAAATTTACATTAAAATTTTTTTTTTTTTGTCATGCTATGTTATTTTTAGTCAAATAAATTATCTATTGATGATAAAATATAGTGTAAAGTCAAGAATTAAAATGAATGGAGTTACAAAAAAATTTACAAATTTTTTCATTTTACAATTTATTTGACTAAAAGTAGTATGAAAAAAAAATTCATTTGAATCTCATTTGAATTGAAAGAATTCAATTGAATCATTTGAAAAAAGTTAAAACAATCCATAAAAATCCGCCTTATCTTTGGTCCAACGGAAAAAAAATCAAGATTTTTTGATGCAAAAGAACTTTTTCATTACTCTTATTTCTGACCGTTTGTTTTTTTTTTTTTAACTACCATACCAGCCAATATTTTTAGTCGAAATATTTTGGGGATCATCACATAAGCCATGAACTATTCTGAAGAACCGGAATGAACAAATTTTTTTTTTTTCTAAGGAGCGTGAGGCGACTTAATGTATATACGTATGTGGGTATTTGTGTATATCACGTAAAGACTCCGAAACCGCTAAGCCAATTTTTATACCAAAGCCTTGAGAGGGTTACTGTGAAGTCTGGTGCCGATCGTAAAAGGCATCTAAAGTACACTTAAAATTTCCAATATCTTACAGTTTTGGAATTGTAGGTCGCACAGCTTCGGAATTCAGTATTCGACCTCAATTTGCACATGCCGTTCCACTGGTAACATTTTATGGGCATTGGACGAGGGGCGTGGTACTTTTTCATCACCCAATTTCGGTATAGCTTTCGAAATAAGTCACATATCAATGCAACTCGGTACAAACTTACTATAAAAGCATGGCTTCACTAAAGCTACGCCCACTTTTAGGGGATAAGGTAGTATAAGCTAGTATTAAATATTAATCAAGTTTATTGTAGCAGAACTAACATGCCAGGTAAATGCAATCATTGATGGGTAAATAAATGATGTGTTAAGTGATTATTCTTAAAATAAGCAACAAGGGGCAAATTGCAAAAATATTGTTAAGCTAACTTCCACTAACTCCTGAGATTATGAAGGAAAATGTAAGGAGTAAGATATATGCAGTAAGTTGTAAGTTGGAGTTCCATGATAAAACTTTAACCATCACGTATAGATTTTTCTTATTTACCTTCCTAGTTATTTCTGAATCTAAATCAAGTTTCATTTATGTAAAAAATTGGCACTGACTGGGCTTATGCAGAAGTCCCTAGTAGTCCCTTAATAGCCGCTATCCCAGCCATGCTTTTAAAGGCACTGAGTATGGTATAGTATGGTGTTCAGTACTACTTTCACCAAGTTACTTCAAATATAATACCGAACAGATTCTCAAGGGGGCAGATTTATTCCCTTATAAAGTAAAATTAACTGTACATTATATAATTTTATTATTTCTACATAATTTGGATATACTACATCCTACCCAGCTAATTTGCATTATTACATGTTAATAAAAAATTCATTACAATGACAGAATGCTAAATCGTATTGTATTAAAGGAAAACATACCCAAAATCTATTGCATATCAAAACATCCACTTATCAACTGCGATCAATGCGAATACCAGAAAATCCACAATGAATAAGTTTTCCCACACTAACCCAAATATTATTGTTACAAGCTCACCTTGAGTAAAGCATCACAATCTTTCGAGGGTACGGAAGAGAGTACGGTTATGTGTGTAAATGCCGGAAACTATTGTGCGGTGCATATGTTGAAATGCAATAATTTAATTGTGGCATGCAACATCAAAGGGGCGCACAGTGGATCGATTAGTACAGGCTAGACGAGAAAAAGTCAAAATGGAGTATAAAAATTCTACGCATGAGTATAGTCAAGATGTATTAAAAAATGAGAAGCAATTTTATTTTTTATTTCCCCGTTTTCTCAACCAAATACAAAAAATTTGTTGAAAATGTAAACTTTTCAAATTTGTGTATATTTTTTTAAATAATACCCAATACTCTCGCGCTAATAGTTAATATATAAAAAAAAATTTTTGTTCATTTTGAATAAAATAAATTTAAATGCATTTCTTTTTAAAAATTTTCCGCTATACAATGCTATATATCGGCGTTTATTTGTAAAAATGCAAACATTTGGTAAAACATTTTGAAGATTTAAAAAAAAAAGTATTCAAGTTTTGTTATAATAGCGCACTTACACGTTTTTGTTACTGTTTAATCCCTTCAAGCATTTTGTATCGCCGAAAAATCACTTGCACCGTGGTTATGCTAGGCAAACATGTTTAGTGAGCTTTTACGCATAAAATGAGAAATAAGCTTTTTTGGTATATGCGTTAAATACAAACAAAAACAAAGCTCACCAAAATTGTTTGCCTAGCATAACCACGGCATTGAGAGATAAGACAATCGCCGGTGAGCTCATTTGAGAGTCATCCGAGTATCGTCGGCAGTAAGCAGCTGAGGCCATAAAAGCGATTCGCCGGAAGATGCGTAAACGAATCACCTAGAGGACTCGTTAGCGATTCACTGGGAAGAGTAGCAAATGAATTGCTAAGAAGTGTCCTTAGCAATATGCAAATAGAAGAGTAGCGAACAAATCGCCGAAAGAGATCTTAAGGATTCGCTGGGAAGAGTCGCAAGCAAATTACTAAGTCTTTAAAGGGGTCAAACGATTTGGCAAAACGGATCCTCAGCGATATGTTGCAAAGCATTGTTGTTTAACGTTACAAATTTTTTATAGATTAAGTAAAAGTTTTTTATTGACATATTTCAGAAAATTAACATATTTTAGATATTTAAGAGAAAAAATATATTAATATTTCAAACATTTCAACTACGATTTAAAAGCGATCCATCTCTAACGATAGCCGGAATGAGCGAAGGGAGATTTTGAAAATGTTTCACAAATTTACAATTTGCAGGTCGAGCAGATTTTTGTAATTTTTTGTTTTTAAAACAAAGCTATAAAATTGTTTACAGTCCATTCCAATGTAAAACTTTATTTGTGTATCTGCTGTCACATTTTAAATGGTGAGACGATTTCAAAATTCCGTTCAAACTGACTCGCTCAGTGAAAATAGTCGCTCTGCATCGGTTGGTATTGTTGAAACAAACGGAAATACCTTTAAAATATTTGGCAGTGGGCCTGATTATAAAAAGAAATTCCATAATTCTAATCATAATTTTTATGTTATAATTTATACATTTTCCAATTGGTTTTTTATTCATTTCTGACATTTGGTACAAATTTAGTGATTCAAAAACGAAAACAAAGGAACTATTTTTGAAAAGTTATTAAAATATTGTAGTACAAAAATAAATAGTATTTTGGAAAATCGGGGCATTTGGCGTCCCGCATAAGGTGTTCGCGGGACGTACATTTTTAGACTCAAAATCGGGACAACTCGCGTGGAGATCAGAACCTGGCAGCCCTGGTTCAGACTTCTTGTGTACGGACAATTGTTTGAGACAGTGTATGTGTCTCACTTTTCTCGAGATGTTTCTCGACTTTTCTCATATGTTTTTTTTTTTGCTGTGCTAGCTGGGCACAAAAGAGAAGAGTAGAGAGCAAAATGGAGTTTATTGAAACTCTTGCAACACGAACGTGTGAAAAGAAAACAATCAAGCAATTCGTGGCATCGGGGAGGATTTCTTTAAAAACTTAACACTATCATTAAACTTACTTTTTGTTAAAATTTCGAACCCCTATGCTGTGCTGTAGCACAAATATGACATTTTAAAACTTATTTCATAAAAATCGACCCAGTACTTTTGGAGTTTATCTGGAAACAAAAATGAGAAGTTTGCATAAAATTATAACCAACCATAACTTTGTTTTTTGCCCAGTTAGAGCAAAACATTTATTTTATTTATATTGGAGATGTCACGACTACTTAAGTCAATCAAGACCAAATTTTTAACTACTTGAAATAATCATAAGCAATAACCATGAAATTTTATTGCTAATGGCTAAGTTTTTAACCCAGTTAAATATCAAAAAATCTATTCCATTTGTATGGTAAGTGCCACGCCCACTTATTGAATTAAGCCCAAATTTTGCACAGCTTTAACAAATCATAAATGAGAATTTTAACATAACAATTGGTTACCATAGCTTAACGAACTACTAAGTTTAGCCAAAAATGTATTCCATTTGTACGAGCAGTGTCACGCCCACTAGGCCAAAATTCCGGAAAACTGTTTTTTATACTTTTCTATACCAAAAGCATCGAAAACGACCATAAAAGTTCACAACACAGTTTTTCTCCTCTTACTTCCACTAAACGATCCACTGTGAAACACCCAGAAGCAAAGGAACTGCAGGGGAGAGTAAACTGCCGGCACTCACAGGTTTAGAAAAGTTAAATTAACAATCGTGTTTACATTGCTTTGTAACAAGCTTGCACTTAAGGTTGTCAGATTAAGGTTGATGGTCGACGTGTGTCCTGCTTAGATGAGATCCTGATCTTGCTATCTCGTTCTCAATTGAATTGAATTAAATGCTAGCTGCACTAAGGGTTGACGATATCGGCAGCATCAAGGCTGATTACTGTCATCAGCGCTATGCGACGTCCGAACGACGGACTGACGGACGAACGTTGTGTCCGCCAATTTTGCTTGCAAATAGAAGGTTTGTTTTTCTTGACACCCTTTAGCCTCGTCCGTATGCAACATATTGTTCCAGAACCTGGTTCTTTTGTTTGACTGTGGTGGCGACAGGGTTTTTTCGCGCCTCGAGCAATTGTTTGTGCGTCTGTGGGAACGTGTGTCGGTCGTGTGCCACAATGTAGAGAGGTGTGCGTCTGTTTGTGCAGATATCTCATGGTTTGTATCGGCATCGTCGTCATTGACGTTGCTAATTTCTGTTTTTAAATCATCAAATATAAATAATTCAATTTTCTCAATTGCTGCTGACAGCCACACCCTTGCCGCACGAGTTTAACATGTCAGCAACAAATAGTGCTGAAGGTCCTGCCAGATACTTGCTATTGTATCTGAACATCTACCCGTTCGTTCGGCTGCTGCTCAGATGTTTGCGTGTTTGTTGTGGTTATGGTTGTGTGGATTTTGTGATTTCAACAGCTAGTGGGTAGAGGAGCTACAATTTAACTAATGTAGTGTGAATGAGTTGTGCTCTTAATTTTTATTAATAGTTGAATTTAGTTGTGCGTGTGATTATTTGCGTCTTAATTAGCTGCGGCTTATGCAGTGAGAATCCTTTCGTTTAATTGGGAAATCTTTAAAATCTCGCTCCAATTGATATATATATATCTACTGATTTACAACTTCTGTTGTCCCTTCAACTGCGGCCAGCATAACAGCATCGTATTACCAACAGATTTTATCAAAGTGTTTTTATGTCGAGCCCTCTTTACCGCCGTTACATAAAAGTATTTACTCCTTAAGTGATGCCCCGCTGTGTTTCGAATTGCAGTTGGTAGGTTGTACAAATGTTGTCTTTGCACCCGCTGCGCATCATACTGTCAAAAACAGGTGAAATCATTGCTTTCTTTTCTATAGCTTATGCATGACCCTGACTGCAGGAAGGGTGTATCGGGTATATTTATGTGCAGGAAGCTTAAGTTTTATTCAAGACTTACGTAAATGTATTTTTAGCTTAGAATATATAAAACAGTTACATGTGCTAGCATATTTACATATATGTCACACACATGGATCAGACTTGGTTTGTCTCATCTCAAGATGTAACTACATCTGTCTACCTGTCATTTTCAGATGAATCAATTGATTATCATGCACAGAGAATGTGTAGGAAATAGAAGTAGTAAGATAAAAATACAAAAAATTTCTTAGAACGAATATCGAAAATATTTTAGTAAAATATTCAATTTTAAACGAGCGTAGTTGATGTTGGAGTTAATATTTGTTTTCTATTTATATCATTTGCAATTTCTTGGATATCGGTTACATGTTATATTCTTAAAACGTGCAAAAATCAACCAAGAGTATTGAAGGTTTTTGATACACACGATTCATGGGTTCGTTGGATACAACTAAAATGCAGATATAGTTGTTGTTTGGAGTTAACTTGAAAATAAAATAAGTGCGTCTGTTACGAATTGAAATTTTTTTAATTCCAACGTTTATTACTTTTATAGGCCTAATTCGGATAGTTTTCAGTTCTACTTAGATTATAACACGTTGGCATAGCGCTGTCGTAAGTATTGTAACGAGCTTTTTTCTTATGCTGAGGTCAGCTGAGCCACTCCAGGGTCCGTCTAAGGGAAAACAAACCCAGTTTTTCTCAAAGAAAAAAACCAATAGATTTAATAGATTAGCTCAGTGCAATCAAAAATTAATTTATTTTTCTTTATATTACATTTTTTGAAGTGAAACTTTTATAGCCGCGTATACAATAATACGTCGACAGCAATTCGCCGCACTGGTTGTATAAATACGAAAAAACGGTTGCTTAAAAATTTTTCATATTTTTGGTTCCACCGAGGATTGAACACACTACCCTTGGATCCATAGTCGGCTATTCTACGCACTTGGCCACGGAGACATATTTATTTGAGTAGCTCATACTTATGTTAAATTTTACAATCAGTAGTTTTTTTTCTTTCTTTTATGATTGAATTGAGTCTTTCGTTCAATACTCTGAACGTACATTACGGTCGAAAAATTTGACTTTTTTCAGAACATTAGCATACTTTTAGGCATTTCTCAAATTGAATTTTGATAAATTCAGAAAGCATTTTTCGAAGTAGGCCTTGCATTGATTGATTTGGAAACAGCACATGCTGCAATATTAAAGCCCGTATGATACTTAATTTTTTTTGTCCAATTTAAAAATCTGAAAACAAGTGGCGCGTGGGCAGGACAGACATATTTTGTAAGAAAAGGATAAACGTTGTGACTTTTTTATTTCTGGTGTTTTTAAGAGCAGCTGCATTTAATAAATTAATATTAGCTACACACATCACTTCCAATTCAGCATACATTTATCTTAAATAGTTTTGTTTACTCTAAAAATCTCAAATTAATTATTAACAGCACAGTAAATATTTGATTGAAACTTAACGAAGGACGAATTGAAAGAAACGTCCTACAAAATTTTCTCCAATTCGTACTATATGCGTACTCACTCACACCAATTGAATCCATGCATTCGTACTATTTGAACTGCTCTAGTTTTCATATTCAATGACAAAAATTGAGCAAAAAAATGAAGTATCATACAGGCTTAACGAATGCAACTTTCAATCTATAATTTCTCTTACTCTGAGATCTGTGAATTTCCATATAAATATCGCATCTTTCATATAATTCAAATGTAGTTTTTAACTTATATCGAAATAAAAAAATATTCGCATGCTGCGGTATTTTGACACACAAAATGCTGGTAACAAGTTCTTTCATTACCAGCTGAGCTATCAGATTACCTACGATATGCTGGTCGAAACTAAAACATAAGAAGGATATGTTACTAAAATATTGTGCCGAAAATGAACATTTGTCAATGCATATGTAACCCACCCGGCGAAAGTTTGTTTGCAATGAACTTTTATCGAAGAAAAATTTCGTATATTTCGCTTATTGGCGATCAAAAATCGAAAGTTATTTCATGCCAGTGTTATTGTGTCAGTAATAATAAAAGTAAGTCCGAATCCACCCGGCACATGTCTCGTTTACAGCGAAAGTTCTCTTGCAACGAACTTTTATCGAAGCAAAATTTCGTATTTTTTTCTAAATGGCGATCAAACATCGAAAGATATTTCATACCAGTGTTATTCGCTTCAGTAATAATTAAAGTCTGAAAGTGCTAAAAGAGGTATCCGAAAGTATCCACCTTACAGTAGAAAACTGAAAAATATAAGTTTCTTCGCGTTCGAGTTGAAGTCTTAATCGCTTTGGAAACGTTAACGAATAATTTTTCGAAACGTAAGCGAACCTTCGCTTACGAAGTACCGATTACGTTCGCCAAACGTATCTTTTTCGAATCGTAATCGATATCAAATTTGATTGTTATCATCGCGAACTATTAGTAAATTTTAAAATTTTTCGATATTGAAGTCGGATTTTGTACCGGGTGGGAATGTGGCAAATAAGGTATCCGAAAGTATCCACCTTACAGTAGAAAACTGAAAAATATAAGTTTCTTCGCGTTTGAGTTGAAGTTTTAATAGCTTTGGAAACGTTAACGAATAATTTTTCGAAACATAAGCGAACCTTCGCTTACGATGTACCGATTACGTCCGCCAAACGTATCTTTTTCGAATTGTAATCGATATCGAATTTGATTGTTATCATCGCGAACTATTAGTAAATTTTTAAATTTTCGCTACAGAAGACGGATTTTGTGCCGTGTGGGATAATGTTGGAGTTTCTTCTATACATATGCATGTCTGTATCATTTAACATTAACCCATTATGGACTGACCCATGTTCCCGTTGAGCTAGACTGATGAAACTTTCCAAAAATGTTTAGTTTGGTCTTACTTAGAATAAAAAAATTAAAAAATTAAAAAAAACAAAAATTTAAAAATGGAGTTGCCACCTCGAGATTTTTAATTTTCAAATTGATCGATATTGAATGATATTCTACAAGCAAATTCAAGCATTTTTCACTAATATTGATGTCAAGAATTTCCACAAAACAACAAAAAATATACAAAAACCTATTTCGTTAAGGACCAGCGTTGTGTCAAACCGCGGGAGCCACGTATGTCAGCCGAACTTCATAAAAATTCACAAAAATTCAATATAAATCCTAAGAAAGACGATTGTATAAGAATTATATTTTACTTTATCTTTTTTTAGATTTTTTAGAGGTTTAAAATTGTAATGTAAGTAAACGTAATTGTTCAGCCTTGAGCGAAAACAGGTCGTTTAGATAAATTCTTAAAATTGTATATTCTTTTTGGAAATCATGATCGAGAGCTTCTGACCACGAAGCGAAGGTTTAGTGGTCCTAGCTGCGGTTTAAATTTTGTGCTTTTTTTAAATTAAAAATATTTACAATCATACAGGCAGTTTTTGTTTTTCTTAAGAAAAATTGAAAATAATTTATATAAATAAAACCCAAATTGATTGATGATTATTTTGGATTAACAATAAATTATTCTTGGCATCAATCCTATGGAATAAATTGGAAGATGTATACTATGCTTGCTTTCAAGTTTGTTCGTATTTTGTTCGCTTTGATGCAAGGGAGGCAATGGTGCGATGTTAGCACGTTCACCTTGCAGTCGAACTGCACGCGGTTCGATGCGAATACGGAAAAGCGAAAGTGCAATATTCCTTACACAGGTTTCTCTTTTAAATATTTATAAATAAAAATATATTTAACAAAAAAATAAAACAGCAAGATCGTCTGTCATCTGTGCTATGAGGATCGAGACTGGGTACTACTTAAGTCATCAAATTAAAATAAAAAATCCTCTTGGTAATCAACTGTGTCACGAAAGTAAAAAAAATCTTCAATCTAATTCTGTACGTGAATATTGAACTTTTCAGTAACTGTCCATAAACAAAAGGGACAATTGATGTTTCCCATGATATCGCCATGTCGAAAATACTAGTTGGCTTTATGGAAAAAAAGACAGTTCTTGAACTAATACTGGTATGAGGGCAGACTTTTAAATTCAAAAATTTAAAATAACATAAAATTTATTACATATATACAGAAAACACATTTACTGCTTATTTTTTATTGTTGAATGTCAAATTTCCACGCCAATTACATATACGGGCATATAATGCCAGCGACTCTCCATTTTAACTCTCCACACATGGTTGTGAGCTTGGATGCACTGAACAAATTTTTTCCTTAAACAGCGTACTGCGTAGCGAAAAAATCTGTCGAAAATTTTTTAGATTTCACTCCAAGCAAATCACAGAAAGAGAAGTAAAAAACTTCGCTTCAAAAATATATATTAAAGAACGCACACGAAACAAAATTTAACAAACATTTTAGATACCTTGCCGATTTCATGCATGCGTTTGTTAACATAGAGTGTAAATTATGATCTAGAGATTGCATCAACTCTGCTAAATCTCTGGCATGTGTTAACAGAGTTATTTCACTTAAAAACATGAAGAAAAAAAACTCTGTTAACCTCTGTTAACACATGCCAGAGATTTAGCAGAGTTGATGCAATCTCTACATAATAATTTATACTCTATGCCAACAACACCACAAACGCATTGACAATACAAACACACCGATGCTGGAGACACCTTGTGGCAAATAAAAGCAAATTTTTGTAGCATAGCAAATACACAATCCTCTATCTATTGATAAGTGGTGACGATCTCTGCAGCATAGCTTCTGTTATAACTTAGATTAAATTAACAACGTTTTCCCACAGGTCTTTGTGGCCTAGTGGGTAGTGTGCTGGGTTATCGTTAAAAAGGGCACGGGTTCGATACCCACGGGAACCAAGACATATTTTTAGTATTTAAATATTAAAGTATTAAATTTTCTTGTTGTAATAAGTGCTATCAACAAAGAAACCATAAAAATTCAAAGAAAAAATCTGTCGAAAATTTTTCAGATTTCACTCTAAGCAAATCACAGAACGAGGAGTAAAAAAGCTTCGCTTCAAAAAATACTAATTAAGTTTCAACGTCAGCGAGTAAGGTCCTGAATAGACGAGTGGTTAGAGCATGCGGCGGGCAATACAAAGGATCCGAGTTCAATCCGTGCTGGTTGGGAGATGATAACTATACAAAGATTTTTAAAATGTATAAGTTTTCTGTGCTAAATAAAATTAATTGATGAATCGTAGAAATAAGGAGATTAATAAAAACAATTAATTTTTTTTTTTTCTCAGTTTTCGTGTTGCTGATGAATAAGCCTTGAACAAAATCCTTAGATCAAACTTTATATAAGTTTTTGTATAAAGGAAATAATTTCATACGCCTTTTTTCATTGCATAAACCTTTTATAAAACTTGTTTCAAAGATTGTTCAAGGAAGTTTAAATTCTCCTTCCTATATAAATTCCTTGTGCAAAACTTTACTTAAGGCTTATTTAGGTGAAATTGTTATCTGATATTTCGAAAAGTTATTCGACTACAATTCCAAAGCGATTAATTCTTCCAAACAAATGCGAAGATAATTATATTTTCTACTTTTTTTTACTGTAAGGTGGATACTTTCGGATAACTTTTTTGGCACTTTCAGACTTACTTTTATTATTACTGAAGCGAATAACACTGGTATGAAATAACTTTCGCTTTTTGATCGCCAGTTAGGAAAAAATACGAAATTTTTCTTCGACAAAAGATCATTGCAAACGAACTTTCGCCGTGTGGGTTACATATGCATTGACAAGTGTTCATTTTCGGCACAATATGTTAGTAACATATCCTTCTTATGTTTTAGTTTCGAACAACATATCGTAGGTAATCTGATAGCTCAGTTGGTAATGAAAGAGTTTGTAAAGAGTTTTTTGTGTGTTAAGATACCGCGGCATGCGAAATTTTTTTTTATTTAAACGTGAGTTAAAAACTACTTTTGAATTATATGAAAGATACGATATTTATATAAAAATTCACAGATCTAATAATAAAACAATTTTTAGATTCAAAGTAACATTCGTTAATATTGCAGCATGTGCTGTTTCCAAATCAATCAATGCAATCAATCTTAATTAATAAAACTCAATTTGAGAAATGCCTAAAAGTATGCAAATATTCTGAAAAAAACTACGTTCAGATTCAAATTTTTAGTTTGTAATATACGTTAAGAGTATCGAACAAAAGACTCAATTCAATCTTAAAAGAAAGAAAAGAACTACTGATTTAACATAAGTATGAGCTACTCAAATAAAAATGTCCTTGTGGCCCAGCGGATAGAGCAGTTGACTATGGATCCAAGTGTAGTGTGTTCAATGCTCGGTGGCACGAAAAATATGAAAAATTTTTTAGCAGCCATTTCTTCGTATTTATACAACCAGTGCGGCGAATTGCTGTGTTGTTGTTATCATAAGAAACATTTCGTTACATTGGTTTTATCCCCCCCATCTAATAAGCCGTATTATTGTAAAGGGTGGTTTATTTTTTATAATTTTAAGGGCCGACGTTGATTTTGAATAAAACACAAATTATTTAGGAAATTATTGTCATTTCTTTTTATTATGATAATATTGGTATGGTTCAATTATGTATGAAACAAAATATCGGCCATATGGCCGCCGCGACCTAGGCGGCACACCTTCATCCGATGGTCCAATTTTTTAATGACGCTGAGGCATAAGTGAGGTTCTATGCCGTTAATGTGCCGAATTATCTCATCCTTAAGCATTTGAATTGTTGCAAGCTTATCGACGTACACCTTTTCTTTCAAATAACCCCAAAGAAAGCTTATTGACGAATCCACTGAGGTGAAATATTCGTCATCACTGAATATGATTTTCTTCGAAAATTGATCATCTACTGTTGTCATTTCTTGTCATCATTCTGGCCATTGACGACGCTTGAAATGGTCTAGAGGCTTTAGTTCTTGAGTCAATTGCACCTTGTAAGCGTGTAAATGCAAGTCTTTATGCATAATGTTCATCAACGACGAGCCTGAGAGGTGCAATTGTTGGGCACGACTACGAGTTGAGGTGGACGGCTCTTCAGCGACACTATCAAAAACAGCAGCAATATTTTCTGCAGTACGAGCAGTACGAGCATGCACTGGTGTTTTCACATCTCCTACAGACCCGGTTGGCTCAAATTTTTGCACGATTTTTCTAATTGTACACACATTCAGAAAAAATCACGAAGTGCACGATATGCATTTTGATTTGAACGCCTATTTTCATAATAAGCCTGAATAACTTTAACGCGTTGCTCGACTGTGTATCTTTTCATGGTTCAAATTGAGTTATTCTGAAATTGAGAAATGTCAAATGAAATGCAGAAAAAACTTGACGTTTAGGTGTGGTTCACATTCAACATCGGCTCTTAAAATTTAACCGACCTTTATATGTGGCTATTAAAGTTTCACTTCAAAAAAATTAAAAAAAATGTGTTTTATGATAATGCTGGGGGATTCACATATATTTTTGTCAATTTTTTTTTTCTAAATGGTGATGCGACTTTTTTTATGAAATCTTATAGAATGTCACTACTTTTTATCAAGTTGTAAATGGTTTCTTTTCTCTGACTCCTTCCCATTTTCTGTTACTATTTTATTATTTTTACGATACATCTTAAAGAATCTGTAAAATATTAATATAATATGAAAATTCAAAAATTTCTAAATAAAATCAATTTCGCCTTCCTGACATTGTTTGTTTTTACGAAATTTGACGTTTTCGCCATTCCACCCCAGAGCGACGACGAGTATTCCAGCTAGCATTTGTTTTAAAAACTATTCGGTGCACTCTTTTCCCCTACTCTTATTCATTTAAAAAAAAATCATCAAAATCGGTTGAGAAACACACTGAATGCCATGCCACCCCCGAGCAAGGCTTTAAAAATTCATTGGTGCTTCTCCCTACTTTGAATCGGTTAAGAAGTAAATGGTACTGAACTGTTTTGCCTTAGCCTGTTTATATACAGGGTGTTCCGCAATTGAGTGCAACTATTTACGGAGCTGAAACGTTATGTCGAGCTGAGCAAAAAATCGTATGGGAGGGGGGAGGGGGGGAGGGTCTATTTTCACACGCTTAGGAGTTACACGCTTAATTAATATTTCACGACTTTGGTTTTTCGTTATTGTTTCTAGCAGAAAAACTAACTTACATAACTTATTTTGTTAGCTCATTTTAAAGGCAATGAAATCACCTTTCCAACGGTATATCAACAAACCCCACCAACTTAACCGTTACCCCCAGCTGCGATCGTGTGAAGATGAAATCAATCGGTTGAAACTACCAAATTTCAACTTTGAGTGCATATTTCTCAGAATTTTGCGTAATAAATTAAATCTTTTTTAGATCTATTTTGTAATATATTCAATTTTCTTTTCAATGACACCAAAAACATAAACATATCTTTAAAAATAAGAAAGTCGGCTGTACTAAAAAAAATTATAATTATTTGAAAATAATGATGAATAATGACATTCCAATTAGTTATGCAGTAGATAAAATCATTGTTTACTAATAAGTACAATTTTTTTAGTACAGCCAACTTTTTTATTTTTTAAGATCTGTTTATATTTTTGGTGTCATTGAAAAGAAAATTGAATAAATAACAAAATTGATCCAAAAAAAAATTTCATTTATTATGCGAAATTCTGAGAAATTTGCACTCAAAATTAAAATTTGGTAGTTTTAATCGATTGTTTTCATCTTCACACGAGCACTGTTCGGTAACGGTTGAGTTCGTGGGGTTTGTTGATATGTCGTTAGAGAGGTGATTTTATTGCCTTTATAATGAGCTATCATAATAAGTTTTATGTAGGTTAGTTTTTCTACTAGAAATATTAACGTAAACCAAAGTCGTGAAATATAAATTAACCCTATAGCTCCTAAGAATGTGAAAATAAAACCCCCACCCCCCTCCCCCCTTACCATACGATTTTTTGCTCAGCTCGACATAACCTCTCAGCTCCGTAAATAGTTGTACTCAATTGCGGGATGAATATATATAAAATTACACCAACCACTTAATCAATTCATGCTATTACAATCATTGCTTAGCTTCAGTACATGACTTCACCCTGTTTTGAGACTCCACCCTTAAGCAACCATTTTGCAATTTTTCGTTCAACTTGTTAGGGGTTGAATTGCCAGACACAGCAAGGAGGTGTATTCAATGCTTTCAATGGTCTCTTATTTGCTTAGGAAGTTTTTTGTATAAAATGCAGTTTATTCCCAAAGGATAACTTTAATCTCAATTATCATATCATTGTGAGTGGATCAACTCGTTTAATGAACTGGATTAAAATATTTTTTTAAAAAATAAATATATTAAAAAATCAAAAATTTTATTAACTTAATAATACTAAGACAAAAAAGGTGCGGCGTTACAGTTATTTAAAATATTTTTTATAAATAATGTCGCGTCATCAATTGCCCGATTCTTCATCTTCTCCTCCAATAAGGTTTGTGAAATACGGGTTTAAAAAAAAAAAATTAAACAATAAACGATTCAGAAACCAGGATATAACGATAAATAGTACTTTGTGATTTGTATGACGATTAAAAGTCAAAAAAAGAAAAAAAACAATTAATTTTGATTGTTTTTGGTGAAATTTTATTAATGTCAATTATTAAAAACAACATATTTATATGTTAAATATTCAACAATATTTAAATTAAAGTTTCTTTAAAGAAATATCAAAGGTATTATTATTATTAGGTCTTATTGTTATTAGAGCCGACGCTCAACGCCAACATGCGCGTTCTCAAAAAGTCGAAACCGAAAGAATTCTCAGTCGTATTTCAAATCATCATATTTGCAGTTACTAAAATTTTCTTATGAAAAATAAATATCTCAAAAAATATTTGCAATAAATGTGAAAAACATGTGTATATATGTGTATAACTAATGTGATCAACTCTTGGCGAGCAAAAATCTGTATATTTTTCCATGCAAAAAATAAGTATGAAATCGCCCAAAATCAATATTAAATAGACACTATTTCTGATTTAGTTTGGTTTTAATTTGGCATTTAGGTTAGGTTAGGTTAGGTTAATCCGGCCGCCTCCTGGCGAAGGCTCACATAGAACAATTCTGGTCCTTAGTGGTACGTAAGAGTGTAAGGAGCCTGTAGGGAGTTAGTTAAAGTCGGTAAAGATTTGTGCCGAATTCACAAATATAAGGAGGATTTCTATTGAATTTGGCCACATGATGTAGCGACGGAAGCGTCGGTGAGCCTTAGTATTTCAGTCTCGATCTAATAATAATAATAATAATACAAGGATGCTACCGCTCGGAGCCCTCATACGTGAGCATGCTCCTTACACAAGCATCCTTTGTCACCTCAAGCATATCCTTGTAGGTCAGTTGACCAATCTCGGCTTTGCCAATAAATGGACGTCCCAGAATGGTCAATCTTATGCTTGCCAACGCCGGGCACTGGCACAGAATGTGTGCTGCCGTTTCCGGCTCCTTTAGGCATAACTTACACGCATCGTCCTCGGTCATATTCCTGAGATGGTACATGTAGGGACCGTGTCCTGTGACCAGTGCAGTAAGCCAGCTTAAAGTCCTTCGATTGTAACGAATAACTTTTGCGGCCTCACTATGAGACCACTTCACAGCCGCCTTCGATTGCCTACAATTAACAGCTTCTTCCCACCTTGTACGGTATTCCGAGTCCGTCCATTGCCTTATAAGGCCTGCCACCATGTTGTCGCCTATGGCGATACGTGGCTCTGGTCCACAGAACTCTTCTGCTGATTCTTCTCTCGCTAACGAATCAGCATTTTCATTCTGTTCTATGCCAGAATATCCTCTAACCCACTTAATTGTGAGCTCATTTGTCTGAGCGCACCTATTGAGTTTGGTAAGACACTCTATGGCCAGCCTGGAAGTGACGCCTGTACGCTGCATGCACCTAATCACCGACTGATTGTCAAGGGCAATGACAATTTTCTTGCCATTGACCCGATCATCTATCAGGTGGTCCAATGCATGCACCACACCAAGCATTTCCGCCTGGTACACAGACACAAACCTCCCTAACCTCAGTACACAGGATAGGCTCAACTCTTCTGAGTAAACGCCTGTCCCGGCTCTGCCATTCATCAGACACATTCAGCCGTCTGTGAATATACTGATATCTTTGCCAGCGATTTGTTCACAGACGTCTGCATCTGTTATAAGAGTTTTAATATAATTTTCTGTTATCCTTACTCTCTGCCTTCACAGTTCACAGGCATACTCGCTTCCCTGACATCTTTATGTACAATATAAAGGATGCGCATATGACCATGTAGGGCCGTTGATCCATGCCACGTAGCATTTCGCAACATCCTGAGGGCTGTTAGCGCCATCGTTTCTTTATTTCAAAATTCAAAGGCAGCATACCTAACAGAACCTCCATTGCGCTTGTTGGAGTGGTGCGTATTGCACCTGTTATTCCAAAACACGACAGCCAGTGTTGGACTCTGTCCAGTCTCTTCTTATTAGTTTTCTGGCTGACTTTTGTCCACAAAATTACCGAAGCATACGTGATGACAGGTCTAACCATCAAAGTGTAGGCCCATTTCATAGACTCTGGGTTTAGCCCCCATTTGAGACCACAAACGCGTCTACACTGAAACAAAACCCTCTTGGCTCTTTGAATCCTATCTTCTATATGCTCATTGCAGTTCAGTTTGCTATTCAGAGTTACCCCTAAGCACTTAACTTTCGTGGACATGTTGATTTCAGCTCCAAAAAGTCTGAGTGATTCTCTCCTCAGACCTGTCCTCTTTCTAGTAAAGAGTAACATTGTCTGATTATCCTGCGTTTACGGTAAGGCCTTGTTCTCGACAGCACTCCTCCACCATTCGGAGTGCCCACTTCATGATGTCTGAAATGGTGTCAATGAACTTACCACAGACCACCAACGCAATGTCATCTGCATACCCTATCGTGTGTATGCCCTATTCAACCAGTCTAACCAGTAGTGAGTTCACAGTTATGTTCCACAGGGTTGGAGATAACACCCTGCCCTGGGGACATCCTCAACTTACCCTACCTATAGTCTTGACTCTACCATTCTGCATTCTGACCGTCCTGTGCTTGAGTATATTGCCAATTTACAATCATTGGGCTTACATCGCGCTCTTTCAGGGTTTGCCGCAGACTTCTAAAGCATATTTTGTCGAAAGCACCCTCGATGTCCATAAATTTGGCCATCGCAATGCCTCCTGAAAACAGCTCTTTTCAGCAAGTCATACTAATTCGTGAAGAGCGCTCTCCGTAGATCTACCTGCTATATATGCATGTTGGCATCTACTCAGGGGATTATGCATCAGCGATGTGCTCTCAAGGCAGTAAGCTATCACTCTTTCCATCGTTTTCAAAAGGAAAGACGTAAAGCTGATCGGTCTGAACGACTTCGCCTCCGCATAATCCTTTTTAAGGGCTTCGGAAGAAAGACAACTTTCGCCTCTATCCAGACTCTCGGAACGTATCCAGTCCCTAGGCAAGTAACGAATATACCCCTCAGCCTAGTTGCAATGAGATCTTCCCCCCCCCCCCCCCCACTGCAACATAGCCGGAAATATACTGTCCATCCCTGATGTTTTGTACGGAGCAAATAAGCGTATATCACTCTTCACTCCGTCCATAGTGATCATTCTTTCGGCTTCAAGTCTGTCAACCCTGTACATCCCTTTCTTCGAGGGTGTCCATGGGTCATCAGACCTAAGACTTTCAGTCTCCATCTAAGTAGAGCGGGGCATGTGCATAGTAGGTGTTCCAGGGTTTCAGCCGTGCGTGCTTCCTTGCACTTCCTACAGTTGTCATCCGTTGTGATGCCCATCTTCTTCGCGTGAGCTGCCGTCATGCAGTGACCCGTGAGGACTCCAACCAGTGCCCTGAATGCTCTGTGCGGTCGTTCTAGAATGAACAGAGTCCGTTTATTGCATCGTGTGTCACATATGATTTTTGAGATTCTGCATGTTGTCGTATCCCTCCATCTACGGCTCACTGTTTGTGCGGCCCTATCTTCTAAGTTTCTGTACAGCTCTTGTAGTGGGATAGGTACATGTTGTATGGACTCTGATCCCAGCCCGGCGCCGTCCTTTGCTAGTCCATCTGCCTTTTCATTTCCGTCAATTCCCCGGTGGCTTGGAACCCAGTAGACGTGCACTCTCTTTGAAGCGCATAATGCATCTAGTGCTTCCCTGCTTGCCAGGGCATTTGTGGACCTGATGATAGCGGAGCACATATGGCGAACACTTTCGCCTGGAAGATGCTGCAGTGGTCCGGTAGTTTATAAGGCTAACTTATCGCTGGTTCTGCACAGTAAACTGCCGCTCCCACACCCGTGTGCAGTTTGGAGCCGTCAGTGAATATGTTGACCGCCCGCTGTGCTTGTTCTATGCCGTGGCACCAGTCGTTTGCTCCTAGGCGTATTGATATTCTTGAGTCTATCATTGTGCGAGGTATCATGTAGTCTGATAGTACAATGCCCAAACCTTTGTTTGTGCATGTTATTTGCCGCCGTAAGGCACTGTGCCGTTTTCCCGGCTATTAGTTTTGCGTGTATGTCAACACGCTGAAAAATAATAGGCTTTCCCAAACATAATTTCCAGGAAGTTTAATATGTTTCTGCATGTATCTTGGAAAGAAGTAATCATAATTGGTTCCACATATAATATGATTAATTAATCCAATTTTTTTTTTATATATGTATATTTGCATCTTAACATTATTTATTTGTACCTTAGCACTTGTTGTTTGAATTTAAAAACAATACAATTTGTTTTAAAGAAAATATGTTTTCATATAAATATATTGTAATTATAAATGAACTGAGAACACTTTTAGTCTATTTCTATTTGTTTTTGCTTGGAAATATAATTTAGTCATGAATAACATTAAATATTCACGGAGAAATATATATTAATTGGAAAATACATAATTTAATTGCAGTCAAGCAACTATTTTCAAAACGATAATTAAGAACAACATAATATGTTTACCGATGATTACACTATATTTCTTGGAAACATATTTTAGCAAAAGAAATGCCAAAAGTTTTTCACTTTATCAGCTTTATCAGCAAAGTTGCTTCAAAACTCACCTATTTTTACTGCTGAACCGCCCTATTTTTTTTTATTTTGTTTTTTATTTTATTAATTTGAAAACACAAACACTTTTAATTTAAACAAACATTTTCAGAAACACTTTTCACAAGAGCTAAACTTTTCAATACGTTTGGTGCGGCTGTTTGAAACTTAAAATGACGCCAAGGCTTGGGTACTGTTAAAAGCAAGCGCATAAAGCAACAAGGTTTCCGCTATTTTTCGTGCAAGTGCAAAAGAAACAGATATATGTAAACAGGAGTTTTGTTTGTTTTAAATTTGCAGAGTTCTGTTCTTTTTGAGTTTAACAGTGATGCAAATATATTTTTATTGGGTAGAAACACACAATTCTATTTTGTCACAAGCATATTAATGAAGACGTTAGTTTTCTAGCTAAGGCAATTACATTAATGTTGGACACAACTAATATCTTCTTATATCGAAAAATAATGCTACTGAAGGAAAGTTCTAAATCATTAGGTGGTTCCCTCTGAATATTTTGTTTTTGAAACCAAACATATATAAGCATATTTTTTTCTCTGCGTGTAGGGGGTCCATACATAAAATTGTTTCTAGCTTTTTCGTTGGAGTTGATTTCAGCGCCCCTGTTATGCAGATCATTGCCTGCCGCTGTGTTTTCTCCAGGTCTTTAAGGTATGTTGACTTTTCCACTGCCGGCAACCACACGATAATTCCATAGAGTAGAATTGGACGAACTACCGTTACGTAGATCCAATGCATCAAAGAGGGTGAGAGACCCCAAGTGCTGCCCAGCATCTTCTTGGATACGTATATCGCATTGGTGGCTTTTTTCACTCTCTCATTGTCCATAATAATTTGCTGTCCAAGACGACTCCTAGATATTTCGTATGGGGTTTCGGGGTGAGGTGTATATTGTTTATTTTCGGTGGTATCCACGGCCGTATCTTGTACCTTTTCTTAAATTTGACATTTAATAAGGTATGAATATAAAAGGAATGAAATTAAATGTAAGGAACAATTTTTTCTATTACCTCTGGTGGAATCTAGATCGATAGACAAGTTGTGAAAATTGGTTCTTTGCAACTTGCAATTTTGTTGGACTTTTTGGCAATTTTTCGAAGCAACTCTGGTTGGGTTTTCAAGAACTCGAAAAACTGAGTGCAGGTTAAAGCCTTCTGCACACTTACGGCACCTAACGAAACGACACGAAACTACAAAATATAACTACCCTGTGTTCTTAAGTATACATGCACACTAACCGGCGAGGAAACGGCAACGACTTTTTACGCCAACGAAAATAGCCGATGGTTATAAAAAGAAAGAATTCTGACCGGCTTGTTTGCTTTGATTACAAAAAATTAGTTGTAAGAAATGATTCCGAACAATTAATTTAACTTTTGCGTGAAAATTTTCGATCATATGGCAGAAAATCACGGTTTGATTGATTTTATGCATCTTCTTCATCTAAAAGCAAAGCTATAAATTCTAATAGTTTGTTATAAAAACTTGCGCTCATATTTTAGATTTTTTTGTTTTGATTTCTTATTGCCGCTGTTTGTATAATTGCTCGCCGTTGTTCCGGTAAGTGTGCATTGAATACTTTCTAGCGAGTAACAGCATCTTGATGTATAACGGAACGAAAACCTATAACGAACGAAGAAACGAGCGACAATATAATTTGGTATGAAAAAATGTAGTGCTTACCGTGTTTCGCACGATCAAAAGAATTCATTTCGTTATACAGCAAGATGCAGTAAATGATTTTTTGAAGTGAAACTTTTGTAGCCGCGTATACAACAATACAGCGAACTAGATGGGAGGTATAACCAATGTAACGAAATGGTTCCTATGAAAACAACAACACAGCAATTCGCCGCAATGGTTGTATAAAAAAATGGCTTTTTACAAATTTTTCATATTTTTGCTTTCACCAAGGATTGAAGACACTACGCTTGGATCCATAGTCGGATGTTCTACCAACTGGGCCACGGAGACATATCTATTTGAGTAGCTCATACTTATCTTAAATTTTACAATCAGTAGTTCTTTTCTTTCTTTTATGATTTAATTGAGTCTTTCGTTCAATACTCTGAACGTACATTACGGTCTTAAAATTTTACTTTTTTTCAGAATATTAGCATACTTTTAGACATTTCTCAAATTGAGTTTTGATAAATTCAGAAAGCAATTTTCGAAGTAGGCCTTGCATTGATTGATTTGGAAACAGTACATGCTGCAATATTAACGAATTGCAACTTTGAATCTAAAATCTGTTTTATTCCTAGATCTGTGAATTTCCATGTAAATATCGTATCTTTCAAATAATTCAAATGTTGTTTTTAACTCAGATTTATATCGAAATAAAAAAATATTCGCATGCTGCGGTATTTTAACACACAAAATACTTGTTACTTCCATTACTAACTGAGCTATCAGATTATCTACGATATGTTGTTCGAAACTAAAACATAAGAAGGATATGTTACTAATATATTGTGCCGAAAATGAGCACTTGTCAATGCATATGTAACCCACCCGGCGAAAGTTCGTTTGCAATGAACTTTTATCGTAGAAAAATTTCGTATTTTTTCCTAACTGGCCATCAAAAATCGAATGTTATTTCATACTAGTGTTATTCGCTTCAGTAATAATAAAAGTAAGTCTGAAAGTGCCAAAAAAGTTATCCACCTTACAGTGAAAAAGTAGAAAATATATTTATCTTCGCATTTGTGTCGAAGAATTAATCGTTTTGGAATTGTAAATGAATAATTTTTCGAAACCGTTACCGTTACGTCCGCCAAACGTAGCTTTTTCGAATCGTAATCAATATCGAATTCGATTGTAATTATTGCCAACTGTTCGTAAATTTCTAAATTTTCGATATTGAAGTCGAATTTTGTTCCGTGTGAGACATATTTTTTTTTTGTGATAATGTTGGAGTTTACTATTGTATTCATAAAGAAATAAATATATTTATGATAATGCAACATATTAGAAAAAAAATAAAATAAGATTTCCAATGTAATAATATGTTTAAATAAATTATCAAATATGACCAAGAAATTAAAAGGAAAAGTTATATTAAAATTATTTTGTACTTTATAGTGGTTTTGTAGTCGTTTTTTTTTTAAGTTTTTATTTCTTCCTTTTTAGAGAATATGATAAATTTTCGAAAAAAGTGTATAAACTACATAAATACAATTGTTCTTAAAAAATTTGTTCTATTAAATTCTGAAAGTTCGTTGGTTATTTCAAATATCTGCCTCTTAAATTTAAATTAGATGGCACGTGTTTTGAAATAATTATACCCATTCTTGTAACGAGTTTTATTACCCTAGTGTCAATATTATTCGAGATATAGTATTTTTCTCATATTGTCACGCCCAATAGTCGAATACCGCCCACTTTATTGACCGTAATTTGTGCTAATAATGCTACCCGTATACCAAATTGCAGTACCATAGTATCAATATTATTCGAGATACACTGTTTTTCTAATATTGCCACGCCCATTTGTCGAATAACGCCCATTTTCTTGACCGTAATTTGTATTAACTGTGTCTACCTCTACACTAAACTACAGTACACTAGTGTCAATATTATTCGAGATACAGTGTTTTCTAATATTGCCACGCCCATTTGTCGAATGGCGCCCACTTTATTGACCATAATTTGTAATAATTATACCTACCCCTATACTAAATTGGAGTACTCTAGTCTCAAAATTAATCAAGATACACTGTTTTTCTAATATTGCCACGCCCATTTGTTAAATAACGCCCATCTTCTTGACGGTAATTTGTAATAATTGTGCCTACCCCTACACTAAATTGCAGTACCCTAGTGTCAATATTATTCGAGCTACAGTAGTATCTATTATTGCGAGATCAAGTAATGCCACGCCCAGTTCCCGAATACCGCCCACTTTTTTACGGGCACCTCCGTGTTTATGATATCTATCTGTTCACCAAAAACTACGGTAATAAGGAATATGGCTTAGGAGTTATCGACGTACATACTTAAAAATAAAAATAAATAAAAAAAAATAGAGAGAAACCGACGAACTTGAGAACCTCCACCTTTTTGAAGTCGGTTAAAAATCAAATAAACTAAAATACTTACTCATTGGTGTATCCATATTTGTTAAATTTGACGACATATTTTTATATAATCAGCTGTCAATAGAAATTCACTTCCTCTGGTAAATTTTGAAAGCTTTATATTCACTGCAGTCTACTGCAGAATACTTATAAAGCTTTCGCTTGATAAAATTCTTTACATATTTTATTGATAAATTTATCATCAAGAAAACGCAGAATAGGGCTGTTACAGTGTCTAAAATTTGAACATAACAATTTTCGCTATTGTTGTTTCGAGAATCCGCTGAAATTCTACGATTATGAATTTGATTTAAAAATTTTTTTTTCATGGCAATACTGCTTCAAACACTTTTACAAAATAGTTAGTTGAGTTTTTTCTGAAAACAGATAACACATATTCAAATATAAAAGTTATTATTGTTTTATAAATTTTCTTTATTTATTTCATCCCTATACAAGTAGCAGTCATCTTTCATTTCATAATTTCGATGATGACATGATCAATGATCTGCCCTCCTGCGTTTATGCCAGTCAACATCATGCGTCAGCAAGTACAGTAACCGCTGCAAGTAGCAGTTTGCGCATGAGTAGCAGCAATTTGCGACAGATTCATCAACAATATTTGCACTCCGGTATTAGGATATATTTATTTAAATGCCTTAACTTTTGCTAAAATTTATACTGTTACTTTACTAGAATCTCTGCTGGATTCCTCAACACCCAACAATATTGGGCTGAATTCAAATAATTCGCTATTGTGCAACAGTCCCAGTGCTAGCAGCAGCACCAGCTACAATACGACGCCATATAAAATTCAACGTCAGCAGGCAAATGTACGCGAGCGCAAGCGCATCCAGAGGTCGGCACCAACGGGGTATATCCGTAATATCTACTTTTTGTTTTATTGATTTATTTAGGTATTTTTTTTTTTTTTTAATTTTGTTTAGGATAGATTTTGTTTTGATATAAATAAAGTTTTTATCTTTTTTAACGGAAAATATAAACTCCGAACTATTTTAAAACTTGCAGTAGTATAAATTCCGCTTTCGATGAGTTACGCATTCATGTACCAACATTTCCATATGAGAAGCGCTTGAGCAAAATCGATACTCTACGTCTGGCCATAGCTTATATATCGCTTTTGCGTGAGGTACTACAAACCGAATACGATCCACTCACCTATGTTGAGAAATGTTTGCGTGGTGAAATTAAAGCTGATCGCGCCAATTGGAACACAAGCGGTAAGTTATCAATTTTTTATTAGTTTTTATTATCATTTTTCTTCTATAATCGATAACTTTTTTAGATCTTACCGCTCGTCTTTCCTGGATAAATTGGGAGAATCTTGGTGTGCATCCGGGTAGACGCACATTATTGACATCGCTGGCTCTTACTTCAGATCCAATGTGCGGCGTCCACTGTGGCCCATAAAAAGTTTACTATAGCAAGAAAACTATGCATATTACTTATATAGAGTTTATGTCTCTTGTAACCAGTCTTCCTCTAGTCTATATCACTTATATTAATCTACTACACTTGAAATTTTTTTTTTTTTTTTTGTGTCGCTTTTGGTGACTTTTCCAAAAAATGTTGTATTAGAGTTTTATGATGACTGTATGTTTATGATTCGATATTTTATTATTTAGAATTTTGTTTATAGTTTAAATTGGTTTATATTTAAAATTATTTAACTCAGTTCTTGTTTATTGCTTATAAATACGCAAAAGTTTTAAATTGGACATGGTTTTTAAAAAAAAAATGTTATAAAACAGAACTAAGAACACCTTTCGAAATAACAGACTTCAGCATGCAAAGCCTCATCTGAACTTCAATGATTTTTTTTTTGGCAAAATTATATTATGTTGGTTATTTTTAAGAACAGCAAATTTCATACTTAATAAAATTGAGATAAAAAAAAATTACAATTCTTCAAAATTTTGATATTACATTGGAATTGAATTTTTTTGAATTAAGTACTGAAGCCAAAAACTTCCACATAAAAGCAATAAAATCAACTAATTCAGCTATTTGGTAATGAATTTTAGGTTATGTTTTCTTATGAATGAAACAAACTGACGACGACAAAATTTTACAATGGAAAACGATATTTGTGTTTCCGAACCTGTTTTTGACGAAGTTGAGTTTCTAAAAACTCAAGCCACTGTTCGTTCGTGAGGCTTGAGTGACTCAGTTTGAGCTTTATTAAACACTAAGGTGTGAATTGGAAGAAGGTCTTTGAATAAATAGAGATTGAGTGTACGTCGTCAATTTCTTTGATGGGCTCGGCAACGCCGGGTACTTCGGTGACAAAGTCGAATTTATATTTATTTATATTTATATATAAATTTTGATGACCTAATAAATTATAAGATAGTGGTCAGAGTCAATGTTGACCCCCCGAAATGTACGCACATCTAGAACACTAAAGGCATGCCTTCCCACGATTACAACATGATCAATTTGGTTTAGCGTTTTTTGATCCGGGGACAAGGTGCTTAAATCTGGTGCTACTAATTACCATTTTTCGTGCCGTGGCGAAGTCGATCAGTCTTAGACCGTTGTTCGTGGAGGTCTCATGAAGACTGAACTGACGGACAGTGGGGCGGCCAACAATGCCTTCCCTTCCGATTTTCGCATTAAAATCGCTGAGGACTATTTTCACGTCATGGACCGGAAGGTGGTCGTATACATCCTCAAGACTAGCGTAGAAAGCGTCTTTGACGGCTTCGTCCTTTTCCTCCGGCTCAAATAAGGCTGATGAAGAAAAATGTTGCTTTGATACGGATCGTGGCCAATCTTTTTTTCACAGGTGTGAACCGGGAAACAAGGTGGCGTAGTCTCTGGCTAACGACGAATCCACATCCGAATTCGCACCTCTCCTCACGGCAGCTGTAGTAGATATTGCACTGTGCTTTTTTAGAGTCGCATTTCCTGGATGGCGGTGATGTCTGCCTTTATTGTTTTGAGGGCTTCCGCCAGTTAGATAATGGATTCTTCCCTATAAAGGGTCCGGACATTCCAGGTGCATATCCGTAAATCATTGTCCTTTTTTCGTTTACAGTGGTCGTCAACGTAATTGGGGTTCTTATCCGAGGCTGGTTTAGTTTTCATTGGGCAGTAGTAATGTGGCGGGACCCAAACCCTGCGCACATTCCATGTTTAAGGTCTTACTTAAGTAAGTAAGTAAATAATTTCATAGCCAATTACAAATATATTTCTAGTTAAAAATTTTATTAGATTCCGTTTTGTTTTAAAAGAATTTCCTATCTTATTAAATCGTTAAGATTGTCTTCCTGAAAATCAAGAAAACAATTTTTAAGATCTGTAAATATTCTGTAAATATTTTTATGGAAATCTACCTGTTTTCAACAGCTGAAATGATGTATTTCACTGTTTGTCGATTCATATGCATGCAGAAGATTCACACAAAAAGAGAAAGAAAAAATGTTTGACATTGTTTCGTTTTTTTTTTTTTTTTCTTTACGTTCGCACATGACCAAATAAAGAGGGGAAAAAAACAAGAATATAAAAACGATTTTCTGTGTATATTTTTCGGACAAACGCACGCACAAAGAAAATTCCATATAAACGTTGAAGATCCGCACAAAGTGAAGAGAAAGAAAGCTCGCCACATGGCGCCAAAATAGACTTTTTTCTATTTTCTGTATGCCGTTCACACTATACTTTCTTCTTATCATGAGAACTGGTGGCAAATTCATTAGTAAAGTTGGTAAATTCAGCAAAAACAAAAGAAAAATTGGTTTGATATGGGCGAATTTTTGCCACAGGCTATACTAAATGATTTGATACTGCAATTAATTTGAAAATTCATAGAAAAAAACACTTTTAATTCATAGCTTAAAATTTTTACTTCGGTCTACAGGATCAACATTTTCTCAGGAGTTTCTTTCCAAGTGGCTATTTTAGAAAAATGCTGGCATAAAAAAGATAAAAGAATTATTAAAAGTTGGATTCATATGTCAAGGGAAACTATTGTCTTCATTTAATTTTACTGTGCTTTATAAATTGCTATGGCCGTTGAATACATATCTGTTAATAACAGATTTTTTTTTCCGATAGTTCTTGAAAGTCCCATTGAGACGCAAGAACCAGATGTGATGATGTGATGATGTGATGTAGACTTTTGTACCACAAGTAAATCGAAAATTTAAATAGAGGTACGGCAATAATCTATATATAAATAGGCGAAGGCAAAACAATTCAGTACTGTGTTTCTCAACAGAGTTGTTGATGTTTTTTTTTTAAATAAATCAGAGTAGGGAGAAGCACTGACGAATTTTTAAAGAAATATGCAAGCTGGAATACCCGGCGTTGCTCAGGGGTGGTATGGCATTTAGGGTGTTTCTCAACCGATTTTGATGATTTTGATGAAAAGGTCGCAAATCGTTTAAATTTCTTAAAACTAATAGATATTAAATATTTCAATAAGATATTGTGTACACCAGATACATTACTACAAGAAATTAATATATAACACAGTTTCAGCTTGATTTTCTAGTCATGTTATAGCAATTTTTATGACCTATAAACTTGTTCACCTTCCTTAAATGTCACTTTTTCCTTGTTGAAAATAAATAGAAACATTTCTTTAAATTCTCTTAACTACTATCGACACATATAGGTATATTAAGAGTTTATTTCTAAATGCAGTTTTTATTAATATATAAAAACATCCATATATATGGAACATATGCATAAAAGCAAAATACATTAATGTGAGCTTAAAAAAAAAATAAAAAAAAAACAAAAACATCATATAACTAAACATAAATAACAAGCGTTTATTTATAATTATTTTCATTATGATTTGAGTTAACAAAGTTGATGCTAGTAACAGTATTACAACCAACAAATGAAGCGCAATTCTATAATTGAACTCTAGTAAAGTATTTTCAGCCTACTTTAAATTATAGCAACTTTGAATTTGCATCAAGTCTGAAAAAAAACAGCGTCCTATGACGTTCTCACTTGAAAGCACATTTAAACTTAGAACTAAATTAAGCAGTTTTGTTAAAATAATAATAAATATTATTATTATAGGTACTTTTAATATAACTGTACTTTAGAGTTTGAAGTCACGATAGTTAAATTTCTGTGATTAATACGTTGATTAATGAGCTATTTTAATCTTGCTCTTTTATTAGTTTTTCATTAAATTGGGCAGTTTTTCAATAATTTCTAAAACTTTTTAAGTAAACAGGTAAGGTAAGTATTAAGTATGCAGATATGATTTGTTTCTTTTCTTTTTTTTTTTTTTTATTTTTGCAACATTCTAGTAATACGTACGTTTGTCAAACTTTAAAGTACAGCGATATGATTTCTTAGTTATTTTAGCATCATTTATAACTATGACGAGATTTAACCACCAGAATATTGGTGCAATTATTATGTTGCATTGATTTATTATTGATATCTCAAACCATGTGTGTTTGTGGGCGTGTATTTTATTGCTCTTTCCAGGTGGATTTATTCTTTAGCTGAGTAATTCGTGTTATATGTTGAGTGTAAATTGTTCAGGAAGCAACGCGTGTGCTGATCTTCAGTGGAAGTTCTTTGTTTGTTCTTAAGCTTTACTTTGCCATTATTTTATGTATCGTTGCGACCAACGCATACTTTTCGTAAACTTTCCAATTCACTACGTTTGAGGCGCAAATTAAACATTGCTTGCGTAAAACCATGACAGTCAGTAACTATATCATCGTGTATCATTGTATCGCGAAACATGGTAGCTAAAGCTGCAATATCATCGCATGCAAGTATAGCGGTTTTATGTGTGAGAAATAAAGTTACGGCGGCTCTAAAAACTACCTGAAAAATTAATAAGAAATATTAAATTTATTAGAGAGATCAAAAATTGGAGAATATTCAAAATTATTACTTTATATCCTTCGGAAAATACACAGTCCCAAATTCGCAAAACAGTCTCGACTGGAAGGACTTCGGCAAACACGCATATAAACCACTTGCTAGCTATCACAGCATAGGGCAAACCTATTAAAATGAAAAGATAATATTTTATTATTTTTTTTTTTTATTTATTTCTTTCGTTTGACTCTCAAGTTTTACTAGATTTGAGCCTTAAACCAAAGGGTTTAAAATAAGTACCAAGTTGTTTTAAGGATAAATCAGAGATCAGATATTAAAAATTCTGTTTTAATATGAAGAACAAAAATATTGAAAAAAAAAAAATTAAAAAAACATCAAAGAGTAAAAAAAAAGTTCTTCAACAAGGTTCTCTCCTTATGTCTTCTTCGTTTGTTCTAAGATAAAGAGGGGGAGAGAAATTGAAAATACTCCAAAAATTTGAAAAATTTACAAAAGATGTCGCATTAAAACCGCATCGGACCACCTGGTTACTATATCTATATATATAAATATGTGAACACAAAAATTGAACTCCCTTTTTACCCAAGGTACAGTGGGTGGCCAAATAATTAGGGACATTACTCATATTTATGTTATTTCTAGTAAAATAATTTTATGCGTAAACAAATTCAATTTTATACGGTTATTCTATTTGCTATTGCTACTGATATCATTGCTTTTGTTTTTGATATGTGGCAGCACTGGAAGCATGCGCCATTTTTTAAATAAGTACTGTTACACCTCGACTGGTTCACATTTGTTGAAAATTGCAGCTATAGAAAGGTTGTTTAAAACATTTTTAAAATTGTTTTCACCAAATTTTTCTCGCACGAAATAATCAAAATGTAAGTCATATTTATTTTTGCATTGGTTGGTTGGTTGGTTTAAATGGTGATACTACTACGAGTAGTATCCAATTAGCTCTGATGAGCCGTTTTGATGCCATAACCTCTTGATCCTGTATATTGGGTACGTTGCGCACCAGGAGGTTGGTGTTTGCTTCGTAACCATCCAGTGCGGTTAATAAATGTGAGTAGGTTGCAAATTTTCGCTGCCGAGAGTTCTTCTAAGTTGCTGAAGAACGGCTTACCTAGCATGCTCAATCTAGATCTGGCTCGAGCAGGGCAGGTGCATAGGAAGTGTGTTAATGTTTCTTTTTCATTTGGGTCATCGCAGCTGCGACAATGGGCGTTGAAGGGGATTTAAATTTTTTCCGCGTGCACTCCAATGCACCAGTGCCCCGTTATGATAATAATACTTATTTACTTAGGTGGTCATAACAACCCGTGTCCGGGTTTCGGCCGACCTCATCAGCTCTCGCCAGGCGCCTCTGCTTTGCGCGCGCCTTCTCCAATCGAATACACCAAGTGCAGTTAGGGCTTCCTCAGCCTGGTCCATCCATCGGAGGCATGGTCTCCCTCGTCGTCGTTGACCAGCGACCCTCGCTTCGAGCACCTTTTTCGCTGGAGCTTCGTCAGCCATACGATGGACATGACCCAGCCAGCGTAGTCGCTGCACAGTTATACGCCGAACTACGTCAATGTCGTCGTAGAGCTCATACAGCTCGTGGTTCATTCGGATGCGATAGTCATCGCCGACTCGAACAGGACCGAAGATTTTGCGAAGAACTTTCCTCTCGAACACCCCCAGAGCAGGTGCGTCAGTTTGCGAAACTACCCATGTCTCAGCGCCATAAAGCAGCACAGGTAGAACGAGCGTCTTGTAGAGTGTTAGTTTTGTCGATCGAGAGAGGGCTCTGGAACTTAGTTGCTTACTGAGCCCGTAGTAGCACCTATTAGCAGTTATTGTTCTTCGCTTTATCTCCAGGCTGATTTCGTTGTTGGTATGGCGGTGTTAAGGTAAACGAACTCCTTGACTACTTTAAAGTTATAGCTGCCGGATAAAACGTGGGAGTCTAAACGCCGCGCTCCCTTGTTTGTAGACAGCATATACTTTGTTTTACTTTCATTTATCGTTAAACCCACTTTGGCTGATTCCTTTTCGATAGCGGCGAAAGCAGCGGTAACATCTCTCTTGGTTCTGCCGACAATATCAATATCATCAGCGTACGCAAGGAGCTGGACACCTTTGTAGAAAATGGTGCCATTACGATGCACACCGGCCTTTCGTACGATCCCCTCCATGATGATGTTAAAGAGATCGCAAGACAGTGGATCGCCTTGCCTTTCGGAGAGGTCATTTCCTACCTTGACGGAGCTGCGTGTGTTGCTCAACGTCATTCTGCAAAGTCTAATCAACTTTGCAGGTATACCGAAATCAAACATAGTTGCGTATAGGCAATTCTAAGGCTATCTAACGCAGCTTTAAAATCGACAAAGAGATGGTGTGTGCCAATTTGATTTTCGTTTGTTTTCTCCAGGATTTTTCTTTGCGTGAAAATCTGGTCTATGGTGGACTTACCAGGTCGAAAGCCACACTGATAAGGTCCAATCAGTGTTTTTGCAATCGGCTTTAATCTTTCACACAGTACGCTTGAGAGAACCTTATATGCGATGGAAATACGACTGATACCTCTATAGCTGGCGCAGATTGTTGGGTCTCCTTTCTTAAGTATAGGGCACAGTACGCTGAGGTTCCAATCATCGGGCATGCTTTCTGCTAGCCATATTTTGGACCACAGTGGGTCCCTTTTCATCCCCATAGGACAAGGATGCTACCGCTCGGAGCCCTCATACGTGAGCATGCTCCTTACATAAGCATCTTTTGTCACCTCAAGCATATCCTTGTAGGTCAGTTGACCAATCTCGGCTTTGCCAATAAATGGACGTCCCAGAATGGTCAATCTTATGCTTGCCAACGCCGGGCACTGGTACAAAATGTGTGCTGCCGTTTCCGGCTCCTCTAGGCATAACTTACACGCATCGTCCTCGGTCATCTTCCTGAGATGGTACATGTAGGGACCGTGTCCTGTGACCAGTGCAGTTTTTATTCTGTTCTATGCCAGAATGTCCTCTCACCTACATAAGTGTGAGCTCATTTGTCTGAGCGCACCTATTGAGTTTGGTAAGACACTCTATGGCCAGCCTACAAGTGACGCCTGTACGCTGCATGCAACTAATCACCGACTGATTGTCAAGGGCAATGACAATTTTCTTGCCATTGAACCGGTCATCTATCAGGTGGTCCAGTGCATGCACCACACCAAGCATTTCCGCCTGGTACACAGACACAAACCTCTCTAACCTCAGTACACAGGATAGGCTCAACTCTTCTGAGTAAACGCCTGCCCGGATCTGCCCCATTCATCAGAGAGCCGTCTGTGAATATACTGATATCTTTACCAGCGATTTCTTCACAGACGTCTGCATCTGCTATAAGAGTTTTATAGCATTTTTCTGTTATCCTTAGGCATACTCGCCTCCCTGACATCTCTATGTACAATATCAAGGTTGCGCATATGACCATGTAGGAGCGTTGATCCATGCCACGTAGCCTTTCGCATCATCCTGAGGGCTGCTAGCGCCGCCGTTTTCTTTATTGCCGTTTTTCGTTATGATAGCTGTGATCCTAGCTATGTCAGTCTGGGATCTGGACAGCATTTCTCGGGTTCTGCTTAAGTTGTATGTTGGCCACATTTGCCTTGATATGGTACATGTTGTTAGCCCTCTCCATCTATTACTAGCTATGGCAAGGTAGTAAGAGTGAATCCTTCCCTTCACTGTACTTAGTGGGACTGCTACTGGTTCTGCACTTGTAACGTCAAGTGAAGAACCCAGCCTGGCTAGTTCATCCGATTTTTCATTACCATAAATGTTGCTTTGGCCGGGAACTCATATTAAGGTGATGTCAAGTTGGTGACTCAGTCGCTGGCTAGTTCCTCTTTACATTGCCTAACCAGTTTGGAGTTCGTTTTGACCGCAGCTAAAGCTTTTATGGCGGCTTGGCGGTCCGAAAATATTGCTGCATTAAGGTTGTTTGTGTTGGCTCGACAAGCTTCTCTTATCGCTAGAAGTTCGGCTTGAAAGACGCTAGCCGAATTCGGTAGACGGAAAGCTTTTACCACACTCAGTTGCTCTGAGTAGACACCGGCTCCAACTCCGCATTCCATCTTGGATCCATCAGTGTAGATTGATATATCGAAGACTGTATCAGGTCCTTCATTGCAAAAGTCTACCCTGGTAGGGACTTTAATGGTAAATGACCTTGTAAAATCAAGCATAGGGATGTCATAGTCCGTATTCTTTGCCACCAATTCCTGTGGGAATGAACTAAAAATGTTGCTGTGCCCATATGGTATGTTCCTCTAGTTGTGGGACTCCCTGAGTTTGACTGAACAGTTTGTTGCGCTATGGTAAGTAGGTGCGTCAGGACGTTAAGTGCATCGGTGGGACAAGATCGGATGCCCCCCTTAATACCTATGCACGCTGATCGCTCAATCCTTGCCAGTTTTGATATGTTGTACGCCTTATTCAGTGCCGGCCACCAAACTAGTGAACCGTATGTCAGGATAGAACGTACTACTGCGGTATATAGCCATATGAGTATTTTTGGTTGAAGACCCCATTTTTTTCCGAAGGTCTTTTTACAGGCGTATAAGGCTATGCAGGCCTTTTTTACTCTGTTTTTGACGTTGTTTTTCCAGTTCAGCTTAGAATCTAGTATGACTCCTAGATATTTGGCATTGTTGGATAGTGGGAGTGTTTGGTTGTTTAGTTTCGGTAGAACAAAGTATTGCACCTTGATTTTTGTGGTAAATAGCATCAGTTACGTCTTGCTCGGATTCACTCCTAGGCCGCACCTAGCAGCCCAGCTGCTGAGCTTGTCCAAAGCTCCCTCCAGAATCTCGCTGAGAGTGGAGGGAAAACAGCCCGGATACCATTGAGACCACATCATCTGCGTTTGTCACCACCTTGACTCCGTTACAATTCAGTATATTAAGCAATTCGTTAATGGCTATGAGCCAGAGTAGAGGAGATAGCACCTGAAGTGTGCCCCTATTAACGAATCTTGTGAGTTGGCTGCAGCCCAGGCTTGTCTGGATTATTCTGCTGCTGAGCATTGAGACTATCCAGTTTCTCTCAGGAACTTCCACACCTAAATTGGTCAGAGAATCCTGAATTGTCCTTGTATTTATGTTGTTAAAGGCCCCTATATCTAAGAAGGCAGCGAGAGTGTATTGTTTAAAGAAGATAGATCTTCCTATTGTTGTGATAACCTCATGTACGGCGGTCTCCGTGGATCTACCCTTGAAGTAGCCATGTTGTGCTGTGGATAAGGATGTTCTACTTAGAATATATCTGAGATGTATGTCTAAGACTCGCTCGATGTATGGCTAAGACAGCAATAAGAGACTTATTGGTCTGAAATCCTTAGCTGATTCATGACCTCGTCTTGCGACTTTAGGTATAAAAATTATATTTTTGCCTTAATTTTGCTAAATTTTATAAATAAAGTTAAATTTTGTTTGCAATATGATGTGATAACTTTAAATTTAGACATGGGCGAAGCTTCGAACACGTCCCCAAGAAAATGTAGAAAAATGTACACTTCACTCAACAAGTTCCCAGAGATACATAGCATATATTGCAGGTGTATCGTAATCTTTGGTTAACAGAATAAAAATTAAAATCGATGAAAATACACCACTTGAAGGAGGCAGGGAATGAAATCTTTGATCACTTGAAATCTGGCAGGGAAAAGATCACCTCTTCTCGCACTTTCCGCAAAATCAGTGGCTGACTACTATGTTGAACAACGAAGGAATGAAAGTTTCCAAAAGGACAGTCCGGAGGCGGTTGGCCGAACGTCACCTCACACCCAAGCTATGCAATGAAGAAAAAGCGACTACAATGGGCCAGACAACATCGTAATATGACCGTTGAAGACTGGAGTCGAGTAAATCAGGGACATAACTGTTGTGCAACTTTTTTGGAATTGGTTAAAATTAATGATTAAAATCGGTTAAAATAACGAATCAATGTGCGAGTATATATCGATCATTAAAATCAATTATTTCTGACGTTTGACAACCACATTTAAGGAAGAACTACTAGCAACAGGATTGGTATCGGTCTTATTTTTGCTTTTGAAGCTGATTCTAACAATTTAAAGAATTCCAAGCATGAAACTTGCAAGTTGAACTTGACGAACCTAAATTATTTAAATTGTGAAATTAATTATATTTGCCTTTACTATAACTGGATATATTTTTGATCTGCATCACCTCCTGAGTCGAATTTCGTGTGTCCGTCTGTCTGTCTGTCGACACGATTACAGCCGTAATTTCAAAGCTATCGTGATGAAATTCAAAATATAAGCTTCTTTTTAAAAAATTAAGATCAAGTTCGAAAATGAGCCAAATCGGATAAAAACCACGCCTTCCTCCCATATAGAGTGACTTCATTTTTACAGTAAAATCTCTTAAAAATCCACAAAAATTAAAGAAATGTCTTCAATTTTTGCACGTAAGCTTTAATCTTCAATATACAGTTACTCACAAAACCGATCACGCTTTAAGCATATATAATTTTAGTTGTACAATTTTTAAATCAATGTTTATTTTTAAATTTTATTCAGTATTTATTTGAATTAATATAACAATTAAAAAATAAATAAAACGATTATTCATTACATATTAACTACTTATTGAAATAGAAAAATAAAAAAACATAATTAACTCCCTTGATCACTTTTGTGACTTTGGCAAAAACACTTCCTCTTCTTAATTAATATTTCGTGTATCCACCTTTTGCATCGATGATGGCCCCAATTCTTCTCGGCATACTTTCCACAAGATTTCTGCAAACTTCTGCTGGAATATCTTCCCATGCAACCCTAACTTTTGACCACAGCTCCTCCAAACTTCCGGTCTCCCCAGTAACTGACCTCTTCAATACCCCCCATAGATGTTCTATGGGGTTGAGGTCTGGAGACTGTGGCGGCCACATAAGAGTTGAGATATTATTATTTTTTAACCACTCTTTTGTAAGTTTAGCAGTGTGCTTCGGATCATTGTCTTGCTGGAAGACAACGTCCGAGGCATTCACGCCAAATTTTTCCACCGATGCTGTGAGTTCTGAACGCAAGATATCGACATATGACGATGAAGTCATTTTACCTAATATTTTATAAACGGTTCCAACACCACAGGCCATCATGCAGCCCCATATCATTATAGACCCTCCTCCAAACTTAAGAGTTGGCTTTACATGCCATGGCTGCAGCTTCTCACCAGGTGTTTTCCATACCCACTCACGACCGTCAGAGCCTAAACGATTAATTTTGGACTCGTCAGACCAAATAACTTTAGCCCAATCTTTAACAGTCCATTGGGAGTACTTTTTTGCAAATTCTAGGCGTAGTTTCATGTGCCGGGCTGACAGCAGGGGCTTCTTTACTTTTGCTCTTCCTCTTAAACCAGCGCTGCGCAAGACTCTGCGAACAGTTTCAGCTGATACGCTAATATTTAGTTCGGAATTGATAGAGCGTTTGATTTCAACCGCATTTTTATATTTTTGGCTCCTCAAATCCCGTACAATTTTCCTTTCATCAGCCACAGAAAAAATTTTTGGCCGACCGCCTTGATTTTTGGTAGGAAGATTGTGTAATTTTTGGCGTATTTTACTAATCAAACCTGTTGATACGCCTGTTAAGGATGAAATCCGCCGATGAGACTCACCGTTTCTTAAAAATTCTTCAATTTTTTTAAGATTCTCTCCATCAATTGGCTTGTTATTAGCACCCATTTTATACCACTAATAAAATTATAAAATTAATTATTTTTTTTTAGCTCTTGTATTAGAATACCTTTTATTAAAGTTTTAAATAAAATATTTTAATAATATGTTATTTGCTTTTTAAACACAAAACTTTTTCTTTTTAAATGTTCTGTTGTGCACTCAACTCACAAAACTGATCATGCTAACAAGTTGCATTATTTCCAAAAGCACAAAAAAGTAAGAGACAAACTCATCAAAACATGTTAAACTGTTAGATAGATACCGTTACAATTATAAAACAAATATTTTGTGTTGTTATTTTAATGCACACAAGAATTACAGACTTAGAAATATACATAAATCAAAAGCGTGATCAGTTCTGTGAGTAACTGTAAATCGTGACTATGAAATTTGGAAAAATCGGATGAAAACCACGTCTACCTCCCATACAAAATGGCTTTATATTAACCGTAAAATCTCTTAAAAAGCTGCTCAAATTAAAGAAAGGTCTTGAAATTGTCCACATAGGCTTTGATATTTAATGTAGACCATTACTATGATATTTGACAAAATCGGATGAAAACCACGCCTACCTCCCGTACAAATTGGCTTTATTTAAAACGTAAAATCTCTTAAAAACCCACAAAAATTAAAGAAATGGCTACAAATTTTGCACATGAGCTTTGACATATAATATGAATTATCTCTATAATATTTGGCAAAATCGAATTGAAGCCACGCCTACCGTCATCAAAATAGAAAAACTTTCGTTTTCCAAACTTTACCCACATCGTTTATCCAACACATACCAAATTTTGCTCATATATTCTATGTACACATATGTATGGTGTAATGTGAAGGCCTTAGACTTGGAAATTGGGCGTGGCATCTTACTTTTAAACGAACTTCTTCAACACCGTGTGTCAGACATCAACAAAATTTTGCACATATTATCCTTGGTAATTTGAGCAATCTTGCGAGTAAGTTTATAAAATTGGGCGGTCCTAGGCGGGGGGCGTGGCACTTTATTTTTAAACTACCTTCATCTACACCTTTTGTCCGGTTTCAACCAAATTTCTTACATATATTCTTGAGCATAATGAGAAGTTTTAAGCCCACAAAAGTGGGTGGGATTGGACAAGGGGCGTGTCAATTGAACTCTAATCGAACTCCCTCTGCACCGTTTGTTCGACTTAAACCAAATTTTGCACACATAATATTTGGCATAAGGATCAGTGTTTAGTTTATAAAAGTGGGCGGTACTATACCGGAGGCGTGGCACTTTATTTTTAATCTTTTTTCATCTATACCGTTTCTCCGATTTCAACCAAATTTTGTACAATGTTCTTTAATATAATGAGAAGTTATAAGCTTAAAAAAGTGGGTGGGATTGGACAAGGGGCGTGTCAGTTTTAATTTAATCTTTACAGAAGAGTTCGAATATACCTCAATACGGCCGCGAGGGGGTATTTTAGCTTCAGTACCTTGCCGAAGCTCCATTCCTTACTAGTTTTTTTTTTTTTTTTTGGTAAATATGTGGGGGAGTCAAAAATCAATTGACTCATCCAAAGGTATGCGATTGCCACTCTCGGCAGATTAGATGAGTTATCGCCAGTTGGACGGTATTTTCTATATTTGACTATTTTTTGTTGATATGAGGGAAATTTCGGTATATTTCGAAATAGATCGAATCGCCTTGGAACACCGGAACTTGCCTTTAAATTTCGGAATGATTCCGATTTTTCGGAACGGTTGGTCACACTATGTATGGCTCATCAATCGCCACTTTGCACGACGTCACTTTCCAACTTCTCTAAATTTCAAATTCAGAATACATCTTAGTTATTTATAATATATGAATATTATGCAATGAATTCATTTTTTTATATTATTACTATTTAGATTACGTCATTTTATATGGGAAGTAGGCGTGGTTTTCCTCCGATTTGGCTCATATTTTAACTTGATCTTTAGATTTTAGATTCAAGCTTAAATATCGAATTTCATGACGATATCTTCAAAATTACGACTGCATTCATGTCGCCAAATGGACAAACGGATGGAGGGACATAACTTTTCTTTCTTTTTGGACCCATTCTAACTAAAAACAAAAATTCTAAAAATCTCTCCGACTTCTAGGTGAATTAGTCTTCATTTTTTTGTAATTTCAGCCCACTGTGCGTCGATCCCGTCGTTAAGATATGTAGTTAAAACCTCTTTTGAATCCCTTTTAAAATTACCAATGTCCACACAAATCTTTACAGATTTCAACTGATTCCTACAGGTTGCATTTTAAGCGATACCACTAAGAACCAGATTGGTCTATATGAAACACGAAGGAGGCAACCGGATTAACCTTAACCTTAATATTTCCAAATGCCAGTGCTTTTCTCTGTTTAGGACGTGTATACCTTAAGTCAGTACATATTTCATCAAATTGTTTGTCCTACAACGTGTTATCTCTAAAAAATATCTTGATGTCGATCTAGATCGATGCCTAAGTTCCCACTACATTGTTTCGAAAGATCCCATGCTCAGTTTAATTAAAAGAAATTCTAAAACCGATTCTGACCACTATACTCTCAAATCTTTATATAATTCATTAATGAGGCCTCAACCCTTGAAAGAACTTTGACGAGCTCTTTATAAATAATCATGTTGTGCGAGTTACGTAGTTTGCTATTTATAAATTAATTCCCGTTCCTAAAGTTTTAGTTCAATTTACCAGTTTTACAAGTTTTAGTAAGAGAAGCGTTCCCGCAATCGAGAGAGTACAAAAAACTTCTCCTCCCTGTCAAAAGTTGAAAGTTCTTGTTCGAGAAACTTCTTCTGGCAAAAATGGTAAAAAAGTGTGAAACTGCTTAAAATCAGCTGTTTACAAGAAATTGCAAAACATCAAAAGTTCTTTGAAATAAATAAAAACCATTGGAATACGAACCAAAAACTTGGTAAATTGTGTAAAAACAATATTTATGTTGTCTGCACTACCGATGCTCCACATCAAGCTAGTGCTGCAGGTGATCCAAACAAATACATTTGGTACAAACAATTTGACCAGTTTTAAGAATTATCGAGCGAATCTGAAGATGATAAGCTGATGGAATTTTTTTGGGACCAAACCGAACTGTTACATTTTTTATAAATGCAATTAATATAACAATTTTTCTTGATTTTGACAAACGATTTTATTTGACAGTTTACATAATTTTAGTCTGAAAAGCGCTCCCGTACTTTTTTGTGTTTTCTTATATTTTTGAGAGATTTTCTTAGTTTCACGTTTATAACAGTTTTTAGTCCAAAAAGTACGGGAACAGACCTATTAATTTCATTGATTTTAACAGTTCGGATAGGCGGTGTTCATACGTCAGTCAAATGATTGAATCAATCAAAATTTGTTGTTGCTTTCCTATTTAAAAAAAAAAATTAACTTTATCTCAGAGCGAAAATGAACTCCAAAATCTTCTCTCGTCAGTTGATTGAGCTCCAGACCTGCATCAATCAGTCAAAAGGTTGCATTCTTTTACTTGTCTGTTTTTTAGTAGGCAATTATCTCAAGAAAAGTAGTTAACTGGAAACAAACGTGGTTTTTTTAAGAGAAAAAGGGGTAATCTGAAACCCATGCGAACTTGTTTCTTCAGTTCATGCCATAATTTCATTAATTCTATTATTTTTTTTATGACGTGCATCCGATGGTCATCCAAATAGGTATAATTTCTGGCGTATTGATTTCCTATTGTGATCAATTTTAATCCTAAAAGATCAACTATATTTCCGCTATTGTTTTCCATTTTCTAAAATTTGCATGCACACATAGCAACTCAAATAAAGAATAACCCAAATAAAGTGATGCACACAGCACGATATGAATTCACAAAATAGTAGGTAGCAGAAAAGTAACAAATGCCTGCGTCGGAGCTTCAATAAAAAAATTGTGTGTGAGCAAGCGTCAATCAAAATTTTCAGAGAGAGTAAAAGAGAATAAAAAATCGCGATATACTTCAATCATTTGACTGACGTGTGAACACCTACTATATGAACATGATCAACCATGCATCTACCTTCTCTTATTTTACCATGCATTTACCTGCTCTTATTTTATGATGATAAGAGATATCAATTCATTGAATATCATATATTTGAAAAATTTAAAAACAAGTTTAGAATAGAAAGTTGTTAAAAGTAGCTTATAGAGAAGAGCTTAAGACGTCACAAATACATGTCAAATAGGGTTTTATTAAAGTTTTATTAAAATATGCAATTGTCATTGCATTGGCTAAAAATACCCAAATGTTTGCATAGTATAAACCTTAATCGATCTGCTATAGCCAAGTTAGAATTGAAGTGTCAAGGCACTATTCTGATGTTATATAGCTAGAAAATATTACCGATGAGACTTAATAGTGGTGAGACTAATATTCACTTTTGCGGTTTGGTTTGTAGACTCTACCAAGAAGAATCTTACTCAAACTATCTGTAAAACTCAGAAACAAATCTACAATAGTACTTGCAGTACAGTACATTCAAAACATTCAAAACAATATCTAAGACATACCCAAATTTTCGATGCGTCTGTTTACAGCTGGTGCACGTCTTATTATCATTTCTTTAAAAACAGCTAAATCTCTTAATAAATTAGCCATATTTTTTGTATGATATTGAGGAACTATATTCTCCACAATAGTTTTAAGTAACCAAAAAGACTTTTCCTCATCATCGGTGACAATAATTAAAAGTCCTGCAAAAAAAAAATGCCAAAAATTAAAAAATATTTAAGCTAAGTAAGACAATACTTACCAGCAATATAATTAAGTCCCTGACAGTAGCCAATTTCACGGTTATGATGCGCATATGCAATGAGAATATTGTACAATTTCTCTTTTTTTGTATCAAAGAAAATATTGTCCGGAAATGTACGAGGTAGATCAATTAGGATTGAATCGCTGATTTCTTTTTCATACTCGCCATTTAATAAACTACGATAGAGATCGGGTGAACGCTGTTGCAGCTTGAAAGCACCGGATATTTTCATCCAAACATCGGGACGGTATGGACCTAATATGAAGAAAATAAAAAGCATAGAAATTAGCTTCAAGCTGTAAGAATAAAAATGCATTTTGACCCACCTGGTATGCCTTTTCGTATGTAACGTTTTAACTTGGCATCTATAATTGTGAGATCTGTATTCTGACGCAGCAATGCTTCCCATTTCATGCGTCGTTTTGTCAGTGTCTTTAAGTAACTGGACATGAACTTTTCATATGTCTTATAATCAAAATTTTGAGCACGTTTAAAGCCATATTCGTCAACATCGCTGTAAAGTAAGTGGAGAATATTTTATTCACATAAATGTGTGTGTGTGTTAAGTTATGCATGTAGCTTGTTATAAACAAATTTTTTTTTAATTGCTATTAAAAAGCACGAATTTATGTATGACTAATGTTCTTATTTCACTGAAATTTATAAACAAAAACAAATGCTACAAATTTTAATTTATTTTTTTATTTTTTATTATATTTAATATAGCCAATTTCAACATTTTAAATAACCATTTCACTGCCAATGCATGTTTTCTTGACCAAGTTTGTAAAAATTTATTGCAAGAAATTTTTACATTTTAAAGGTTCCCATTTTTTATAATTCTGTAGCCAGCTTTAATAACATGCAGATAAGTTTTAAAAAAAAACATCGTTTAACATAACCATGAGCAATCTTAGTGTAGGCTTCTCAAAGTTAGTTAATCTTCCAAATCATTTTCAAGGACTAACATAAATTGGCGCCTCCAAAATTTAAGGCATACATGCATAAACAAAACTAAAGCTACTGCAGTATGTGTGTATACGTCAATTCATTCATACAAATCAGTACTACCCACATACAGATATATGCATTTTAAGCGTAGGATTAAGGAATGTGTAAATGTTGTCAATTCTTACCTGAACTTGGATCTGGATGTATCTTCCATGGAAATTGATATGAACTTGTGGGCAGTGACAGTGGCAGCAGCGTAGATTGCTACGCTCACTTTATCAGCGTTCGATTAGCTAGATAGTCACCCGTGGGACAATTTTTTTTAATGGGCGTAGTGCCTCTAGTTCGCACGTACCACTTACTTTGGCATTGTTTGTTTAGAAGGTGGCTAATTTTAGTGCTATGGCACAGCTCTATTGATGACTGCAGTTGCTAATTTGCTGCCGTTGCAGTTTATCGCACTGAAATCCTTGCTAACCAATACTTATGCATGAATTGAAGTCCTTCGCCTCGCGTTTATATCAAATCGTTAACACCTTAATCTAGTTGCTGACCTATTACATTGAATTATTATTAGCGGAAACGTTCTTTATGTTATACCAAAACCAAGTTCACTTCAAAGTTTGTATTCGCGATGAAAAAACGATACTGGCAACAAAAGCAACAAAGCCAATCACTGACAGCAATAATAGTTGTGTTGTATTACAGCCTTGTGAAGAAGGGCGCTAAATTGTACTGGGCTGATAAGCAGCAGTAGCAGCACCATCAGCAGCAGCAGCGATTAACGTACGTTTTTTTATCTAGCGCTGGTCGGGCACTATTTGTGGGTTGTATGCTTGCTGGGCGTCGAATAAGTGGGTGTCAGCCGCAAAAGCAATGAACTGCTTTGCCTTTTTTATTCTTCACTACACACAGTCACTATCACATGCAGCAAGTGAATAAAATACAAATGATAATGCAATGCACGAGCTTTAACTGCACACCTGCAATCATAATTTTTTCATAATCATTGTTTTTATATTTTTTTTATTTTTCTTTTTTCGCGCCCACAACAATACACTTTTGTGGAGAAGCAAACTACAATAGAGCGAGAAAAGCAACAAAACAGCACAGCTGATTTTGACATTTTTGCAGAAAATAAAAGAAAGTATTTGTAGATGAAAATAGTAGTAGAAAAAGTAATTAAATTATGATACGTCAAAGTCACCTAATAGGAAAATTTTTCTTCCATGAGCCTGTATCACTCCTGTTCTGTCTTTAATGAATTTAACAACAATTTTAAACATTTCAACGAAGTTTTTGAAGATTACTATTTCCATTTTTTATATGCCGATGTTGCAGCAAATTCTTTCAATATTTCTTTCAGTTTTCTTATATTATCTTTTGTTGCGCTGTTTTGCCGCCTATACACAATAAAAAAATTGTACAGAATTTTTATACCGATCGGTGTTCAAGTAAGTCCTTCACCTTTCATTGGTTATAAACACTGTGTCAAAGTGATAGAATTTTTTATCCGAAATGGCATATTTTTTGCACACAGAAATCGGTGTAAGCAAGCAAATATGTATATAGTGTTTATTTAGAACACCTAAAATTATAATTTTTTATTCGAAAAGATTTTATTTTACAATTTTTATTTATTCAAATGGATAAAAGAATTTAATACCAAATAAAATTGCAAGCATTCTGAAAATCGATTCCCACTAATTCCGCTTTGAACTGGTTTTTTATTTTATTATATGTTTTTTTTTATACTAAATGTTTTTAGTTTAATAACTACAATTGCTTTACTTTTAATAAAATAAAATACACCAAACTACGATACAATTCATAAAGTAGACCTATCTTTCCAACTACTTTTAACAAAATAGGATTCCCATTTGTTCCTAATTACTTTTTCTCAAGTAAAACAACGTGTCGAAATAATCATTTTTTTTTTAATTCACAATCAGCTTATTAACTCCGAGTAAATTATAAATGAATACAGTCAATTTAAATTTTAATAAAATCGAATGAAAAAAAGTTCTAATGTCGATTTTAAGAAATTATTTCGGATATATTTTAGTATGTAGTTTTAAGAAACAACGAATTTGGCCTTGCTGTTTTACTTTGGTAGGGACGATTCTTATTACGCTTTCTTCTCAGCTCTCACTTCCATGTACAGAAAATTGGTGAAAAAATTGTAATATGGGCATGTCTACGATCGGAATATTATCGAAATGTCACCATAGCAGTAATTCATTCATAAAAATTACATCAATTATAGCTAAAGTTCGACATCAAACGTAGTCAAATGTAAACGCCAATCACTGGATGAACATTTTAGTATTTAATTTTCTGTGTGATAAATTTTTCTCTCTTAGAATGTAGAGTTTTAAAATTTTGATCAGAAGCCCTATTCTCTAACTCTGAGAAATCAGTGTGCACAAAATTTTGTGTGAAAGAAGAATTAGTGAAAGAAGTAGAAGTATTTCCTACTTTTGATGAAAGTGATAGCAAATCGTGCTTATGTCTTTTCCATTTCTTTTTGTACTTCTTGCAACAATCCTGGAACTATTATTTTATTTCTTCATAATTAATTTATTTTAAATATAAAATAATATAAATATATTATAAATATATTTTCATAATTATTTATTTTAGACGGCATTGCTATTATTTTTTTTTAACCTCAATTTAATAAATCAACCAATGAATAAATTTTGAGATTCAACATCGAATCATCGATTAAATTTTTTAATTTAAACTTTGAATAATGTAACTTTAAAATTGATGCACTATCATCATTCAACTTTCACTGTCATCATTTTGCGTGAAATGTGTAAATTCGCCTTCAGAACGTTTTTCGTCTCTGAAGGCGATGGCAAACCTCAGGGAGCAATAACAATTAATACTAAAGTAATATAATTGCATGAGCTGCGTGTTTTCCACCAACCAAATCCGATTTGCATACAAAACAAAATCCATTTCTTTATATGATCACGATTCCATTTCGCTGTGAAATTGATTTTTAACACTGCAAATCGTAATCCAAGTTCGATTCAGACGTTGGAGAAAACGAGGCTGCTTTTTTAATTATCCTTGATATGACCTATTACAGAGTGCAAAGTGATATTATAAATGTTTTGGTCATATACCTCTACTGAAAGAAGTTGTACTTTGGATAAAATTCGAGACACAGATGAAAAAAAAACTTGCGATTACAAACGATAAAATTTATAACTTGAATTGAGTTAATGGAAATATTGCAAAATCATGATGATTTCAATGATTTAAATTAGTATGATTTAAATTGTATATAATTATACTCCATACATTAGCTGAATTTTTTCAATATCATAAATCGATTTGCGTACAAAAGAAAGTCCAGGTATTCATACGTTTACTGTGTCCAGCAAAATTTTATATGTTAATGAATATTTTTTGCAAAAAAATAAAAGGTTGTTAAATTATTGACAACAACAAATTATTGTTAAACTAATTCCTTTAACTTTTCAAGTCTCCTGTCATTCAATATTCAAAACGTTCTACTACCCCAGCAACTGTCCCGTGAACTGTCTGCAAAAAAAGTTAAGGCATTTGTACATGTAAATACATGTACAAAATTTTGACAGATGCCCCACACCCGCAGCCGCAGTCAATGTGTCTACGCTATTATGCTTTGCACAGGTCCGTTTACTTTTCTAGCTTTTCTAGCTAGTTGTTTACTTTTCTGTTGTTTTGATTTTCTAGCTACGAACAATAATTTTTTACGATCATGACATCTTGCTAGTACAAGTTTCTATCTTGAATCTTTTGTCAGTGCTAGTTTGTTTTTTGAATCTTTATTGATTGTTTTGTTTCGATTGTTTGGTGCGATTTGTGCATCACAGAGTCATGAAATATAATTTTTACATATTTAATTTTTATTTTGTACACCACAAACAGAAAAATAAAAAAAAAATGCTATTCTCAATAAATGATTTGACAAACAGCTTGAAGCATAACACAATTAACAAGGTGGCAGTAGCAGCAGCTAGCCTTTTGTTTACGAACGGCAAATATTTATGTCATTTCGAAGCCCGAGTAAAATAAGATCGTATGTTACATTGCGATGGTTTTGGGAAATCACAATCACAGTTTAGAATTGAATTACTCAATAATTTGACGGTTAATTTTATTCTAACTCGCAAATATTGTAAACTATGAGTTTACAAATCGTTAACTTCACAAATTGAATTATTAAAGCTTAAATTTAAATTTAAAAAAATTTAAAAGACCTTAAATTTTATTTATCAGCTTAAATATTGGATAAAAATGTCCTTTTGAACTTACATCCTTACAACGATCACATAAAACATTATTTTACTGAACCCAAATAAATCTGAATTTTTACGAAAAAAATTGTCGTATATTACAGTTCCTCGCACATACGACAAAATTTTATTCAAACGATAACTTAGGTCTTTTCTACACGGACCAATTGAGAAACAACGCAACATCAACAAATGTTGCTAGCCCATCTAAGTATACTGAAAGTATAAGTTTTATGCAACACAGCTTGCTACAATTTATATCAGCGACTTGTGTTTTTATTGATAACTTAAATTAATTGTGTGGTACTTCAAAGCAAGAAAATTATTAAATAAATTCAGAACTAGTAAGGAATGGAGCTTCGGCAGGGTACCGAAGCTAAAATACCCCCCGCAGCCATATTGAAGTATATTCGAAGTCTTAAGCCACGACATACACGATGATATTCAGTTATATATATTACTTTGTATGGGAGGAAGGCGCGATTTTGATCCAATTTTTCTATGTATCATAGGGATGGTTGATATTATATATCAAAGCTAATGTGCAAAATTTCAAAACAATTCATAAATTTTTGTGGAATTTTAAGAGATTTTAAGTTTAAAATAAAGCCACTTTGTATGGGAAGTGGGCGTGGTTTTCATCTGATTTTGCCATATATCATGCAGATGGTTTATATGAAATATCAAAGTTTGTGTGCAAAATTTTAAAACATTTCTTTACTTTTTGCAGATTTTGAAGAGATTTTACGTTTAAAATAAAGCCAATTTGTATGGGAGGTAGGCGTGGTTTCCATCCGATTTATCCAAATTTTATAGCCAGGATTAAGACTGAAATTACATGCCAAATTTCAAGGCAATTCTTTAATTTTTGTGGCTGTTAAAGACATATTACGGTTAGTATGTATAAAGTCACTTTGTATGAGAAGTAGGCGTGGTTTTCATCTGATTTGTCCCATTTTCGAACTTGATCTTCCTTATTTAAAAACAAACTTATATTTTGAATTTCATCGCGAGAGGTTTAAAATTACGGCTGTAATCGTGTCGACAGACGGACAGACAGACGGACACACGGAAATGGCCTCAGTAGGTGATGCTGATCAAAAATATATATATTTTTCTATACCTGCCACGCCTCTTTCTTGGCGTTACAAACGGAATGACAAAGTTAATATACCCCTTACGCAGTACTCGTTGGGGTATAAAAATTGTGATTTATGTTTTTTATTTTGCATACAGGAAACAGCAATGACCGAGTATTTCAAAATATAAAGCTTGTACAAAAAGTAGAGAAATATCCCTGCTTATTTAATTAAAACCTGCAATAAGAAATCAGTGTTGCGTTGTGCGGGACTTACTGATCTGAAAGCATACGTTGCAATAATTTTTGGAATTGCAATAGCTTGGAACTTTCCAAGCAGTTGTGTTGAAGTTGGATTACTTTTTAGTTTCTCCATGTGAAAAAGGCCTAAGTGTCAGAAATGACAATTTTTTACTCAATATCTCGAAAACTTAAATAGATATTAAAAAAATGGATGATCGGATGAATACCCTATTGTATTCTTTGTAAATTTCATTGTGTATATGATCAGCTGATCGTAAAATCCTTTATACTCAACATCGAGAATGTTACCGGCTGCTATGTAAGTTTATTTAAGCAATTTAATATTATTATTGCTTTGTTGAAATTTGTTCATTATTTTGTAGGCATTTCAACTGATATTTTCAAACAAATGTATATACACAAACTAATCGATTTTTATAAATTCAAGACTTTAGTGAAGTTTCGCTCACAATAAGCTGTAAATATTGTAAATTTTGTAAAATTTATCACAAATACATCCTACCGTGACTATCACTTTTGTATTAAACAAAAACTCCAATCCTATAATTAGTTCTAGTACATTACTTAAGTAAAAATTGCAACCCTGAATCACTGAATCAAATTGAAAAAAGGAGTGTTTGTTGACGTCTGTCAAAAGTTATGCAATGACATTTCGGCTGGGTAAATTTTTTCTGATTTTTCAACAAAATAGTCTTATATTTTCCTAAAAATATAGTTCTATCTATTTTTACAGACTGCTGAAGAGATCGTGACAGTATTTTCCAGTCACACATAATATATATTTGCATTTTCTTAACAAATCCGATCGGAACATAAAAAATGTTCAGAAAAATCATAGTCCTTACACCCACACCGCTCCTAGCTGCGATGGTGGTCAAGCAGGGAGCAGCTGACAACAAAGTGTCCACAGTGGAGACGGAAGAGATGGAACGTTTTATGTGCAAACCAAGTGATCTGCCTGTGTATGCGCCGCTGCATGCAAGCAAAATGTAAGCATGTACCATGAATAAAAGGAAATCTTTGAAACCTTATGCATTTAAATTAGGTCAAAACGTGAAGTACATCCACCAAAGAATTCAGCGGCCCGAGAAGTTATCGAAAGTGGTATACGTGTTGTGCGCACCGAAGTGCAGTCGGGAGTCAGCTTGGTATCGGAACAAAAGAAGATACTGAACAACTACATCGAAACAGGTGTAGCGCATACTCATGGTAAGTGAGATAAATTCAAAGTCAGCGATTTAATAAAAGCAACATTTTAATTGCAGCCACAATTGATACCTTAAGGGAACCTAACAACACTATGCATCGTGCTGGCGCCATTGCTGTAGGCGGCTTAACTGGCTTTATATTTGCCGTACGCGGTGGCTTTATAAAGAAAGTGCTGTACACAGCTACTGGTGCCGGTGCGATCGCCTCGCTGTGCTATCCACAACAGGCTGAAGACTATGCAAGAGAAGCGCTGCTGAGTTCCAGAAAAGGTTTTGCCATTGCATATAATTTCATCAAAGGTGTTAAGCCTGGCGATGAACCGATACCAGTAGAGCCTATAAATAAATTTCCAACATCTGTACAGGATGTAAAGTTTATGTTGTGGGATTTGTATGATGAGGCCAAGGATGCGGTTTTCTCTAAAAAGAAGTAATGATTGTTGAAGATCTTGTAAGGATGCAAAATCAAGTGAAGCGTTAAATTTAACAAAAAAGAAAATAACGAAAACAAAAATCATCTATATATTTATGTATATGAAAAGAATTGTGACGATTTTTTTAAAGAAATGCAATAAATTATGTACGAAGTGGAAAAATTTACTTTGCGGCTTATTTGACAGTAATACATAATGAAGCTAAACAAATTCAAAGTACTACCAAATATAATATAATAATAGAAAAATAAAGTGTTTGTCGAATATACATCAACAAATTCCATGACCCAAAGATAATATAATATAAATTATATATCGCTACCTTAATATAGAAAGGCCCTATCTCAAAAGGCCCTAAGTCAATAGGAGAAGGAGAAAACTTAATAAAAAATGAAGTTCTGTAGTTTCGAATTTTTTGTAAACAAATTTTTTTATTAAAAACTATAAGTGATGTAGCGATGTTAAAATTCTTTTTACTGTAGAAATTGCAGAACTTTGTGTTTTATGAAGTTTTTTTCTTCTCCTATAATGTAAAAAAAATTGAGTTAGGACCTTTCTATATTAAGGTAACGATATAAAGAATAATATAAATTCTTTCATTTTATATAAATACTCAACAAATTTCAACAATTTTTAATGATTTCAATTTGAATTACTTCAATACATTCCTCAGACGGAAATAAGTTCAGTGAAAAAGAGGAAAATTTTATTCAATATATTAACAAATAGCAATATTGGTTAAGTAAAATTAAAGAACAAATATGATATCAAAATATATTTATTAACTTCATTCATTAGGTATAATTTTAATTTAAATACTTGAACTTTGCTCCAACTTTGGATCCAACTTATATATGTATATTACAACATATTCTTATGAGAATATTTCGAGTAAATTAGCTTAGCTGTTGTCTCCTTAATAATTCCAATACTTTTAATTGCCATGTCGCCATGTAGAATTAAAATTCTTATATTTTAATATGCTTTTGAATTCATTCATTACGTCCTAACGTTAACTGCTAAAGTTTGCTCTATAATTTTTCAGCAAAAGCGAACGCATCAACGCACTGTTGTATCAGCTTCCAGCATTAAAAGAAAGAGTGAAATAGCAGCAACATCAATGTTTAGTCAACTCCCTTCAATTAGCACATGTTAAAGGGAGATCTCATGAGTATTTGACGTTAATTAACTTGCACTCGAAAAAAATGTTTAATGGAGTTGCTGGAATATTTTACTCTGTCTGCTGTGTAGATGATTCGCCATTCGAGTAGAAGAAATAGACGACGACTTGTGTGAACTGTTTGTGCGGGTTAAAGCAAAAGTGCAGCAACTGAAAAAGGAAGAAAAAAAGTGCAAAGCAGCGGAAAAAAAATCAAGAATTCCTGACTGACTGCCCGCTTGTGTCTTTTGTGTACAGCAGCAATGAAATTAATTCAAAATAAGGCAAAAAATAAAAAATTACAAGTGCCACTCCTTTAGCAGAAATTTTCGTGGATTGCGTGCGTTGTCTGACAAAGTGATCAAAATAGGAGTTAATTTAAAACAAGCTAAACGTATTAAAAACGAAAAAAACACGAAATAAAGTGAACAGGGAAAAAAGAAAATTAATTACTAGTGAATGTAAAGTTTATGAATAAAATATAAGTTGCTAGTGTAACCTTTGTTTCCAGCAACAACAACATCAACACTAGCGTAGACTGACAAAATAGAAAAAAAAAAAATCAAAAGTAAAAAACCTTCTGGTGGCAGGGGTCGTATGACTCATCCCAAATGCATTCTGTGTATCGTCTGTCTTCCAACGTCTATCAGTGACTAAATCAAACTAATTGTCTTCATTAACCTCAAGCGCCTTTACAAAAACAACCACAGCAATGACCAGTTTTACGAGCCTCAAAGGTTGGTTCCGCAAAAAGGAACCCATCTCTGAAATAGGTAATCCCACCAACTTCCAGCGTCATTTTCATGTTTCCAAAAATCAAGTCACTGGCGATCTTGAGGGTCTACCTGCGCCCTGGGTGCGTCTTATGAATGCACAAATCACACAAGATGAGCAGGACAAGAATCCAGATGCCGCCTATCAAGCCGTCAAATACTATAACTACTCCATAAAGAAGCGTGACAACGATGTGTTCAAGCCATTCATTACCGAAGAAGCCATACACGAGGAGTCCAAGGAAATCGACAACTATGTTAATTTCAAAAACAAACACAAGTCGCAAGATTTGGAAAAATCTGACGATGAATGCTACAGCAGCACCGGTGAGACGTCCAGCTCCAGCGGCAGCAGCAATAGCAGCAGTCTTAATGACAGCCAGCAAGCCATACGTTTGACGGGATTGAACGAGGTCATTGAGGAGCTTGAGGCGAAACAACAGCATCGCCAGCCTGGTGATGAACGTGAAACACTGAAACCAGACAGCCAGACTGGTTTCAGTGCCGCCGATGTGCCGCCACCTTTGCCCGCAAAGAAGCCAAATACATTGCCACCAAGACCACAGATAAAGCCAAAGCCCAGAGGAGTTACGAATAAATTCTCGCGCGGTGTTTCAAATTTGACCACCATGGATGAAGATGCCACCAATGCTAATGAATTCCACAAGCTTAACAGCGACACCATTATCATTAAGCCAAAAGAGTCACCGGAAGGTGAGGGGGATGGCGATGAAAGCATATTGCGCCGCTCCAAAGAGAAGCGTGCGCAAAAAACCGATGCCGAGGTCTATGAGGAACTCCGCCACATCTGCAATCTGGACGATCCGCGCGAGCGCTACAAGACCATCCAAGAAGTCGGCAAGGGTGCTTCGGGCATTGTTTTTATTGCTGCTGATAACCAAACTGGCACTCAAGTGGCTGTTAAGACTATAGATCTTAAGAATCAGTCCTCCAAGGACCTCATACTCACTGAGATACGCGTGCTAAAGGATTTCAATCACAAGAATTTGGTGAATTTTCTGGATGCATATCTTCTCGAACCCGAAGATCAGCTTTGGGTTATAATGGAGTACATGGACGGTGGTCCACTGACCGACGTCGTCACCGAAACTGTCATGAAGGAGCGCCAGATTGCGTGCGTCTGCCGTGAGGTGCTTTATGCCATTAGTTTCTTACATTCCAAGGGCATCATACATCGCGATATCAAGTCTGACAACGTGCTGCTGGGCATGGACGGCTGTGTCAAGGTCACTGACTTTGGTTTCTGCGCCAACATCGAGGGTGACGAGAAACGTCAGACTATGGTGGGCACACCCTATTGGATGGCGCCTGAGGTGGTTACACGCAAAAAGTACGGCAAGAAGGTGGACATTTGGTCCATTGGTATCATGGCCATTGAGATGATTGAGGGACAGCCGCCATACCTTTATGAGACACCTTTGCGTGCACTCTATTTAATTGCCGCCAATGGACGGCCCGATGTTAAGAGCTGGGATAAACTATCGCCCAATCTGCAAGACTTTCTAGACTGCTGTCTGCAGGTGGAGGTGGACAAACGTTCCACATCCGATGACCTGCTGCAACATCCATTCCTCGATGACTGCAGCGAGGTCAAGGCGCTGGTGCCAAATATTAAAGCGGCAAAAAAGGTGCTACGGCGCATGGTGTAGGCCCACACAACAACAAAACAGTGCTGCTAAAATCGAGAACACAAACATTGGCTGCGTATGAACGACGTTGTACCCAAGACAAAACACATACATTGTACATATATATATATATATCAACTAGCTATAAAACATTCTAAACAGTAGATTTTGTCAAACTTAGCCTTAGCCGTTTATAAATTAGCATATTTGTTTTAATTTTTTGTTGTACTTTCTTTTAAATATGCCAAAATGTAACTTGTTTATATCGCGTATGTTTAAAACAAACGTACAGGGTGCTGTGCTAAGCGTCAACGGTTTTGTTTTTTTTTTTATTACTGGCAGTCAAAGGCGGAAGAGCAGCAACAACAGCAGCAGTAAAACTACTATTACAGCACAAATCGCAGCGCGATTTGGATGAATTTTGAAAATATTTAAGGTGAGTCATAATACCTTTATATACATCTTAATTTATTATAGCATAGCATGGCATATAAATTTCTAACTCCACTTGAGCTTTGATAAAATGGTCTTTTCTAGGCGTCTTATCAGTTCAACTAATGGAACGTTCATTTGTTGCTTTGTGATAACTAGTTTTATACATAAGTGATAATTGGACAACGCATACTAGCACAGTTTAAAAAAAAAGATGTTATTTAAGCTAATCAAGATATCGCCGCACACTGTAAAGATTGACAGTTTTGTTTGACAAATAAATCATTCAAACATGTTCCAGATCTGTGCCATACGAAGCAACCTAAAAATCTTAAAACTTTTCTAGATTTCCTTTTTTTTCTCTTACATACCGATAATATTTGCCGGCTGTGAAGCAAGGCCATGCAACATACAGTAAATCGAAAAAGTTTTGCGTACTTCTTGAGTTGGAATACGCATGGTGGAATAATAATAAGGTGCTAGTGAGTTCTCTCCCAAAATGATAAACTTATGTTTATCCGCTCTTATTTATGTTATACCGCTCTTGTCAAAAACAGCTGATTTTGAGTTGAAATGAAAATTAATTTTGTTAAATTCGTGTTTTTTGTGCAAGTAAACAAGATTTTCAGCTGTTCACGCTATTATCAGTTGAGGCATTGAACATGGCATTCGATATGTTCTTGAAGCAGAAAAGAGAAAATTTGTAAAAAGTACGAAAGCTGGTTTTTTGCAAAAAGTTGCAACATTTATTCAAACGTCAAAAATATTTGTTTATTTCTTTTGTAAGAATTTTGGCCAAATGTTGAATCGAAAGAATAAATGTTTTAATGGCTGGCACTGTAATTTGACATTAGCTGTCAAAACAACCTCTTTCATATTCTTGCGAATCTCTGCTTTGCCAAAATTTGTGTAGCAGAAAATAGCAACGTTTGAAAAGGACTGGTTTTCTCATTTTCGCTCTCTTGTGAATTTTTTTCTTGCGTACGGCAACAGAAAATCGCAGAAAATAGCACAAATTCGGGCGAATATTCAAGTAAAGGCGAATTTACACGATTTACTATCATTGCTCACTTTGGATGAATCCTCCGATTTGAAAAGTGTAAATTGAGTTTCATCCTTCAAATGAAGATGATTGTTGTCCATGTTGAACAGTGAAAGAAGTAGAAGTCTTTCCCTACTACAACAATCCTGGAACTATTATTTTAATTCCGTTTTTTATTATTTTAGACGGCATTGCTATTATTATTTTTAACGTCATAAATCAATCAACGAATAAATTTTGACATTCAACATCGAATCATCCATCAAATTTTAAATTTAGACATTGAATAATCTAAATTTAAAATTGATTCACTGTCATCATTCAACGTTCACTGTCATTGTGTTGAGTGAAATGTGTCAATTCACCTTGAGGGAACAGACCTTATGTATTAAGATATTCACAACACAACTGAACATAAGAAGTTCGACCAAAGTCCCTTCAAGGGGAGCCCTCCGAGGGGAGCCCTTAGCGATTTGCTGGGAAGAGTCGCACATGAATCGCCAAGAAGGGTCGATTTGCGGATAGAAGAGTCGCAAACGAATCGCCAATAGAAGACCTTAAAGAAGAATAGAAGAATAAAGACCTTGAAACGCGTTCGTTACTCCTGAACGATAAGAAAATATTTTCAAATTTCAAGTTTTGTTTCACTTTGACGGTTTTTCAAAACCTGCCTCATATTCTAACCATATTCCATTTTCCAACCAGAATGAGAGAAAGAAGATTTTGAAAATTTTTCTTGTATCGCGCATTCATCGCTTGGACGATCAAAATGCGATCCATCTTCCGACGATTGCCGAAATGAGCATAGGGAGATTTTGAAAATTTTTCTTGAACATTTTCAAATGCTTGCAGGGAGTTATTATAAACTATTATAAATGAAAAAAGTAATGTCTCCTTTAGGGAGCCTTTAGGGGGCTGTTCATAAATTACGTAGCATGTTTTTGGTCAATTTTCGACTTCCTCCCCTATGTCACACTTCGTCACAAAGTCTTGAAAAGTTAAATTCAGAAGCGACATGGTTATCGAATTTAAACTTTAGCATTAAATATAAATCTTACTTACTTTCTTAGGAGGCGTTAATAGGACCGGCTGGTTGCTGTGCGTGCCTAACCGTGAAGGAAAGCTGGAAAACGCTGTACATATTATCATATGAAAAAAGCTCTAAGTGCGTATAGTGCCAGCTGAGCAGGCAGCTTGTTGTTGTTGTTGTTGCCATACAAACAAATATTTACTAACACATTTAAATGCTTAATGTCAAATGGTTGACCGCAAGGTTGATTTATAAGGTTGCCGCTGGGCTGATCGCACTCTCTTCTCAGTAATTGTCAAAACCAGCCAATGTTACGAATGACTACGAAAGAAAAACGGATGATAATAGAGAGCACTTGCAGATTTTCTATGAGCTGTCAACTTCGATTTGACAATTATGGGTACTCGCTCTCTCCCTTGCGACAACCTTATAAATCAACCTTGGTTGACCGTGTAAAATCCGGATTAGGGAAAATTTTTAGGAAGCCTGCGCTTTTGTATTGTATTTTCTTGCCCGCAAAAAATACGCACATAAAAATCATTATAAAGAAGCAACGAAGATAAATTCCTGTCAACTGTTGCATTCAGAAAAAAAAGGAAAATAGGGAAAAAAGTTAAATCAGCTGTTAAAGCAATTCGTCGATAAGCGCATGATACAATGATAAGGTAGGGCCATGATACTAAGTGCTCTCACGCGTCAACGAAGAGCGGATAATGAGAAGCAACATTTATGTCAAAACGACGAATTTCGTAGAAATTGCAAATGAAGAAAATATTTTATGTTTCCAAGTTGCAAACAGTGCGGTCGCAGGTGATATTATAAAAAAAGTGTAATAAAAACTATCAAATGTGAAAGAAGTCTTAAAATTGCAAAAAAAAAACTGTAACAGTTTTAACCTAAAAACAACTGCGAAACGTGAGCATAAAGAAATTCGCGATGAACAGCTGATTTTGACATCAATGTAGCTTTATTCTGCTTTCTACTTCATTCCTCTCCGAGTTTACCCTACCTTATAATTCTGCCATGGATAAGCGGCTGCAAGTGCGTTGCATCTGAAACAAAGAATCGAAGTTTAACAAAATCGAAGTGAAACAAAAATTTCGGAATAAAAACTCTTTTTGTTCACATTCAACAAAAAATTGTAGTAACTTTTGTCCTTTAAAAATTGGAAAAAGGCATTGTGCGCAATTAGTTACTCTTCGAGGCTGTAGTGGTTTTTTTATGTACCAATTTTCAGATTTAATAAATTCAGCCAAGTCGAAATGTGCTTTGTTGCTCATAATGATTTTATGTTTGAAATTTGGAAAAATAGAATAATAAATCCGCCTACCTCAATACAGAGTTACTTCATTAAAATAGCAAGTTCTTCGTACATTCCCCAAAAAATAACGTATTTACGTGATATGATATTTAAGACATAAGCTTTGATATTCCGTGGTGTCGCACGTGACGATCGTACGACTTTAACGAGTGAAAAAAGAATGGAAAATTTAACTTAAAAGTTTCTTATTTGGATTTTCCAATAGCTTACTAAGCACACTATACAAGGTGTAAAACCTAAGAGTTGTCAAAAGTTCGGCTCTTAGATAGAAGCCACCAAAAATTATACGTTACGTGACAAAGAATAGAAGTGGTTTTTGACTTGGATCACAAAATTAGTAAAATTGTGTAAGCTGGCAAGAGTTTTTGTATAAAACATTTTTTAGAAGAATTTGAAATAGTATAAGTTTATTTTCAAAGTAATCAAATTTAAAAACCTTTTCTCGTTTTTTTTTTTATTGGGCTTAGTATGAAACGTTACGTGACATGGCGTTACGTGACATTTTTTCCATTGTAATTCATTTGGGTAATTAAGTAATTAGATAATTCAGTAATTATGTGATTAAGTAAATAAAAAACAAATTTAATTTAGTCTGCCTCTCCTTGCCTCAACCATTTTTCATTATTTTTAGCCAATGTATTCCATTTTTACTAAAACAAAAACGTTTACGAAACATTTACAAAACAGTAACTAAACAGAAAAATTACATTTGTGAAACAGTGCAGACGTTTTGATCATCATGGTAAATGAATTTATATTTAAATTGTTTAAATCAATAAAATAAAAATGTTTCTCTAAGATAATATCATTAAATAATAAGTTTTTAATAACTTTTAATTTTCGTGTCACGGTGGACTTTTTGGCGGAAATGCTTATATTTTAAATATACGCTAAGTTTGATATTTGGAAAAATTTAAATGAAAAACGAGGCTGGGGTCTATTTTCACATTCTTTGGAGCTACAGGGTTAATTAATATTTCACGACTTTGATTCACGTTATTGTTTATAGCAGAAAAACTAACTTATGTACAGATCGCAATCACCTTTCTAACGGTATATCAACAAACGCAACCGATTTAACCATTACCGAGCTGTGCTCGTGTTAGGATAAAGCAATCGGTTGAAACTATTGCATTTCATCTTTTAGTGCAAATTTCTCAGAATTTCGCGTAATAAATGAACACTTTTTTTAAGGATCAGTTATGTAATTCATTCAATTCTTTTTTCAATGACATCAAAATATATACATATGTATACACGGCACGGAAAATAGTATTTGATTTACTTTTATGGGGATGTACGCATACTTTTTTAACTCACTGTACCTACATAAATATGTAGAAGCCAAATGATAAGAAACTCAATTTAAGAATTTATTATATAAACTTTCAAGCAACAAACTTTTGTTATATGAAAGTATACATAACGTTGAAGTTTGCAAAATTTTAGTAAACTCATTTTATTTTTTTTTTTTTTTTTTTTATTTATTACGCTTGCTTTTGTACTTTTTTTGTGATAAAATACAAACTTGCTTTCTTATATTTTTGTAGTATATAATTATTTTTCATCTAGTTCTATATGCGTATTTTTTCCACCTTAAGTTGTTTGCTTGCTGATAACGTGTTTTTTGAATGCATCAAAGGCTTATAGAGGACTTGGTTATCGTTATCAAGTCAGCCACAAGCTGTATACTTTCGAGTTCTTAACTTTAACTAGTTGTGTATGAATTAATTTAGTTCGTTTGACATATGAGCGCAAAAGAAAAAAGAAAAAAAAAATCAACAAATTGACAGCCGATACACTTTAACTTGATACCATTCGAATGTTGAAATTCGAATTTGTAGCTGCCTGCAATTGATGGATTGGAGGCAGCCACTCTTTGCAGCTGTAGAAAACATCTGTTTTAATCGCTCTGCACTCAATTGCTTTTTCTATTGTTTTTGTTGTAGTTGTTCACAAAGTATGCTCCTCTTTTCTTTTTTTTTTTCTCAGCAGGGGGTCAATCAACTTTCGTGTCTATAAAAATTTTGTTTTTTTTTGTTGGTTTTTCCCCTCGTAATAAAAAAATTTTCTTTATGTCATCAACACATTTGTGAGAGTGGCGAGTGGCGACAATCAGAAGAAAACACTTTTTTACATTTTATGCGATCGGTCGATATACACGCACTTACTAGCGCCAATAAAAACAATACTAATAATAATGAAATTAATAGAAAAAGCAATAACAATCAATGCACATGAACATTTGCCAAAAGCCAACAAAATTTCAGTGGTCATCAAACTTCTTAAACATTAAAATGTAATTTTCTGTAAAATGTAAAAGTTGAGTATTTCTTATCTCATTCTGATCAATATCATTGTCCCAAAACATAAAAAAATTATAGCCTTTAATCAACGGGTTAATAAAATATGAAGAACCCTTGAAAGGACTTTGACCAAGCTTCTTTTGATCAATTGTGTTGGGCGTGTTGTGAAATATTTGAACTCAAATAATCGAGAACTGGACCTACAAGTTTTATTCCGACTCCGAGCGGCTTTTATTCCCAAGTAGCTTTTCAGGGCAGTTTTTACTCTCTGATGTTAACCATTGTCTGCAGAGAGGTGACGGCCGAGCAGAAAAATGAATTGAAACAATTTTCTGTGTCAGATGGAGGATTCGAACCTAGGTTCTCTGGCGTAAGAGTCACACACTCTACCCACTACGCTACGGCCGCCATCCCTTTTTAACAGGACAGCGAAAATTACCCCCCAGGCACCAGTAAATTTTATTGATATCTGTTTTTGATTTGGTGGATTAATATTTTATCTTTTTTTATTATTTTTTTATAAATAATTACTATTACATTTATAAAATTTATTTTTTGTAACACTAATTTTTATTAAAAGAAATTATGTAAGAATTTTTTTTTTCAATTGTTTGCTTAGAGCGGGTGGAAGGGGGCGGCAGAGGTGAGCGTACAGATGTTCGTGATTCTCACATTTTTATGCAGCTGTAACCAAAATTACAAGTTTATATCTCAACTGGAATTATTTTTGGCCAGTGACTCCATACAAATCCGACCACTGTGCAATGATGCGATGGTAGCACGTTCAACTTGCAGCCTAATTGTACGCGGTTCGATGCGAGTACGGAAAGGGAAAAGGTTTTTCGACAAATTTTTTCTTTTAAATATTTATAAATAAAAATATAATTAACAAAAAAATAAAACAGCAAGATCTGTCGTATGTGCTACGTAGGGTGCCTTTTATATTTCGGAACTTGGCAACCCTGGTGTTGCAATCTGTCAACTGAAAGCTCTATCGCAAAGTTTGACATTTGTTGGCTTATACGTACTCAGAACGTTTTGACATACGAGCACTATTTGTGTTGTTTATAGTAACTTAAAAGATTCATCTCGGTCTAAAAATGGAATTAAATCGTGAACATTTTCGTGCGATTATTTTTTACAACTTTCGACGTGAATTAACACAGCAACAGTGCATGGATGAACTTAATTCAATTTTTGGCGATGAAGCTCCATCAAGGACCAGTGTTTATCGATGGTATGGTGAATTCAATCGTGGTCGTAGTTCACTCCAAGACGAATTTCGTGAAGGTCGTCCGAAATCAGCTGTTGTTCCGAAAACCATTGATGCTGTGCGCGAACTGATATTGCAAGATCGTCATGTTACCTATCGTGAGATTGAGGCAACCTTTGGCATAAGTGCGACCAGCATACATTCAATATTGCATAAACATTTGACTGTCAAAAAAATTTGTTCGCGTTGGATCCCACACAATTTGTCAATCGCTCAAAAAAAGGCTCGTGTCGATTGGTCGAAGGAAATGCTCAAAAAATACGATCGCGGTGCTTCGAAACACGTCTATGACATCGTGACAGGTGGTGAATCGTGGATTTACGCGTATGAGCCCGAAAGTAAACAGCAGTCGACTGTATGGGTGTTTCAAGATGAGCCAAATCCAACAAAAGTTGTTCGCGCACGAAGCACTTCCAAGCAAATGGTCGCCTGTTTTTTCGGAAAATATGGACATGTCGCAACCGTACCACTAGAACAACGCAGAACAGTCAACTCTGAGTGGTACACAACCATTTGTTTGCCAGTTGTCTTCCAAGAAATCAGGAAAACCAACCGCCGAAGACGGATCACTCTTGACCACGACAATGCGAGCTCTCACACATCGGCTCAAACAACTGCATTTTTGAGCACCCAAAACATCGATTTGATGGGTCATCCGCCGTATAGTCCTGACTTGGCACCGAATGACTTCTTTTTATTCCCAACCGTGAAGAATAAACTGCGTGGACAACGATTTTCGACGCCCGAAGAAGCGGTTGCGGCATTCTGAATGCATGTTTTGGAGATACCTCAATCAGAGTGGCAAAAGTGCTTCGACAATTGGTTCAAACGCATGCAAAAGTGTATAGATCTTAATGGAGAATATTTTGAAAAACAATAAAGTGATTTTCGATGATTAATATTTGTTTTTGTTCTCTAATCCCGAAATATAAAAGGCACCCCTCGTATGAGGATCGAGTCTGGATACTACTTAAGTCATCAAATTGAAATAATAATCCTCTCTTGATAATTGACTGTGTCACGAAAGTAAAAAAAAAACTGCGATCGAGTTCTGTGCGTAAATATTGAAGTTTTCAGTAACTGGCAATAAACAAAAGGGACAATTGATATTTACCATGATACCGCCATGTTGAAAATACTAGTTGGCTTTATGAAAAAGACAGTTCTTGAACTATTACTGGTATGAAGTCAGACTGCTTTTAAACGATTTAGTTGCACTGAAGGAGGGAATGTTAATAAAATAAATTAGCAATCTTTCCAGAAATTCCATTTTTGGGTAAAAGTTTCACTTCTACCGTGCGTGGTGGCCACATACATCTTTTGTTTCTTTATCTTTTTGCCCTATAGCACAAGTGAAGTGGCTGGGGAATTGTAAAGAAAAAGGTTGCAATTGACCCTGCCTATGACATGTTCACGCAAAATTCGTCAGTTGAATGCAGAGAAAGTAGATTGAAGTGAGACTGGTACTGATTACCTAGGGGCTAGTGAAATAGATAGTTCTGTATTAGTGCCATTTACTGCAGGGAAGTTTTTTTTTTAAAAACTGGACAGCTTAAGATATAAGCTTTTATTCGTAAAAAAAAAAACTAGAAATGTATATGTTTCACATTTAAATATACGTATAAATTTTTGAGAAAAGTCATTTAACTTAATGCCACAGCTTATTTCTTATAAAGATCGAGTATCTTCTTTTGTATCCCTTAAAACCTTTATCTTGATTATTTTTTATTTGTTTTCTTTGTTATTATTCTGTTATTTGAGACATGTTTAAGAATTGGGAATTTCCGAGTAGCAAAAACACATGTTTATCAAAACCAACACAGGTTAAGCTTGTCTTTCTTAACTGCCTACCTGCCGTAATTTAAAAAAAATATTTCTATTAACTTAAAAGAATTCCAACTGTGGATTAACCACTACATATATCATTGTTTACTATTCTTCTTGTCACAACTCATCTAAACCTTATCTACCTGTACGCTATGCTCAATAAAAAATTCGCATGCATCGGAAAGATGTTTACATGAAAGGATTTATTGTTCATACAACATGAACACGAACATCTGACATAAAGATCAGCAAACAAAAATTCCTCAAAAACTATGCACTTGTATACACATAATGTTGAATTTGCTCATAGTTTTCTCCTAGGTATTAGTGAGATAAAACATTTTAATTATAACTGATCATGCTGAGGTTTCTCAAACACGAATATGAGCAGGAAAACAAATCACTCACCCTTACGTCATTGCTATGCAAAAGCAAACCAATTAAATAAACTCATTGTTGACAATTTTCATTTATATTTTGGTATGTTTAATTCGTCACAGCTGTTGTTCGAGTTCGAACGAGTAGGGAAAAAAATGTCAATTGATTATGCAGACACGTACGTCTCGTAGTTGTTTAAATGCAAACTTTATATAATGTTTAAATTTTTATATTTTTTTTATTTGCACAACATAAAGTAATGACTGTTTACACTGCATAGCATTCCTTATACAAAAAAATACAAAAAGAAACAACTTCCGATTTTAATACAAAATTTTCCACGAGGTAGTTAATATCAATCGAAGTATTAAGTGATGTAAAGTTTGTCACAAAAAAAATATATATGTATATATTTTGATATCCATTGAACATAAAAAAAAATAAAGGAGACTAGCGTGCCAAAAGTCATATCTCAAAAAGAATTATAGGAAGAGACATCAAATTTTGCTCATAAGTTATTATTAATTATTAATATATATAAAAATGACGTGTATGTTCGTGATGGCTAAACTCAAAAACTACTGTACCGATTTTGACCAAACTTTATGTACATGCTCTATGGGGCGTGAGGAGTGTTTCTGTGTAGTTTGAAGTTCGTCCGACAGATGGCCCAATATTTAGTTTTTTGTGTTTTTGCACCGTAACTCAAGAACTACTGCACCGATTTTGACCAAACTTTATGTACATGCTCTATGGGGCGTGAGGAGTGTTTCTGTGTAGTTTGAAGTTCGTCCGACAGATGACCCAATATTTAGTTTTTTGTGTTTTTGCACCGTAACTCAAGAACTACTGCACCGATTTTGACCAAACTTTATGTACGTGCTCTATGGGGCTTGAGGAGTGTTTCTGTGTAGTTTGAAGTTCGTCCAACAGATGGCGCAATATTTAGTTTCTTTTTGTTTTTGCACAGTAACTCAAGAACAACTGCACCAGTTTTGACCAAACTTTAATTAATATCTAAATACTTTTTATTTTATCACTATAGTGGTAGCGAAGCACACCGGGTTCAGCTAGTAAGTTAATAAGGCAAAAAAATAATTATAACTACAATAATTTTCTACTACTTTAAGAATGACCAAAATTGACTTTGAGGTTTTTATAACTCAGCCCAGCCAATTTTCTCAACCCAATTTTCCTAAATATATTTTGGGAACCTTGAAATTCCAAAATTTTGCGAGAGAAAAACAGAAATATTTATTTTTAAGAATTATTTAAGTCATTTCAAATGAGAAATCTTTGCTTTTTGATTTTTTATGATTTTTTTCTGTGTTCGATATGTCAGAAAAGGGCACTTTAAAGGTTTTTGAAAAAAAGTCAAGCTTCAACAGCTATAACTTTTTGATCCAATTTTTGGTTTTTCTAATTTTTTGCACAAAATGGCTCAGAGCTGTTCTTAATTTATTTCTTGATTATTTTTTAAAATTTTTAATTTTTTGATTTTTGGGAATTTTTATCGTTAAAATACTCAAACTCGAAATTTCCAAAAATGCATGCCTCTACAAAAAATTTTGTAACAACCAAATTATTAAACGTAATCACAACATATTTTGTGTCTGTATTAGGTTTAGTTTTAGAAAATATTTCCATGTCGTTTCACAGATTTTTTTAAAATTTTGATTTTTGCGATTTTATATAATAAAACCTCAAATATCTTAATATAGGTCTATATATATCCTCCTTGGGGCACGGCTTGGCATACTACGATCGTTCTGAAATTAAAACACGTTAATTTTGGCATCAAATGGCATACATTAGCCGCTACCCGCAAAAAAAATTCCAAAAAAAAAATTTTCATACAACGCTGCGCCAGGTCTAGTACACATGCTACGTATATAACAATAAAATTCTATTTGTTAATTTTTGTTATAACGAAAAATAATTTGACACAATATGGTCAAACAATATAATTTTTTGTTCTTAAAAAATATTTTTTTATACACACAAACAAAAATTATGTTTCTATTAGCATATTAGGAAACCCTGATTAACAACTGTTTCCACCCTACAATATAATTATAAAAATTAAGTTATTGAGAAAGACATATTTTAGAAAAATATGTTTTCTTATACTTTTGTCTTGTTCATGATATAAGGTATGTTTCATATATATAACGCCACTACGAAATTTTAAATATTTTTGTAACGGCCAGTTTAAACAATTGATAAGGTTTTGCGAATTTGGTCATCTATGCACAACAACAATAGTGAGCAAAAGTGAAGTCTTTTCTAATACCGGTATATTGTTTATTGCTTAGTATCACTTTTAATGCTGTTTCATATTTATAACGCCGTTTCAAAATTTTTAATAAAAACGATTTTTATTGAATTAAAAAAAAAAAAATATTAAATTACTGTTCCAATAGCTCCAATAATATTGTGAATGAGATTAAGCATACTTACAATTCATTTCTTAAATGTATTTGAATCAATTTTGCTCCATTTTTTGAGAATAACTGATTTCCGTTCTTCCACTTTGCCAAATTGTCTGTTATTTTTATACACCTAGCGTACAAGAACTCCCCACAAATTCTCGATGGAATTACAATCTGAAGAGTCCACCGGCCACTCCAATAAATCAATGTTATTGGCCTGAAACCATCTCGATTTACGTGGATTGCCTCATTATCTTGCTGGAAAACTAGTTGTGTCTGTCCGTTTTTTTCAAAAGTGGAGTCAAACTGCTCTCCAGCACACGAGTGTAGTCAGCGCTCTTCATGCTTGAACTTTCAATTTTCAAAACTGATGTAGCACTCTCCATACCGGTGTTCGGGAAACTTCTTCAGCAACAACACTCCGCAACTCTTTTAAACTGTGTGTAGTGTTGCTCGCAGCTCGGATTATTTTCCGCTGATCGCGGTTAGATGATTTTTTTTTTGGCCTATGACTCTATGGCTGCGACTAGTTCTACGCTCGATTTCCCGAATTCCATAGCCGTCTTCTTTAAGAATTTGCATTTTTCCAATTTTTTGCGCAAGTAAGTTGGGTTGCACGAGGCATTCCGGTCTTAATTTTTTTTTCTATTGTTAAGGTATTGGAAACTAAATACACAATTTTATTAACCTCTGCACTTCAAACGCAGCAGAAGGAATAATTGCAAGTGGCGTTATAAATATGAAACAGCATTAAAAGGAATATTTAGCAATAAACAATGTACAGTTATTAGAATAGACTTCGCTCTTGCTCACTACTCTTGTTGTGGATAGATGACCAAATTCAATATATGTGAAACATACCTTATTCTTATTCATTATGTAAAAATTTTACTATAAAATTTTTATTTGTATTATTATTATCAGGGCTGGCAATTCTAAGCAAATGCTTGGAAATGCTTATTTTGCATATATCTGGCAATTTTGGTGGGTTATGCATATATATGACAATTGTGCATATTTTTTCATATATGGCAACTTTATTGTACATTTAGCGGAAAATAATTTTTTTATAAGCTTTTTTATTTTTGGTGGTTGAAATGCCAAAAGAAAAAGAATTTCAAATGGTTGCTCAGTTTCCTAAAGTCTTGCGCTGCTGCGACAATTCTATATTATTTTTTTGCCAATATTGTGATTGGCATATAACAGACAAACCCAGTAGTCTCGGGCATCATGGATGAATCGATTGTTGGTGATTTCTTAAAGAAACTTGCTGCATAAGCCAGGCTTGCAGAATATTCTTAAACGCGTCTGTCTTGCATAACAGGCATGCAGAATATTCTTTAACTCATCTTGCAACGGATTCGTCAACAATAAAAAAAGACAAAAAGAACAAAGCAACAACGAAAACAAAAGAAGACGCTATAACTCTTCTCTCCTTTATTTCTTGTCGAAAATTCTGTAACGCGTCTGTTTTTTTTTCGCTCATTAAAAATTTGTTTCTGTCTTGTTTTCTATCATTAAAAAATTTCTCGAAAATTTTTCAACTTTCTGTCTTGTGTTCGTTTATGACTTCCCTATAAAGCTTAATTTTTGTTTATATCTCGGCGTAATTTTTTCGTCAAAAGTGGAAATATATATCATTTTGTTAACGAGGTATAATAATGGCCTGAATGGCTGATATATCAAAGATTACAGATTCAGATAATGTGATCCAAAGAGAAAACATGTACAATAAAAAAAAAATAAAATCAAAGAATAAATGTTTGTTATAAAGAATAAAATTGTTTGTTAACAAAACTACCCCGAATTTGGAACATTTATATGAGATTTTTGTCAATGAAATGTATGGCCGCTCCACCATGTTTCTTCCATGAATCGGCATGATTCTCTTACGATTTCCTTAAGAACGGAACTACTGGGAAGTGCTTATCTGCGGCGGAAAATTTTGCCTAGAAATCCTGGATATACATAAAATATAAAATATATTTATACTTATACTATATTTATACTATATATTACATACTTTGTGGCTCCACAACTAGGAGTAAAGATGTAGCGAAGTGCTTTCCAACGGAATTAGATTTGTTCAAATATTGCCCAAGTATTGCTATAGATGTGAAAAGGAGTTTTTCCAATTATTCAACGGTTTTTAATGACAAGGACATTTTTAATTAATAATTTAAAAAGTATATAATTTTATACTGTAACACCGATATTATTCATACAAATATAGAAATTGAAGTAAAACTTTTCATTAATTAAGCATATTTAAGAGCATATTTAAGAGCATATTTTGTTTATTTATCGAGCTTTTTTAAGCGCTTAAAATCAATTTTTTCAAGCATATTTTTGCCAGCCCTGATTATTATTTATGGTCCGTTTTTAATGTTAATTTTTTTTAATGTCAAAAAGCTTATATTTTGAATTTTTCATCAAAAATGTTTCTAATATTAGAGGTAAACATTTATCATACCTGAAAATGAATAAAAAAACATATACATACATATATATCCATAGATAAATAATGTTATATCTTAAAAAGTATTTATGATAGAATTACGAAATTTAAAACGCCAATAGATTATAGTGTCATAATGATATGTGTAAAAAATTATTTACTTTTGCTAAGTAATTTGCCAATGTGCTAAAAGTCCTTAAAATTTAATATGAACTTGGACATTTTTGGAGCAATTGTGAAATGAAAAATTTTTTTCGTCTTCGCAATTACTCGCCAGATATTTTTTCATAAACGTTTAGTACAAATTAAAGGCGTGCACAGATACAACTGAATGCACCAGTTTGTATGCTTTCCTATTTTGAGTGAGTATAGATGAGTAAAATTTAGTTTCTGTTACGAGTTGGTATTGTTACTCTTTCTAACAGTTATGGTGTGGTGTGTATAGAGAGAAAGAGAGTAACATATTTGTTTGCATCTGTTTCTCCCAAACTGGTATAAACAGATATTGGTGGTGACACCATAAGTACTTATGGTATGTTGTTGATCAGAACGAGTTGTTGTTATTAAATTAGCTTTTAATAGAATAATTCCTGTGTAGGATCATTGAATTTTACTGAAAATAAAAAGTATTTAATAAACAGTAACAACTTTTTTATTTTATTTTTATTTAAAGTTTATTAATAACAAAATAACAATTCATTTTTAAAATAACATTTAAGAAGCTTTTAACATCAATCTTTGGATGAAAAACATAAACACAAGAATTCATATGAGTATTTAAATTGATTGAAACAAAAGTAGTGTTGGGCTTTGTAATCAATTTCAATTAAAATTAATATACAAAGTAAACTTAAACAAAATAATTCAGTCTTTTGAAGTTTAATTACATACATATAACAAAAAAGGGATCGTTGCATTTCAAAATAAATACAGGGAATGATCTAAACAAAAAAATCAGTGTTTTGAGTTTATATTTATGAATAAAATTTCATTAAACGATTTGCTATTGCATCCTATTTTAGATCTTTTATCAGTTATTAAAGCCCTAGCAATGGAAAAAATCCTCTCAGACGGAGCACTTGAAGCCGGAATAGCCAAAATTCGGCAGCTTAATTTGTACAATAGTGGAAATTCATTTTTTCTGTCATTCCACCACTTTAAAAGATCAAAGTCATGTTGTAAGGACACTTTTGTATTTTTATATTTTATTATTTCGTTTTCAATCCTCAATTCGCTAGAATGAACTTCCTGGATTGGTTGAACGTACTTTTCAAACAATGAATATATTGTGGAGGTATTTGTAGCAATTGGTAAATCATCAGTATTGCTTTCATTTGAGTAATGTAACAGCAATGATTTACACTTATTTATTACATCAGTTTGTTCATTTGAATCAAATTGAGTAAGCTGGTTAGCTGGTGGAAACAAAAATATTGCTTGTTTATGATATATTGTTATATGGCTGTCGACTAGAGAAATTAGCGTGTCATATAATTTTGTTTTAAATTCTTTGATAAAACTAGGTTCATTGTCATTTGTGGTGTTACACATCACTTTCAATTTATTTATATGAGGATGAACCAAATGCAACGTAGGATAGGAGCTTCCCTCAAGTTCTTTCGAAGCATCCATAAACGGTTTTAAAATAGATATAGATAGAAATCTAAATGGTATTCTATTAAAATATTGTATTTTTCTGTTAATTTTTTTTCATTGAGGACTCTTTGAATTTCTGTAAAATTGTTTTTTATAGACAAAATTGTGGTATATACCGTATTCCATCTTGTGGGTGTGTAGCTTTTAAGTGATGAGTTAAGATCTACATTTAAACCAGATTTCTTAAAAAACTACTAGTTTTGATGCTGTTGTTACTATTTCTTGAATCTGTGATGACCCTTTTATGCATTTTTCAATTGTGTTGTGAAGCAAATGATTTATGCAGTTGATGTTTTCATGTTCTGTTAAAGATGATTTAATGTTACTTCCTCTGTCGGTAACAACAACAGTGGCATCATTTAAGGAACAGTTAAATTCGCCAAGTAATGTAGCCAATTTTTCTTTTATTTTGATGCCTATCCATAATAAGAAATAAATAGGACGTTATATATTACATGTGTATAGAAAACAAATATGTATGCAACTTTATTTTGTAAATATTCATGTTACTCTTTTTAATAAGACTGTATTTTTACCTGTATTTGGAGATCCCTTCATTGATTTTACTCCTAAAAGCTTATTTTTGCACTCTCCATCCATAATAAAATGACATGTTAGGGCAAGATAGGACATTTTTGAAAAATTCTCCGTCCACAAATCGCACGTGAGCGAGTATCCAATTTCCCGTATCGATGATATCTCTGAATGAAGCTTGTTGAATTGTATTATATAACTATTTTCCACATTTCGAAAAATTGTAGTAGGATGTGGGATCAATGCATCAACGTTTAGGTTACTCCCAAATTTAATTCCAAATGACAGAAGTAACTTCGAATACTCTTTCAATCCAGCATCATTGACTATAGAATATGGGCGAATATCTTGAACAACCCAATTGGTCAAAACTTCTGTGCATGCCTTTTTAGTTTCTTGGTTTGGCTCAACTAGTTCATTGTTTTCACTTTTCATCAATAAATAGCACTTATGCTTATTTAAATTTGAAAGGGCGCTTTTGTTGTATTTATAAACATTTGTACATGTTTTACATGCAACAAAATTTAATATTTCTTCATCATTTTCATCTTTTATTATTCCAAAACATTCCCATATTTTGCTTCGACCCCTTTTGTCACTAATTTTGTATGTTCCAGATTTAATATTTTCTTTTACATTTGAACTATTCATTTTAGTTTGTTTTTCTTTTCAAATTCCAATTAGCACACTATTTTATTTGTTCCACCACCAGTAACTACAAAATACTTATGATACCACAGTTATTTGAGAACAAAAAGCAAATACATTCCTCACTCATACTCAATACTACACTCAAGTGTTTCTCTTTTGTGTGGTGTGGTGTGTTCCTACAAAAATAAACACACCACAACTGTTACACTCATTCTCTGATTTATACCCATGGTATATTGGTATGTATATGGTGTATTCGTTTTGTTATCACTTGCAGTTACACTGCTGCACGTGTTTAGTACAAATACATAAATTTCTTATAGTTTTAATCATCGTTTTGGATATCGTTGGATACATTTTTTTTTCTTACTGAAAATTGCATTTTAAAAAATTTAATTTTTTCCTTCAATTTTTATAATTTTATTTTTTTTTTCTTTTTAGACTAAGAATTAATTAACATTTAATTAGATATTTTTATAAAAATCAAATTATTGCAAAATCTTTGTTAGGTGGTGTGTTATATTTGTTGGAAGTAGGCATCAGAGAACTGCACAAGCCTACTTGAAATCGATTTGAAGTACTTGTTTAAAATGTTCACAAAAATAGCAGCAATATGACTCAGAATATAAAGTTGTCAATATTACTTATTTATATTATTTTACAAGAGTCATAAGTAACTTGTTGTTGACTACACAAAAATAATGTTATAACGGTGTGTCGAATTCGGTCTACTATCAAGTGTTTTCCTTTTTAAGAGATCATTTGATAGCGCACGTGCTAGTGGTTGTTGTTCATAATAATAGCAGCAGTATAACATTTACTTCTTTGCTGTGAAATTAATCGCTTTTTTCCCCCGAAAGGTTGGTAAATAGCTGTTTAAAAATATTTTCATTTATAATTTTATTCAATGCTTTCAATATTTTAGCAAAATGAGTCGATCTAAACACTGTTCCGAAGAAAAACGAATTTTATTAAAAAAGTTGCGAAACGACGGAAAAACCTACCGGGATATTGAAAAAACCGTCGGTTGCTCCTCAAAAATGATATCAAATGCCTTAAAATGGAAAAATAAACACAAAATGCGTGGACGAAAACGTGCAACTTTTATCCGCACTGACCGAAAAATAGTGCAAATGGCAAAGCCAGATCCACAAATCAGCTCCAGAAAAATAAAACAAGATCTTAATCTATCAATTAGCTCCGTAACGGTAAGAAACCGTTTGCTATAGGCTAAACTCACCGCTAGAGTCCCCCGGAAAGTACCTTTACTAAGCAAAAAACATGTTGCTAGACGATTAGAGTTCGCTAAAGCGCACGTGACGTGGCCTCTGGAAAAATGGCGAAATATTCTTTGGAGCGATGTGACTAAAATTGTTCTTTATGGTTCTAAAGGTCGTCGACAATACGTGAGAAGACCAGTTAACGCTGCCTATGACCCAAAGTACACCGTCAAAACTGTAAAACATGGTGCAGGTAAGCTTATGGTTTGTGCAGTTTTCTCCTACTATAGCGTTGGGTTCATATATCCGATAATTGAAATAATGGATCAATTTGTGTACATAAAAATACTCGACGAAGTATGCTTCCTTATGCAGAGTACAATATGCCTCTGAAATGGGTCTATCAGCAGGATATTGACCCGAAGCATACTAGTAAGCGGGCCCTTACCTGGTTTTGAGAAAACAAAGTCAACCTAATGGAATGGCCGGCGCAGTCCCCGGATCTAAACCCCATAGAAAATCTTTGATGATGACTGATGTCAAGAAGGCAGTAAGCGCTGCAACTCCCAAAACACCAAGGAACTATGGGAATAAGTTCGTGAGGCCTGGTATGCAATACCCACTGAGGGATGCCAGAACTTGGTCAATTCCATGCAACGCAGATGTGCCGCCGTCATCCGAAATGGAGGCCATGCTACGAAATATTAACTGCGTAATATTTATATATTTCTACTTGTGTTTTAAAGTTTTTTTTGAGTATTTGAAAGTGCTGCTATTTTTTTTGAACAACATGAATTTGTTTTTGTTTACGACAACTGTAATTAATGAAAATGTAAGACACTTTTTATTTTCTTAGAGTATTAAGGCTGGATGCCAGTTAATTTCTATTAATTATTGCAATAAAAACATAAAAAATTGAGAAATCGTTTGCATTTTATTATTGCATTAAACGTGCTGCTATTTTTGTGAACACAACTGTATAATAAACTTTAACTTAAGATATAAGATTTTTTAATAAGCCATACTTCAGCTACTAAGGGTCATATAGAGCCGACTGTAGCTAATTCTGGTTGTTTGTTTGTTTGCATTACTTTGTTCTTAACCATATGTACGTTTTGTTGTTGTTAAAGATTTAAGAACAATCAAATTATCCATAGATAATGTTATATCTTAAAAAGTATTTATGATAGAATTATGAAATTTAAAACGCCAATAGATTATATTGCCATAATAATATGTGTAAAAACTGGTTTACTTTTGCTAAGCAGTTTGCCTATGTGCTAAAAGTCCTTCAAATTTATTATAAATTTGGACATTTTTGGAGCAATTGTAAAATTAAGAATTTTTTTTTGTCTTCGCAACTAGTTGCCAGATATTTTTTCATAAACGTTTAGTACAAATGCATAAATTTCTTATAGTTATAACTATCGCGTTGGATATCGTTGGATACATTTTTTTTTCTTACTGAGAATTGCATTTTAAAAAATTATTGAAACTAAAAGTTTAATTTTTTCCTTCAATTTTTATAATTTTGTTTTTTTTTTCTTTTTAGACTAAGAATTAAATTAACATTAAATTAGATATTTTTATAAAAAACAAATTATTGCAAAATCATTGTTAGGTCCTGTCTTATCTTTGTTGAAAGTAGGCATACAAAAGTGCATTAAATGAAATTTTTTATTGTCTGCTTTAAGTTCCAACTTTGGCGAATCTTAGAAAAATATATGAACACTATTTTTGAATTAAGTAATCGCTTTTTAATTACATGAATATATTTCAGTCCGTTCAAATAATCTTTTTAATCAAATTCAGATTTAAATTTTTGGGTCTTTTGGCACGCTAGAATTGAAAATACCGCACTGTTCGCCGTTTACCATTCAGAATGTGTATAAAGTGTGAAACAAGATATCTCTACCATATATTTTTTGGTTCTGGTAGTCTGGTAGTCTGGTATTCTGGTAGTCTTTATTAAATACAGGCGTTTAATCCGATCTCGTTATATTATTAAATAGCTAAACTTATCCGGCGGTGCCCCTTTTTGAAATAAAAACCTCCGTTTTAAATTTTGAAAACTAAAATTTAGTCTTTATTAAAAACAGGTGCTTAATCCGGTATATCATTAAATAGCTGAACTTAGCCGGCGTTGCCCGTTTTTTATTAATAATTAATGCTTAAAGTTAATTACGTAAATATTTATTTGTATATTGTAAATTTATTTATTTTATTCATTGTAATGTTCAATACGATATTTAATAAGCAAACGAATATGAAGGAGTTTGATAAAACTGAAGTGTTATGCTCCTTGTAAAGGGTGTCCCAAAAGTCACTAGCATTTAAATTTTTTACTAAAAGGCATTGCTGAAATGTCTGTGAGTTTTTATTGAATTATAAAGTAGAGACATAGATGTTATTGGTGAAACATAAAATCGCTAAAATGGCCGTCTGAAATTTTCCATATCATTCTGACAATTCTGGATCAATTGTAGCAAAAATTGGAAAAACGCTGAACTAAAAATGTATCGATCAAAATGGAGACTATGTTGAGAAATCAAAAGCTTATTTGCCGAAAGAATATATTCTCAAATTGACCTTTTTTTTTTTAATATAGTTTTTAATTTCTTATGTGTACCATTGAGAAAAACATTTTCGATTACTGTCTTGTATTTGGTAAAATTTAAAAAAGAAAAGAAAATATTAAGAAACTATATTGCATATTACTTTCATCATATTTGCTATCAGAAAATAAAGATAATTACTGCTGTTGCTAATTACTGCTGTTGATAATAACTGTATTTAAATATGTTTCTTGTTGTCGGTTGATAAAATTCTTCAATTACCTATCTTATTTCTCTTATCACACATTCACACTCAACATCATCAGTACCTTTCTTTAGCTCAAAATTGGTCGGTCTTGAATTTTTTTTTTTTTTTTTGTGAGATTTTTATTGTATTTTCGTTTTACTATCTTTGTTTTAAAAACAAGGTAACCGCGAGACTAAACAGTTTTCCTATTACTCTAAGCCAGATTGTTGAAAACTAAACAAAACATGTTGCTGTTGCATGTCTTGCTAGCTGTTGACACATCTATTACATAGTGTGTTGCTATTCGTTATTCTCCGTCAGCAATTCACTGCAAATTTACATTTGTTCAGATCGTTAATCGTGTGACAGGGGTTTTTTTACCAACATAATTATGACGTTTTCAGTTTAGGTATTTTTGAAATATATGCTATAAAAGTTTGTTGATTAATTTAGGGCTTTAGAGGGAAACTAATCAACCAAGGCCTGACTTTAGACAACATAAGTTATGACAATATTTTTAGTTTATACGGTTCTTCAACGGACAATTGAACATTGCGAATTGTTGTTTATACTAACAGCCTAAACAAAGCTCACCACATTTACAAAATAGTTAATGTTAACAAGTTGTTAATGTTCCGTATTCTGGTGAAAATTTAAAAGCTCTTCTCTTTAAAATTTTGTTAATTGCACAAAGTATTCGTTAACAACGACAACATAATCTTAAAATTGATGTGTTTAGCAACAGAATTGTTGTGCAAATAATAAAAATAATATAAATTATAATATAATAATAAATGAAAATTAATAAGACTATGAAAAATGGAAGAACTTTTACATGTTTTAAGTTTTGATAATGAAGAAGATCAAAGAAAGGAAAAAAATTTAACGGCGGCGCTATTTAACCCTCATCGGTCCCTCGCATCAATTTGATACAATTTTGTCTTTCAAGTTGAATAAAAAAAAAATTGAACGATGGAATGAACCGGTTTTTGGGAAAATAGCATGATTTTGCCTGTAGAATCGGGCTAATGAGTTTTTAATGTTCGGGCATTTCTGGTTATACCTGAGACGAAATATTTACGAATCGGTCCCTCGTATCAACTTGATACAATACATCTGCCGATGGTTATTGCAGTTGTTTTTTGGGTTAGGTTCGTTTTATTTCATTTTTTTGTTTTCAGTATGTTCTTGAACACACACAAGTGAAGATTGAATTGAGTTTGTTTGAAGTGATAAAAAATTTTAGTGAATTTTGAAGTGATTTTTATCTGCCACATACTTTCATTGCGTTATACATACCATTCAATTGATTTCAAAAAAATGGAAAAAAATATACGTGAAAACCGTCAAAGAGACGAATATGATATGGATTCCGAATCTGGAAGTGAAGCAGAAGAATCTCCACTAGATAGTGACGATGATTTCACAATGGAGGAAGAATGCGTTGCAGAAGTGAGTGAGCATTCTGATGAGTACGATGTTGAGCCATGAGCCACTGGAACAAAATGTGGCAAAAGAAATTGCCAGAAATACAACAGCAAAATATTTGTCAAAAAATAAAAAATTCAATATTCAACATATTCAATATTGTTTCAGGTAAAAAACCTACCCTTCTTGTTTTGTGTTTCATATTCAGTGTTTGTTTCTTTTTGTTGTTGTTGTTGTAGGACCAAAACTAGTTGCAGCTGCTCATGTTTTAAATGTTTTGTCGGCATTTGATTTGTTTCTGCAACCGATAGAAAATACTATTTTGAATATGACGAATTTATATGGTTTGCGGAATTACAAAGAAGAATGGGAACAAACAGATATGGATACTCTACATGCGTACTTCGGATTGCTACTGGTTGCTGGTGTGTATCGTTCGTATGGTGAATGTGTTAAACAACTCTGGAATGAGAAAACCGGTCGACCAATATTCGAGACACAATGTCACTGAAAATGTTCAAAAAAATTCATGTATGTATCAGATTTGACGATAAAGAAGAACGTAATGCCAATACTGCTTCTGTCCGTGATAAATTGGGACCGATTACTTACTTAGGTGTTCGTAACAACCCGTGTCCGTGTTTCGGCCGACCTCATCAGCTCTCGCCAGGCTCCTCTGCTTTGCGCGCGCCTTCTCCAATCGGATACACCAAGTGCGGGACCGATACGCACCATATATGAAAAATGGAACCATAATTTGCAAGTTGTATACATTCCAGGCAAAAATGTTACAGTAGATGAACAGCTAGTTCCATTTCGTGGACGCTGTCCGTTTCGACAATACATACCGTCGAAACCGGCTAAATACAGCATAAAGACTTGGATTTTGGCCGATTCAGCTACCTGGTATGTTTACAACACCCAAATTTATGTTGGTCGCAATCGCAACGCCGCTCCAGAGCGCAATATTGGACGCCGTGTTGTTTTGGATTTGGTAAATGGGCTGTCGGAGAGGAATATCACATGCGACAATTTCTTCACATCTTATGAACTGGCTGAATAGTTACATAAACGCCGAATGACTATTCTGGGCACTATACGGGAAAATAGGACCGAAATTCCTCCAGTATTGTTGGATATGAGGAAAAAACCTGTGTATTCGAGCGTTATTGTATATGACCACAAATTACAAGCCATTTTACTGTCGTATGTGCCTCGGCGTTATAGATATGTTACACTGCTCAGTACATGGCACAATGCCGTCGTTATAAGTGAAAATGCTGAGAAGGATTATAACAAAACCAAGAGTGGCGTGGACACTATGGACCAGATGGTGGCTATCTACACCTGCAAAAGGAAGATAAATCGGTGGCCAATGGCAGTATTTTGCAACATGTTGGACGTGAGTGCATTGAATGCATATATAACGTATATTTCGCTATTTCCGGCTTGGAAAAACAACAAAACCAATAAAAATATACGTCGTCGAATATTTATTGAGGAGCTTGGAATGTCTCTTGTGTAAAAACACATAGAAAAGGTTACCCATTTGCCAAAAACTACGAAACGCGGCCGTTGCTGCATATGTACATATAAAAACAATAAAAATTTGTATTCAAATCGTTGTGACAATTGTAAGAATTATGTTTGTAATGATCATCATTATGATATTTGCGAAAAATGCGCTAATAAAGGCACATAGCCACAAAAATAAGCATTTTTGACATTTTTCTCTTTCAAATTTTCATTACTTATAAATGTAAATTCTAAATTTAAATTTATGAAAACAATTAAATAGAACTACAAAAATATAAATCAATCAGTTGTTTTCATTTTTAAAACGATTTTCTTAACTTTTTTTTTGAATGTGTATCAAATTGATACAATGGGACCGATTCGAAGCATTTCCTCGGCGACCGATGAGGGTTAAAACGTCTTCATAACATAATGGGAATGATTCATTCAATCTATCTCTTTATTTTTTTATTTCTATCGAACTCAATACAATTAAATACCGAAATGAAAAATCCGAATATAATAATATACATAGGCCAGCCAAAAGTTGAGAGAGCTACCGACAAAAATTGTATTTAAAATAGGAGCTGCTCCTGCATGGTTCACTCAAGTTTTGTTTGGCTATTATAAAAATGTAAATTAGTGTTTTAAATAAAAAAAAAACCTGAAGATTATTTAATTCTTTGCATTTTCCATTTTGCTTGCTGATATAATAAACAATAAAATTTCATCGAAAAAACAGCTGACGTTTGCATAAGGTGAGTTTCACATTCTCATCACGAGTGGTGATCTTTTAAGCTTTTTAGAGCTTTCAAATTGTAAATAATCTTTTAGAATATGAACATTTACATTACATAACAATAATATTATCAAGAGCTCCTTAACAATTACGTCTTCCTGAAAGTTTTAGGCTTTACAAAATTTTTTAAGCATTTTGTGACCATTTCAACTTTTGATAACGGGCTATTTTTGCACAATTTTTGCTTTATTTTTAAAATTATGTCAAAAATGTTTCCCGGAATCTATTTTAAAATTTTTTTGAAATTAGTTTTATTTTATTTCTATAACTATAATCTTTACAAATCGTTTACAATCTTATTTAAAACTAGTAAGAAATTAATCCTCGACAAGGTAGAAATTTGAAAAATGACCCCCGCGGCCTTATTGAAGTACATACAGCGTAATAGTTACTAGTATCGTTTGTAGCCGAAATTTAAGCATATCAAAATTAATATTGAAGTCTTCACTTAGTATAATAAGTACATCGTAATTTTTTTTTGGTTAATATTTTTTGAGTATTTTAGAACCTTTTTTTGAATAAATCATCAAATATTCGAATAAAATTTTTGACTATGACTATGGAATAATTTTGTTTACTGAGACTTGGCTGACTTTACATTTTTTGTCGAACGAGTTGTTTGACTCTAAATACACGGTGTTCCGCAAAGATCGTGTCTTAAAACCTGGTGTATCCAGAGGGGGTGGCGTGCTAATTGCAGTATCTTCTAATTTCTCCAGTAGAGAAATCCAGCTTCCACGATGTTCTGACGATGCTGAGCAAATTTGTGTCTCAGTCTCTCTTAATAGTGTCATCGCTTTTCATAAAAATGAACTTATATTTATTTTAAGCTATATTCCACCTAGCAGTAGGTGTAAATCACGTCTTAATCACGTTGTTGGCTCCCTCAACTTTAACTAAATTCCGTGTGTGCTCGGTGATTTTAATTTAGGCAACATTGAGTGGAATTTTTGCCCAGATGAAAAATTTGTATACCCTTTGGTTTAAAAACCACTATTGAATACACTCTTTGTGACGCTCTATATGTATGCTTTAAATCTGTCTCAATTAAATAATGTTAAAAATGATCTTATGAGAATTTTGGATCTCATTTTTGTTTCGGATGATTTTAAATATGGACTTTTCAAATGTAATATGCCGCTTACAAACGATTCTGTTCATCACAAGGCAATTGTTTTGAATGTAGATTTTTACACGTTTAGTGATGACTCGGGGGTTGGGCGCAGTCTCTCGTACAACTTTAAGTACGCCAATTATATTGGACTAAACACCTTTTTTGGTTCTATTAATTGGAGTTTAGCGCTTCAGTATATGGATTTGAATGACATGTACTTAAACCTCAAGCATATCATAAATGAAGGGCTACACCGGTACGTTCCATTAAAAAAGCAAATGTTTTCGTTTAAGCATCCATGGTTTAATCAAAGGTTAGTCAACTTAAAAAACTTAAGGAACAAAGCTCATTCTAGGTTCAAAAAACAGGTTTGTCAACTGACAAAGCCATCTTTGTGTTGCGTAGGCGGGAGTTTGATTTCTTGGCAAACTTTTTGTGTAAGAAATATATTGATTCCATTGAAAGAAATCTTAGATCGAACCCGAAATCTTTTTGGATATTCGTGAATGATAAAAGGAAATCTTCTGGTTTTCCTTCATTAATGGAATATAGAGGGGAGGTGTCTAATAGCTGTCAAAAGGCAACTGAACTTTTTGCTGATTTCTTTGGATCGGTTTTTAATCCCTCGATTTTTCTCAGAGATGCAAATGGTCTCGCTGATGCTCCGCAACTTTTGAACATTGGGAATCTATACATAGAGGATAAGGAGGTACTGGAGGCTGTATTGAGCCTTGACTGCTCTAAAAGTGCGGGTTTCGACTTGCTTCCTCCAGTGTTTTTGAAAAATTGTGCACATACGTTGCACATCGCTTTAGTTTTGATTTTCAACAAATCCCTTGCCTGTGGTTCTTTCCTAAATGAGTGGAAAACTGCCTGTGTGTCACCCGTTTTTAAGTCTGGTCAAAAGTATCTGGTTGAAAATTACAGGCCTATCGTCAAACTATCAATCATTCCTAAAGTCTTTGATAAAATTGTGAACAAGCTTCTTTTTGCTGAAGTGTGTAGCCTTATTATTTGGCAACAACATGGATTTTTTAAAGGTAGATCTACTTCTACCAACCTAGCTCTCTTTTCCAACTTTGCTATCAATGCTATTGAAAATGGTTCGCAGGTGGATGTATTATATACTGATTTTTCCAAGGCATTTGATAGTGTTAATCATATTGTTTTGTTAACAAAACTTGAATCACTGGGCATTCACTCTAAATTTTTAAAATGGATTCACTCGTATCTTACTGATAGAACGCTAGTTGTCAAGATTGGTGAAAATTACTCCAGGCCTATCAAGGTTACATCCGGTGTTCCGCAAGGGAGTCACTTGGGTCCCTTGCTTTTTAATTTATTCATTAATGATATTACTCAGTCTTTTAAGTTTAGTAAGAGCCTTTTATATGCTGATGATTTAAAGGTTTTTCTGGAAGTTAAGAAATGTACGGACTGTGTGAAGCTACAGAATGATATTTCATCTTTGCTGCGATGGTGTAATATTAACCAATTACATCTTAACTTTAACAAATGTAAGGTACTCTCATTTGGTCGGAAAATAACTCCCATTGTGTATGAGTATAAGTATAACACTAGTGATGTTTTTTGCAGGGTGAGTCAATTTAAAGACCTCGGTATCTTTTTTGACCAAAAACTGTCTTTTGACACTCACATGGAATACATTATTGCAAATGCGAACTCCCAATTTGGGTTTTTAAAAAGAAATACCATAGAATTTCTTGATTCTTTTACACCTAGGACACTCTTTTTCAGTCTGGTAAGATCACAACTTGAGTATACTTCAGTTGTGTGGGACCCTATTTATGATGTCTCGATTACCCGTACAGAGAATATTCAAAAACGTTTCACAAGATTTGCCTTGAGAAGACTATACTCTTGGGAAACTATGCCTGCTTATAGGGTGTGCTGCCGTCTTTTAGGTCTAAGTAGTTTAACTGATAGACGAATCTTTAACAATATACTGTTCGTTAAGGATATAATCGATGGTAAAATTGATTCCCCTGATTTGTTAGCATTAATTCCATTCAATGTTCCGGCACGTTATCTGCGAAATACAAATTTATTCTATACGTCTTTCCATAGAACTAATTACGGTTGTAATGAGCCTTTTTCACGGTGCCTCTCTGATTGCAATAAATTTGCGAATCAAATAGATTTCAGCGTTGTTAGAGATACCTTCATTAATAACCTTAAGGAAATCATTATGTAGACTCAAGCTTTAGATAAAGTATTCTTGTTATCTTAGTTTTTAAGTACTATTAAGTAATCTGTGAGGGCTTAGCCCAGTAGATGAATTCGAAATAAATAAATAAATAAATAAGAAAAAACGTTTTCCCGAATTGACATACAAAGGTAATGCTTCAACATTTTTTATAAACACACCTAACCTCTATATGCCATCCTTTTGGAGGTCCCCCTACAATAAACACTAAAATCAACGATTATAGTTCATATCTCTCCCGAATTGACCCCAAATGATGTCAATTATATGAGCTGATCCGATTATTTTTTCCCCTTTAAGGTGGGACATGACATTCGCGGCAGAGAAAACAGACCTTTTTTAAAAATTCATAACTCGGTCAAAAACAAACATTTTTCCAAAATTTTATTATTGTAGTCAATTCTCTACAATTACAAATTACAAGAAAAAAAAATTTAAAAAATATTTTTTTCACTCCAACATGGTTTTATAGAGCTCCAAACTGGCGGCAGACAAAAAAACGGGGCCTCGTGGTTTCAGCGCTGGGAGGTGCAAAAATTGTCCGATCTAGAAAAAAAATTACTTTTTTTAATCTTAACAAAATTGGTTATCGTACAACACGAGCTTTTTTTTAAATTTTTTTTTCAATTTTTGGTGATGTTCCAAATTTGAAAGTGTGTTTTTTCGAAAAAAAAATTGACTTTAAAAATTCATAAAAAATCGAAAAAAAATTGAAAAAAGCTCGTGTCATGCGATTGCGAATCAAGTTTAAAAAATACAAAAAAAAAAAAAATTTCGTCAAAAAATGAGCCCGCTAGTGCCACAACCAGTACGAAAAACATGGTTTCGAGATAATGCGTTCAAAATGTGTGAACAAAGAAAAAAAAGGTTACCTTCAATCTGCCATGCCTGCTACGTACTGTATGCCTTCGTTATCTTGTGTTGTGCTGTTTCTTATAGTTTTTTGCAATCGTTTAGCAATCCGGGCTTCCCCTTCACCCTTCAACTAGGTACGAAATAACAACCACCAAAAGTCAGGTGGCAAGTAAAACAAGTATATAGGTACTATATACCAGCTGCCGTACGTAGGTAGCGCAAAAATTAAAAATGCGCTCTCACTAATCCGGCTGTAACTTTTGAACCCGTAGGAATTTTTCCATGAATTTTTTTTTCTTAGAATCTTAAAAAAGTCGATTTAAAAAAACTGCCAATGTCATGTAACCCCTTAACATTTTTTTCTCAACAGACCTAACCTCTATATGCCACTCTTTTGGGGGTCCCCATAAAAAAAAAAACAAAAACTGTCGATTATAATTCATCTCTCCCGAATTGACACCTAAAGGAGTTAAATATATCAGCAGGTCCTATTATTTTTTGGCCTTCAAAATTTCTTCTCAACTCACCTACATCCTTTCTGCCACTCTTCTTGGGGTGCCCATACAAGAAATACAAAAATCGGCGATCGTAGTTCATATCTCTCCCGAATTGTCCCATTAGGATGTCAATTATATGAGCTGGTCCTAGTATTTTTTCCCCCTCAACATCAAGGGGGAACACACTTACCCCCTATCTGCCAACCTCTGGGGATGCTCATATAAAAATCACAAAAACTGTCGTTATCTTTCCCGAATTAGCCTTCTTAACACACATATCCCCTATCTGCCTCCTTTCTGAGGTTTATCATACAAAAACCCCAAAAACTGTCAATTATAGGTCATATCTCTTCGGAATTGACCTCTGAACATGTCAAATATATCAGCTCGTCCTGTAGTTTTTGTCCATCTGATGGTCCCAATACAAAAAACACAAAAGCGTTGCTGTTTTCTGCATGCCTAGTAGCTAAATCAGAAATGCAGGCACATTGCACACCTCCCAAAAAGCATGAAGAAGTTTTCACTTCAAAAAGCAACAACAACAACAATGGCATATAACTCTGTCCAAGTGTCTGAATCACTATTGAGCTCAATATGCATTATAAAAAAAGAAGCAAAAACGAAAAACACAGGTGCGTCGTTGGACATACTAGAGTAGCAAAGTTTTTTTGCACTTTCATAGATTTAATATTTAATGGATTTTTTTAATAAAATAGCTTTTGAATTAAAAAATTTAAAGTAAAACATAAAGTAAATTAAAAAACACACGTTAATATTCACACCAGTAAATTTTATTACATTGCATTATTAGTTTATTTATTTTATTACGCGCTACACACTTGTGGGCAATTGTTAATTTTTGCCGATGCTGAGACACCTTGTAGCAAGTAAAAGCACTTTTTTTGTGGAATGTATTTATAATAGCGGAGTTCACGATTAAGTGCAAATGGTCTTGCATGAGTGCATTTACGAAATATTATTGCAAATATTTGCACTACACTAACAAACTACACAGATTTGCACTTGCAACGTTCTTGCAACAATGCAACACTGAAAACCTGTAGCATACAAATGCTACGCATGTGCTACACTGGATTGATTGCAAGCTCAAACAAATATAATTTACCTAATCCTAATTTACCTAAACCTTCGATAAAAATTATTTTTTCAACAGCTTCTCTTATTAAGGAGTCTATTATTATTTCATTTTCACTTATTTCCGGCATAATACTGCAGATTAAAGCAAAATACAATAAATGAATACTTCACAAGTTATTTGTTTTTTTTCTTTTACAAATCAGCTGCTTATTAATTTTGCAACAAGCGTTGCAGAGGATTCTAAAAAGAGCTGTTCACAATTGATTGCAAATGTTTGCAATTGGATAATTTTGCTATTATGTTATAATTTTGTAGAATGTATTTATAGCAAATGCACAATCCTCTATCTATTGAGAGGTTATTGTGATCTACTTGATGATAAATCAACAATTTTGCAACAATAGAGTCTTTGAGATCGGTGGATAGTGTAGTGAACTTCTACTCACAACGATGCGAGTTCAATTTCCCACTGAGGATCAAGCGTAAATAACAGTGAAAATTATCTTAAAACCAATTTAATTTCATCCAGTTTTCATCCAATTTTGCCAAATACCTTAGTGATGGTTTATATTAAATATCAAAGCTTATATGTGCAAAATTTCAAGATATTTCTTTAATTTTTGTGGAATTTTGAGAAACTTTATCGTTTCAAATAAGACACTTTGTATGGAAGGTAGGGGCGATTTTTATACGATATGGCTCATTTTCGAACTTGATCATTATTTTTTATTAAATATTTTATTAAAAGCATTATTTACTATAGCTTTTAAATTACGACTGTAATCGTGATTACGAACGGACTTGGTTCGTCAAATCGACTCAGGTGGTGATGCTGATCAAACATATACAGTGAATCAAAAAAGTTTAGGTACAGTCAATTTTTCTGAGAAGAACTTTGCTTTGATATTTAAAAGTAACTTATTTGGCCAACTTTTTGATGCAGTTAGTATCATTAGATGAATTTTAATTGAAATACACAAAAAAATGCCTTTACTTTATACACTACTCGAAATATAAGCGGAAAAAGAAAAAATTTTGTTTTTTGCAAATATAACGGTAATCTGTAAGTCCTCTTTGATCTATTCCGTTTTCTGCACATAATTAGTGCGCAGCCATCCAATTGTCAATTGATTTAAGTTAGTGTTGATCTTGATGTCGTGATTGAATGAGCAAAATGATCAGTCATACAGAAATTTCGGTAGATGTTCAAAAAGTTGTTATAAACCTTCAGAGGCCCTATACAAGTGTGTTAAACATTATAAAACATTGCATAAACACGGGAAAATTAGTGCGTGAAAGCAGATCTGGAAGCCCAAAAATATTAACACCACGCTAGGAGCGCACTGTAGTAGCTGCAGTGGCTCATAATCATAAATTTCGGCTGTAAAATTATGCAATGAAATGCAGCAAAGTTTCAGTAAAAACTTCGATCCCCAAACAATACGCTATACTCTACATAGAGCTGGCTTTCATGAAAGAGTTCCTCGGCGCAAACCATTTATTTCGGCTATTAGTTAGTTAGTTAATTAAGTGAGGAGGGAGCAAGTCACCTAGTTACTGCGGCCTCAAAGGCCTATTGTAACAAACCTCTATAAGTTATAGTTCGTCCTTAATCGTTAAGTTCGTTAAGAACAGAGCGATGTCCTTGGGTGAACTATCCGCTATTAGATGCGGTTCTAGGTACAATGTCCTGATTAGACCGTTACAGTGACACAAGATGTGCTCTGCTGTTTCTTCATCTTCATTACATAGTCTACACAGATCTTCCTGGACTATACCCATGGTTGATAAGTGTTTATTTACCTTACAATGTCCAGTTAGGAAACCTGTGACAAGTCTGATAGATCTTCCACTTAGAGTCAGGAATTGTTTCGTTCTTTGGAGCGAAGTGGTTGGCATGAATGTTTTCGCCTGTCTGTTACCTTCAGTTTCCCTCCAGTAATGAAGTGCCTCTCTGTTTAGCCACATTTTAATGTTATGGCGCATAGTGCCCCATGGTATCCCGCAGAATGGTTCTGGGCCTATGAAGGACCTTGCAGCCCTTTTCCTGGGTAGTTCGTCCGCGATCTCGTTACCTAAATAGCCGCCATGACTTGGTATCCAAATGAGATGGACTCTGTTATGGGTAAGATACCTTGATAAGTAGCTGTAGGCAATCCCATACGAGTTTTATATACGCTAAGTGCAATTAGAGCTGCTTTACTATCAGAGTGAATGTAAATGTTTTTGTTCCTAGTGGGACTGTTTACATACTCTCTTAGGCAGATCTCAATGGCGTGGACTTCAGCTTGGAAGACTGAATTACCTGTGCCCATGCTGGCATATATAGATTTTCCCTGCCTTAAGCCAAAAACTCCAGCTCCCACCCCTTCATCTGTCTTTGAGCCGTCAGTGTACCAGGCTTGAAAGTCACCAGTAAGCCGTGGTCTCTCTTTTTCCCATGTGGTTCTGTTTGGGAAGGAGACTTGGAAGTTTTTGTAGAAGTTGATATTTCGGCTATTAATAAGAAAAAAGAGGCTGGAGTTTGCAAAACTTCATGCACATCAATCGGAATCATTCTGGAACATTGTAATATTTAGTGATGAATCGAAGTTCAACCTTTTTGGTTCAGATGGTGCACAAAAAGTTTGGCAAAAACCAAACAATGAGCTCCAAGAAAACAACGTAATTAAAACACGGCGGTGGTAATGTCATGGTGTGGGGGTGTATGGCGGCTTCTGGAGTGGGAAATCTTGTCTATAAAGATGAAGAAAATGAATAAGTGCTCTTATTTGAATATTTTGAAAGACAATTTGTTTCCTAGTGTTGAAAAGTTGGGCAGGAATGAGAAGCCATTTTTGTTCCAGCAAGATAACGACCCGAAACATGCGTCGTACCTTGTGCAGGAATGGCTAATTTACCATTGCCAACAGCTGAAAACACTTCCACAGTCGCCAGATATGAATGCTATTGAACATATTTGGCAATTATTGGAGAAAAAAATTCGGAGCCATCGCATATCATCAAAAGATTCACTAAAGGAGGCTCTTCGCCAAGAATGGGAAAATATAACACCCGAACAGACATCAAACCTAGTTGGGAGTATGCAAAGGAGCTTACAGGCAGTTATTCAAGCCAAAGCAGGCCTAACAAAATATTAAATGTATGAAAACCAAAAATAAATTAAAATTTTTTTACACATGTGTCTAAACTTTTTTATGTAAAATTGTAACTTTTTTGTTTTTTAATAACATAATACATAAAACAAAAATGAAAAATTAAATATTTTGCAGTGAATAATAAAAATAACTTTCAATTTTCAAATGATGCCATAATATTTTTTTTTTGTTAAGTGGAAAAAGTTATTTAGATACAAACTTTGAGAATAGCTCTGTGCCTAAACTTTTTTGAATTACTGTATATACGGAATAACAAAGTTTATATACCCCTTACGCAGTACGCGTAGGTGAATAAAAATAAATAATACTACATAAAAAGTATTTTTCCGAAAGCTTTGCCGTTCTTTTTAAACTTTTTCTGGCAATCCGACAACTGTTAAAGCCATAATTTTATTTAACTTTCCAGCTTAACACCCTGTGTATAAATTTATCTAGTTCAAATTCTTTAAATAATAACTGGCCTTGTTTAAAATTTCAGACACGTTAGTTATCTTTTTTCTATAATCTATTAAATTCACTTCAACATGTGTGCATAGCTAACTTTTTTTTAACTTTATTATAAAAACTGTTTATCTTATCAGTATAAACAGCAAAAAAAAAAAAAAAAAATTGATAAAATATATAACCAGGACTTCCCCTAGAAATAATTAACTTGCATGCGGCAATTTATTTAGCTTTTCTTGCTGCTAATATTTGGGTAATGTGCAAAATTAATGAGTGCTATACAGGGTGCTAGATTCAACGATTTGTGTGGTTTAGATAATATAATTACAATGTGCACAGATGAGGGGAGTGAGTAAAGTATCTGCTTCCTGCACACTCTGCAAATATTTCTCTACACGGTTGAAACACAAGTGAAGTGACAAGTGACAAGTGAAACTTTAATAGCCGCGTTTACAACAATACGGCGCGCTAGATGAGTGGTAAAACCAATGTAACGAAATGGTTCTTATGAAAACAACAACACAGCAATTCGCCGCCTTGGTTGTATTAAATCGATAAAATGGATTTTTAATAATTTTTCATATTTTTGCTTCCACCGAGGATTGAACACATTACGCTTGGATCCATAGTCCGCTATTCTACCAACTGGGCCACGGAGACATATCTATTTGAGTAACTCATACTTATGTTAAATTTTACAATCAGTAGTTCTTTTCTTTCTTTTATGATTGAATTGAGTCTTTCGTTCAGTATTCTGAACGTACATTACGGCCTAAAAATTTGAATCTGAACGTTACTTTTTTTCGGAATATTACCATACTTTTAGGCATTTCTCAAATAAAGTTTTGATTAATTCAGAAAGCAATTTTCGAAGTAGGTCTTGCATTGATTGATTTGCAAACAGCACATGCTGCAATTTTAGCGAATGCAATTTTGAATCTAATATTTGCTTTATCCTTAGATCTGTGAATTTTCATATAAATACCATATCTTTCATATAATTCAAATGCAGTTTTTAACACACACTTATATCGCGAAAAAAAATGTTTAATAATGCGGTATTTTAACACACAAAATACTGGTTACAAGTTCTTCTAATACCAAGTGAGCTGCTATCAGATTACCTACGATATGTTGGTCGAAACTAAAACATAAGAAGAATATGTTCGTTCGGCGAAAGTTCGAAAGTTCGTATTTTCGAAATTATATATAGAAATTAAAAAAAATCGCATGCTATTGTATTTGAACACACAACCTAATGGTTACAAGTTCTTTCACTTTATCAAAACAAACAAAAACAAAAACAATTTTTTTTTTAAATTTCTGCCTTGTTTGCTGACGAAACTTCCGCAACGATTCAGTAATATATTCATGCACGAAAAATCTCAACATTTCCTGTATTGCGTTCGTGCATGAATTTGGTAATTTATATGGAATTTTCGTCAATGAAATGTATGGCCGAATAAGCATGTTTCGTCAAAGATGAAGAAAAAAAATCGTTAATGATTCGTTTATCAAGTCTTTAAGACTTGGACTACTGGGTTTAAAATTTAATACAATATAACTGAAAAGTAATACAATCGGTTTCAAAAACTAGTACAACTGGAATAGATTTTGAATTAAGATAAACATGATATTAGATTTAATACAACATGTATTACATTTTAAACTATGCTGTATTATATTTCAATACTTTCCGTCTTCATTTTCAAAATGTTAAGATTTAAGGCCCTTATTATGTATTACAGCTCAACTAAGTTGACTAGATTCAACACAACTTTTTTCGTATAACGCATTACACTCATTTCAGTGGAACCATGTAGTTTGAAAATTTTTAAAAGATTAAGGGGTTACATGACATTGGCAGTTTTTTGAAATCGACTTTTTTTTAATAATTTTGTATTTTAGTAAATATTCTAAGATTCTAAGAAAAAACATTTCATGCAAAAATTTCTACGGGTTTAAAAGTTACAGCCGGATTAGTGAGAGCGCATTTTTAATTTTTGCGCTACTTACGTACGGCAGCTGGTATATACTTGTTTTACTTGCTACCTGACTTTTGGTGGTTGTTATTTCGGACCTACTTGAAGGGTGAAGTGTGAAGCCCGGATTGCTAAACGATTGCAAAAAACTATAAGAAACAGCACAACACAAGATAACGAAGGCATACAGTACGTAGCAGGCATGGCAGATTGAAGGTAACCTTTTTTTCTTTGTTCGCAAACTTTGAACGCATTTATCTCGAAACCATGTTTTTCGTACTGGTTGTGGCACTAGCGGGCTCATTTTTTGACGAAATTTTTTTTTTTTTTTGTATTTTTTAAACTTGATTCGCTATCGTATGACACGTTCTTTTTTTTTAAATTTTTTTTTGATTTTTTATGAATTTTTAAAGTCAATATTTTTTTCGAAAAAACACACTTTCAAATTTGGAACATCACCAAAAATTGAAAACAAATTTAAAAAAAAACCCATGTCATACGATAACCAATTTTGTTAAGATTTAAAAAAGTAATTTTTTTTCCAGATCTGACAATTTTTGCAACTCCCAGCGCTGCAAACACGAGGCCCCGTTTTTTTCTCTGCCGCCAGTTTGGAGCTCTATAAATCCATGTTGGAGTGAAAAATATATTTTTTTGAATTTTTTTTCTTGTAATTTCTTCAATTCTCTACTATAATAAATTTTGGAAAAATATTTGTTTTTGACTGAGTTATGAATTTTTAAAAAAAGGTCTGTTTTCTCTGCCGCGAATGTCTTGTCCCACCTTAAGGCAAACTACATGGTTCAATTGAAATGTATGTAATTCGTTATACTAAAAAAATTGAGTTGAATCCAGTCAACTTAGTTGAGTTGTAATAAAGGGTGATTTTTTTAAGAGCTAGATAACTTTTTTTTTTAAAAAAACGCATAAAATTTGCAAAATCTCATCGGTTCTTTATTTGAAACGTTAGATTGGTCCATCACATTTACTTTTTGAAGATAATTTCATTTAAATGTTGACCGCGGCTGCGTCTTAGGTGGTCCATTCGGAAAGTCCAATTTTGGGCAACTTTTTCGAGCATTTCGGCCGGAATAGCCCGAATTTCTTCGGAAATGTTGTCTTCCAAAGCTGGAATAGTTGCTGGCTTATTTCTGTAGACTTTAGACTTGACGTAGCCCCACAAAAAATAGTCTAAAGGCGTCAAATCGCATGATCTTGGTGGCCAACTTACCGGTCCATTTCTTGAGATTAATTGTTCTCCGAAGTTTTCCCTCAAAATGGCCATAGAATCGCGAGCTGTGTGGCATGTAGCGCCATCTTGTTGAAACCACATGTCAACCAAGTTCAGTTCTTCCATTTTTGGCAACAAAAAAAATGCTCGAAAAAGTTGCCCAAAATTGGACTTTCCGAATGGACCACCTAAGACGCAGCCGCGGTCAACATTTAAATGAAATTATCTTCAAAAAGTAAATATCATGGACCAATCTAACGTTTCAAATAAAGAACCGATGAGATTTTGCAAATTTTATGCGTTTTTTTTAAAAAAAAAGTTATCAAGCTCTTAAAAAATCACCCTTTACATAATAAGGGCCTAAAAGTCTTATGATTCAGAGTTACTTTTTCGGTTAACAAAGCTTTATAATACAATTTTTGTGAAACGTTTTTTATTTCATTATGGCGCACAAGCAACGTTTACTACTTTCATTTCAATGAAGACGTGAGTTCCAAACCTACAATAGGAGTTTGTTTAAAATTTATAGTATACAAGAAAAAAAAAAATTAATTGTGCAAACAAAACCAGTTTCGGTTTGAGTACGCTATGGCTTAAAATCGAATACAACTTGTAATAAGGTTTTTAATCCACATCGGGTATTGCAATTTAAACCCATGCGGGAATAAAACTTAGTTTAGTATTTGGCGTGGTTTAAATTTTAATACTATTTCGGTGTCGTCATATACAGCCATGGACACGTAAATAGCACAAATGTCAACTTATTTTTTAAAAGTTTCGTTTCAACCTAATAAAGCATTCATTAACTGTAGTTATAATTTTTTGAGACTCCAGTGTGACGTTGCTTAAAACTCCGAAAGCGATGTAGCGTTACTTACTTTTATTTGCTCAGGCCATCTCTTTCTGTATAGGCACGTACGATCTGTTGTGGTCATATAAATAGCACACATAGTAGTTGGTGAATAAAAGTTAACAAGATTGGGTGTTTGTAAAAATTTTACAGTTTTATTCAGTTAATTTCGCCGATTCTAAATAAAATGGGTCGTGGCAAACATTGCACCTCGGAAAAAAGGTCTATAATTCACGAACTAAGTGAATAAGCAAAAAACCATCTGAAATCGCGGATATCATCAAAATTTCGCGAAAAATTTTCTATAGTGCACTCAAGCTGGTTACATCAAATGGCTCAAATAATTTCGAGAATAAGCCGCGCAATCTTAGACGTAAAACCACCGCTTCTACTGATAGCCTTATAGTTTGCAAAAGTAAGGCTGATCCTTTCAAGTCAGCAAAGCAAAGTATGAGGGAAATAAATGAAGAAAATAACCTTAATGTTGCAAGAAAACTAGTATCTAGGAGACAACATGAAGCTAATCTTTATGGACGCATTAGCCGAAGAAAGCCGCTCTTAACAAACAAAAATTTAAAGGATTGTTTAGCGTTTGCAAGGGCCCATGTGAATAAAAAAGACCAATTTTGGAAGAACGTGCTCTGGACTGACAAAACTAAATTTAATAGGGTTGAACCAGATGGAAAAACTTTTGCTCGGCGCCCCCAACGCCAAGAGTTGAATCCGAAGTATACAAAAAAATCATTAAAGCATGGAGGAGGGCATTTAATGGCTTGGGGAGCTTTTTTCTGGCACGGCGTTGGGCCAACTTTTCCTATACCCGGAATAATGGACAAAAATATCTATTTAGATATTCTTAATAACCAGATGGAACCATTTGCATTTGAGAACATGCCTATTAGGTGGACTTTTATGCACGATAATGATTCAAGACACACTGCAAAGGTTGTGATTGATTGGCTAAAAAAGGAAAAAAAGAAATATTTTAAATTGGCCGGCTCAAAGCCCAGACCTCAATCCCATAGAAAATTTATGGAATGATGTGAAGGTCAGCATAAGCAACCAACATTTTCGAAATTAAGATGAGTTATGGGAGTGGAATTGAGAAGGCTTGGTACTCTATTCCGAAGGATAGGGTCAATAAGCTTGTGGAGAATATGGGACGAAGATGTCGGGCTGTTTTGGACAATTCGGAATACAGTACCAAGTACTAGTAAGCATATTCGTAAGCTCATTGTAAAATAAATATAAATCACTATGTCTTTTTTTTCAGAAACCAAATTGTGCTATTTATACGTCCACCTCAGCTAAGGAACAATTTCAGATTTTTCATTAATTTTCTAATTTTTAATTCGTAATTACAAAGTTACTACTGATTTTAAGTTTTTAATGTTTAAACTCAAATACCATGAAAAGTTTTCCTCTATATATTTTATTTAAATTAATGTGAAACACCCTACATGTATTTTTGTGCTATTTATGTGTCCACGGCTGTATCCGTGTATCAAATCAATTTTCTGCCAATTATTGTTTAGCTTCAATAGTTTGTTTATAGAATCATTTAAATATTTTCTTATTCGAATTAATTAATCTGTACGTGAGCAAAAACAAAAACACGCTAACATTTTTCTATAAATTTTTACTTTTATCTAGAATTTTATGTACAAACTTAAGAATAAGCGTTGCCTTAAAACTTGTTTATTCTTTAAAATACGCTTCAACCTAAGTTGAATTGAGCACATTTCTGACAGCTGAGCCAATAACTATTTTCACTCAAAACTCTATGTAAACCATTCTATAGCATGGGCATCAAAATATCCAAAATGGTTAGAAAGTAAAAGAAAGTGTTAAAGATAAAAATTGTTTTATTGTTTTGTATCTTTTTTGTTTTTTTTTTTTTTTTTTTGTATTTCTACAAAAACTAATGAATCATACAAATTATTTGTATCTCCAAAACTTATATTGTTGTTGTTGCTGCTGCCGTCGTTGTCAATACTGTGTGCTGCTTAGTGAGCGAGCGTGAATCCCAAGCAGCGAGTTGCTTTTGTATGCTAATAGCATGCGGACATTAAAGTTGACCAAGTCGCATATATATAAGTTGTTTCTCTGCATTTTATAAGATGAATAAATTTATTTTTCGCTAAATCTTTGTACAAATTTCACCAACACAACGACTGACTACACACATTATTCGAAATTACGCATCTTTACGTGGAAAAGTAAAAAAAAAAAATAATTTTTAAAATGATAACTCAAGAATATGTTATTAAAAATGTTGATTCACCTGTTAATTGGCCTGAGCAATATAGCCAAAAAATTTTCCCTCTACAACGTTCATGGCCCACAGAGTGGAGTTCATATGTTTTACTTATTAACCGTCTGCGTTTTTTTTTTTTTTTTTGTTTTTTCTTTATTTTAAAGCATATTATTAGGTATGCTATATCGAAGATTTTTCATTCATCTTTGTGTTTATACAATTTTGATATTTATAGCTGTCTTCATAATTATAGGAGTGCCTTCTTTTTGCTTTGTTATAAATTAACAATTCATTTTTCTATCGCTACAATGCATTGTGCTCGATCTAACGGTATAATTTTTATAAATATTAAAGTTTTTATTTGCGATTGGAACAACAACTATATTAATCAAATCATTTATTGATTTTTGTAGATAAAATTAATCTGAACTCTTCATAATTATAGGAGTGAACACAATTTTATAAGCTTAAAATGAAAAACTTAGCCGATCGAAAAAAAATAAGCAAAAAGTAGTAATATGTTTCTATATATTCCAATAATGTTTTGGTTGAAAAAAACTTTTAATACTTACTTAGTTAAGCAAGATAATTATATAACCAAGTACCTGTTTTTCGCAACAGTGCTTAAAAATTATAGATTTCTTTGCAAAAATTCGGTTTTTATGATCAGATTGCTTGACCTGGAGTATTATTTTTTTTTAAGCGTAGCAATTTACTTACATGAAAATCGCAAAATCCGACGCGTAAAACGACACCGTTTCTTGTGAATTTGCAAAAATATTTCTAAACTTACTGTGATGCGAACATGCGACTACTAGATCTTGAGATGAAAGTTTTATTCTCTAAGCTAACAACATGTTAAATAGAGTTGTTGATTAACTATTATTAATTTTTCTTTCTTGGCTATAATAATAGTAAATGCATAAAACGAGCTTTTCATATAACCTTTTGTCTGTACTATGGGCGCTCAGCGCCACAGACAACCTGTAAATGCAAAAAAAAATACTAAAAAAATTATACATACTCATTATGACGAATGTCATTTGAAAGATCGAACCTTCAGCTACACTCTAGTGAGTTTTCCTATTAATATGCATATGAATATGTGAAATATTGACTCAGAACACACATGTGCACCAGAGACCTGCATCAAATTCACTTGGTTTGAACTTGAAAAAACCAAGCAAAGCAAGCTTCGTATCAAACCAATCAAGCGCGAGCTTTTCTGCTCTGCTGCGCACAAAAACTTGAAGCGCTTGAATTTTCGGCAATATACTTGAAAAGATTGATATGTTCGGCAAAAGCTTATAAGCTTGCAAGTATCCAAATAGTTTAAATGGTGCAAATTGGGAAAGCGTATTGTCTGTGGGGTCGCTGATTGCGATTCTGATCTCAGAATATAAAAAGTTGTTTGGACACTAGGGTGGACCGTAACAATACTTTTTTGTGTTTTTGACAGATTTTGCCCTTTTTTGCAAGTCGGATCAATTATTTGGATTCTGATGTTATGAAGATGAAAGTTCCATATCTCGAAGGGGAAGCAAAATAGGTAAAATCTAACCATTTTTGGGGGTTACTATAGGAGGAAGCATTTTTGAGACACACAAATAGAGGGTCTATCAATCCCCCATTTTGCACATTTTTAGAGGGGAAGCGTCGAAACACGTGTTTAACTGTTCACTGAAAGTCAAATTGTAAGGCATACACGTGTTTTGGTTCCTCCCTAAAAATATGTCGAATAGGGGAGTTAAAAGACCCTCTATTTGTGTGTCTCAAAAATGCTTCCTCCTATAGTAACCCCCCAAAAAATGGTTAAATTTTACCTATTTTGCTTCCCCTTCGAGATATGGAACAACATAAAATCGTAAGATATCGAAAAATTCTCGAAAAATTTTCTAAAAAATAGAAAAAGTGCCATATCTCGAAGGGGAAGCAAAATAGGTAAAAATTAACCATTTTTTGGGGCTTTCTAAGGGCAGCAGAATTTTTGAGACGCACAAATAGAGGGGTCTATCAATCCCCCATTTTGCACATTTTTAGGGGGGACGTCGAAACACATTAGATTCCAAATAATTGGCCCGATTTACAGCACAAAATATTTTAAAAGAAAAAGCACGAAAAAACATTTTTGATTGCCACCCTTATTAGCGACCCATATTTTTCACAAACTATTTTTAAAACTATTTATTTGGGTACACCCTTGTGCCCAACAAATTTTTCTTTAACTTACTTTTCTTAAGCAAGTAAGTTGAGTTAGTTGAAAATTCACAAACAAATTTAAGCTTTTCAATCTCTATGACGTACTTTTCAAGTCTGCTGCAGCTGGTTTTTACTTCGTGTCGTAGACCACGCGTTCATAAATTCGGGCAACCAGCTGACGTCGACTTGACTGATTTCAAGTACACTTAAACTTGATTGAAAATTATCAAGTTCAAGCGCGCTTGTATTCATAAATTTAGCAAGTACTTGAAATTGCAAATGAATAGGCTTGTGCAGTTGTGCACATGGGAATCTGTTTCATTTCCATTTTTTTTGCTTCTACACTATTTTTTACTATATAGGCTCAGTGCTTAACCCATTAAAAGTGGGCGTAGCTATAGTGAGACCACGCCTTGACAGTAAGTTCACATCGATTTTCATTGATGTGTGACTTTGAAAGCTATACCGAAAATTTGGGGTGCTGAAAAAGTACCAAACCGCTCGTCTAACGCCCATAAAATGTTACCAGTGTGTAAATTGAGGTCGAATACCGAATTCCGAGGCTGTACGACCTATAATTCCAAAGCAATTCGATATCAAAAATTTGGGGTGTATTTAAGGTGCCACGCCCCCCTTTCACAATCGCTATCAGACTTTACAGGAATACTCTCAAGACTGCTACCATGTCCCTGAACATTCATAAAAATCAGCTTAGCGGTTTGGAGTCTTTACGTGGTATACCCACATACGTATATACATACATCCATTTTTTATACATAGAAAGATGGGTGGAAAAAGTGGGCGTGGCAACATTTGTATAGATAAAGTGACCGCCAATTGGTTCCATTGTACCTACATACCAAGTTTAACTATCAAAATGTATACAATTCAGAAATTATAATAATTTCTGATAAGTGGGCGTATAATTTTTACTGATTTGCGGACGGTAAAAATGATAGTAGCAACATTAATATATGAATTGACCGCCACTTTGACTTTCAAAACGTGCACATCTAAGGAGCTGAAATGGTTTCTGAAAAGTGGAAGCAGATATAGTGCAACCACTCCCATTTTTAGTAAAGTTATCGAGAGTAAACATATGAACTTAATTACAGAATTTTAGTTTTATACTATCAAAACCGTCTGCTATAAAGGAGTTCTATTGATTTGTGGGCGGTAAAAGTGGGAGTGCCAACATTTATATACATAGTAGTACATACCAAGTTTCACTATCAAATCTTGTGCAATTCTGGAATTACATTTTTTTAAATTTGGTTACGTTTCATTTACAAAAAAATTAAAATTTATAAAAGTTCACATTTATTCTATGTAAATAAATTGGAAACATAAAAAAAAAACGATCAGTTATACACTTTTTTTGTTGAAGTTCATTTAAAAATTACAATTTCCCATATAAAATACATAAGGGGTGCTGAACACCCCAAAGTACAGAGATATGGTGGCGAAACACAGTACAGACTAAAGGTTAAGAACACAAACCACAAAGTGTCAGTGACTCGGATTGCGTTTTGGCTATAGTAACAGTAAATGCATAAAACACAAAGTTCCTCTCAATTGTGAAATGCAGTGGTACAGTGGTAATCTCTGACCTAACGACGGCTAACTACGGGCGTATTTATAGTGAACGCTTATGCCGAAGCTTATTGGCGCTTTGGATTAAAACAGCTTATTTGAGCTTATTGTGTCCATAGTATGCGCTTATTGATTGTTGTTGTTTAAAGTGGGCCCATGCGCACCGCGACCCATAGGATATATTGTGCATGCCCTTGGTTTAGATTTTCAGTTTTAGGCTTTTTATGAATTTCAGCACTGTTTCTGGCTTAGTGTCCCATATTTTTGAAGGAGGCACTGTTGCACCTCCAAAGTGAGAAGTCTTAAGCTGCAGATTGCCGGAAATTCACATAGAATGTGCTCTGGAGTTTCATCCTCCTCCTCCTCGCAGAGTCTTCATACATCTAAATTAGATAGTCCCATATTTTTAAGATGGTATCTAAGTAGGCAGTGATCTTTGAAATAGCTTGTTAGAACTTTTAGGTCTGCTTTGGTTAGCTTTAGTAAATCTTTCGATTTCGCTCTACTGAGAGTTAGAAATTTCTTAGTTTACCTCTGTCCATTAATATTGCTCCAGTGACACCGAAATTTGTTATCTTCCCAGATCCTAAGCTTTACCGTAAAGTATCCTTTAGCAACACTACAAAATGGTTCGGGGCCGATAAGAAGTCGAGATGCCCCTCTTTTGGCAAGGCAGTCAGCTCTTTCGTTGCCTTCGAATTCTTCGTGTCCTGGTACCCACCACAATTCTACTTTGTTGTTTATTAAGCGCTTATTGCTTACAGCTTAAAGTAGCTTATTTAACTTATTGGTGTCGACAGTGCACGCTTATTGCTTGCAGATTAATCTTAGGGCGCGTTTATAGTGAACGCTTATGCCGAAGCTTATTGACGCTTTGGATTACAGCTTAAAGTAGCTTATTGAACTAATTGGTGTCTACAGTGCACGCTTATTGTTTGCAGATTCAAGTAGCTTATTAACCTTAGAGCGCGTTTATAGCGAACGCTTATGCCGAAGCTTATTGGCGCTTTGGATTACAACTTAAAGTAGCTTATTGAACTAATTGGTGTCTACAGTGCACGCTTATTGTTTGCAGATTCAAGTAGCTTATTAATCTTAGAGCTTATTGTGTCCATAGTGGGCACTTATTGCTTACAGCTTAAAGTAGCTTATTGGTGACCATAGTGCCCGCTTATTGCTTGCAGATTCAAAAATTAACTTACTGATCTTAGGGAACGTTTGTAGTGAATGATTATGCCGAAGCTTATTGGCGCCTTGGATTAAATCAGCTTATTTGAGCTTATTACGCCTATTGCTTAAAACTTAAAGTAGCTTATTGATTTTATTGGCAAAAATTTTAAAGTAGGAAGAGTGTGGAGAAGAACTGAGCTTAAACGTTCAATTTTGGTGAGTTAAACTCGGTTTAATTTAACTAGACTTTAAACTCGTACTGAAAAACTGGCCCTAAGACAGTAAAGTCATGGTAACTAATTGAATTTCATCAGTTAGCTTTTAATTTTTATAAATATCAACCTGATTAATAAATGTCAACTGATAAAACTGTGCTACATCAAACTTCACAACCAAATTTGACGATCTATTGTTATCTCTTTTTTCACATTGGTAAGCTAACAATAATACACAAAACTAGACCCAGCGTTGTCGTTGTGTGTAAGTTTAAGCAAAAGTGTGAAATTTTCTTTATGTGAAAACGTGAAATTTAGTTCAATTTTGGTTAATTTTTGCTGTGACACATACAATGGTTCACAGCTTATTTGATGCAGTGCATACATTCGACTTTAAGACTATAACAATGAAACTATCAGGAATATGAGAAAAGAATTTTTCATCATTTAAATAAGCAAGAAGTCTGGTTCAACAAAGAGACTTTATTTATTGTGAAAATATAACTTAAAAATAAGAAATCCAATTCAGATGCTTAATATCATCTCACAGCCATGTCAGAATTATAAGGTAGGGCCGATCCGCTTAGTGTCCTCACGCGCCAACAAATAGTGCAAAATGAAAATGCCGGCTAGTTGTCAAAACGACGAATTTTATAGAAATTGCAAACAAAGTATATATATATACAGCCCAATTCTGAATGAAATCTCCCCGGGAATTGAAAAAGGGAATTTTCGTATTTTAAACAATGTTCACAGAATTTTTTGAAAAATTTGAATGCAAATATTTGCATGCAGTGTCAATTTTTAAGATTGCAAGAAAAAAATCTCCTTTTCATTACAAGAAAAAAGTTCCTTTTTCAATTTCCGGGGAGATTTCGTTCGGAATTAGGCTTATAATATTTCCAAGTTGTAAACTGTGCCGTCGCGTCTGTTAAATTTGTGTTTATTTGAGTGAAAATATTATTAAAACAGTGTAATAAATGCAATAAAATGTGTAAGAAGTCTTAAAAATGCTAGAAAACTTGTAGCAATTCTAGTAGTAAACAAAATTTCCAATGCAACCCATGGGAGAATAACACCAGGTAAATGCAGGGCCGCTATGCTCTCTTTTTGTCAACCGCAACTGTCAAAATTGTTCGAATTTTTTTCATTTTGTTTTCATTCTGTTCTGTTTCAACTGTCGGCTTTGACAGTTTTGAGTCTACGCTCTCTGCCTTGCATCTACCTGGTTTTATTCTACCATGATACAACAACCGACGAGCGACTAAAGAAGATAAAGGTAGATAATGCGAGACTCTCAGCTTCAAAACTGGCTGGTGAAGCTCAAGCTGACCTGGGTAAACAGTGTAGCATGGAAACTATTCGCCCTGTCTTACTTAAACAGAATTTTCATGGCCGAGTAGGTTGAAAAAAACCCTTTATCAGCCCCAAAACAGGCTATGTAGGCTCATCTAAGCCAAAGAACATGTTTCTAAGACCACCCCAGAGTATTGGAATTCAGTTATTTTTGCAGATTAATCGAACTATTTCGGTTTCTTGAACAAATAATAATCTCATGAATTTTATGCAAAATTTATACCCAAAAAGTCATAAAAAATTAATAACGCTTATGAACGAGCTATGCCTAATATTAATAAATTATGAAAAGCTTAGGAGTAACCCATATTTATACATAAAAAAGCACTCGTTTTGCCTCTTATGCATAAAATATGACTACTTTTCTCTTCGTGTACATTTATAAAATGTCGTTATTTTTTGTTTCAAAATGAATACGGTAATCAAAGTTATATGAATTGCGATTAAAGTGGGATTTTTTGATGTCCAACTATTAAAATTTATGTAAGCATATATTGATTCTGTTTCAATGTTCATGTTTTCAAAATACAGATAAGATGAAAGCACAGAATGCTGATTGCAGTGCGTTGTGTGATGGGTTCAAATCCCAATGCTTCTTAACAATTATTTTTTTTTTCAAAAATTCAATTTTTCAATTCAATAAGTCCGTAGAATAAGTAAGAAAAAAACAAAATTTTGATAAAACTCGATTATATTATTCAACATAGTTGCCTTCGAGAGCGATACAACGAGTATAGCGATTTTCCAACTTTTCGATACTCTTTCTCGTCAAAATAGGCCTCAGTTTCAGCGATTACTTTGCAAATGTGGCCGTTTCTTGGCGATTTTAGCCTTCAATCGATTCAAAATATAGACGCCATCACCTTACAAGCCGACTGTTGGGTCTTTGCTCACTTTGGATTCGGTTCGTCGACTGCTGTCCACTCAGCTGACTGTCTTTTGGATTGTGGCGTGTAATAGTGAAGCCATATTTCATCCATTGTCACATATCGACGATAGAATTCGATTTTATTGCGGTTTAACAGCGCCAAACACTCTGAAGCATCAATTCATTGTTGTTTTTGTTCGACTGTGAACTCACGCGGCACCCACTTTGCACAGAGCTTTCGCATACCCAAATGTTCGTGTAAAATGGTAAAAACACTACCATCTGATATCTTTACAGTGTCAGCTAGCTCGCTCACCTTCAATTTGCGATCGTTCATAACCAATTTGTGCATTTTTCTAATGTTTTGTGGAATAACAGTTTGATTTGGGCGCCCACTGCGCTCTGCATTATTTGTGCTGGTACGACCACGTTTAAATTCAGCAATCCACTTTTCTACCATGTTTCTCGATGGAGCAGAGTTCGGATAATGTTTATCAAGCCATTGTTTAGTTTCCACTGTATATTTTTTTTTTCATCAAAAAGCAATGCTTTATCAAAACTCGAAATTCACTTTTTTTTTCCATTTTTTTTCTTCAATAACAATAGTTGCACACAAAATGCTATAACTCACGGATCAATTGTCAGATTGTTGTCAAATTATACGTATCGTTTGAAAGTTGGTACTAAATTAAAAAACATGAAAAAAAAGACACAGGTGCGTCGTTGGACACACGAGAGAAGCGAAGCTTTTTCGCAGTTACATAGATTTGATAGCTTAATAATTTTTTTCTTTTTAATAAATTAACTTTTAAATTCAAAAATTTAAAATAACATAAAATTTATTACATGTATACAGAAAACACATTTACTGCTTATTTTTTATTGTTGAATGTCAAATTTCCACGCCAATTACATATACGGGCATATAATGCCAGCGACTCTCCATTTTAACTCTCCACACATGGTTGTGAACTTGGCTGCACTGAACAAATTTTTTCCTTCAACAGCGTACTGCGTAGCGAAAAAATCTGTCGAAAATTTTTCAGATTTCACTCCAAGCAAATCACAGAACGAGGAGTAAAAAACTTCGCTTCAAAAATATATATTAAAGAACGCACACGAAACAAAATTTAACAAACATTTTAGATACCTTGCCGATTTCATGCATGCGTTTGTTAACATAGAGTGTAAATTATGATCTAGAGATTGCATCAACTCTGCTAAATCTCTGGCATGTGTTAACAGAGTTATTTCACTTAAAAACATGAAGAAAAAAAACTCTGTTAACCTCTGTTAACACATGCCAGAGATTTAGCAGAGTTGATGCAATCTCTACATAATAATTTATACTCTATGCCAACAACACCACAAACGCATTCACAATACAAACACACCGATGCTGGAGACACCTTGTGGCAAATAAAAGCAAATTTTTGTAGCATAGCAAATACACAATCCTCTATCTATTGATAAGTGGTGACGATCTCTGCAGCATAGCTTCTGTTATAACTTAGATTAAATTAACAACGTTTTCCCACAGGTCTTTGTGGCCTAGTGGGTAGTGTGCTGGGTTATCGTTAAAAAGGGCACGAGTTCGATCCCCACGGGAACCAAAACATATTTTTAGTATTTAATAATTAAATTATTACATTTTCTTGTTGTAATAAGCGCTAGCAACAAAGAAACCATCAAAATTCCAAGAAAAAATCTGTCGAAAATTTTTCAGATTTCACTCTAAGCAAATCACAGAACGAGGAGTAAAAAGCTTCGCTTCAAAAAAACTAGTAACGCCATCTATGTGTCATCCTATGGACTTTTTGAACGTGCTGTTAAACTACGGAAATTCGTTTATAAGGACTGTATCGAAAAGAAACTGCACACTCTATTTTTTAATTTTAAGATAGTAGGAACATTTTATTAATATTTTTTTTTTTTATTGTGTATCTAAAAATAATCTACATTCTAATAACAATAAATAATATTTATTTAAATTAACTCCTTATTTGCTGCCTTAGTTTTCTATTAACACCTTCCATTAAATTCTGCACAACTTTCGAACCGACACTTCTAGCTGCAGCGTTCCAATTTTTTTTAAATTCTTTAAGGTTTGAGTCTACACATCCTTTCTTCCTTAGGTTAGCCTTTATCAATGCCCAATACCTCTCAATTGGTCTTAGTTCGGGTGCATTTGGGGGATTTTCGTTTTTTTCTACGAACTTGACACCGTTTATCTGCAGCCAATCCTGAGTCAATTTGGCGTAGTGTGCCGTTGCAAGATCGGGCCAAAAAATTGTGGGTACTTGGTGCTTCTTAACTAATGGCAGTAACCGTTTCTGAAGACACTCTTTTCGGTACACTTCACCATTAATTGTGCCTTTAGTGAAAAAAGATTGTGTTTTAAAGCCACAAGTACAGATTGCCTGCCAAACAAGGACTTTTTCTTCAAATTTATTAATTTCGATAACCTTCACTGAGTCTTCTACACTACTGCCTTTTATTTTTGTATAATATTGCGGCCCTGGTAAAACTCTGGAATCCATTTTTGCGTAGGTTTCGTCGTCCATTATTATACAGTTTATTTTTTCCTTATTGAGCCGCTCGTATAATTTTCTGCACCTGCTTTTTCCACATATTTTTTGTTTTTCGGTTTTTTTTGGCACTTTTTGTTTTTTGTAGGTTTTTAAACTATTCCTCTTTTTGATTCGTTGAACCATTGAAGCACTTGTACCCACTTTTTTTGCCAAATCACGCACTGACATCGAAGGATTTTTTGAATTAAGCCAACAACTTTTAAATCCAATTTTGGATCCCTTGCACCTTTTTTTCGTCCAATTTTTTTTAAGTCGGCGGTAGAGCAATGTTCACCATATTTCAAAATTATATTTTTTACCGCGTTTGGGGATACTTTATACCGTTTTGCTAGTTTCCTGTACGACATAAACTTTTCTGTGCAATAAGTGTGCACAATTTTATTTCTAACTTCTATTTCAATTCGCGGCATTTTGGAAACTAATTGAGTAAAATATTTGGTTTAACCTACATGCATAGTTGACGCTATAGGAAATCTAACGGTACCTTCAAACATGTAAACAAATATTTACACTGCGAGAAATAACCATTTAAAAGTGTGCAGTTTCTTTTCGATACATTCCTTATATTCATATACAAATTCCTATATTTTTTGAACCATGACAGCTAAAAAAAAACATCAATTCACAATTTTCTTACTCAGGTTTTTCTTTATATATTTTTGTATGACATTATTTATAAAGTTATTTTTTAATCAAAATCTTAAATTAAAGAAAAAAAGAAAAAAGAAGATCTTTTATAAAAAAAGAAGAATACTATTTTTCTTTTTAAGTTTACACCTTTTATTTTGAATGCAACTGTATCTTTATAACTGTTTCTAAAATTATTTTTTTTTTGTTTTATTTCCTTGCAGATTACCAACATTTTGATTATTGTTCAGCTGCCCAGAATTAGACTGATTGCGCCAATTTAACACCAATGCAGGCACATATAAGCATACATAAGCTGAAACAACAGAGTGTTTTCTGCAGCATGCAACAACGTATCTACTCGATAATGTTACGTTAAATTAAAAATTAAACTTTATTATAACAATTTCTCTATATTAATATTACAGTATCATAAGTATAGCAACAAATATACTATTATTAGATATTAAATATTAATAAATCAATGTGATTTTAGCTACTCCAAAATCGAGCTTGACTTCTTCAGTCATGGTTCAGTCATAAAGAATGATGAACGTACGCACAAATATGTAGTGTCAATTTTCAAAAAAAAAATTTATTTCAGCTGTTAAAGAGGTGCCATTAGGACAAACTTTAATTTAGATTTGCCAATATTAAAGTAGTTTATCTTTTCTCTTTTAACATAAATACTGCATTATAATCGAAACATATTTGCAATATACTAAAATAGCATAGAATTAAAATGAAGAAAAGAAAAAAAAAACAGTTTGTCCTTAATGAATATACAATACAGAGTACGTAAAAAATCCAAAAAAATTTCGTAATTACATTTCTCATGGTGTATTTGAGCAATATCTTAGCAAACTTTCGTTTAAACTTATAAAACAAAAATATGTCTGATTTTTTATTAACACTTTTGTTTTTTTTTTAAAAAAAAGAAATATCTTAAATTTATGTGCAAATTAATTTTTGTTGCTATATAGTTAATAAATATTTTACTGTTATACATTCTTTGTGGTACAATTTAAACATTTATTTACAACTTTTAATATAAAAAAAAAAAAGAAATCAACGCACAAAAATGTTTTTTATATAGCATAGTTAAAATATATCAATACATTGTATTGTGGATTTTTATAAGTGACCTGTATAAATATTATATACATACATAAATACTTTTACAACTCTAGATTCTTATCACTAAATCTAAACATAAATAATAAACTTTTTATTTATGCGTAAAACTAACAGTTTGCTGCAGACAGTATTCAAAATAAGATGATTAAATATACCAGAGTCAACACATAAATAAATAAAATAATAAACAAATATAAATACAGCAACTTATTGCGATATGTATTTTGTTTTTATTATTTTCCTTTTATTTGTCTACTAATCACTTATAAAAACAGTCTGAATTCAACGAATTATAAAGTGCTGTATTGCATCGTATCATAAAACTAGCTTTTAATAAATAACTATTTTTATAAAAAAAAAACGCAAATACAGTTATTATATAGTCATCAACAAACTTAATGCATGTTAGTTCATATTCTGGAAGAATTCCATTTTATACAAACTTTAATAAAAAAATTATTAGTATTGAAGAAAAAAAGAAATGCAAATATAAGATACGAAAATGTTTAATCTATTTTATCCAGTAGCCAGCCACAGTGCAGTGAGTTTTATTTTTATTAGTTTTTTTTTTTTTGTCTTAAGCTTAATATATATTATTTGATACGCCTTTTATACGAGCACTTTGCAAATTTGTATATTTTAGTTTTAAAATTATAGCACTTTCACTTGATCAATCATGAACACCTATATTTTATTTTATTTGTTAAATATATCGTTATTTTTAAAATTAAAAAAAAATTGTGTGCTTTTATTTTTTTGCTGCTTATTTATAGTAGGGATGTCAATAACGGGATCCTGGTCTTTTTTACATCCTGAATATTCCGGGATTAGTTAGTTAGTTTCAAATCCCAGAATTGCTGAAAATATTTTTTTTTAATAGCTAATAAAGTTTTTCGAACTTTTATAACAAATATCCCCCTTTTAAAGGCAAAACAAGCATTATTTATACCATTGGTTGCACTTAACGCATTTACAACACCTGTTTGCTAAAACAGCTGACTTTGTATTTGGCGCAAAATTGTGTGTGAGTGAGCAACCAAATTGAAAAATTTGGCCAAAATGACAGTTCAGGTAAATTATATGTATATTTGATGCTATTGCTTTTTTTAATGTTTCTTCTTTATTTGCAGTGTTTATTCCTCATAAGACAAAGTCAGAAGATCCAAAGTCGATTTGGTCACATTTTCTTGTCGCCCGGGACAATAGTAAGGCTGCAAAATGCAGTTAGATTTTGCAAAGCAAAGAACACAACATAGATATTTCCGAAACACGTAAATAAAATGTCGCAAGATCCCAGCGATGGACTATCGGTGCTTCCTTGCAAGCAGACAAAGATGACACATTTTTTTTTTTAATGCAATGCGAACAAAAGTCTTTCTGCAGTTTTTGTCGCGAATGATTGCCGTTGACGGCATAACATTTTCTGCTTTTGTTAAGTCGGCGGACTTGCGATCAATAATGGATACTTGTGGGTTTGATGTGCCAAAATCACGAGAGCCCATAAGAAATATAGTGCTGAAGTATAACCAAAAAATCCATCGAGATCACAAATTCAGTCTCATATTTGACGAATGGACGTCGAACACGAATATTCATTTGCTCAACGTAATTCTGTTCGCAACAAAACAAATTTTGGAATTTAGGCCTATTGTGCTACAAAACTTCGATGACTGCTGAAGTGTGCATGGAAATATTGGTTAAACATTTAAAAGTAAATCTAAATTTATCAAAGGATGTCGTTGTCATGCTCGACCGATGGTGCGAGCACGATGGTGAAAGTGGGGAGATTGATAGAGCCGTAGCTACAACTATGTTTTGCACATGGACTCCAGCTGGCAGTCGTTGATGCTTTGTATAAAGCGGAACCAACAACAACAACCCATGGTACGTGCTAAATATAAATCTTATTCCTAAAATTTTATAAATTTCAATATAAATAAATTTTCAGAATATGAATTACGGTACAGACAGTGAATCAGAATTTGGAAATTTAGATGATGATGACGACCTAGTGATTTGTGGTAGTGATAAGCATGCAAAGTGTACAAAAATATGTAATTTGAGTTTCATTGTAACTAAAGTAAGAAACGTTGTTCGTATGTTTCGTAAATCGCCTACTAAAAACGAAATTTCACAACATTATGTTGAACTTGATCACAAAAAAAGAGTTGAAGCTTTTATTAGACTGTAAGACAAGATGGAGGTTCTTATCCGAGGCTGGTTTAATTTTCGAGGAATCAGTCTTATTTCCATCACATATAAGGTTCTCTCAAGCGTACTGTGTGGAAGATTAAAGCCGATAACAAATACACTGATTGGACCTTATCAGTGTGGCTTTCGACCTGGAAAGCCCACCATAGACCAGATTTTCACGCTACGACAAATCCTGGAAAAAAACCCACGAAAATCAAATTTGTATTTTGTTAGAGCTGCATTCGATACCCGGAGAAGGGATTGCATATACGCAACAATGTCTGAGTTCGGTATACCTGCAAAGTTGATTAGACTTTGCAGAGTGACGTTGAGCAACACACGCAGCTCTGTCAAGGTAGGAAATGACCTCTCCGAAACTTTTAATACCGAAAGAGATTTCAGACAAGGCGATCCACTGTCTTGCGATCTCTTCAAGATCATCATGGAGGCGATCGTACGAAAGGCCAGTGTGCATCGTAATGGCACCATTTTCTACAAAGGTTTTTTGCGTACGCTGATGATATTGATGTCGGCAGAACCAAGAGAGATGTTACTGCTGCTTTTACCGCTATCGAAAAGGAATCAACCAAAGTGGGTTTGACGATAAATGAGGGTAAAACAAAATATATGGTGTGTACAAACAAGGGAGCGCGGCGTCTAGACTCCCACGTTTCATCCGGCAGCTATAACTTTGAAGTAATCAAGGAGTTTGTATACCTTGGCACTGCCATTAATAACAACAACGAAGTCAGCAACAAGCGAAGAACAGTAATTGCTAATAGGTGCTACTACGGGCTCACTAAGCAACTAAGTTCCAGAGCCCTCTCTCGATCGACAAAACTAACACTCTACAAGACGCTCATTCTACCTGTGCTGCTTTATGGCGCTGAGACATGGGTAGTTTCGCAAACTGAGGCAGCTGCTCTGGGGATGTTCGAGAGAAAAGTTCTTCGCAAAATCTTCGGTCCTGTTCGAGTCGGCGATGACTATCGCATCCGAACGAACCACCAGCTGTATGAGCTCTACGGAAACATTTACGTAGTTCGGCGTATAACTGTGCAGCGACTACGCTGGCTGGGTCATGTCCATCGTATGGACGACGAAGCTCCAGCGAAAAAGGTGCTCGAGGTGAGGTTCGCTGGTCAACGACGACGAGGGAGACCATGCCTCCGATGGATGGACCAGGCCGAAAAAGTCCAAACCGTAGCTTTGAATTTTATGCTGAAAGAAATAAAAAGGAAAAAATCTACTTTAAGCAATAACTTGTTTAATAAACTCGTTGAAAGGATCAAGCAAAGGAGAACAATTCTGTCAGATGTTTTATCTTTTTTTATTAATCCACATAATATGTATGATCTTAAATATGACTTATCTGAAGCTTCTTATTTTACTGCCATTAGAAAAGAACTCGAGAATATCTTCCGTAATGTAGGAAACGATCCCTATTGCGAAAGCGATATAAATAACACTAACGACGAAGTATGTAGTACAGCAACAACTCTCCAAGATAAATTGCATCAAGTTTTAACGAGCAGCTCGCAAATGTCCCATAATAGAAAAGCATACATATTTATCAGTAGTTTTAGTAAAAGAAATTGATTTTTTTTCTAATGGTGATAAAGGCTATTACCTACAGAAAGCATTTAACTTTTTATCAACAAGTGTTTCAAGTTGTTTCAACCAACAACAAGTTTCTCGACTGCAGGTTTTTTATGCAATAAATTTCGGTCCAGGTTAGAGGATTTCTTTAAGATCGCATTTTGGCCAAAAGAAGTAATAAATTTGTGCATTGACCTTTTTCAAATGATGAAACAATTTATTCAGCCCTATTGTGAGTAAAATTTCACCCGGAGTTGAAAAAAGGAATTTTCATTTTTTTACCAATGTTCATGGAATTTTTGAAAATTTTAACACAAATACATATTTGCATTCATTGTTTATTTTTAAGATCACTAGAAAAAAATCTTGAAAAATTTTATCCCTTGTCTAAAAATAAAAAGTCCCTTTCTCTATTCCGGAGGAAATTTTATTCATAATAGCGCTGATTGCTTAGCGTGTCTCGCACGAACGAAAGTGTTCTTCAAATTGATCTCAAACATTGATTTAAAATAATTTTTTTATATATGTATTTTTTTGTACTTTTGTACCTGTTTTACTTTATATATTAATATATCGTCATATGAAATCAAAAAAGCCGTAAGTTACCAAAAATTCAAAATTGCCTCCTACAGCTAAAAACGGCGTTTTTATTAACAACATTCTAAAAGCCGTAAGTGCACCTTTTATTTTATTTAATGTAATTTGTTTTATTATTTGCCCAAACCAAGGAATGATATGTGTGACACTTGTGTACTATAGGAAGCGAAAAACATAACTGAGGATCAATAAAACAGTCATAGATCCGAAATTGATGATATGATACTTAAAAAGTTTTTTGCTTAGCCTGTAAAATTTTTGAAATGTAACTAACGGCTTTTTTGATTTCATATGACGAATATATATATATATATATATATATATACAATTTTTTGTTTGTCAAATTTTATGTTTGTTTTTTTTTTTAATTTTTTGAAAAGATTTGACATGCATATATGAATTACCATAGTATACAAATTCTACTTATTTATTTTATCAATTTGATATAGAATACTATAATAAGATTTTTCCAGAAATGTTGCAATTTTTGGAAAAAAAATATACAAAATCAAAACTGCCTGAATTTCGGGATTTGAGAATACAATCCCAGGATCGAAAAAAATTATAAACGGGATCGGAATTTCATATTTTTTATTAAAGTTCTAAGAACAAAAAGAAAGAAGTATTTAACTAAAATGAGCTTGTTATCAATTTATTCCTTAGTTGGTGTTCAACGAAATAATAATAATATCATAACATTTTTCATGTAATAGGATAAAAACAAAATATAATAGGCCTGTTTCTGTACTAACTTTAAGTGAAGTTCAAGCTGTGAGAGTAATTTAATTACCTGCCAAAATGAGAGAATTTATAAAAAAGTACGGAAACGACGTGCAGCAAGTTTCAAGCACAACAGATTTCTACACATTTTGGTAATAGAAAGAAACAATTCATTATTTGCTTCAAATTAATGATTTTTTTTTGTAATAAAAAACGTTTTGTACATCATATTTAAAACACTAATATTTGAGGACAAAATTTTAATTTATGTTCACAAATCAATAAAAAATGTTAATCTTCCAATTTCACCATCAGCTGTTCGAAGCTATTCGATACGTGATCGAAGATATTTTTCAACTAAAGTTCCATGGTAGAATAATACTACGTTCACATTGAGAGCTAAATGCGCATTTACGAAATTGAATGTATATATTTGTCTCTTTTACTCTTACAAGGAGCATACGGCCACGCATTCTAAATTGCTAATGCGCATTTCGTTAAATGCATAGTATAATACTATGTTCACACTGAGAGCTAAATGCGCATTTAACGAAATGCGCATTAGCAATTAAGAATGCGTGGCCGTATGCTCTTTGTAGGAGTAAAAGAGACAAATATATTGGTTGAATTCTGTAAATGCGCATTTAGCTCTCAGTGTGAACATAGTATAATACTATGTTCACACTGAGGGCTAAATGCGCATTTAACGAAATGCGCATTAGCAATTTAGAATGCGTGGCCGTATGCTCCTTGTAAGAGTAAAAGAGACAAATATATACATTCAATTTCGTAAATGCGCATTTAGCTCTCAGTGTGAACATAGTATAAGACAATGTAGTGTTAGTAGTTAAAATTCTCTCTTGTGCTGGGTACCGCACCTGTCAAAACCAGGTTTTTACGAATAAAAGCAAAAAAATAACAAAATTTGCAAATAATAATATTCTATGTGTTTGACAGCTGCGGTACCCGCCGCTCCGAGACGACACTACCTTGTTAAATATACCTTGCTAAAGTTCAAGCCATGATACAATGATAAGGTAGGCCCATGATACTAAGTGCTCTCACGCGTCAACGAAGAGTGGATAATGAGAAGGAACATTAATGTCAAAACGACGAATTTCGTAGAAATTGCAAATGAAGAAAATATTTTATGTCTCCAAGTTGCAAACAGTGCGGTCGCGGGTATTAAATTTGTGCTAATTTGAGTGAAAATATTATATAAAAAGTGTAATAAAAACTATAAAATGTGAAAGAAGTCTTAAAATTGCAAAAAAAAACCTGTAAAAATTTTAACCTAAAAACAACTGCGAAACGTGAGCATAAAAAAATTCGCGATGAACTGCTGATTTTGACATCAATGTAGCTTTATTCTGCTTTCTACTCCATTCCTCTCCGTGATGACCTTACCTTATAATTCTGCCATGGTTCAAGCTAGTTTTAAGCTCGAGAGAGTGACATTTTGCTTGTTCTTCTTCTCTCTCGAGCTCGAAAAATGTGTAAAGAAACGCTTTCAAGCAACTCTAAGTTACTTGAAGAGCGTACGGAAAAAGACCTAATATAAACGCAAAATGCGCGAATTTCATCTCACATAAGTATTCAGAATTTGCCAGTTTAATGATCACAACGATAAATATGGTATAAAAAAAAAAACGAAATAGCCATTTCAGCCCTTGAAATGACTTCGACCGAGTTTCTTTTGATCAATTGTGCTGTGTGTGTGTGTTGTGAAATGTTTGAACACAAGTGATCGAGAACTGGACCTACATGTTTTACGCCGACTCCGAACGGTTTATGTTCTCAAGATGCTTTCATGGCAGTTTTTTACTCTCAAATACTTGCACTATTGTGCATATGGCGTTAAAAGTGTCAACTTTTAAAGCTATCTTTAGATTCAATAAGCAAACAAAAAAGCTTTTCCTGACGTTAGTAATGCCAAATTTATAAACTTTTTCGGATTTACGTTAAATAAAAAATTTTTTATAAGGATCGGTGACCGCGAAGCATGGTCATGTTTTCAAAGTAGCCCTTTATACAAATTCGGTTGGACACCACTGTGTTAGATATTTAGTTTATTAATGCTATACAAACAAATTTGCTTAAGAAGAAACAGTCATTGGCCGTTACATGGAAGATGCAACTGAAGAAAAAATTGCTACTTATTGAATGGTGAAACTGTGGCTAGAAACCATTGGTTGATTTTCCAAAAAAATGAAGTCGTAGACCGCAGCATGGGAATCGCTACTGTAAACTATTAATGTGCTACACTTTACTAAATTCTACTAGAAAGATATTTTATAATTTTCATTTTGTAGTTTTGTGTTTTATTGTTGTTTACTATGAGAATTATGACTAACTACGAACGAAAAGATCAACTTTTGCTTTATTCTCTTAAACACTGGCTTCAAACATCTCACGAAAGACTCTTTTAGGCCCACAAATCTTCTCGATACTTGCCGCTACTACGAAAATTTTTAATTAAATCTGCTGCCTGAGGTTCATCCAATGTAAGCGCCTGCATTAAGCACTGCTTAATGCAACCCTCAATGGATTTTGATATTTGCGCTCCATCCGCGCAAACATATAAGCATGTTTTTGATTTCATTAGGAATTCAACAAATTCCATGCAATTAGCTTGCAAGAGATCCTGAATATAATGCGTTGGCCAATTTTTTACACGCGAGAATGCTTCAAAATAACGCTGCAGAGTGCCTTTTAATTCATACTCCTGAAAGCGTTCCCGTCCAAAGGCACTAATGTGAGTTTTAGCGCCAGTGAAGAGCCAAGTTTTTCCTAGAACACACTTTGCATATGGTTCATTCCTTAGCAATTCTTTGTGTTCTAGAAAACCTAAAAATGGCGCTACGCCCGTGCCAATGCCAATCAGAATATTGTCATTCTCTGCATCTTCAAGCGAATAGCGAAATTTATTTGGTTGCCGAAAATAGATGCCAATACTGGGTGAACACGTGTTACCTTTCTCAAGCTTTTCGCAAAGACTCTCCATCATTTGTGTAGCAACACCTGGACGCTCGGGCAGCATGGAGAAAATAATTTTTACTTCGTTGCTCGCCAAAGGACTGCAAGCAATCGAATAGGGGCGTGGCAATAAACGTGGCAGGTGTTCCAGCAGCAGCGACAGGGATGGGCAGCACGTTGGGCAAATACGCAGAAGATCCAGGAATGTATAGCCTTGTATTAGAATGAGTTCATTGTAAAGATGGGCACCTTCTTTAGAAGATATGCAGCTGAGAAAACGATGCTCCAAGGCATCACTACAGCAGATGGCAAGAGCGCTTAAAAACTGTTTTTTTGGCACTACACGCAGGGCAAGACAATGGCGCAGTATTTCCAGTGGCGTACTTAAGTTGGGCACGTAAGCTGGCACCTTTGCAGATTTTTTTAAGCAATCCGTTCTCAGCCTTACCGAGCAACATGTTTCAGCATTGCCCAGCAGCTTCATAGCGTGCAGCACTAAATCGATGTCAGACGCCGAGTTTGTGGGTAATACTCCAATTGTGTCGCCGGGCAGTAGATCATTATGACTCGCGTCCAGCGTGAGTTCAAGTATCTTTTTGACTCTAGTTTCTGATTCATGAATCGGCACCAAAACTTGCATGGTTTTAATAGGCACCATTGCTACAGGGGAGCACTCAAACGGGTAATTCAAGTCCTTGCATTTCAGCTGTCCGTGTAGTTCATCGGAAAAGTTCTGCGTAAAAATTATATATATATATTGGAGTTACAGGTGACTCAGCCAATTAAACGATAGTAACCTTCAATTCCAATGCGCGTTCCTCACAGAAAATAATTTCCAGATATGGATCCATCAACTTGGCCGCAGAAAACTTCTCCAATATAAAGTCTTGAATCTTAATACAACCCTTGGTAACTACATGACCAGAGAGTATTTCCGCGACCATCTTTGCCTGATGAAATAGGTTGACACGAAAGAATTCTTACATGTGTTCACAATAGTTAATAAGCAATAAATAAGAACCATTCACAATAATATCACAACATATGGGTGATACGTTCGGAATTCATTATTAAACACAATAAATAAATATGCTGTGTTCCGAAAACCGAAAACTTTTTACACACACGACCCCGATGAAGTAGACAGCATGTTAACTACGCTTATATTACACCAGGGATGATATTTGGGGGCTTTCAAGGCTTTTTTGAGCCCTTTTTCATTTCATTAGCCCCGAAGCCCTTTTGATTCATTTTAAGCCCTTTTAAAAAATTCTTCTGAACAAATATCATCTGAGTAGTATGTCACATCGATGTACAAAATTTAAATTTTTAATAAAATGATTTTAAATTGATCTCAATAAAATAGGTTCTGTTGAATTTTTTTGAAAATATAGCTATAGAAAAACAATAAACTTGAAGAATTCTCCTTAATTTTATTTTTTTTCAAGCTATATTAGCTTTATAAGCCTATGCAGGTACGTTTTTGATAGACTACAGAAATAGTACACTTGTAAAAATCTATTAAAACTGAAGAAAATGTTTGAAAAACTGTTGTTCTTATTTTTTATATAAAGCCACCATGTTAGTATTATGCAGAAGAACCACTATTTTGTAGTATTGATTGACATCTACGGGAAAATTCCTTACATACATTTGGCATCTACTATAATGGAGGAAGAATGAAGATTTCTGCACACCCTCCAAAAGAATGTCTAAGTTTTCGAATCGATTTTACTTATAATAGTATACCAAAGTAATTCTATAGGTTTAAGAATAGAATTTTTAAGTGGACAGCTTCAAGCACGATACATTCCTTACAGAATTTTATCATGCATATAGATGAAAAGGCGAACACGTTAAAAAGGCTCCATCGTAGTCTTAAGTAGCCTTAACCAATTAAGTGTTTAATGTCGTCAATTTTCAATGAACTTTCACCCATTTCTTTTATTTTATCTGTACCAAAAATAATTTCCGACATATGATATCCTATATGGGCATTTCCACAGAGAAGTCCACTGTGACCCAAAAATGAAAAGTTATTAAAAACTTATTTTTTTATGACATTATCATACAGAAACCTTTAAATTTTATTAATTTAAGCGATTTATACATAAATTCATTTAACATGATGATCAAATCGTCTGCTCCACAAATGTAGTTTCTCTTTTTAGTAAATGTTTTGAAAAGTTTTTGTTTTAGTAAAATTGGAAGATATTGGCGAAATATACTGACAAATGGTTGAGGTAAGTAGCGTAAAATATATTTTATTTTTTTTTAATTACTAAACAACAATTACTCAATTTAATCCTAATTGAAAATGTCACTTTCAACATTATTTCATAAGATTCTAAAACTAGTTACACCAAAAAACTGAATTCGCTGAATTCTGATTTTCAATATATAGACACGAAAACTATTCCCATTTTTGTTTGTTTTTTTGAACCAGGACTTTGTCTACTATAAACTTTTTAAACTAAACTAATTAAAGTGCTGGCTAAGAGCTTCAATGTAAATTAAAAAGAAAATGCAAATATGTTTTACTTTGCCTTTTTTTCACTTTAAATGTATGCGACGTTTGTCATTTATGGAAATGTCCATATAAAACTTCACGCTCTTTCAGATTATTTCGTTAGAATTTATCTAAATAAATTCTTAAAAAGTAATAAACAACTATTTGCATAAAAATTCGTTTTTCCACCTTTAATTAGTTTTGATTTAACAAATTTTGTTGCTCAAGGCTCTATATTCCAAAATTGTATAACATGCATGAAATTATTCTTTAATACATTCCGCCATTCCTTAATATGTTTTCTTGGTAGAACTGATTTTATTTTGGTAACATGCCCATTTCATCCCGCATCTTTGATTCGCCTTCTTACAAGCTTTAACGCAGACTCTTTGTTAATTTTATCAATCAAATCTTTCTGAAATTCTTATTTATATAACCAAAGACTTGAAAAAATACTCCTAAGACTCTTTTTCGAAGAATATATCGATCCAATTTGCGGTTTTCTGTGTAAATGCTTTGCTATTTTTATTTGTATTATTAACTTATTAAATAACTGCCTTTGTTACAAAGTTTTTGAGAATTTTTGATTATTTTTTGACATATTTTTGACGTTTGCAATCAATGCACAAGCCTTTCTTCTGAAATGCAATAAGTCCTCTATATATGAAATCAAATCTATTTAAAGGAAAGAATAACGTAACATTACTCTGACCCACAATTTCTGATTCTGAAAGCTGATCGTTTAAGCTAAAATGTGCGATTTTTGTGACAAATAATTATACTTCCCTGCATAGGTCAAAATAGTGAAATAAAAAAAAAAGAAATAAAAAAAAAATTCTGAAAAACTTTGAAAACAGTCAATTCAAAATCTATTTGGATATATGTGGTCATGGCAGAATATTCAAATAAAAAGTCTTTAATATTGAATTACCACTAAGGGCCCCATTTTTGTCAAAAATGCCCTATTTTTGTATAAATTTGGGCCCTTTTACAACTAAGCCAATATCATCCATGTATTACACTCGCGATGAAGTGTCAAAATACAAGTGCGAGCAGTAAGACGAAAACTCGCCAAAGCGTACTTCAGCTTTGCCAACTATGTTTGTTTTGAAAAAATGTTTCAAACTTGGCAGAATTTTAATATTAGAAAAAGAGCCAGGAAAAGAGCTGGTTCTAATTTTTGTTTTTGTATTGTGGATAAAATAGAGCCAAGCTCTAGATCAACGACCACGGGCATACAGCTATTATGTTCTTAGATATATAATAAGCTTCCAACTGTATATTAGTTTTATTTTTTATTAGCTCAGATCGTTGATCAATAGCTAATATCGTTATCGGCAGTGATGTTCCTCGACTCGTATGCTTTAATTGTCAACATTTTGGTGTCGAAAATGTAGACAATGGTGTAGACAATGTCAACTGTGTCGACAATAGTGTAGACAATGTCGAACATTTAAAAAATGGTAACGTTGGTGTCGAGAATGTAAAAAATAAACTGCACTGCAGTTGTCAAACAATTTTTGGTTATTTGTTAAAAAATAAAATTAAGCATTAGCAAAGTATGGCTGGAAGGCATAAAAATAAAGAAACGCCGATCTTGGATATAAGCTCATCAAGTTTTAAAATAAACATGAAACATCCAACACTCGCAAGGCTTGCTAAAAAACTGTTACAGATACCTGCTTTTTCTGCCCAAATTAAAAGTTTCTCCTGTTGGGCGTATGCTATTGTTAATTTTTAATGCAATTTAACAATGCAAAAATTAAAAATGCTTGCTATAAAAGCCAGCTGCATTTTTCCTCAGTCAATAAAGCACTTGACAGCTAAGGTTCTGGGCTGCATAAAAAGGTTTCATTATCTACAGATAAATGTATTGTCGGCACGACGTTAATAGTGATCAAAACTGGTATTCTCGACATCATGTAGTCTACGCGGCCCATCACTGGTTGTGCATACTACATTCATAGAATATAACAGTTTTCTAGGCCTATATTAATTTTTTACATGATTTTGTATGTTAGGTTCATGCAAAAGTAAGTACCGATCTTAATGAAACTCATCCAAAATACTAAAACAAATATAGTTATAGATTTGTACAAAAAAATTATAAGATAAGAAAGTGTTAAAAGTTCACTTATTAAAAAATGATTGCTCAATTTTAGGCCTAATTTAATTCTGATGCGGCGAAGAAATGGCCTGATAGAAAAAAAAAACGAAATAGTAATTTCAGCCCTTGAAAGGACTTTGACCGAGCTTCTTATGATCAACTGTATTTGTGCGTGTTGTGAAATGTTTGAACACAAATGCTCGAGAACTGGACCTACTAGTCTTATGCCGACTCCGAACGGCTCATGTTCTCAAGAAGCTTTTCATGGCAGATTTTACTCTCTGAGGCTTGCCATTGTCTGCAGAGAGGTGACGGCCGAACAGGAAAATTAATTCAATTGAAAAACTTTCTGTGTCAGGTGAAAATCGAACCAGGGTTCTCTGGTGTATGGACCACACACACTACCCACTGCACCACGGCCGCCACATAACATACAAATATTTAAGATCCATTGGATGTTGGCAAAGATATCGGTGTTTCTTTAACAGATCTTATAGAAAGAAAAAAAAATTTTTTAAAATCGATAACTATCATAGTTGAAGTATCGATTCTTTGTTCAAACAAACCTAATTTTTTGTTGTTTTGAACAAAAAACACTTTCAAATCGCGTGGCCCAGGAAATCGTAATCATGCCTAAAGCTCAAATAATTTAATATGACATGAAAAGGTTTTTGGCACATTTGGCGCATTTTATCATAAAAAGTTTGATCAAAGTCTTTTCAAGAGCTTAAACTCAATCGCCCATGGCCATATTTTATTTTCCTGTAGAGTTTTATATATAAGTTAAAATAAATACTTTTTATAAAATAGCCCCAAAAATATTTTCCACACAAAAGTGCAAATAATTTGCCGCTGCAATACATGTAAGGCTTTCAGTCCCATGAAAAAGAAACCTTTTCATTTACATTTGGTGTCATATAATTTATTTAATCTAGTTTCTTTTTTAAATTCGAAGTGACGACAGATGTATTAATATACTTTTAAAAAAATTAAAATAATTCACAATATTTTCAATAAAATTTTATTACAAAGAATACAGAAGATCTTTGCAAATCCTCTCACAATAATTGCATCTTTGGGCAAGATTTTGCTTCAAAACATTTAATAAGCAACAACTTATAATATATAACTTTAAATATATACAGAATTTAAATTAAATAAAAAATTAAAACTTAAAATTTAAGCTATAAAATTAAACTTGAATTTGCTACTACTTATTACAAATATAATTATTTTTTCCTGCTTATATTACTTAAGCAATAACTCTCAATATTTAGCTATAAATGTAATTAAATATTATGTTATATAAACATAAGGTGCATGTATGTGTGTGCTTATGTTTCTTTGAAAACAATCTATAAATATACATATTTTAAAATTCATTAAATAATTCACGCTAACTAATTTTATAAATACAAATCACATTATGTAATGGAATAGAATATTGTTGAATAGCAAGTTTCTAACAATTATAACAATACTAAAAATTATTTTATTTATTTACAAAATGCCCTCAAATTGAACACAACTTTTACTAAAGTCATAACAATAATCATCATGTAACATTCTCCATTATCCAAGGTACAAATTTCGATATTCTTGTACAGACGCCGGGCAAATTTGCTTCTGCACAACCGATGCCCCAGGATATTATGCCGGCAAGGAAAAATCGACCATCCTGAGATTTAACCTGAAAAAGAAGAGAAAATAAAATAGTTTATTTTTTCACAAAATCAAAGCTTTTGGTCTGAAAAATAAATTGTTTAAATCAAAAAAAATTATACTGAACCAATAGATTCGGGTGTTCATAAGAACCGATTTTTTTAAAAATGTCAAATATTTTATTTTCCCACCTGTAATGGTCCTCCAGAATCACCTTGGCAGGAATCTTGACCACCCGTCTCATAACCGGCACATAGAAATATATCCGGTATAAACTCCTGACGACCAGCGCGTAAAAACATGGTTTTGCAATTATCATTGCTGACGATTGGTACGGAAACCTATAAGAAAAAACAACAAAAAAATTTCAAATTTTTAGAAGATTAACCTCACTTGTCCCGTATCAGAAAATTTACCTCTTGCAAGACGGATGGTAGTGTGCCTCCCTCGCTCAAACGACCCCAACCAGTAACCGTTGCATTCATGCCAATGAGCAGGCTATCCGTCTGTGGTAAGCATATAGGACTCACGTGTGGTGCAAATTCTAGCGGTTGCTCGAGTTTCACCAACGCCAAGTCATATTCGTATGTGAAAAAATTATATTTGGGATGAACGACTTTTTTAGATACGCCACGCTCTATGTAAGGCAGTTGCTCCTGCACATGAGAGAAATCATATTCACCAACACGAATGCGGATTTGCGATATCAGTAGACTGCAAAAGATGATAATAAAAGAGATGATGATGGTAGAAGAAAAACAACAATAACAACAACAACAACAACAATATAATTACTATTAATCACCAACTAAGGCTAAATGGTTAAAACAACTTAATAAATTGTATACCAACAAGCTCCAGGTACACAAGAAAAATTTTATAATTTTTGGAAAAAAAATTTACAAAATATATTGACGTTTCGTCTACATAAGGGGCTGTTCATAAATTACGTAACATGTTTTTGGCCAATTTAAGACGCACCCTATGTAACATTTCGTCACAATGTCTTGAGCCCGCCCCCCCCCCCCCCCTTCTCCTGACATAACGCCACTTTTATTTATTTTAAATTTTTTAAGCCTTTTTTATAAAATTAAATAAATAAAAGCTTTGTTGAAGTTAACAAGAACACCAACCAGTGGCGATAACTTATTACACTTTGATGTTCGCACGTGAAAATATAACAAACTATTTTCGATGACTGCTTTAAAGTAGGAATTCCCACTTCAGAAAAAAAAATTTTTTGGAGCTACTCTACTTGTTAAAGGCATGCTACAATAATTTACAAGGTAAGTGACAAGTTTAATTTGTCATCTGTTTTGCTGCTTCCTCGTTTTCTCTTTTTCAATGTGTTTTTGACAACTCCAAATCGCCAACAGAACTGTCACTCCTACCTTGTAAATCATTAAACCATGGTTGAAGGTGTTTCAAATGCTTTTAATACCTTTACTCGGCTTAAACATGGGTTAAGCTTTCTCTTTGGGTTTGTGATCCATTCGTTTTATTAGGTGAATTTTTATTGATAATCAAATTTTAATAAAATTAAAAATTTTGAAAACTGAATTAAAAAATTTTGCTGTGACGTAACGCATGGCCGACCTTCCAATCCTCTCCTTCCCCCCCATGTCACACTTCATCAGGATTTTTCGACCCCCTCACCCTCTCTTAACGTGTTACGTAATTTACCAGATAGTACCGTGCGTGGTACTAACTCTTAGTACCGTTAAGACACTGAAGAAAATCTTTTCCTTTTAAAAATTGTTCATATTAAAGTCTGTAAAGTAGGCGTCTAGACGATCGGTCAGACACTTTATAAAGTAGTGGACAAATTTAACATTTTATGACTGGATCGGATCAAATCTCAGTGGAATAGTTTTAGTTCAAATTAATTACAATTTGGCAAGACTGGCGAAGAAGTGTCAAAATACGAATACGAGCAGTGAGATGAAAACTCGCCGAGTAATTCAGAGTAATTCAAAAAATGCTTTCAATTTGGCAGCATTTTAAGATCAGGAATAGAGCCAGGAGAAGAGCTGATTCAAATGGTTATTATTAAATTGTGAATAAAATATAGCCACGCTCTAGATCAACGACCACGGGAATGCAGCTATTGTTTTAACAAAAAATACAATTTTGTAAAAATATTAAAAGTTTTTAATTAATTCTTTAAAATTTTTACAGTTCCTGTCATTTCATTTATGTAATTCTACTTTCACAGCAACGGTCTTGCAAATTTTCATAAAAAAGTTAAGATAATTAAGTGGTATGGGTAAAAATCGCCTGAATGATAGCAATAATCTTCATTCGCTCGATAGGTCTGGCCACTTAGCTCGAACGAACAAATAGTGTTCGCTATAAATGTATCGTAAAAGTTGCTCGACCGGTCTGCATAGTAGTTCTAACAAGCAAATAATGGCTGCTAATGCTTATCCGTTATTGTTGTTCATGTGGTGTGGAAGATTTTTCGAATGAAACTTTTATTGCAATAAATTCTTCGCGATGAGTTCTTCGTTTGTTCAGGGGTTCTAAACGTACAGAAACTGTTTAGTGTAAGCAGCTGGTTAAAAAAGTTCCTTTGAATAATTTAATCAAAAATGGGACTTGGCAGCACTGACAATATTTTTATTGTGAATGCGCTAAAATAAAAGTTGCGAATACGTTATTTCTTAAATAAGTTACACAAACTGAGTAGAAGAAAATAACTGCTACATTCTTTGTGTAGCTGTTGTTACAGGAGCATATCGATTAACCAGCTATTTGGACTTTATCAGTGGAGCATAAAACCTGAAAAAATCTATTTTCGACCAGATACTTACGCTATAATTTTATAAGCGGTGGGTTTCAAATTGGAAAGGAGTTTGCTCCCCTCCAAATAATTCGAAACGTGATTTGAACATAGCGATTTCCTATCGTGTGAAAGTTTTAACCTAATGATGGAGGAAATAATTCAAACTATAGATTTGAGATCCAATGAGTGTTATGCTGCTAACATATGCTGATGATAATACACTGCTTTCTCGAGGTAGGAATAAAGAGTCGAATCGAAAGAGTTTTACAGTCAATTTAGATAAGATTAAATAATAGGCACCTTAGAGGGCAAATTACTGTTAAAATCTCCTTAAAGGCTTCGTTTACTGGAAGCGTTTATTACAGCACTTACCCCTCCAATGACATCAGTATCCACATCCCGTTTCAGTTGCGGGATTCCCAAACGTCTTAGGTTAAGAACATAGTGAACGCTGGTTCAGACAGGCAGTCAGATCAGACCAGAAAACACATTAGAGCAAAGAAATGCATGACTTGGTTTCTTTATAGCTCCAATATCTGAAAATCTGATCTGATCTGCTTCAAGTGCATTTTAAAATTTATGTAAATATTTTTGTAATAAACATAAGTATTATGTTAGTCGCTGCACTTTTGTTAAAAATTGAAAAAAACACATTTCAAACATTGAAAATATTTTGTTGGAGTAATAAATATTTAATATAAGTTAAATCTAATCCGATTTCTTAATCAAATTAAATTTAATCTAATTTGAATAAAACAGTGTTAATCTAAAAGTATTAAGAAAAAAGTTCGCAAACAGACAGAACTTTATTAGAATTGCTATATGCCACTGTTATTATGTGGAAAGGCAGTACAAGTTTCAATCACAAAAGCTCTGGTAGAGGGCCAAAAGTTATATGGAATTTATAGATGTTTAGCTTTTTTTGAAACTACGTAAAAATACGCTACTTTTAGTTTCTATTGTGTTTCGAAAAAAAAAAATTCCATATAGCATCGGCCCAGCCTACTGTATATGTCACAATAAACTTGGATGCATTCCAGTTCTCGTGTATAGACTTTGAGAGCCTTCGAGAGGAAGATTCGTGTTACTCAATATTGAAACATCCTGCTAAGTGTTGTGAAGAACTTTGATTACTGAGATCCAGCGTAAATTTGTACAATGACATCATCATTGAGATAAAATCAACAATTACTCTGGCCTACAATTGTTAGTTTGAGCTCAATAGACTGGAAGCCGAACACGCTCTAAGCGAACAAAACATGTGTTATACAATTCAATCATCATACAATCATCATGTCCATTGGTGTTCTATTATAGAACTCAAAAATCTGTAATGTTATCAATTTTAATATATATGCACAATGCTCTGCACATCGCTCACACTGTAATTATTGTTTTGCGATTATTACAGTTTCTTTCCAATATGTACTGTCCTGAAAAATGTTCAGCCTGAAAGTATGCATAGAAAATTCATTTGATACGAAATGCTTGCCTTTAACGTATGTGCATACTTAACAGTACGTTGTAAAAGCACTGTAATAATGGCAAAAAATAAGTAATAGGTAGACTATTGACGTGATCGATAACCTTATAAATTATTCTTTGACACGGGAAAGCCATCTACTGAGGTAAGCTATGACGATACCATTTACATGAAACCAGATGTAAGACATACTGACTATGATGGGCTAGACTTTTTGGGAGTATCATAGTAGGTGAATGTCTTCACACGATACTTAGATTAGTCAACCCGGAATTACGAAGTTATACAACGTTCACGATGAGAGCTAAATGCTATGCTCCTTATAGGAGTAAAAGTGACAAATAAATGTATTTCATAAATGCTCATTTAGCTAACAGTGTGAACGTAGTATTAACTTTTGTTCACCGGAAGAATTTCACAACGTTAAAAGGCAGTATGGGTACGATTGTAACCTTTTATACTTATTACGATAAGAATGGCTTTTTCTATGAAAATATTTAAATTCTATCCTTAATTAATAAACAAAAGGAATAACAGGTATATGGCTAAATAATGCGTAAAAGAATAGAGATGGCAGAAACTATCAGATATTTGTTTATTACAAGGCACAATTGTACCTCTTTCGCCGGACAAAGGTTAAACTGGCAAGTCTACTGACAAGCATTATTCGGATTTGTTTGAATGATTTTGATGATCATCAAGGATATTATTTCCATCTAGCAGACTATAGAGCAATATTGAATTTGGTCTACATGGGAAGAGTTAAAGTAAAACAAGTGAACATTTTAGTTTCTTAATGGGACCAATGCGGCTGCACCCAGTATGTATTGGCAGGTGTTTGAAGCGCTACTAGCAGGCCTTGGAATGAATGTCGGAGGCTACCCAACTCGTAGCCAAGCCCATTTACTTTTTTATATGAAATGAGAAAATGTTTCATGCCTTCCGCTCTCCCTGCTCTAAAGAAGCCTACTAGAAGCACTCCTTTAGAATTGCTAAAAGAAGGGATGACAAAACAAATTCAAAAATTTCTCTCGCTTTCATTTTTTTTCGGTGCATAGCAATCAAGTTTAAAGCATCAAGCAGCGGAACTTTGTACCAAACCGAAGTAAAAATTGTATAAATTGATAAAAAATTAAACTTTAATATATGTACATATTTAATAATTTATTTAAAGTAAATAAATAATAATTTATTTAAAGTAAATAAAAATAAACAAAAATGGAAAAACAATTCAATATAGTTGTCCATTCACTTTCAGTGTAGTGTACATTCACTTTTTAAAATTTAATCAAGAAAATATACAGCCATGGACACATAAATAGCACAAATGTCAACTTATTTTTCAAACGTTTCGTTTGAACCTAATAATGCATTCGTTAACTGTAGTTATAATTTTTTGAGACTCCAGTGTGACGTTGTTTAAAACTCCGAGAGAGATGTAGCGTTACTTACTTTTATTTGCTCAGGCCATCTCTTTCTCTGAAGGCATGTACGATCTGCTGTGATCATAAAAATAGTACACATGTTAGTTGGTGAATAAAAGTTAACAAGATCGGGTGTTTGTAAAAATTTTAGAATTTTATTCAGTTAATTTCGCCGATTCTAAATAGAATGGGTCGTGGCAAACATTGCACTCCGGAAAAAAAGTCTATAATTCACGAACTATGTGAATAAGCAAAAAACCATCTGAAATCGCGGATATCATCAAAATTTCGTAAAAAATGGCGTATAATGCACTCAAGCTGGTTACATCAAATGGTTTAAATAATTTCGAGAATAAGCCGCGCAATCTTAGACCGCGTAAAACCACCGCTTCTACTGATAGACTTATAGTTTGCAAAAGTAAGGCTGATCCTTTCAAGTCAGCAAAGCAAATTGTGAGGGAAATAAATGAAGAAAATAACCTTAATGTTGCAAGAAAACTAGTACATAGGAGAGTACATGCAGCTAATCTTTATGGACACATTAGCCGAAGAAAGCCGCTCTTAACAAAAAAAAAATTTAAAGGATCGTTTAGCGGTTGCAAGGGCCCATGGGAGTAAAGAAGACGAATTTTGGAAGAACGTGCTCTGGACTGACAAAACTAAATTTAATAGGGTTGAACCAGATGGAAACACTTTTTTCGGCGCCCGAAACGCCAAGAGTTGAATCCGAAGTACCCAAAAAAATCATTAAAGCATGGAGGAGGGAATTTAATTGGGGGATAAGCTTGGGGAGCTTTTTTCTGGCACGGCGTTGGGTCAATTTTTCGTATACCAGGAATAATGGACAAAAATATGTATTTAGATATTCTTAATAACCAGATGGAACCATTTGCATTTGAAAACATGCCTATTAAGTTTACTTTTATGCACGATAATGATTCAAAACACACAGCAAAGGTTGTGATTGATTGGCTAAAAAAGGAAAAAAGAAATATTTTGAATTGGCCGGTTCAAAGCCCAGACCTTAATCCCATAGAAAATTTATGGAATGATGTGAAGGTCAGCATAAGCAACCAACATTTTCGAAATTAAGATGAGTTATGGGAGTGGAATTGAGAAGGCTTGGTACTCTATTCCGAAGGATAGGGTTAAGAAGCTTGTGGAGAATATGGGACGAAGATGTCGGGCTGTTTTGGACAATTCGGGATACAGTACCAAGTACCAGTAAGCATATTCGTAAGCTCATTGTAAAATAAAAATAAATCACTGTCTTTTTTTTTTAGAAACCAAATTGTGATATTTATACGTCCACCTCAGCTAAGGAACAATTTCAGATTTTTCATTAATTTTCTAATTTTTAATTCGTAATTACAAAGTTACTACTGATTTTAAGTTTTTACACCCTACATGCAATTTGTGCTATTTATGTATCCACGGCTGTATGTCTTCCTCTTCTTCAACAGATATTTGAAGGAAGAACAAAGTGAAAAGCGGTTATTGTTATATTCTCAAATTGTAAAACTTTTAAAAAAGAACTGAAACTCGAAAATAAAAACTTTACTTTTAAACGCTACATACTGCATTTTTTATCATTTCGAACTATGGCTTAAAAACCACAATGTTCAAATTAAATGGGCAAAACATAGCATGTTCAATTGGATTGAGGGGCAATCTTAAAAGACTCAAATTATTTTAAAATCATTTAATTGAAATAGTGTTGACTAAATTTTTAAAATACTGAGAAATATTCAGAAACAAGACACAAAAATAGCCGAATTAAGTTTTGAATAATTGTGCATTATTGTGGAAAAATTAACTTTCAATAATATGCTTATAAAATAATTGTTTTGAAAAATTATAGATTACATTAACACAATAATTACTATATTTACACAAATGGTTTTTTTTTTCTTGTGTATCATGGATTCCACACGTACTGCTTTATAAAAACACACACATTCATATACACATACATAAATCGGGTTACTTACTCGTCAACACAGTGGCCAGCCGTTGCAATCCAATTCTCGTTAATTAGTGCGCCGCCACAGCGGTGTGTACTTGAGAAGCCGAAGAACGAGGTGCGACGCACCGACACTTGCCATGGCCAGCGTCCGAAGGGGGCACTCTTGCCACCAACAATGCGTGTTTCTGGTCGTTGCAACACTGGAATGCCACACTCTAAACAATGTTTTAGAATAATTGAGTGAGTGAATGAATGAATGAGTACCTAGTTAAACTTGCTCCCATTTGGTGGGCCGAACCGACACTTACCACTGCGCGCAGCTGTAATGGTTTTGATGGTCGCCAATTTAGAGACTGAAGAAGACGATTCAGCGATTTCATTCGATTCCATAGTGCTAAGGTTAAGTGTTGACGGCGTCTGTTGATGATGTTGCTGATGATGGTGTTGTTGGTGGTGTTGATGTTGCATGGAAGCTGTTGATATCGCTGTCGGCTTTGATGGCAATAATGTTGTTGATGATGATGATGATGTGGACGCAGATGATGATGATGATGACGCTATTGTTGATGTTAATGCTGCTGGCAATGCCGGTGGGCGTGTTGTTATTAAATTATGTTGCTGTTGGGGTTGCGTTACTGAACTAGCTGGCGGTTTGGTGTAAAGCTGTGTTGCACTGGACGAAGAAGAAGAAGAAAATGCTGAGCTGGTATAATTTCCAGATGTTGTTGAAAATGTTGATGATAATGTACTTTCACTGTTTGCCCAACCAGCAGTAGGACGGAAGTAAGGGCGTGTTGTTGTTGTTGTTGTCTTCATTGGCTTTGTTGTAAAAACCTTTATTGGGAAAACAAAAATCAATAAAAATAAACATAAGTTTTAAGAAGCTGGAAATAAAAGTAAAAAAAGAAACTACAACTAAGAATCGAATCTCATTGTACGTACAAATAACCCTGCAGAAAATAGCAGTAGTACAGAACTACCTATTTCACTAGCCCTTAGGTAACCAGTACTAGTCTCACTTCAATCTACTTTCTTTGCATTCAACTGACGAATTTTACGTGAACATGTCATAGGCAAGGGTCAATTGCTACCTTTTACATGACAATTCCCTAACCACTTCATGGTGCTATGGGACCAGCATTTTCGCCAGTTAGAGAGTTAAAGAAAAACAAAAAACGAAGGCGTTGAGAAAGCAGTCTTGTGACGATTTTAACGCTATTAGTCATCTGACTAATCACGGTGGCGGCCGTGGCGCAGTGAGTAGAGTATGTAGCCCATACGCCAGAGAACCCTGGTTCAAATCCCACCTGACACAGAAAGTTTTTTCAATTGCATTAATCAGTCCAATTATGAAAGGTTTTCTCCCGCGAGTTGTAAAAGAGAGTTTCCGTTTTTAAGACAAAGTTTAAAAAATTTTTGTAAATTTTAAATGCAAATTTGTTCGTCAACCGTCAATTTTCATTAGTGTAAAATAAAAAAAAATTTAATGTCTTTATCTGCTATCTTACAAACGGAAACTCCCTTTTACAACTCCCGGAAGAAAATGTTTCATAATTGGGCTGAATTTTTCTGTTCGGCCGTTATCTCTCTGCAAGCAATGGCAAACCTCAGAGAGTAAAAATTGCCATGAAAAGCGTCTTGAGCACATGAGCCGTTCGTAGTTAGCATAAAACTAGTAGGACCAGTTCTAGATCATTTGTGTTCAAAAATTTCACAACACACAACACAACACACAATACAACACTACACAACACAACACAACACAACACAACACAACACAACACAACACAACACAACACAACACAACACAACACAACACAACACAACACAACACAACACAACACAACACAACACAACACAACACAACACAACACAACACAACACAACACAACACAACACAACACAACACAACACAACACAACACAACACAACACAACACAACACAACACAACACAACACAACACAACACAACACAACACAACACAACACAACACAACACAACACAACACAACACAACACAACACAACACAACACAACACAACACAACACAACACAACACAACACAACACAACACAACACAACACAACACAACACAACACAACACAACACAACACAACACAACACAACACAACACAACACAACACAACACAACACAACACAACACAACACAACACAACACAACACAACACAACACAACACAACACAACACAACACAACACAACACAACACAACACAACACAACACAACACAACACAACACAACACAACACAACACAACACAACACAACACAACACAACACAACACAACACAACACAACACAACACAACACAACACAACACAACACAACACAACACAACACAACACAACACAACACAACACAACACAACACAACACAACACAACACAACACAACACAACACAACACAACACAACACAACACAACACAACACAACACAACACAACACAACACAACACAACACAACACAACACAACACAACACAACACAACACAACACAACACAACACAACACAACACAACACAACACAACACAACACAACACAACACAACACAACACAACACAACACAACACAACACAACACAACACAACACAACACAACACAACACAACACAACACAACACAACACCACACAACACAACACAACACAACACAACACAACACAACACAACACAACACAACACAACACAACACAACACAACACAACACAACACAACACAACACAACACAACACAACACAACACAACACAACACAACACAACACAACACATGATAAAGGCAACAGCAACATTAAGAAAACTAAAATTTTTCTATCCGCACTCCGGACTTCCCAGTAATACGGACATCTCTTCACTTCGGACATTTTTAATAATGTACCACTTTAGTTCGGACAGAAAAAAATTCAAGCATGTTAGGCTTACAATTTGATTTTTTTTTTTCAATTCGAATCAGTGTATTATTGTAGTGTCGTTATATATGGTAACGGCGCTTTGTATATTACATTATTTGATAATTACATGTATATGTACATTTATGCAAAATATTTTTGTGAAACAATGTTAATTTATTATTTATTACTTATGTTCTTATAATATCTTCACAAAACTGTTTTAATAAATGCGATTAAACGAATATAGCTGAAATATATATTTTACATATAATTCCTTCAATAATTATTCAGCTTTGTAAATTCCGGACACTTCCAGTAATGCGGACACATGCCGAAACTATATGTGTTCGGATTAGCGAGAAGGTACTGTACTTGAAAATTCGCTTGGTTTGAACTTGAAAAAACCAAGCAAAGAAAGCTTCGTATCAAACCAATCAAGCGCGAGCTTTTCTGCTCTGCTGCGCACAAAAACTTGAAGCGCTTGCTGACTTAACTTGCTTCGTTCGGATGTATGTATGTCCGCAAATCTTGCAAACCATTTTTCGACAGCTTGTGGGTCACCGATTTTGGTAGCAAATTTCCTTAAAGTAGAAAATGGGGTTTAAGAAAAAATTTGACCACGCCCCTTTTTACCGCCCACGAATTAATATATCTCAAAAACTACCGGGCTGTTTCAGCTGAAATTGTTGCAGTAAATGTTCTTCAAGTATTACATGGGTTAGAAAAATATATTGCCACACCCCCTCTTACCGCCCACAAATCAATAAGAATGCTTTATCTCCAAAACTACTAGACCGATTCAGATGAAATTTTGGTAGTAAATTTCCTTCAATTAGAAATTGCGGTTTAAGAAAAAAATTTCACCACACCCCCTTAACCGGGCTGTTTCAGCTAAAATTTTTGGCAGTAAATGTCGTTCAAGTATTGCATGGGTTAGAATAAAATGTTGCCACACCCTCTTTTACCGCCCACAAATTAATAAAAATGCTATAACATTATAAAGTATATAATGCAACAAATAATGTAAATGGTATAAATAATGTTAATACGTATATGTACTGTTAAGGTTAATTGTCTAAAAAATTAAAATGCTATATGCAAGGCTTTCCAAATAAAAGATGGTCATAATAAACCTTTAAGATTAAAAAGTAAAAAATAAAAAATAAAATTTCAGTGCGTATGTCATATATGTATATAGTAGGTATATTCTAGATTCAGAAGAACCTCTTCCTTGGTTACCCATCATCATAATAAAAGCGTACGTAAATAGGCAAGTTATAGGGATGTATATAAATTTAGAAACTTAGAAATGTAAAATACATTTCAATTTTAAAAGCTTAAGGCACTGATATTGTGCAGTGTTTATATACAGCGGTTTATATACGGTTTATATACAGAAAAGCCTAATAAAAGATTCAATTCCACTGATATTGTGTAGTAAACTTGTATATTTTACATTTTGAAAAGTTCTAAATTTATATACGCCCCTAGAACTTACCAATTTACGTACGCTTTTATTATGATGATGGGTAACCAAGGGAGAGGTTTTTCTGAATCTTGAATATACCTACTATATACATATATGACAAATGTCACTGCAATTTATTTTTTTCTTTTTAGTTCACGTTTTGGTTTTAAATAAAAGCTTATTTTTTAAAAATTTTTTTTAATTTTGCAATCTAAGTCGGATCAATTATTTGGAATCTGATTTAAAAAGTTTTTTGACACTTGGGTGGACCATACATTTTTTTTGTGTTATTGCCATATTTTGCCATTTTTTGTGATATAGTCGGGCCAATTATTTAAAATCTGGTGTAAGATTAAAAATACCATTTTTTTTTTGCCACTAGGGTGGACCCTACAAATTTTTATTTTTTGCGTTCCTACAAGATTTTGTTTTTTTTTTAAATGAAGCCGGACCAATTATTTTAAATCAGGTGTAAGAATACTGAAAAGTTTTTTTGGACACTAGGGTGGACCTTAAAAATATTTTTTTGTGATTTTGACTGATTTCGCCAGTTTTTGCAATGTAGCCGGACCAATTGTTTAGAATCTCCAAAACAATTGAAAATTATCAATTGTTATCGATATAATTTCGATCAAAAAATAATTTTTTAATCTGAACGAAAACAATATCGATCAATGATTTTTATTTGTGATCTTAAAAAAAAAAGATAAAAAATAACTATTATTTTTATCGAAAAACTAACGATGTAAAAATAACTTTTAATTTTCATTAAAAAAACAAAAAAAAATAATTTTTATTTCTGATCGAAAAAATAACGCTCAAAAAATAACTTTTATTTCTGATCTGAAAAATATCGTTCAAAAAGTATCTTATACTCGTATATCTTATCGAAAAAAATAACGATTAAAAAATAACTTTTAATTCTGTTTGAAAAAATAACGTTCACCAATAATTTTTATTTCTGATCGAAAAAATAACGATAAAAAAGAAGCTTTTGTTTGTGATCGAAAAAATATTGATCAAAAAATAATTGCTACAAAATGATTGATTGATAGCGATAATCGTTATTTGCGGTCCCTGGCTTAAACAAACCATTATAAGGTCTTTGCTCATTTGCTTTCATACCCTCAATGATAAACCTTTTGATTTGTAGTTAGCTTTTTCTGCAAACACTTGATTATGGCAGCTTAAGACATGTAAATTTAGCATTTTATGAAGCTTACAAAATGGAATATTTAAGAGATTCAAAATTCGTATCGTATCGTACCTTTTTAAATGGTTATCACTTTCAACATAAATGTTTGTTCTTTTATCCACCAACACTGTGTCTCAGCTCTTAACAGTGTTCAGCTGTTTTTTCTAACATTTCTATTTAAAACGGTCTACACTTTTCGCTTTAACAAGTTTTTCCACCACATACACACACACACACACACTCTCACAAATTAAGTGAGTTTCTGAACCTTCCCTCAGAAAACAATAAACCGTACTTTATCAAACAATTAATGCCCCAAAGCGTAGATTTCTATCGACTATTAAGAGAAAATGAACTTGACTTGGCGCTTAGCCACCAACCGTTCGTCCCGTCGTCATACTCAACATACTCCTTCTTGTGCGTGTTATCGCACAAGTTTTGTTTGGTATTCTGAAACTTACCTGCGGCGGCTTGGTTTTCGTTGTGGTTGTGGCAGGTTTTCCAGTTGACTGTGCTGCTACGGAAAGAGGGGGTGGTTGTTGCTGTTGCAACGTATGGTCGTGGTGGACAATGGGCTTTTTTGTGGGCTTAGATGGTTTCGGACGCATCGATGTTGGCTTCTCCCAGCTGGGCGGTCGAGGCTTTGTAATGAAATTCGGCTCAGTCGGCAATTGCCAATGATGTTGATGCGTTGTCTGCGGTGATGTATGCCACATGTCTGCAAATAACGTCGTCGTCATCATCATCATCAGCGTTTGGAGAACATTGAAAATGTGCTAGATAAATACGACTGGAACACAATTGATAGTTACTCACTTGTTGCTGGTATGCTGGCCGCTGACTGCATGTCGAAGCTTACAGCCAGACTGGGTTGCTTTGTTGTGGCTGCTTGCGTTGTTTGTTGTTGGCTGTAAGTTGGTTTTGTTTTGGTTGGCTGCGGCTTGAATAACACACCCTGATGATGAGGTCCTGAAGGACGTATGACCAGCGTGCCGGCTCCATGTGGCCGTTCAATGGTTGTCATGCCACTGTGAAGAAGATAACGAAAATGGAACAAATTAGGTTTGGCTGATTGAAAACTTTGAAGCCTGATAAATCAATGCTTGAGAAAGAAGTTGCTTGCTTACCTTATGCTCGGCCTCTGTGGATAATGTGGCGGCCTTGGCCTGTGATTTACGCTACTCATGCCGACCGGCTTCGTTGGTCTCGTGTAGGAGAAGGTCTCCGATTGCACAATGTTGTCACTGGCATTGTGTGAACAACACGAGCCAAACATAAACGAATCAACGCACATGCCAACATGCCGACCCTCTGACTTAATGCACTCCCAAACAAACATGCAGGTGCCTTCGATGCGTCCGATCGAACAAGGTTTGGGACTTATTTTAAAATTCTGACTACGTGGCAATTGATTTGCAGACTTATGGTCGCCATAGTAATTGTTGTTATTGTTGCTGTTGAGACTATGCTGATAATCCTCATGATGCAGCAGATTACTATGTCGATTGCGGTAGTTCGCCACAAGTGGGGCAACGCCAAACAGATCGAACCCGTCATCGTCGTCGATCAGCTCGGCGCCAAAAGCCGCTCCTGCCGTTGGCATATTGGCAACACTGCTAATTAGACAATTTGCTAATAATACATTTAACATAACTACTATTATTTGGTTCGGACAAGGTTTGACTCTAAATGGCGCTCCCTTTTCTAAGGCTAACGTTCTTGTTCTTGCTCTTGTTTTTTTTGTTTTTATACTTTTGCTGGCATATTGCGACTGACTTGCGACTATTTTGCCGTGTTGTGTCGCATTGTGAATGCGACATTTTTTCTTTGAGTAAAAATATAGGTTGGGACATAAACTTGTTGTTGCTGTAGATGTGGCGGCATGCTCTTCCAATCTTTCCTCGTTGATGACTAGCCATCTTCGACTATTACTATTCCACATGGTGGTGATTATTGTGCTGCAAATGCATAGAAAAAAAAAAAAGTATTCAAGTTTAGTATGGAAGAGCTATAAGAGTGATTTAGTAGTGAAAAGATTATAATCAACGTAGTATAAATTAATTGGGTTATTTTGGCACAGAAAGGTTATTTCTTCTGAGATTGAGCAAAAATGGTTATAAATCATGTCAAAAAATACCGGTTGACATACATTCGCTTAATCTAATTAAATACCGTAAAATACAAATTTCACTTTTATATTTATTTTTATAAATTACAAAGTTAAAGTTCTTTTGCAGTCACTATAAATTAAATTTTGCAGTTCATAAAGTAGCTTAATTTATAACAGAATAAATAAGTTTCTGATTTCAAACATAATGATATAGTATCAGTGACGCACTGGAAAATTAAATTTGATCCGGGAAAGCATATGAGCGGGCGCTTCTAAAAAAATAACATCAACATTTTTTTAAGTCATAACTTTTTAAGGCGTGTTGAGCACTTTTTGGAAGGGGTGCAAGTTATGACATCGCATTAGCACTGTTAACGTCAGCAATGTTAATGTTATCACTACTAAACACTTACTAAAGTTACTTACTAGTGTTTACTTACTAAAGTACTTACTTACTCAATACTTATTTCTAGATTCATCTTTTTTATAACTGGATTTGTAAATTTTTCAACTGAATTACTTACTTACCTAGGTGGCCATAAGAGCCCGTGTTCGGGTTTCAGCCGACCTCATCAGCTCTCGCCAAGCGCCCCTGCTTTGTGTGCTCCTTCTCCAATCGGATACACCAAGTGCGGTTAGGGCTTCCTCGGCCTGGTCCATCCATCGGAGGCATGGTCACCCTCGTCGTTGTTGACCAGCGACCCCCGCCTCGAGCACCTTTTTCGCTGGAGTTTCGTCGTCCATACGATGGACATGACCCAGCCAGCGTAGTCGCTGCACAGTTATACGCCGAATTACGTCAATGTCTTCGTAGAGCTCATACAGCTCGTGGCTCATTCGGATGCGATAGTCATCGCCGACTCGAACAGTACCGAAGATTTTGCGAAGAAATTTTCTCTCGAATACCCCCAGAGCAGCTGCGTCAGTTTGCGAAACTACCCATGCCTCAGCGCCATAAAGCAGCACAGGTAGAACGAGCGTCTTGTAGGCTCTGGAACTTAGTTGCTTACTAAGCCCGTAGTAGCACCTATTATTAATTATTGTTCTTCGCTTTATCTCCAGGCTGACTTTGCTGTTGTTATTAATGGCGGTGCCAAGTTATACAAGCCCCTTGATTACTTCAAAGTTAAAGCTGCCGGATGGAACGTAGGAGTCTAAACGCCGCACTCCCTTGTTTGTAGACATCATATACTTTGTTTTACCCTCATTTATCGTCAAACCCACTTTGGCTGATTTCTTTCCGATAGCGGTGAAAGCAGCGGTAACATTTCTCTTGGTTCTGCCGACAATATCAATATCAACATCAACAGCGTTCGCAAGGAGCTTTGTAGAAAATGTTGTAGAAAAATGTCATTCTGCAAAGTCTAATCAACTTTGCAGGTATATCGAACGCAGACATTGTTGCGTATAGGCAATCCCTTCTCGGGCTATCGAACGCAGCTTTAAAATCGACAAAGTGATGATTTGTGTCAATTTGATTTTCATGGGTTTTTTCCAGGATTTGTCGTAGCGTGAAAATCTGGTCTACGGTGGACTTTCCAGGTCGAAAGCCAAACTGATAAGGTCCAATCAGTGTTTTTGTAATCGGCTTTAATCTTTCACACAGTACGCTTGAGAGAACCTTATATGCGATGGAAATAAGACTGATACCTCTATAACTGTCGCAGATTGTTGGGTCTCCTGTCTTAAGTATAGGGCACAATACGCTGAGGTTCCAATCGTCGGGCATGCTTTCTGCTAGCCATATTTTGCTGCTGAGCTGATGCATGCGCTTTATCAATTCATCGCCACCGGTCTTAAACAATTCAGCTGACAGGCCGTCAGCACCCACTGCTTTATTGTTTTTGAGTCGTTGGATAACAACTCGAACCTCTTCATGGCTAGGTGGTGATACTTCCACTCCGTCATCGTCGATTGGTGACACTGAACTGCGCTCTCCATGGGCGGCATTGGTGGCATCGTCGCCGGTAAGTAAATTGGAGAAGTGCCGTCTCCACAATCTCAGCACACACTGTGTATCCGTATTGAAAGCTCCATTTTCGTCTCTAGAAGTGGAGAGGGCTTGAAACCTTGGGTTGGATGCTTAACCTGTTGATAGAATTTTCGTGCATGCTTCTTGCCCTGGTATACCTCTAGTTCCTCATGTTCACGCTTTTCCCGCTCTCTTTTCTTGCATCTCAAAAGGCGCCTCTCTTCCTTCCTCTTTTCGCGGTAGCTTACTCGCACGGCTCGAGTTGCAGCTGACTGCAGCGTTTTTCTATAAGCGGCGTTTTTTACTGCTGTCGCGATGCGACACTCCTGATCGTACCATTGGTTCCGAGGTTGCGGGCGCCGGAAACCATTGACTTCTTCAGCGGCAGCGCGCATGGAGTGAGATATATGCGCCCAAAGTTCGCTGGCGTCATCGGGCCCAGGGGTTGGTTGGTTGAGCTTAACCGAGAGTTGAGCGGAGTAGGCTTCGGCAGTCCGTTGTAATTGCAGTTTGGCGACATCTAGCTTTTGTTGCATTCCTGTGCGTATGTTCGCCGCATTGTATAATCGCATGCGTATCTTGGCTGCAACAAGATAGTGGTCGAAGACAATGTTGATCCCCCGAAATGTGCGCACATCTAGAACATTAGAGGTTCTGGTTGTAATGTTTTTCTTCGATTACAACATGATCAATTTGGTTTCGCGTTTTTTGATCCGGGGACAGCCAGGTGGCCTTGTGGATGTCGAGGTGCTTAAATCTGGTTCTACTAACTACCATGTTTCGCGCCACAGCGAAGTCGATCAGTCTTAGACCGTTGTTCGTGGAGGTCTCATGAAGACTGAACTGACCGACAGTGGGGCCAAAGATGCCTTCCCTTCCGACTTTCGCATTAAAATCGCCGAGGACTATTTTCACATCATGGACCGGAAGGTGGTTGTATACGCCCTCAAGACTAGCGTAGAAAGCGTCCTTGACGGCTTCGTGCTTTTCCTCCGTCGGGGCGTGCTCGCAAATAAGGCTGATGAAGAAAAATTTTGCTTTGATACGGATCGTGGCCTTTCTTTCTTTTACAGGTGTGAACCGGGAACCAAGGTGGCGTAATCTCTGGCTAACGACGAATCCACATCCGAATTCGCACCTCTCCTCACGGCAGCTGTAGTAGATATTGCAGTGTGCGTTTTTAGAGTCGCATTTCCTGAATGGCGGTGATGTCTGCCTTTATTGTTTTGAGGGCTTCTGTCAGTTAGATTATGGATTCTTCCCTATAAAGGGTCCGGAAATTCCAGGTGCATATCCGTAAATCATTGTCTGTTTTTTGTTTGCGGTGTTCGTCAACTTAATTGGGGGGGGGTCAACTTAACCGAGGCTGGTTTAGTTTTCTTTGGGAAGTAGTAATGTGGCGGAACCCAAACCCTGAGCACATTCCATGTTTAAGGTCCACGCAGCGAACCGCCGCTCAAATTAGCCGCCAAACCAACGGATGTCAGTTTGCCGTTACCCAGGGAACACCACGAGAAGGTTTGAGTTGACTTGGGACGATTTCGACATGGTTGAGGTTGAGGCAGTCAGACACGATGCCATGTGAAGGTTTGCCCCCTTGTTCCCCAGAGCGATAATACGCTGATATTACAAACAAGGTTTTATTAGTTAATAATGGTATCTGTACGACTCATGTTTCTAAGCATTAAAAAGATTTAGTTATGTGATTTGTAAAATGTTTGTGTTTAATGTTGTTCTTGATTAGTATCTTGATTAGTTGTTAAGGGACTCGCTGTCCCTTCACCTCTAACTGACTCCACTCTGTCGTTACGTATTAATATATTTATAATCTTTAAAGCTAACTCTGTGTCAAGCATAATGTTTTGTTTCACAAATTAGAGCTATGTCTGGCTTGTATTTATATACAAAATTGCATAAATCGAATCTCCTACTTAATCTAATAAGGGAGTTAACATTAATTTTAATTAAATTAAGATCTTTTACAGTTGTTTTGCTCATAATAATAATTCAGTTTTCTAACATCGAAAAAATAGTACCTATTCTAGATGTTTGAATTTGGAGTACTTTTTGTACATTGATTATTTGATTTGATAAATTTTGCATTGAATTGCATTGACAGTCGTGTTGTTATTTAAGGCGTTCTTTGACAAAAAAAAAAAAAAAAAAAAAACAAAATTTGTAATTACATTTTTTGAGGTGTACCAGTTAAGGGTTAAACTGTTGACCAATATTCTATTATATGCGATTAGAGCATATAACTTGAAATGGTATACATGCCTCATCAATAGTAATGAATGATTTCCTACGCATTGTTAACTTCAAACACTTTGTTTCACAATCCAATCAATTCACTTCAAATATTTTCAATTATTTAATTGAATTTGAAGTATGTATCTGAGTTGTTATTTTGGAAAGTGAGTTTATTTTTAGTTTACATAATTCAATTATGGTCATAATGCTCAAGTTATGACAAATCACAAGAGAAAAATGTATCTAAATCTTAAAAATTTTAAAGGAAAGTGTGACACATAAATTGAATGCCAAACAGTACTAGAACTCTTAAATTATGTCTACTATTAAAGATCAAAGTCATACAAAATAAATTTAATCATATGTTTCAAGCTATTCCACTTTAAAATAACATGTTCCTTGACTTAATAGAACTCGGGTTCAGTTCCTGCATTCCAAGACTAAGTTAAAGCAGAAAATAAAATTATTTTTAGCTAGATGCTTATAAACTGTATATTTCATGCAATAAAAATTTGCAGCTTAATATGTAGAAATTTTTTTATTACATGCAATAGCGAAAAAAGTTTTTGAGAAATTCCCAACACATAATTTTATTGAAAGACTTGCATGAGATCACAAATAACATGAGAAAGTGAAAACAGTAATTAAAAAGTATGTAATTTTTTATGATTTGTTGAAAAACAAAAGAAAAAAAAAAAAAAAATCAACAACTACAAATGAATGCACCGAGTTTAAGCACATGTTAATGTATCCTTGTGCAACTAAGCGCAGGCGCACGTTCATTTGCTTTAGGCTAGTTTATGATTCATGTGGTTATAAGAGAAAAAAAAAAAATATGTGAGTGACTATGAAAAAAACACAATAATTTTAATTTGTTCACATAGAAAACATCCATCAGTCTACAGTTGTTTGCTCGAAGTGAGAAAAAAAAAATTATCAACAACCTTGATTGTCGCTGAGATTGTTGGTTGAACATTGGGGGTCGTATCTTTGTGGTGCTAAGCATTAGTCGATGACGCATTTCTGTTGTAAACATCCGTTAATAACAACTGCTCTAATTTGTTGAGGCTTATTTAAATTTTGACAAAAAAGTGAGTGATTTTTTTAGTTGAATTAACGGTTTTATTTTAGCACTAAAACGATGTCTTTAAGCCTTTCAGACCCACGGCGATAAATCGTTATAACTTTTCAAAAAGTTATATGTTTTTTTGCCCTGTCTTCAATATAAATAATTTTCCATTCTAATTATATGAAAAAAAGGCCCCCGCACGTTTGTGTATTTTGGGCATCTAGCCCTCAATTGATGCTATATTTCTAATCAGAAAGGACACAAAAGTTTTTATAATTTTTTTCCATTTTATTAATAAAATAGTAAATTAAAAAAATTTAGCTAACTGCTTGTTTGTGGTACATTTTAAGGCAATCTTTATCCTTAGCAATACATGATTGAGGATTTTTGCATTTTTGAAATCTGGCTCTAGTTCGACTGACACACTCCGATTTGCAACATCTTTTGGCTGTTCCATCTACCATTTCAGGCCAATCATCGTATCTGCCGTACCTTATGTCTTCTGGAGCATCATGAGACCGATATTTAGTGCTATGATAAGCCTCAGATAATTGGCATTCTTGTGGTTCTCCTGACGGTGGATCCTTTGATTTTGCCAATTTCTAATTTAAAATCTAAAAAAGACTTTATATTTTTTTTTGCGTCTCTAAGCGCAACAATATACTCTCTATATTCCATCCAAAAATTAAAGACTTAGATAGATCCAAGAAATGGAAAAAAGCCAAAATTTTTACTATGTAGCACTCCATCATTTGATCACCAATATCTAACAGGTCATTCAATAAGTCCGTGGAATAAGTAAGAAAAAAACAAAATTTTGATAAAACTCGATTATATTATTCAACATAGTTGCCTTCGAGTGCGATACAACGAGTATAGCGATTTTCCAACTATTCGATACCACTTTTATAGTACGATTTCTCTTTCTCGTTAAAATAGGCCTCAGTTTCAGCGATTACTTCATCATTGGACTTGAATTTCTATGCAGCAAGCATTCTCTTGAGATCTGAAAAAGTCTCTAGGGGCTAAATCTGGAGAAAACGGTGTGTGGGTAAGCAATTCGAAGCCCAATTCATTCAATTTTCGTTTCATCGTTTTCATCGATTTCTGACACGGTGCATTGTCTTGGTAAAACAACATTTTGATCTTTTGCAAATGTTTCCGTTTCTTGGCGATTTCTGCCTTCAATCGTTAAAAAATTTGCACAGTAATAGTCGCTGTTGATGGTGGTTCCTTTTTGGAGAAAGTCGATGAATATTATTCCTTTTGCATCTCAAAATACATACGCCATCACCTTACAGGCCGACTGTTGGGTCTTTGCTCGCTTTGGATTCGGTTCGTCGACTGCTGTCCACTCAGCTGACTGTCTTTTGAATACTGGTGTGTAATAGTGAAGCCATGTTTCATCCATTGTCACATATCGACGATAGAATTCAATTTTATTACGGTTTAACAGCGCCAAACACTCCTCTGAAGCATCCATTCGTTGTTGTTTTTGGTCGACTGTGAGCTCACGCGGCACCCACTTTGCAAAGAGCTTTCGCATACCCAAATGTTCGTGTAAAATGGTAAAAATACTACCATCTGATATCTTTACAATGTCAGCTAGCTCGTGCACCTTCAATTTGCGATCGTTCATAATCAATTTGTGGATTTTTTTGATGTTTTGTGGAATAACAGTCTGATTTGGGCGTCCACTGCGCTCTGCATCATTTGTGCTGGTACGACCACGTTTAAATTTAGCAATCCACTTTTCTACCATTTGTCTCGATGGCGCAGAGTCCGGATAATGTTTATCAAGCCATTGTTTGGTTTCCACTGTATTTTTTTTTTTTCATCAAAAAGCAATACTTTATCAAAACTCGAAATTCACATTCTTCCATTTTTTTTTTTCAATAACAATAGTTGCACATAAAATGCTATAACTCACGAATCAATTGTCAGATTGTTGTCAAATTTTAATACGTATCGTTTAAAGGTTGGTACTTAATAGAAATCATATGGGAAAAAATCTAGTAACGCCATCTATGTGTCTTCCTATGGACTTTTTGAACGTACTGTTACACCATCCATATTTGAGTTGTAGTCCTCAATAACGGCCGGTATTGGGATTGGTAAACGGCGTTTTTCGGTACCAACGATCTATCCAGGATTCTTTCCACATTTTGTTGTTGTTATTGTAACACACTTCGAGTAGCACCATTTCACCACCACCACTTTGTCATTCTTCACATACTGGCTTATTTCACTCGGTGCCATATTTTTGTCCATTGGCAAATTAATTTGCTTCCCCAATCGGTTTCCCATTATAGTACCTGTGGCTTTGAAACCTATTTTATTAAATTTTTTCAGAAGTGGAATGGTAGTAAAAAATCAGTCGAAATAAAGGTGGCTGCCGACTGGTAAAAATTTGGTTAACCGTAAGACTATTGAAGAACCATGTTCTAGCCCACAGTCACAGAAATAGCTCAAAATCAACGATCATTACATTGGAAGTTGTACAAACTAGATTTTCCATTCCAACAGGACGAGGTTTAGATTTTATTACATGCCGTGCTGGACATCTTTCTGTGAATGGAACCATCTGCTCGTCGATGAAATATATGGTAATTTCAGCAGCCAGTTCATTACAACGGCGTCTTACCATTTTCAATATCAATTTCTCATATATCAGTTTCATAATATCAGTTTCTCAATATCATAAATGTAGGTACCATATTTCTGGACATTGAGCTTGAAATCATATCGTTCCGAAAATGTGTGCTCCAATACATTCTAATTTTAGGGTAGCCTAAGCGACTAAAATTATAATGGAACAGCCATATAATTTTGGTGCATACATTTTAGTGTATTTCACAGCTTCTTCAAAATTATGATCTGGAAGGTAACTAGAAAAAATTTGCATAGGTGTGCAAATACGCCGGCTAGGTCTTGCCCATCGTATGGACGACGAAGCTCCTGCGAAAAAGGTGCTTGAGGCGAGGGGCACTTGTCAACGATGACGAGGGAGACCATGCCGAGGAAGCCCTAACCGCACTTGGTGTATCCGATTTGAGAAGACGCGCGCAAAGCAGAGGCGCCTGGCGTGAGCTGATAAGGTCGGCCGAAACCCGAACACGGGCTGTTACGGCCACCTAAGTAAGTAAGTAAGTGCGGCATTATACCAAATTATGACAGCCAAAAGCAATAGATAAATTAGTATTCGGAAACTCTTTACTCTTCTGGACATCCATTCTTGGTTGATTTCGCATTTGTGCTTCTTCAAGATTACTAGCACTTGGCTTAGCATCTGGAAAAATTAATATTGAAAAACCACAAAAATTAAAAATATAGCACAGTTCTTCATCGTCAGATTCTTCATCATTTTCAAGAGCCCTAGGTGTCCAAGTAACATCAGCTTGTTCGTCATCATCAGAAAAGTCATCCTCTGATTTTTCAAGGATATCAAAAATCCGTTGAATATCAGACTTGCTTTCTAAGTTGTTCATTTTATTTGTTAAATATGAGATAACACAAATGTGAGCTTGATTTGAAAACTCAATTTGTGCCCAAACAACACAATTGTGTTATCTGTTTTTAACTTGTCGTGAAATCAAGAAAAGTCATGACTTTACCGAATCAAACGATCGCAAACGCAAATAAGTACCGTTATAAACATTACCCCGCTATGAAAACGTAACAAAACTAAACATGATATGATCTGAGCATACTCACTCGCAGACATGCTTCCAATCTATTCGAGATACGAGACGACTCTAAATTTTTAATTTTTTGCCAAATATTTTGCAACACTTCAGTCATCACAGCGGACCAAACAATATATACCACAATCGATGTTTTTAGGTCTTTACTTCAAATTTTGTATAAATCACTCAAACATTTACTTTGAAATTACATCTAACAATCGCTTAACTTGGGTCTGAAAGGGTTAAGGCTGTATGGTTTCCTTAGCCGAAAAAAGTGGGTTTTTGCGATTTTCATTTTTCTCAGTTTTGAGTGAATATAAATACACAATTTTTTTGGAAATTAAAGAGCTATCTTTGAAGAGTATGTAGACATTTTTATATAAAAAATTAATAATTATTATCCCGTGGAGGCGGTAGATTGAAGGCGCTTCAAAAAACAGTGTTCAGTGTTGTCTGAAATCAAAAAATTGAAATGATTTAATTAATATATTAGTTTATTTTGCGGATGAAAGCAATTTTATTAAAAAATATATTAAAAAATATGAGATTTTCAATTTCTGGCGCTGTTGGGAATTAATAGGTACCATTTTTACACGATAAAAATCAAAAAAAAATTTTTTTTTTTAATAAAAACTATCGTTCATCCGAAAGTACCAGGTTGTTCAATAAGTTGAGTTGAACATAGACAGCGCGCCGTTGGACTTCTTCCTTTAGGGTTTCTTTAAAGAAGTGGTCTATGGCAATAAACCTCGAAAGATTTCTGTGCAGAAACAGGAGGCCATTTCAGAAACAGTTGCAGAATTATACCAGAATGCCATGAAAAATTTCATGACATATTATAGGTACATATATAGGACATATATAGGTATTGTATTTCATCATTAACCTCCTTGTCTCTTCTTTATGACTCAATATAATTCAGATACATTTCAACCAAACAATGCGTTTTATTAAATAACTAAAATGTCAGTGACACTTGGAAATTCGATTATTTCAATAATTTTTGTCATATGCCATATCAAATATGAGATTTTGTCATATGTACACACAGAAAAATACCTACGGCGCACTGTGGCTCAAGAATTAAATCCATTGGCCAAAATACCCATTTTTTGTGGTAACCGATTCATAAAATGTTTGCGCCATTTTGTAGTTAATGAATCCAATGTTAGGTAGCCAAAAATTTAGGTCAAAATATTTAATAATTGTGACATGCGTGACATGCGGTTAAGCACAACTGTTCTTGCTAATTTCGGAAAAAGGTGAGTTTTTTATTTTTTCATCGAAAATGAATGGCCATTGCTCGCAAACTATCAATCAATCAATAGAGGGTTGAATTTTTTTGTTAGGTTGGTATTGTTATACTATTTATATTTTGGATGCTACAAAATGTTTTCGAAATTACTGTTTTTTGTATAAATATTAACTTTAGTGGAATAGAACTTCTAAGGATCAAAACGGATCAAAGAAATGAAAGCATCCAGTTAAAGATGAAAATCTACTCTTTTACTCAATATATACTTTTATACCCCCCACGATCCCCCCGTAGAAGCTTTTTTCGTTTTACTGAAACTACTCACACAAGTATTCGAATGACGAATGAAGTATTTTATTGCATGCAATTTCAAGTATTTTTCAGTTTTATTTACCCTTTTAATTCCAACTCTATAAGACAGGTGCTTAATTGGAAACAAATAAATTGACTCGATAATCATGGAGAGATTCAGTTATAAAGAATTGACTAAGGAGTATTTAAGAAACAAAAAACAGGAAGATGTTCTAAGCTACGTTCAAAGAAAAATAAACTTCGAAATACCATTGGACATAGAAGACAAATCATCTGTTTTCGTCAAAAATTTAAAAAAGCGCTACAGCCAGTATAACTACACGTAAGAAAGATTTTAGAAACATAACGAAAAATGGCTGGAATGCGAGATTACTGTGCAGAGAGCTTCAAAAACTACCGACAAAATCATTACTTGATCACACACCACAACGCTTGCTACAATCATTTAAAGAAAATGAGTTGAAGCAATACAGAAACTGCAAGTTAATTCTTTTTAGCAAATGGGGATGTGATGGTTCTTTGTGATGGTTTTCCATTGCGATTAAAAAAGATTTTAGAAGACTAAGAGCCATCGACCAGCACAACGCACACCAGGGATATTTGGAATAATCGCACACCATCTTCCACGAAATACTGCAGGCCCATCAAATTTGAATTCAAAAAGGAAACCCAGGATACCATTAACAGATCGATTCTGTCGCGGTAATGTTAATCTTATTACCGAAGAAACTCACCTTTTGGTAACATTTACATCCTTTTGGTATTCTACAAGCAAGCGTTACCAGTGAATATTGTTACCATCTCCTTAGGTGGTAACAAGCAAAACAGCCAGATGCAAGGAAAGAGTGTTATTTGTTCTTAAACGAGCTTACGGCTTTTGAAAGCGTTACCGAGTGTACAGAATACCGAATACTAAGACCGGTAACAAATTTCGGTAACAAGATTACTATTACCGGTAACGCGCAGAATAGATCTGTAAGAAAGAAATAAGCGATATCAGAACCCAAATTGCACAGCTTCATCCATTACAAATAGAAATTAACGGGCAGGAAATCGAAGTAAGCTACCAATTAGTGCTTAAAATGATTGATGCAAAAGTAGGACAGGCTTTGACTGAAACAAAGGGTTCATCCAGCTGTATCATATGCCAAACAACATCAAGCCAACTAAACCAAGTCCCAGACAAATTAATAGATAATACTGATACATATGAATTTAACTGAAAATCAGTTACGATTTAAAATTTGGACCTACAGGATCAGTAAGAAACAACGACACCAACAAGGAGTTACGAAGTTTGAAAAAAAAAACATATTCAAGATGAATATCGAATATATGGATTAGTTATAGATCAGCCACAACAAGGTTCAGGCAATACAAATCATGGAAACACAGCAAGTTCGTTCTTCTCAGAACCGGAAAGAGCATCTAAAATAACAGGAGTTGATTTAAACCTTATTTCCAGGTTTAAAATAATCATCGAAGTATTACATGTAATGAAAAAAATTGACTCGAAAAAATTTGGGGATGACGCTAAGGAAACTGCAAAAATATACACAACGAAATAACCATGGAGAAATATGTCTACAACAGTTCACAAAATCCTTTACCATGGAGAAGATGTCATTAAATATCATTTAGAACAACTTGGAGATCTAACGGTGGAAGCTCAGGAAAAAAGGAATAAGGATTGCAGATTTTATAGAGAAAAAAACACCGAAAAAATGGCGCAAATTTGCAGAAATTAAGATCTTTTTAATATATTATTGGCAACTTCAGATCCGCTCATCTCTAGCATGCGACCTCAATGGAAAGTGGAACAACTGAACTTAGATAAAGAAGCGAAAGAGCTACTATAGGACGAAAATAATTCAGAACTGAGTACGGAATATTTGCAAGCAATATTCCAACCAAATAAATAATAATTAAAATATGATATTTCTTGTTTTAGGAAAATATATATAATATTAGAAAAAAAAATTAAAAGCAAAAAATGTCCCAATGTAAAAAATCATATTAATAATTAATAATAAAATATTTTATTTATCAACATATGACTCTTTTTAATAAATTGAAGATTAAAAAAATAAGAAAAACATACTATCTGTCAGTTTATTACTCATTACTCAAATATCTCAATTGGCTCAAAAGTTATCGAATTTGGCCAATGAAAATCTATTCTGAGCCACTGTACGGCGTATTGTCTTAAATGACTGGGGTTACTATTTCTGTATGAAGCCTAAGAAACTTGTATAAATTTCATTTCAGTTTTTTGCCAACTTAGGCGTGCCAAAATTGTATAATATACCAAAGATGCTTGGGCAAAAGCAAATTGGGGTTTTTACAATCTTTTCTAGCATTGCTACTCTTTCTGTTATACGCAGACATTATCTGCTTTCCTTTTCTTATCATTTGTACGAAAGTGCATGTATTTCGCAGTAATTTATTCGTTACATTACCAAAACAAATACAACATAAAACAGCTTAGTGGATCACAGCGAGAATGACGCAAGACTATTGATGAGTTAATATTATTAAATAAAAATTGAGTTAATTAAAAACAAAAAAGTAAAAAAAAAGTGTTAAATATAACAGAAAAGTTGAAAAAACAAACAAATCATAAGAGCACAATGCAAGCGCTTGTTGCAAAGGCCTTTAGAAATCTTCACTAGCATAAGTATAACTTACCTAAGGTAATGATACCCAAGGTTTTTTTTTAATATTGTCTTAAATCTACGAGAACCCATTTTAGCAGAAGGCCTTCAACAAAACACACAAGTTCTAGCATAAATTGCCTAATGACAAAATAATGTGATTGCCTAAATTTCTTTTGTTGTATTATACAAATACTTAGATAACCCATTCTAGCTGAAGGTCTTAGGCAAATTATACCGGATTATAAATTATTATTTAACACTTTTTTTTTCTTTGTGTGTAATACCATTTTGAAGTTTTGGTTTCGGTCATATTGTAAGCCGAACAGCTGTAACTGACAAAAGGTGCCAGTGAAACTGATCGAAACTGAATATTCGTTCGGACACTTGTTATAAGTGACGCTTTATCGTCATATTGACAAATTCTTAAGCTTACTGATGATTATTTCAAAATAATTTCGTTCAGTTTGATACTTGTAATATTCTTTATTTTTAATAGTAGCCAAACCACCCTGTAATTGTTTTTAGCTCTTCCCAGTTGCATTGTATTTTAAAACATTGTTCCATATAGTGTAGAAAAGTAGGCATTACAGTGTAGTAACTGAAAATTATAAAATTTCTTATGCTAGCGAATAATTCTGTATTGACAATTTGTTTTGTTGTTCGGAATACAGTTGCACAAAAGAATAGAAAAAGTTGACGAAAAATCAACAAATAAAAAACTTGCTCTTATATGCAAAAATCTATACTCAAAGCCTGAACTTATTTTGCAACACATTGGGCATGAACTGTAGAAAAACAATTAACAGTTTATTTTACAAAAGCTTAACCCTGAAATTAATTTTTAAGTATGTTTTCCAATATTGATTTTGGAAATATTGGTTAAATTGTTACTTAAAATGTTGACGCTAAGCTGAAATTTAATTTAAATTTGTCAAGTCTTGCTTGTTTGATTTGTTTTGTTCTGTGCTCTCTCTCTCTGTGTACTCTGAGTGAATAAAGAAAGAAAGTAAATTTTGCTTTTTAACTTGACATTTCTTTAACCTGTTTCAGCGACACTTTTTTTTTTTATATATAAAAAGAACAAATTGAATTGTGTGACTATTTTTAAGCATTTCAAATTTTGTTTATTTTTAAGTGGGAGATGATTGCTTTCGCTGATATTTTTATATTAGTAGGCGCTGATTTTAAAGTTTAAAATTTAGATAATTTTATTTTGTTCAATATAGAATTTAGTAATACACAGTTATGTTAAATTCGACTCAAATTTAAAATAACAAGCATTTTCGCTCAAGAATTATTCTTCAAAGCTCTTTTCTTGAATTCAATCGATTCTTCAAAGCTCTATAAAATGAACAAATTTTAATACAGTCGAACTTCTCTATAACGAACTTCTCTATAGCGAATTTCTCTCTATAACGAATTGTTTTCAAAAACACTACATTTTCCTAATGTTTTTCACACATTTTTACCTCTCTATAACGAATTTCTCTATAACGTAGTTTTCTCTGTAACGAAGCTTATTTAACAACACAGCTGGTGTTTTATGTACCAAATAAACCTCTCTATAGCGAATTTTTTTAGCAGTCGCAAAAATCCAATGAATTTATGCGCACACAAATATTGCGGTAAAATACGTTAAATTTTGTTTGCCTATTTCAAGGAAAAAAAAAACAAATGAAAGTGAGTAAGAAAATCTTTGTTTGTAATAAGTTTTGGTTGTGGCTGCAAGGTTGTGATCAAATTAAGATGTCCAAGCGAAAAAGTTTATCTTTTGAAAAAAAGTGTCTTATTATTTCTGCAGTATCACAAGGAAATAAAAAAAAGAAGGATATTGCTGAAGAGTTTGGAATTTCTGCAACTACTTTGTCAACAATTTTGAAGAATAAAGATAAGATTCAAGAATCTAGCTCTTCTGGTCTACTTAAGAAATTTAAGAAAGCTAGATCCTGTGAGTATCCTGATGTTAATGAAGCCATGATAAAGTGGATCACCGTTGCAAGGCATAAGAACATTCCACTTTCCGGACCGTTAATCAGAGAAAAAGCTGTGGAGTTTGCAGAATCATTGGGACATTCCGATTTTGTTGCTAGCGCTGGTTGGCTAGATAAATTTAAACGAAGACATAACATTGTTGGAAAAGTTGTTTGTGGTGAAAGCGGATCCATTGATATCCAAACTCGGGATGATTGGATACAAAATATTTTACCTTCCCTTATTCAAGAATATGATAAGAATGACATATTTAACGCTGATGAAACCGGATTGTTTTTTAAATGTTTGCCATCCAGAACACTAGCCTTTCGAAATGAAAAATGTGTTGGTGGCAAAAAAAGCAAGGAAAGAATAACTGTCATGGTAGGTTCAAACTGGAGTGGAACAGAAAAACTTAGACTGCTTGTCATAGGAAAATCAAAAAATCCTCGTTGTTTTAAAGGATTACAATCTCTAGAAGTGGATTACGAGAATAACTCAAAATCTTGGATGACTAGTGAATTATATGAGAAGTGGCTTCTAAAGTTGGACAAAAAATTTGCGGCTCAAAAAAGGAAGATTTTACTTTTTATTGACAATTGTCCAGCACATCCAAAATCAGCACAATCGAAGCTAACAAATATTAAAATTGTTTATTTTCCTCCAAATATGACATCATCCCTACAACCAATGGATCAGGGAATAATACAGAATCTGAAACATCACTATAGAAAGCGAATTCTAAAGAAAGTTCTGTGCAATTCAGAGAAAGAAACTCCTATGTCAATAAACTTACTTGATGGAATCAGAGATTTAAGTAAGGCCTGGAGCTCCGATGTCAAAAAGGAAACAATTTCAAACTGCTTTAAAAAAGCTGGATTTGGTGAAGGCATTGAACTACCAGTGGATATTGAAGATGAAAACATTCCTTTGGCAGATTTGTGGTCCGCGTACATCGAAGAGAACAACATTGAGGATGTCACTATCGAAGATTACATTAATGTTGACAACGAAACATTCACTATGGAGTGCCCTTCCGATGAAGATATTCTGCAAAGCATTCTATCAAATCAGTATGGGGTTAATAGTAAGTACAACATATGCACTCAAGAATCATGAAGAATACCCACTAATAAATTTTTTATTTAGTTTCAGAAAATGACGACTCTGACGCTGATGAAGAAGGAAATGAATTACCAACATTTTCTCAACTACACTCATCTTTCAACACATTAAGAACATTTATGGAATCCAGAAATAATGTCCCGGATGAAATTTTTTCCTTCCTCAATAGATGTGAAGATTTTGTCGATGAAGAGAAATTTAAAAGTTTAAGGCAAACGAGAATAACGTCGTTCTTTCATATTGAATAAGTTTCAATGTTATTAAATTTGTGTGTATCGAAATAGCATCTAAATGAAATAAAAAGCTAGTGTTTATATAAACATACATACATACAACCAAATAATCAGTAGTTTCTCTATAACGAATTTTCTCTATAACGTAGAAATCGGCGATCCCCAGTGACTACGTTATAGAGAAGTTCGACTGTATATAAATATAGGCTCTGAGATATAACATACTTCACCACACTAACGCCGGGCTAGTTGCAGCGAAAGGTATGGAAGCGTTTCTATTTTAAAAGTACTCGACTCGAAAAGTTTCGTAGAATATGCTTCTTATGAAATATATAGAAGTATAGACTATATCCCCAACTCGTGGGGAACTTTTCAATATGTATGACACCTTGCAACACATTTCATCCGTCTTATATATTAATACGCAAACATCAAATGTTGTCGTAGACTTTTTTGATATTTATTTTAGAATAAGAGCAATGGAAACGTATATCATTCAAAAGATACTGCACCACAGATGTCCCGAATCATGTTAGATTTTAAATTTATGACCTCTGACCCAAAATATTAACGTTGAAAGTTTATAAGGGATCTCAGGACTAGGAAGAGGTAGAATGGTGAATGAGGTATCGAATGAAAGGTCTGGCTGCACAATATGATTGGATTTTAGTTTCACCTAAAATCCTTCGATCTGAAATATGAGCGTAAAAAGAGCATTTATTCCATAAAAGCTAAACTGTAAAAGATGGAGGAACATGATGTAAGAGAGATTTAGACATTGATAAGATGTCTGGGAAAACGCTTTTTCATACACTTTTTTTCAAAAACATACATTTATCACCATCTCTAACGGTTACCCTACAATGAGCATTTTTATACTCCACCGTGTACTGCGTAAGGGGTATATTAACTTCGCCATTCCGTTTGTAACGCCAAGAAGGAGGCGTGGTAGGCATAGATAATATATATATTTTTGATCAGCATCACCTCCTGAGTCGATTTCCGTGTGTCCGTCTGTCTGCCCATCTGTCCGTCCGTCCGTCTGTTGACACGATTACGGCTGTAATTTTAAAGCTATCGCGATGAAATTCAAAATATAAGTATATTTTTTAAAAAATAAGATCAAGTTCGATAATGGGCCAAATCGGATGAAAACCACGCCTACCTCCCATACAAAGTGACTTTATTTTAACCGTAAAATGTTTTTAAAATCCACATAAATTAAAGAAATGCCTTGAAATTTGACACTTAAGTTTTGATCTTCAATCTAATCTCTTCAATCTCTGGCTATGAAATTTGGAAAAATCTGATGAAAACCACGCCTACCTCCCATACAAATTATCATTATATTAACCGTAAAATCCCTTAAAAATCTGCTCAAAATGCAGAAATGTCTTGGAATTTTGCACATAGGCTTTTATATATAATATAGACTATCACTATGATATCTGGCCAAATTGGATGAAAAGCACTCCTACATACCTCCCATACAAAGTGGCTTTATTTAAAACGTTAAATCGCTTAAAAATCTGCAAAAATTACAGAAATGTCTTGAAATTTTGATATTGAACAAACTTTGATATTTAACATACGCCACTCTTTGATATTTGTCAAAATCGGATGAAAACCACGCCTACCTTCAATACAAAGTGACGTAATCAAAATTGAAAAACTTTCGTAAATATATAAAACTGAATGACATCGTGTCTGTATGTTCCCAAGTTCCGCCCTAGTCGTTTATCCAACCCATGCATATATTCTTCGGTAAATTGTGGAGTTTTTATACTAGATAAGTGGGTGTGGCATTTTACTTTGTTTACAAATTACTCTATGTGGCAGCTAAGGGTAAAATTATATTAAGCGTATGATACAAATATTTTTGCAGATTATACATAAAAATTTTATAGACGTCTAAAGACTTCGGATATACTTCAATAAAGCCGCGGGGGGGGGAGGGGGTATTTTAGCTTCGGTATCCTGTCGAAGCTCCATTCCTAACTAGTTTTATTTAACAAGTGTGAATATGTATTGTGATAGTAAAATTGCTTTCAAATATTTAATTTTGAAAAGTTCTCGTTATTTTGACATCAAAATTATTGTGATATCTCCAAAACTATATATTTTCTCAGTACAACGATTTTTGTATGAAAAATGGTGGGTTGAGAAAAATAACGGTATACGAAAACTTTTTTGTTAATATTTTTTTCGGGGAAAGTATGTTAAAAAAATTTCCCCTTATTATGATATCAAAATTATTAAGATATCTCGAAAACTGTAAATTTTTTTCCTTGCAACGCATTTTCTTATAGCAAGGCCATTGCCTCAGAATGAGAAAAAAAAAACAATAGAAATTTTAAATTTCGATTTTGCAAGCAAATATCTCAGCCACTTTTTAACCGATTTTCATTAAATTTTCTTTGTTTGAAAGTTCAATTAAAAGACTTTGGAGAAATAAGAAAAGATTTACCGTTGTCTCACCAATTCAGTTTTTTATGCTGTTTTCAAGAAAACTTCTGTAATATTCCAGTTTTGCTCAAAAAATAAGCCAACATTGTACATTGTTTTTTAATTCTCTTTTTTTACACTCTTTCATATAACATATTATTTAAAATTGCTTCATTTTGACACATAATTCAATTAAGTGTTTCTATCATCGAAAATCATGAGCTTTCTCCTATGATTTTTTTGATGAAAAGAAATTTTTCAAAATGCTGTTTTTATATTTTGTACAAAGTTCTACAGCATAAAAAATAATTTCTGTGAAAAAAATTTTCAAATATATCAAACCACTCTTAAGTTATAAACACAAATCTATGTTTTAATCCATTTCCTTATCTACATCCTATATATTAATATAGAAACATCAAATCGTCATATGAAATCAAAAAAGCCGTAAGTTACCAAAAATTTTGATTAATTTGATGCACCATATCAAAATACATGTTTCTGCAAAATTTAACTCTCCTACAGCTAAAAACGGCGATTTTATTAACAACATTCTAAAAGCCGTAAGTGCACCTTTTATTTAATTTAATGTAATATGTCTTATTATTTGCCCTTATTTAATCCAAGGAATGATATGTGTGACACTTATGTACTATAGGAAGCAAAAAACATAACTGAGGATCAATAAAGCAGTCATAGATCCGAAATTGATGATATGATACTTAAAAAGTTTTTTTGGTTCTCCTGTAAAATTTTTGAAGTGTGACTTACGCATTTATTGATTTCATATGACGAAATGTTGTCGTACACATCTTCAATATTTATAATAAAAATAAGGGAATGAAACTTATATTATTCGAAATGTACTGTACCACAGATATGCCGAAAAAAAAGTTAAATATATTATGTGATTATTGCATTTCAAAATAAACGTATGCATTCTCATACTGGTGACTGTAGTTTGAATCACAAGAAACTGAAATTTCAGAGATCTTCTCTCCCATCCAAAAATTCCAAACAGCTGACAATTTATGTTCAAGGTCAGAAGCCGAAAGCAATTTGGGCAACTCATGGTAGAATGCGGCAGACAAGTACTGTTGCTGAGCTCTCTTTTTCTCTATCTATCTTTGTTTATCGCATTCCATATTATTTTGCCAAACAAAAATTGTTGTAATCAAAAGTGATTTCAATTTATATGCAATGGCAGTGCTTATATTTGAAAAATTTTGTTGTGTTTAATATTTGGGAACATTATCTATATATTTAAACTTGAACACAAAAATTAGGCACGTTTTGTACCCACTTTAAAGACAAGATTTTCGAAAGAAACTTATATTATTTGAAAGCTCTGGTTCATACCAAGTGCACAATATAATTTAAATTCAAATGTTTTGTCGTAAAGATAGGCAATAACATGATACAATAATAAGGTAGGGTAAGGAGATTCACCACACCGACCTGGAATGTCAAAATGTGTTTTAGCATTGCCACTTTTCTGTATTACTGATAAATGTGGGACAAAGGTTTACATATACAGAGAATGCGCATGGTCATTGTGCTATGAAAACTCTATTGATTCTTTAAATATCATAGGAAATTCGAATTATTTATTGAACTAATTTTATCCTTATTACACATTAAAAATATATTTTGTTTGTTAAAATTTAAAATTTTCAAATTAATTTAAGATATATATAAGCTCTTTACTTGGGAAAAATAAAAAATTCATATTTTCCCGAAATATTTATTTCCATTTATTAACCTAAGATTGAAATAAAATTATCAAAAATATAGCAAACAAAAACTCTACGTCTACGATAATATCTGTGTCTTTTGTTTACATAAAATAAGGGTATGTCAAATATCTGGATAACCTTATAATGGCTGCATTCTATCCGAAAGAGCGTTCAGGTAGCGAAGTAGCATAAAGTCATGGCAGAATTATAAGGTAGGGCCGACTTGGAGAGGAATGAAGTAGAAAGCAGAATAAAGCGTGCTAGATGTCAAAATCAGCTGTTCATCTCACGTTTCTTTATGTTCGTGTTTCGCAGTCGATTTTAGGTTAACATTTTTGCAGGTTTTTTTTTGCCAATTTAAGACTTCTTTCACATTTTAAAGTTGTTATTACACTGTTTTAATAATATTTTCACTCAAACTATCACAAATTTAACACACGCGACCGCACTACTTGCAACTTGGAAACATAAAAATTTTTCTTAATTTGCAATTCTTTGTAAATTCGTCGTTTTGACAACTTACCAACCTTTGCATTATCCACTATTCGTTGACGCGTGAGGACACTGAGCCAACCGGCCCTACCTTATAATTCTGCCATGCATAAAGTGATACTTTCTGCTGAACTATTTTTTTTTTCGAAAAGTCAAACGGCAAAAAGCTGTTCGACAATAAATGCTTTTTGTCTCAAATTTATTTTTTTTATGTTCTGTGTGCACACGTTTCAAACAAATAGTTTTAATTAAAAGCACTACTAAGCAATTTAATAATTTAGTAATTAATAAATATAATATTTGGTATATTTATCTGTCAAAATAAAGTAAGCGTAAGCCGCTCAACTGAAGTAGCATAAAATATTTTCGCTACCTAAGATGGCGACCGCTCAGGGAACGTATTGTGCGAGCACTTTATGCAACATACCATTCAGCCCGAAAGTTGTTCAACAGCTACGTAGCAAATTTTCCGCTGAATGCAGCCAATGATTGAAACATGATTGTACCTGCTGAACGCAGCCATTTATTTCTGCTGTTTTTGACAGATGCGGGTACAATTTTTGTGAGAGAGGTCAGGGTTCATTAATACAAGTTAAGTCACTTGAGAGAAGCTCGGTCGAACTGTCAGAATCAAGAAAAAAAAACCTGAATCTGTACAATTTTTAGCTAACAGCTACTTTGACAGTTCGAGCAAAGGCAGAAAAAGAGTGCTTTTCTCTCAAGTGACTTAACCTATACTAATGAACATTGAGAGAGGTGAAAAAACGCTTTCACCTGGTTTTCTGACACCATGGTTGATACGTTTTATACAATTATGGTGACTTTGGATGTCCCCATTTTTAGGGGAGTTTCTGTTGTTTTTGTTCTTGTATTGAACATTTTATGTAAGTATTTGATGCAATCAGGACATAAAGCTATCCCTTTCCCACAGTCCAAAATCGAAGTTTCCTATCTCTTTATCTCTGGTCAATAGTTGAGAGTAGAATGCGAGAGTGAAAAAAAGTCAAAAATTCCAACAGAGCTTTGTGGTTGTGTTGTTTTTTCTTTCCTAGCTTTTTGAACACACACTCGACTACCATAACTGTCAAAAAAAAAAAGCAAAAACAACACTACGCGGAGTAGTGTTAAACACTACACTACTCTACTCTACTACTCAGTTTGCCAAGTGACAGAAAATTATTTTCATTGATTTTGACAATTATGGTAGCTGAGAAAGAGACTACAATCAGCAACGATGCTACTTTCTTTTTAAAGTAGACATGTTTCGATTTAGTATTTATCGAATTTCAAAGTTAGCAAATTACAAAAATTTTTCCAAAATGCCACAAAATTTAAATTGTGCACTTCCATTGGGACGCGGTTTATTAAGAGCGCTAAAACTTTTTTCTTCAAAGGGACAATGAGAAACAACAAAAAAATACATAGCAACACACCTCTGTTGAACATCGTTGTTGTAGCATACTCGCGGAAGAGTAGAATGCGAGAGTGACTCAGACACCTCTCAAAGAACTCCGGTAACCGCTGGCCACTGACACCCTTTTTTCTGTTCAGGATATGATTTGATGCGTTCAGCAAAAAAAAAAGAAGAAAAAAAAAATCCACTTTGATTGCAATAAATATGTAAAATTATTTTAAACTCTCTTCGGCACAGTGCTGCAGAATGCGAGCATATTACAAAACAAAAGCAGAATTTCTAAAAAATAATAATGGCGGAGCCAACTTCACATTAAAACAAAAGCATCTATAAGTAGGGTAAAAGCATAATTATACATTTTAAAAATGCTCTATAATTATTTATTCAGACTGTGCTAGCTTCTTCATTATCTGTTAGCTTTCGTCGAATCGACGACGCGTGATTGCATTTGAGTTTTTATAAATGACATATAGTTGTATGAAAACTTGACTTTTTTATATCATAACTGCAAAGCTATATGCATAATTTGTAATTTTGTATAAAAATAAACTAAATATAATGACAATTTCAACTCAAATGAGTTTAAGATGAGCTGTCATCGGTTCGACGAAAGATGACCTTAGCTTAAAATACTTAGCTTAAAAATAAAGTTGACTGTCTAGGTTTAGATGCAAATCAAACCTGCTTCTAATGGCACATAGAAGCATTATTCGAGTGTAATATCTCTTAAAATTTAGCAGTCTGCACAATTACCATTTTTACCAAAAAAATTTATCCAAGCTCTAACAATAGGCTTGGTAGTATGGAACTTTTCAGTCTCTCTGTGACACATTGCAGCACAACTCAAGCACATTACAGCACAATTACGATATTTCGAAAGAAAATAAAAGTGCATGAAACTGCTTTAAAACTGCGCATATAGATGCATTATTTCAAAACTCTACGGCACAATGCAGCACAACTCCAGCACAATAACCGAATTTCAGAAAAAAACCAAAACTGAGGTTTTTGCAAATATGTGAATTATTTAAGAACCCTCCTCGGCACATTGCTGTAAAACGCGAGCATATCACAGCACAATTGTCATTTTTCTAAAAAAAATTAATGGCGGAGCTTACTTCACATTAAAAAAATACACCCAGAGATTGTTAAAAGCATAAAAAATTTTACGTTATTATTTCTTACATTATTTTCATTCAAGCAATATATTTAAAACTAAACTTTAACTAACATTTCTTTTCAATCATCTTTTTAATATTTTTGCGTGAGTGTAAACAAGCAGCTATGAGCAGTAGAATTTACAATGTAATGCAACTGAAACAATTACGCCAATTATAGTCACTGTCTGACCATATTTATTGTAAATTGGTTGAGAAAGAAAAAAAGAAAGAAGAAAAGTGAAAAAGTGAAGTTTGCTTCTTTTTTTATCGTTTTTATCGTATGTCAATCTAACTCATTGCCAAGTGGCGGCACAGTAGCAGCAGCAACAGCAAGTTAACCATTTGTTAATTTAGTAATGGAGCATTCGTCACGCACCATCGCACCGAGCTAAAGTACTGATCCACTGAAGAGTGTCTAATGACCAGTAAAGACGAGTAGATAAAAGAAACTCTTTGTTGGCTAAACATCTTATTGACACAATTAAAAACGAGCCTCACTTTTGAGCAATTAAATGAAATGTTTCTGAATGACTTGTGAATATTTATAAAATCAGTTTTGTTGCTATTTCTTTACTTATCATCTGCACAAATCTGCAGAAATGCGGAACTTCTTAAATGGGGAACCGACTCACAGCAATCTAATATTTGTGGGTCCCTGTCCCGTTATTTCTTAAATAAACGTCACCTCATGACTACGGAAACAATATAAAATAGTGAAAATAACTGATATCAGTGCAATGAATATATATATATCTGTGGTCACAAGTCATAACAGCCTAACTCAAAATATCGTAAATACGGGATGTTTTATTTTCCTAACATCGTCTGATTCTCTGAAGTCAACGGAACAATCGATCATAGAACTTGTAGACAAGGAGATAGTTAACGAAACAATCGAACAATCGAGCTGTTATGACTTATGACTAGACTGCGGATTTGTATGCAATTGCATATATGTTGCATATTCTGCATATTGCATACATTCTGCGTATTGTATACATCTTGAATACGTTGCATACAACTTGAATACGTTGCATATATCTGTGGTGACAAGGAATAACGACTAAACTCAAAATATTGTAAAAAAAGATATTTTAGTAGCACTAACTACGACCTTTTCTCGGAAATATATGAACCGTTAAACCAACGAAATAGGTGCAGACATAAGTGGTTATCTATTCTGTGCAAAAAATGGAGTTCTGAATCCTTCCAAAGATTGGCAAAAAAGGAAATGCCATATCGCTTTTTTACGATATTTTGAGTTTAGTCGTCATTCCTTGTCGCCAAAGATATAACGCATACGTTGCATGCTACTTGCATACGTTGCATACAACTTGCATACGTTGCACACAACTAGCATATAACTTGCATAAATCGTGCATATTTAAGTTTGTATGCTGACTGTCGGCAGCTGTACGAAATGTGGATTGCCACACCCCCTTTTACCACCCACAAAAAAAGGGGGTGGGTACCCCCTTTTACCTTTTTCACGATTTCTTAAAAGATTTGCACTTCAGCGCCCTCTGGTGTTCGAGATAGTACAAAAAAAGATAAGTCCAAAACAGTCACCATATTAGAAAACTCCTATATACAAATTTTCATGGAAATCAGATAAACAGCTTAGAAGTTTTTTAAAATATTTGTACACAGCGCCCTCTGGTGTTCAAGATAGAACAGAGTAGATAAGTCATAAAAACTTACCGTATCCGAAAACCTCTATATAAACATTTTCATGCAAATCGGATGAACGGTTTCGGAGATAAACTATAAAAAAAATGCCTTAAACACTATCGCAGCTCCAACTACCGGGTCCAATTGTAAATGTGAACCATTCAGGGATCCACTCAAACACACACAAAAAATTTCATCAAAATCAGTTCAGTCGTTAAGGAACAGTTTAATAAAATACACACGTGCAAATTGTACAACAGCGCCCTCTAGTTTCGAGAAAGAGCAAAAAAGATAGCATCAGAACCCTTGCCGTACTCGAAAATCGCTATTAACAAAGTTTCATCCAAATCGGAAGAGCAGTTTTGGAGTTTTCCACGATTTTTTAAGATTTGTACTACAACGCCTTCTGGTGTTCAAGATAGAACAAAGTAGATAGTCATGAAAACCCACCGTATCCGAAAACCTCTATATAGCAATTTTCATGTAAATCGGATAAAAGGCTTTGGAGTTTTTCAAAATATTTTTACTACAGCGCCCCCTGGTGTTCAAGATAGAACAGAGTACATAAGTCGTGAAAACTCACCGTATCTGAAAACCTCCTTGTATCAATTTTCATGTAAATCGGATAAACGGCTTAGGAGTTTTTCTACGTATTTTAAAATGTTTGTACTACAGCGCCCTGTGGTGTTCGAGATTAAATCGAGTAGATATGTCATAAAAACTCATCGTATCCGAAAACCTCTAAATTTTCATGCAAATCGGATGAACAGATTTGGACTTTTTCGACGTTTTTCAAAATATTTGTACTACAGCGCCCTCTGATGTTCAAGTTAGAACAGAGTATACAGGTCATAAAAACTCAACGTTTCCGAAAACCTCTATATACCAACTTTCATGCAAATCGGATAATGTGCTTAGGAGTTTTTTGACTTTTTTTAAAATATTTGTACTACAGCGCCCTCTGTTGTTCAAGATAGAACCGAGTAAATAAGTCGTAAAAACTCACCGTATCCGAAAACCTCTACATAGAAATTTTTATGCAAGTTCGATAAACTGCTTAGGAGTTTTTTAAAAATATTTGTACTACAGTACCCTCTGGTATTCAAGATAGAACAGAGCAGATAAGTCATGAAAACTCACCGTATCCGAAAATCTCTATATAACAATTTTCATGTAAATCGGATAAATGGCTTAGGAGTTTTTCGAAATTTTTTAAATATTTGTACTACAGCGCCCTCTGGTGTTCAAGAAAGCATAAAAAAAGATAAGTCCAAGGCACTCACCGTATCAGAAAAGTCCTTTATTTCAATTTTCATGCAAATCGGATACACGGCTTAGGAGTTTTTCGAGGTTTTTCAAAATATGTGTACTACAGCGCCCTCTGGTGTTCGAGAAGGAAGAAATTAGATAAGTCAAAAATAACTCAGCGAATCCGAGAACCTCTGCATACCAATTTTCATGCAAGTCGGATGAACGCTTTCGGAGATAAGCTGAAAAATCGAATGCCTGGAACCCGATCGCAGCGTTCCCTACCGGGTCCAACCTTTTGTACTGGATAAAAAGTAGCCTATATGTTGACCGGGGATATAAGAAACCTGGATGTCAAGTTTCATATAAATCCATCCAGTGGTTTTCTTTAACCAGGTTTTAATCACCAGTGGTGATGCTTTAACAGACAGACAGGCAGACAGACAGACAGACAAAAATTTTAAAAATGCGATTTTCGGACTCAGCGTCATTCAAAATGTCCATCGCAAAAGGAACTTAAAAAAATATTTCATGTACAGATTTGCTTTACTTACAATTTTTTATACATATAGATATATATAGATATAGATCACTACCAGAGTACCCGATCTTGTTCGGATAGAGCTAATTTGAGCTGAATTGAATTAATAGCAAAGAAGGATTAAGAATATTCTTTTTGCTTAAAAAAAAGCCTTTGTACACGGTCTTGGAGAGCCTGCTATATATTAATTTTACCATAACTTTTCATGAACTCTAACCTGCATTGATATACTTGGCAGTACATTTGGAAAACGGGCATAGAGTATATTTTACTGCAGAAAACATACACAGAGTGATTCAAGAAATACCTGTAATCACATTGATTGTGTTTTTTAAACTATGTTCGAGTGATGATTTCACGAAGACCTTGCTCTGCAGCCAAGTTTCTTCATATTATACATTAACACTAAAGAAATAGAATCTACGGAAACGAGCACTAAATGTTAAAGGATGGGTTGAAGTTAAACGAGATTCGGCTCTAGGTAGAGTTTACACGAATCATTGTAATTATTCTGAATACTTTTACCTTCGACTTATGTTGGAACACATAAAGGGTCCTACAAGTTTCACTTATTTAAGAACTGTAGATGTTGTGTTGCATCCCACATACCGCGGGGCATGCGAAGTTACAACCATTGGAGAAATGCACTGTCTGATGCCGCCATTTCTGAAAAAGCTTTCCGCCTCAGAGAGGTGCTTGCAATAATGCTGATTCTTTGCCAAATGTTCAACGCGTTACAGTTATGGAACGATTTCAAAAAACAATTTTGCGATGATTTTTTGCACAGACATCGCTCACAACAAAATAATCAGGAAATACCTTACAATGATAACTTTTTTAACGAGGGCTTGCCTTCGTTTGAGAGTACGATTTACAGCTTGGCGAAAAACGTTTAAAAGATTTCGGTTTGCCAGAACCCCAAAGAGATAATACTGAAGTAGAAAATATTTTTTATACTCGCGAAATTAATTATGATCAAGTAAAATCTTTCAGTTTATATATCTGAGCAGGAAGCAAAATTAACTTCAGAACAGATTAATGTCTACAACAAAATATTACAAAGTGTAACGAATAACGAAGTGTAACAACAATTTTTTTTTTTTTTTGCTGCCCAACTAATTTAATTCTTGCTAAATTTCGTCATGTACGAAAAATTGCAATTGCAGTAGCATCGTCCGGAATCGCAACAACACTACTAAGTGGCGGTCGATATTGACTCAGTCAATATTTAAGTAGCTTAAAAACGGTGCTATTGCAAAAGTACTCAAAGAAGCATCATTAATTGTTTGGAATAAATGCACCATGACAGATAGAAGCCATATCGATGCTGTTAATACCACGTTGCAAGATGGCGACTTCCGTCAAACACTACCGGTTGTACCTAAAGCCACCCGAGCTGATACAGTAAGAGTTATCATGAAAAAAATCAAATGTGTATCATTATGTCAAGAAACTTCAATGACAACAAATATGCGTGTCCATTTAAGAGGAGATCACGATGCCGCTATATTTGCAGCTTTCAACTAAAAATAGGAAAAGAAACATTGCTCTAGATAATGGATTGCTTCATGTTTCAGATACATTGGGTACATGCGCTTCGACTATAGACAATTTGGTTTCAAATGTTTACCCAGATATCGAAAATTTGCGTCATTGCGTTTTCGTTAAGACTCGTTGAGAATATTTCGAAATCTTTCCGATTTTGTTTGCGAAATCATAACGAAAATCGTATGAAGGGGTTGACACGACATCGTAACGAAGTATCGTCATGATTTCGTAAGGAGTCCTAACGAAAATGTTACGAAAAAGTTACGATTTCATTCAGACAGTTTGAAGGAAAGGAAATTTTACTCTGTTAGCATATTAATATGTCGTACAAGCTGTCGCATAACGAAATTTTATATAAATTCGTATAAAAAGTGAAACTGTACCGATATTTGCGTAACAAAATTGTAATGATTTCTTTAAGATAGCTCGTAATAGTGACGAATTAGTCGGAATTTCAACATATGGTTTGCTGGGTAGATATGGCATAAAAAATGTCAAGCTAATTTTCTTCAATTTACATTATTATATTTGTTCTAGGTATAACTTTCATATATATATTTTATTGGATATAAGGGACTTTTTGAGCATTGAAACTGATTTTTAATATACCAACTACTTGGAGATGAATTCCAATATAATGATTATGACTCTTATAAGCAAAATTAATCTTTAACATGGCCAAATAAATTTTTCAACAATAAAGTCACAATAATAATAATTATCACAGTTTATCTATAAAAAAAAACACAGGTGCGTCGTCATGTTACTGTCATTGTTATTTCAACGCACTTGTGGGCAATTGTTAATTTTTCCTTCGCACTATGCAAAAACAAAACAAAAGCATGTACCAACAACAGCATAAATGCATTCACATAAAAAAAAGCGTTACTTTGACCACCGTGAGGATCGATAACATGACCCACTGATTAATAAGTCGACACCGTTTCCACCGATCCAAACAGCTTTGTTAAATTTTGATGTTGATTTAATATTAAATATATAACTGTAGCTATGTTAACAGTTGATGGCGCTAACAGATGGCACTAGCAAACTGAGAATGATGACCAGTGTTGTCACTTGCAAATTTTAAATAGTGGTAGGTTGAGTCTAAAATGAATGGTGAATTTTAAAAAACTTTGGAATATATTTTTCTTCTTAAGGAAAAATTCGATTGAAGTCCTACAGCAAAACAAATCATAAGAAGTATACCATAAAGTAAGATTTTTCACGCTGAATTAGTTTTATTGCAAATAATTCTCATATAATGTTCTTAAAACAGTTCTAAAATAGAATATTAAATGTAATAATAAATAAAATATATGCAATAAAATTTCCATAAAAATAAAATATATGCAATAAAATTTCTAAAATTTTAATTATAGTGCAATAATTTTTATATAAATATATAGATTTTGGAAAAATGCATATAGTGGGAGATAAAAGTGGTAGAAACTAAGAAAGTGCTAGATTTACCACAATTGTGGAAAAGTGGCAATACTGATGATTCTTGTAGCAAGTGGTTTAGCAGCTACCCAAACCATAAAAATCTATTAATCAACTCTTGTAGCAAGTGGCTAAGCAGCTACCCAAACGACACAAATACATTAATAGACTATTGTAGGTACTGCAACATCGCTTCAGTTGCACTTAATACCGAATCAATGATTCGGTATAAAGAAGGTGTTTGGCTCAATGGATGGAGTATAGAACTTCCAACCAAAGGCTTACGGGTTCGAATCCCCACGGCAGCTGCAGAAATGTTTTTTATATTTGTTATATTAAATTGTCTTGTAAAAAACACAGAAACAAAGAAACCATATAAAATTCTAAGAAAAAATATTGGGGGTTGGAATTAGTTTTAAAGGTTTTCTAAGAGATGGCGTAACTATCAATAGATTGCATCGGGCACACCTGTGACTATATTCATTTCAAAGCATATTGTCTAAGCTTCATTTTTCAGTATGTGTCATTCCACTGAAGTGTAAACAACATATATTTTTTTCTCTGTGAACATGTCGACTTTCGTTCCAACAAAACGCAATTTGCGGGAAGGTTTACTTTTGTGCTTCCATTTGAATAAAAAAGCGGTTGAAGCACAACGCACGCTTACTGAGGCTTACGGGGACTATGCTCCATCGATTTCTACTTGTGAGTACTGGTTCAGTCGGTTTAAAAGTGGTGATTTTGATACGGAAGACAAAGAGCGTCCGGGCCAGCCGAAAAAGTTTGAAGATGAGGAATTGGAGGCTTTCCTCGATGAAGACCCGTGTCAAACCCTTCAAGAACTGTCAGAATCATTGGGAGTCGACTTATCAACGGTCGGCAAACGCCTGAAGGCCATGGGAATGATTCAAAAGCAAGGAAATTGGGTGCCGTACGAGTTGAAGCCGAGAGACGTTGAACGGCGATTTTGCATGTGCGAACAACTGCTTCAACGGCATAAAAGGAAGAGTTTTTTGCATCGTATTGTCACTGGCGATGAAAAGTGGATCCATTACGATAATCCTAAGCGAAAAAAATCGTGGGGACCACCCGGCCATGCATCAACATCGACGGCCAAGCCGAATATTCATGGCGCCAAGCTTATGCTGTGTATTTGGTGGGATCAGAAGGGTGTCGTGTACTATGAGCTGCTAAAACCTAACGAAACCATCACTGGGGAACGCTACCAACAACAATTGATGCAATTGAGCCGAGCATTAAAGGTTAAACGGCCGTAATATGGCAAAAGACACGACAAAGTGGTTTTTCAACATGACAACGCACGGCCACATGTTGCAAGAACCGTCAAGGAAACGTTGGAGGCGCTGAATTGGGATGTGCTACCCCACCCGCCTTATAGCCCAGACATAGCCCCTTCCGACTACCACCTATTCAGATCGATGACGCATGTCTTGGCTGAGCAGCGCTTCACTTCTTACGACGATACCAAAAAATGGGTCGATTCGTGGATTGCCTCAAAAGACGAGTCGTTCTTCCGGCGCGGAATCCATATGCTGCCAGAAAGATGGGGAAATGTTGTAGCTAACGATGGACAATACTTTGAATAATATACATTGTACCGTTGTTTATAAATAAATGCTCAAAAACCGAAAAAAACCTTTAAAATTAATTCCAACCCCCAATATGTCGAAAATTTTTCAGATTTCACTCCAAGCAAACCACAGAACGGGGCGTAAAAAGCTTCGCTTCAAAAATAACATTTTGAATTTAATAGTCTCATTTGTGTTAATTCTTTATACTTTCTGGACCCTAAGGGGAGAGGGGTTTGAAGACCTAAAACTCTCTGCCCTTGTCTACGGACCTGAATCATACCTCTTACCTTCCCCCGCTAACTTTTAACAATTTCCTTTGGAGTACTTACAATTTCACGTTCTTTATTTAACGATAACTCGCTTATTAGAAAACAAAACTTTTTCTATTTTTATTAATTCATGGCCTCTGACCACTTTTTTAGTCACACATTATCAAATGATTGCTTACGTGGTTAAATATACATTTCAACTTTTTCTTACTTCAATCACTGATTCCAATTACATATGAAATTTTTCTAAGCACAACTTTTCAATGCCATTCATAATGATGATAGTTGTCATACTGTTAAAATCTGACAAAACTGTGAAAATTCAAAATGTAAGAAGCAATTTGAACACATAATTAAATAATTGCCAGCGAATAAACACTTAATTGTTTGTTAACTTAAATTGTTTAAGGAAATAAATTAAAGCATACAAAGAGGTAAGCATAAATAACCACGCATAATGATTATGCAAGAAGAAAAATAAACGAAGTACGGTTAGTTAGCTCTGTTAAGTTTTAGTTTACCTTGAAAATCAAATAAAGCTGGCTATGTGGCAATTTAAGAATTATGATTGTGCAACTTCTTATAAAGAATCGTAAATGACAACGCACACAAAAAAAAAAAAAAACAAAAAAAAAAATATATAAATGCTAGTTTTGCCATAATGGCCAATTAACATTAATAAGCTATGGCTTATGGCAAGATTTGACATCATATCTGTTTCTTTATCGCAAAGGTTAAATAGAAAATCTTCAATGCTTTTTTAAAAATTGAAAGTATCTAGATAATTTCTTGAATTTCTTCTATGTATTCTATACTTTGTTTGTTTACAGAGGTTACAAAAAGAAAGTCCAGCTAGTTGTGCCAACAAAGTTTGTGTGTAGGTAGGTACAAATAATATTCTATTGGCTTAAAACGCATTTTCTTTGTTTTTTGGTCAAACATTGAATACTCAAAAAAAAAAAAAAAATATTAAAACTTTTTAAATGCATTTTCTAAGCATGCTTTATGTTCGGGTTGCATAATTGTTTGGCTGGCAGGGAGGTAGCCAGCCACGGAGCAAAAGTCATAGTCATGAGTACATGAAACACTCCGTTCGGGTCGATATGAATCTCGGAATTCTGGCACTCAGTTAGTTCCTTGGAAAGCAAATGTACGTTTGAACATTTGTTCAAGAGCAACAGCATTCGGTGCAGCAGGCAATTAGGAAAATATATTAAAAAAGAAAAAAAAAAAACAAGCTGGGAGAAAGCGTGCTTACATTAATTGACGCATTACAAAATCGTTTTTTTTTTATTCGTTTTTGTTTATTATTATTAACGACTAGACTAACATGACGAAATGCTTTATGTCTGCGATATATATTTAAATGAAACAATATCTACAACAGCTGCGAGTTGACGCAGACAGACGATTTTATAAATGACAAGAAGAAGAAGTTTAAAAAAAAATATAAAACAAAACAAAAAAATCCGGCTAAGACAAGCAGCTAACTTCGCTTAGCTGCCAGCGTACGCGCGCATGCGCTGTTATATAAACGTTGCAATTATTCTGCTTGATGGCTTTTCTTAATTCAACACAATTACTGCATGATTTTTGAATGCTTGTATTTGTGACTTACGAGGAAATTATTTTATATCAAATTTGCTTGCAGAATAGCTACAAATTGCATTGTATTATGTAAGCATTAAAACAACGACATCGGCACTTAAATGCATACAAATAAAGTTTCGGCAACGTGTTGGGCTCTAAATATGCGATAATGTTGAAATCATTATGAATAGCTTGAAGTTGATAAATGTCAAGCAACTTACATATGCGTTTATATGTAAGTACTTTTAATGGTTGTATATTTTTTATTTATAATATTTAACTTTGGCGAAATTCATTGTATTACATTTTAAATAACTAAGTCAACCAATTCTTAACCTGACACTTTGATGGCAAATTTTTTTTTTGTTTTCTATTCTTGATAAAGAATCCTTAATCTATACATCGGTGATTCCATGTCAAGACGAACTCGTTTCTGATATCACTATATTGTATACTAGCTGAATACCCGGCTTAACTCGGGAGTTGATATAGATAATTTTCAACTTAATTCGCCGATTTGGAAAAACTTTTCACAAACTTTAGAAGGAATTTTGTGTGCATCTTTCAAACTGGTAACTTTGGCGAAATGAGCAAAATGTAGGGAAATCGTGATTTGTGTGTGCGTACCGCCGATCGCTTGCAAAAATATATTTTCAAGTTTTATATTGTATTCGATAGATTGCACATTTTTGAAAAAAATCAGAGCGAAAACGAATTTTTGGCAATTCGCGAGGAAACTGGACAAAAATTAAATAAGCATTGAAAATAGAAATTGAAATGTCAAAACATCGCCAACTTACGACGCAACTGACTTGCGCATATGTTGATGCGTACTCAAATACCACAGAATTCGGCATCAGCTGTCCTGATTTGCGAAAAAAGAAAGTGGTATATAAATACACATAAAGAAGAAAAGAAGATATTTATCACCCTTCGCGCTTTGCTACGCTTTACTGTATTTTGTAGTACAGCGCCCTCTGGGGTTCAAGATATAGCAAAATACATAGCGCTAAAAGATTCACCGCACCTGAAAATCACTTATAAAAATCATACTTATCGAATGAGTTTTTTTGAGTTTTTTGCAGTATTTGCACAACAGCCGCCTCTGGTTTTCGAGATAGAATAAAAAAATAACGCCAAAGTCCTTTTTGGACTTTTTAAATTTTTATCTAAATCGGATGAGCGGTTTTTGAGTGTTTCACGATTTCTTAAGTGATTTGAACTACAGCACCATCTGGTGTTTAAGATAGCGCAGAAAAAAAAGTCCAATATACCCACCGTATCCGAACACTCCTATGTACAAATGTTCACGCAAGTCGGATGTACAGCTAGGAGTTTTTGGAGATTTTCAAAACATTTGTACTGCAGTGCCATCTGGTGTTCAATATAGAACAAAATAGATAAGTCATAAAAACTATTGTACCCAAAAACCCCTAAATACAAATTTTCATGTAAATCGGATGAATGGTTTCGGCGACAAACTATAATAACAAAATTCGTGGAACCTGATCGCAGCGCCACTTAAACACACACAAAAAATTTCATCAAAATCGGTGCAGCCGTTTAGGAACAGTTTAGTAGCACACACACGTACAACAGCGCCCTCTACTTTTCGAGACAGAGCAAAAGAGATAACGCCAAAACAGTTGCCCTACACGAAAATCCTTTAATAAAATTTTTCAACCAAATCGGATGAGCGGCTTTTAACTTTTTCACGATTTCTTAAGAGATTTGTACTACAGTGCCCTCTGGTGTTTAAGATAGAACAGAGTAGATAAGTCATAAAAACTCACCGTATCCGAAAACCTCCAAACACAAATTTTCATGCAAATCGGATGAACGGCTTCGAAGATAAACTATAAAAACAAAATGCCTTAAACACGATCGCAGAGCTACCTACCGGGTCCAATTGTGAATCTGAACCAACCAGGGATCCACTCAAACACACACAAAAAATTTCATTAAAATCAGTGCAGCCGTTAAGGAACAGTTTAATAACATGCACACGTACAAATTGGATAACAGCGCCCTCTAGTTTCGAGTAAAAGCAAAAAAGATAGCACCAGAACCCTTGCCGTTCTCGAAAATCGCTATTTACAAATTTTCATCCAAATCGGATGAACAGTTTTGGAGTTTTTCACGATTTCCTAAGATTTGTACAAAAGCGCCCTCTGGTGTTCAAGATAGCACAAAAAAGATAAATCGAAAACACTCACCGTATCAGAAAACCCCTATTTTCTAATTTTCATGCAATTCGGATGCACGGCTTAGGAGTTTTTCGAGGTTTTTAAAAATATTTGTACTACAGCGCCCTCTGGTGCTCGAGAGAGAAAAGAGTAGTTAAGTCAAAAAATCTCAGCGTGTCCGAAAACCTCTACATGATAAATTTAATGCAAATCGAATAAACGGTTTTGGACTTTTTCGACTTTTTGAAAATATTTGTACTGCAGCGCCCTCTGGTATTTAAGATAGAACAAAGTATATAAGCCATAAAAACTCACCGTTTCCGAAAACCTCTATATACCAACTTTCATGCAAATCGGATAAATGGATTAGGAGTTTTTTGACGTTTTTTTAAAATATTTGTACTACAGCGCCCTCTGGTGTTCAAGATAGAACAGAGCAGATAAGTCATGAAAACTCACCGTATCCGAAAACCTCTACATACCAACTATCATATAAATCGGATGCACAGTTTAGGAGTTTTTCGAGGTTTTTGAAAATATTTGTACTACAGCGCCCTCTGGTGTTCGCGATAGAACGGTGTAGATAAGTCCAAAAAACTTAGCGTGCCCGAAGACCTCTACATACAAATTTCCATGCAAATCGGATGAACGGTTTCGGAGATAAGCTAAAAAAAAGAATGACTGGAACCCGATCGCAGCGCCCCCTACTTGGTCCAACCTTTTTTCCTGAATAAAAAGTAGCCTATATGTTGACCGGGGATATAAGGAACCTAGATGTCAAATTTCATTAAAATCCATCCAGTGGTTTTCGCGTGATGCTTTAAGGCGGTCTTCTCATTGAGCAACTTTTTTTTTGACTTTTTTTTGCATTTATTTATAGCTTGGGTAGTTGTGAATATGCCCCTAAAAGGATTTTTAGAAATTCGAAATACTTTAGAAGATACAGCCTTTTTTGTGAAGCAAGGTCTTCGTCAAAATGAGCTATAAAAAAATTACTTCAAACTTTAAACGCGTTTATCTCGAACCCACGTTTTTCGAACTGGCGGCCATGATATCTCCAGTTCAACTGAACCGATTTCTATGAAACAAAGTGGAATCGACGCAGAATTGTCACCATTCTCGGGTGAACCTCGACCATAATTTTAAAAAATTTTTTAATATTTTTTTTTTACACTAAACTACAAAAAAAAAACCCGAAATTGAAATTTTTTTTTTGAATGGCCGCCATTTTGTCAAAAAAAATCACAAAATTAATCTTGAGGTTCACTCGAGAATTACATCTATACTGATTATAACCCCGTTTTTTTTTTTTCATTTCAGACGCTCCGGAGACCCGGAATCGTGGCCGCCGTGACGACACCTTTTTTTTTCACCACCAACTTTGAAGTCTCATTACTTTTTGAACAGCCCACGTATCGAGGCAAAAAAATTTTTTTATTTACTTTGAACCTTTTGTAATACAATAAATAAAAAAGTTTTCAATTATTCTTTGCGTTTTCAAATAAGAATTTTTTTAAAAAGGGTCAAAAAAACGGGTTTTGAATGAGAAGACCGCCTTAACCTACAGACAGACAGACAAAAATTTTAAAAATGCGATTTTTGGACTCTGCTTCATTCAAAACGTCCATCGCAAAAAGAATTTCAAAAAATATTTAATGTACAGATTTCTTTTTTTACAATTTTATATATATATATATAGATTATATTAACAATAATACACATTATATATATATATTCAGTTGCGAACACAAAAATAGCAGTACTAAAGCATTTTCAAAATTATCACAATATGTTTAGTATTAAAGATGAGTTCTCTGCTTCTCATTTTTATTTCAAAACAATATTATATTACACTTCTTAAAACAATGCTATATTCATTTTTTAATGAATAACAAAAAAAAAAATATAAAAAAGAAAGTGAAATCTACTCCTAACAAAAAAATTGCAGTGCCTAAGGAGGTTACACATTTTATTTAATTTAGTAAAAAAAGAAAATAATAAAGTAAAGTTTTAATATGGGAAATATAAAGCAATAGTCAGTACTTTGATGCATTTCCCATATTTTTGATTACGGCGTCACAACAACGTGACATAGAGTCCACCAGTTGGTGACATCGTTCTGCTGGTATAGCGAGCCACGCGTTTCGGACAATTTCCCATAGCTGATTATTATTGGTTGGTTTCGCATCGTTGACAGCTTTCTTTACATCTCCCCAAAGATGCTCTATGCGGCTTAGGTCGGTAGACTGAGCTGGCCACTCCATAACCTTAACCCTATTGACACGAAACCACTCCTTAGCTTTTCTACTGTTATGCTTTGGGTCGTTGTCCTGCTGGAAGACCCACTTTATTGGCATATCTTCTTCACTATACGGCAGCATAATATTTGCTAATATTTCTACATAAACACGTTGATCCATAATGCCCTCAACTTTTGTGTATAGGACCTATGCGATTGTAGAAAAAGCATCCCCATACCATTATCTTGGAGCCACCGTGTTTAACCGTTTTTACCGTGTACTTTGGTAGACAGGCAGTACCAGGAGGGCTACGAACATACTGCCGGTAGCCAGTGCCAACATACAAAACAATTTTTGACTTTTTGACTCGTCCGTCCACAAAATATTGCGCCATTTGTCAGCAGACCAGCCAGCATGTTTTCTGACAAATTTCAATCGCCTTTCCTTGTGCTTTTTGGTAAGGAGTGGCTTCTTTCTAGGACTGCGTGCAACTAAGTTTCCTTCTAACAGCCTCCTTCGTACAGTCATATCGCAAATATTCAAATTAACCTCTTTCTTTAGCTGTATAGCGGATTTTAACGGGTCTTCTTTGGCGAGTCTAAGAATTCTGCGATCGTCTTGGAATGAATTTTTTCATTTTCTTCCCCTTTTTTTCATTTTTTCCGTGTGTTTGATAGCATAGGATAACATTTTCGCTCAACAGGAAAGCAGATTTTGAATTTCTGTGTAAGATTTTCCTTTCGTCTCGACATTTTAAGATCAACTTTCGCTGATCAGCAGTGCAATGTTTTGCGCGACCCACTGGTGTAAAAAAAATTAACAATAAATGTAAATATTCTTTCTACACTTCTATAATTAGCACAAAAAATAAATATTTAACTCACTTTCACTGAACTATTTAGAAGAAATCTGCTATTTTTACTCAAAACTTGAAAAATATTAGCACACTGCTATTCTTATGTTTAATGCAAACAGGCATTGATAACGAAAAACAACCGTTATCTACATACTTGCCATATTATGTCAAAAGATTATATTCATTAAGTTATCCCGTAACCCTTTGTAGCTAATTAGTGCACCAGTTTTAGTTGATTGGCATCCTGAAAAAAATAAATATCCTCTCCATGAAATTGGCAAGGGTACTGCTATTTTTATGTTCACAGCTGTATATTATACTAACTTTGTATATTTACTTTGTCATTCCGTTTGTAACGCCAAGAAGGAGGCGTGGCAGGTGTAGAAAAATATATATATTTTTGATCAGCATCACCTCCTGAGTCTATTTCTGTCTGTACGCCTGTCTGTTGACCCGATTACAGCATCACCTCCTGAGTCTATTTCTGTCTGTACGCCTGTCTGTTGACCCGATTACAGCCGTAATTTTAAAAGCTATCGCGATGAAATTCAAAATATAAGTTTTTTTATAAAAAATGAAGATCAAGTTCGAAAATAAGCCAAATTGTATGAAAACCGAGCCTACCGCCCATACGGAGTTACTTTATTTTTACAGTAAAATCTCTTAAAAATCCACAAAAATTAAGGATATGCCTTCAAATTTTGCGCATATGCTTTGATCTTCACTATCAATCCTGACTATGAAATTTGAAAAAATCGGATGAAAACCACGCCTAGCTTCTATACATAGTGGCCTTTTTATTAACGTAAAATCTCTTAAAAATCCACAAAAATTAAGGAAATATCTTGAAATTTAGCACATGAGCTTTGATAATTAATAGAAACCATTTCTATAATATTTGCCAAAATCTGATGAAAACCACGCCTACTTCTCATGTAAAGTAGCTTTATTTTAAATTAAAATCTCTTAGAAATCCACAAAAGTTAAAGAAATGTCTTGAAATTTTGCACATGAGCTTTGGTATATAATATGAACCATATCTGTGATATGGAATATATCTGTGATATTCGGCTTCCCATACAAAGTGACGTCATCAAAATAGAAAAACTTTCGCTAATATATAAAAATGAATGTCATCGTGTATGTCGTGGCTAAAGACTTCGAATATACTTGAACTTGGCCACGGGGGGGGGTAGGGGGGGGTAGGGGGGGGGGGTATTTTAGCTTCGGTACCCTGCCGTAGCTCCATACTTACTAGTTTTTTAAGAAATTATTCATTAACGACTCGTTGTTTTTTTTTTAAATAAGCGTTGCATTAACGATTCATTAATTTATTGTTATTTTCTCCCGATAGCGAATTTGAAAAACGAGTCGTTAACGTTTTTCGCTACTCAGCGCAGTACAACAATTACATTTTTCGTACAAAAACTGATTCTGCTTATATTTCAGTGTTACTTTTTCGTTGAAAGATAAAATATATCTTAATTCAAAAATATTGAATAATAATCAACGTCATGACTTTGAAATATTTTTATCTAACAAAAATATGTGAACAAAAAAAAATAAAATATCAGAATAAATAGGTAGTTATACATAAAAAGATATAAAAAAAAATATTTTTTTAATTGTTTTGGTTAACCTCTTCTTTAAGCTATTCTAAAGGAGTGCTTATAGCAGGCCTCTTTAACCCAGATATGCCTAAAAGTTTATCAAAAACCAAAAATAATTTATCTCACTGCAATTGTACTTTAAATATGATTAAAAAACCATTTTGAAACTAAGATTAAATTTTTTTATTTATAAAAGGTGAGTTTTAGGCCGCAAAAGAACAATGCATCAAACAAATATTATTTTTGTGTGTGATATTGAATAAAGCACTTGACATGCACTCCGATGACGCATTTTGAGCATCTGGTAGTGGTTTTTTGATGACAAAAACCGCATCGAGTTTGCTTCTCCCGTGGAGCAACGAAATGGTCCAGTTTTTGATTATTGTTCAGCAATGATGTGGCTATAACTCGTCTAAATTTCAACTGATCTAAGCTTCCTCCTAGTTTTCGATGTAAATGCCAAGCATTCTGGACCGCCATATCAATGCAATGAGTAAGCAAGGGAATGTACCATTTTTTCCCTCTGATGGAAATTCTATACAAACTTAAGTTGTGATCTGACCGATCGACTCCTCCCATGTTGGCGTTGTACATACTTATAAGATGCGGTTGTTCTAATTGAATGTTCTTTTTTTCTTTTTGCGAATAGCGCTTAACCATATGAATGGGTGAAATCCCCGCATAATTCGAGAGAAGGCAAACAATATTGTTATCGTGCCACTTAGTAGCGATTATATTCTGATCAGCGATTTTAGCATAATCATAACTTCCTCGCTTGCCTTTTTTTAAATCCTTTGAATTTATCCAAGAAATTCCTTTCAATCGATTTTTCCTTGCTGTACCAGTTGCATACAAATTGCAATCTGTTAGCTTTTCAATCAAAGAGATTGATGTAAAAAAATTATCAAAAAAGATGATACACAATGATTGAGCATATTCTAAGACCACTCCGGCGCAAACTCCAAACTCTGCATGGGCTTCACTTATATTCGTTGACGCTCCTTGGTACGGTTCAAAACAGTAAATATAGCCCAATCGGGTGGTACCAACCCATAACTTATATCCGTATCGAATTGGCTTTCCATGGATTTTTTGTTTACAGCCATGCCGTCCATAATAAGGTACCATGGCCTCGTCAACTGAATGCATTTCTTCGACCGGAGAGTTTTCCATGAATTTTTTATTTAGAATTCAAAACAAATGCCTTACTTTTGCAAATTTATCAGCGCTGTCCAAGTCATCATTGTTGCATACGTGTAAATTAGAAAAAATAAATTCAAACCTATCTATGGCTATTGCTTTTGACACTAAGGCTTTGTGACTATCACTGTCGCGCTCCCAGAACATCCGTCGTCTTGGTACATTGATATATCCGCTAAGGATCAAAACACCAATAAATGCCATAACGTCTTGTTTTTCAATGTTTCCAAATCGGTTATGTTTTTGTGCATATGTATTGCTTTTATTCAAAATGAGTTCTATTACTTCTTCATCTAAAAACCTCGAGAAAAGCTGAAATGGACTTTCAGAAGATAGAAAATTTTCATCAATTTCAGAAAAATCCGTTACTGCCGGAGTCAAATCCTCCTTGAGCCAATTGTATTGTTTTGGCCTTTTCACGCATGATTTATCTTTCTTCTTGCGTGATGACAATTTTTTTGTGTAATAAGCTCAGGGGAACATTGTCATATGAATCATTGGACGAAATATATCCGTTGTTACCATAATCTCTGAATGTTATTTCTGCTGAAGCCTGCAATTGAGCACTGGGTAAGTTGTTCATCAATACCTTGTCTTCGGCCCCAGAATCTTCATCCGTCAAATCAGCGTTATCTGGTGGAAAAATTGTTACTTCCTCTGCTCTAGCAACCAGATCTTCATCATCCTCCAATAAACTAAGTGCTTCATGGAGTGAAAGGCCTCTGAAATACAAGGACATCAAAAGATATAGATTTGCCTAATGTCCTATATGTAGGACGCCTATATTTTACCCTTCAAAATTATATTAATGTTTTTATCTCTTTGTTAACAGAAAAATTACATTTTTGTTCATGATATAAATATTTGATTTTAGCTCAGAGCAGATAGCTGCATGTTATGCTTTTGTGAACATTTTCATTTGTGCATGATTCGACATGATCTTGGTGTTCTATATGTACGGCATTAGGCATAACTGGGTTAAAGCAGGGAGAGTGGAAGGTAAAATTTGGCCATTTCATATAAAAAAGTATATGGGCTCGGATATGAGTAGAGTAGGCCTCCGACATTTATTTTAAGGCATTGCTAGTAGCCCTTCGAAGGCCTGCCAATGCCTACTGGGATTTGCTTGAAACACGTATACACTTACACTCTATCATTGTCAACAACCAACTACGAGTGAGTACACTACAAAATAAAAGTAAAACATTCAAGTACTGTACTCAAAACCGAAATGTTTTCTATATGAAATTTCCTCGCGTACTTGGCGCTCGTATACCAAGTACATGTACATAAGTTAAAATAATATTAAATTTTTTAAACTTCAATTCTTTTTAAAAAAAAGTGAATAAAATAAACTAAAAATAAAGTAGACTTTTTTAGACATGATTTTTTAACATGATCTTCATATCTATTTCGAGCGGTAGAGCCAAATCTACTTGGTGTACTTGCTATGTTTTGAAAAGACAATAAAGTAGTCTGCAGAAAAATAGCTATGCAACTAGTCCAAAGTTGTGTGCACACTCTGTTAAGATCCAACCGGATGTTGTACAGTACTCGCTTCAGCTTGTGTTTGGTTTGAAAGTACTGTAAACAAGTTTGAAAGATACTACAAAATGTGGTACAGTACGAAAATGCACACTTTGCAAAAAATATATAAAAAAAAAATGCAAATATTTTTATTTTTTAAAGTACTATCGACGTGCAAATTTGGAAAAAATCGGCATCGTAAAAAACAGTTTTTAGACAAAAGCATCTGATTTGACATGGAATTACCAATATACGTATATAAACACATAATTACTTTACTTTTGCAAGTAAATCGCTGATAACAAAAACAAAAAATTGTCCACATAATAAATATTAGCTTTATAATTATAATTATAACAGGGAACATGGGGCGAACCTTCACATGGCAACGTGTCTGACCGCCTCAACCTAGCGAGGCCAGCATTATCCATGCCGAAATCGTCTCAAGTCGACTCAAACCTCCACGTGGTGTTTCCTGGGCCACGGCAAACTGGCATCCGTCAGTTTGACGGCTATTTTGAGCGGCGGGTCACTCCATAGACCTTAAAAATGGAATGTGCGCAGGGTTTGGGTCCCGCCACATTACTACTGCCCAATGAAAACTAAACCAGCCTCGGATAAGAACCCCAATTACGTTGACGACCACCGCAAACGAAAAACGGACAATGATTTACGGATATGCACCTGGAATGTCCGAACCCTTTATAGGGACGGTGCCATTATCCAACTGCCGGAAGCCCTCAAAACGATAAAGGCTGACATCACCGCCATCCAGGAAATGCGATGGAAAGGGCAAGGTTGCTCTAAACAAGCACACTGCGATATCTACTACAGCTGCCATGCGGAGAGGCGCGAATTTGGATGTGGATTCGTTGTTAGCCGGAAACTATGCCACCTTGTTTCCCGGTTCACACCTGTGAACGAAAGATTGGCCACGATCCGCATCAAGGCAACATTTTTCTCCATCAGCCTTATTTGCGCGCACGCCCCGACGGAGGAAAAGGACGAAGCCGTCAAAGACGCTTTCTACGCTAGTCTTGAGGACGTATACGACCACCTTCCGGTCCATGACGTGAAAATAGTCCTCGGTGATTTTAATGCGAAAGTCGGAAGGGAAGGCATCTTTGGCCCCACTGTCGATCAGTTGAGTCTTCATGAGACCTCCACGAACAACGGTCTAAGACTGATCGACTTCGCTGTGGCGCGAAACATGGTAGTTAGTAGCACCAGATTTAAGCACCTCGACATCCACAAGGCCACCTGGCTGTCCCCGGATCAAAAAACGCGAAACCAAATTGATCATGTTGTAATCGACGGAAGGCATGCCTCTAGTGTTCTAGATGTGCGTACATTTCGGGGGGTCAACATTGACTCCGACCATTATCTTGTTGCAGCCAAGATCCGCATGCGATTATACAATGCGACGAACATACGCACAGGAATGCAACGAAAGCTAGATGTCGCTAAGCTGCAATTACAACGGACTGCCGAAGCCTACTCCGCTCAACTCTCGGTTAAGCTCAACCAACCAACCTCTGGACCCGACGACGCCGGCGGACTTTGGGCGCATATATCCCACTCCATGTGCGCTGCCGCTGGAGAAGTCATTGGTTTCCGGCGCCCGTAACCTCGGAACCAGTGGTATGATCAGGAGTGTCGCATTGCCACTGCAGTAAAAAACGCCGCATATAGAAAAACGCTGCAGTCAGCTGCAACGCGAGCCGTGCGAGAAAACTACCGCGAAAAGAGAAAGGAAGAGAGGCGCCTTTTCAGACGCACGAAAAGAGAGCAGGAAAAGCGTGAGCGTGAGGAACTAGAGGTATACCAGGGCAAGAAGGATGCACGAAAATTCTATCAACAGGTTAAGCGTCTAACCCAAGGTTTCAAGCCCGGAGCATCCACTTGTAGAGACGAAAATGGAGATCTGAATACGGATACGCAGTGTGTGCTGAGATTGTGGAGACGGCACTTCTCCAATTTACTTACTGGCGACGATTTCACCAATGCCGCCCATGGAGAGCGCAGTCCAGAGCTACCAATCAACAATGACGGAGTGGAAGTACCACCACCTAGCCATGATGAGGTTCGAGTTGCTATCCAACGACTCAAAAACAACAAAGCAGCGGGTGCTGACGGCCTGTCAGCTGAATTGTTTAAAACCGGCGGCGATGAATTGATAAGGCGCATGCATCAGCTCATCAGCAAAATATGGCTAGAAGAAAGCATGCCCGACGATTGGAACCTCAGCGTACTGTGCCCTATACTTAAGAAAGGAGACCCAACAATCTGCGCAAGTTACAGAGGTTTCAGTCTTATTTCCATCGCATATAAGGTTCTCTCAAGCGTACTATGTGAAAGATTAAAGCCGATTACAAAAACACTGATTGGACCTTATCAGTGTGGCTTTCCACCTGGTAAGTCCACCATAGACCAGATTTTCACGCTACGACAAATCCTGGAGAAAACCCACAAAAATCAAATTGACACACACCATCTCTTTGTCGATTTTAAAGCTACGTTCGATAGCCCGAGAAGGGATTGCCTATACGTAACAATGTCTGAGTTCGGAATACCTGCAAAGTTGATTAGACTTTGCAGAATGACGTTGAGCAACACACGCAGCTCCGTCAAGGTAGGAAATTACCTCTCTGAAACCTTCAATACCGAAAGAGGTTTCAGGCAAGGCGATCTACTGTCTTGCGATCTCTTAAACATCATCATGGAGGGGATCGTACGAAAGGCCGGTGTGCATCGTAATGGCACCATTTTCTACAAAGGTGTCCAGCTCCTTGCGTACGCTGATGATATTGATATAGTGGGTTTGACGATAAATGAGGGTAAAACAAAGTATATGCTGTCTACAAACAGGGGAGCGCGGCGTTTAGACTCCCACGTTTCATCTGGCAGCTATAACTTTGAAGTAGTCAAGGAGTTTGTATACCTTGGCACCGCCATTAATACTAACAACGAAATCAGCCTGGAGATAAAGCGAAGAACAATAATTGCTAATAGGTGCTACTACGGGCTCAGTAAGCAACTAAGTTCCAGAGCCCTCTCTCGATCGACAAAACTAACACTCTACAAGACGCTCGTTCTACCTGTGCTGCTTTATGGCGCTTAGGCATGGGTAGTTTCGCAAACTGACGCAGCCGCTCTGGGGGTGTTCGAGAGGAAAGTTCTTCGCAAAATCTTCGGTCCTGTTCGAGTCGGCGATGACTATCGCATCCGAATGAACCACGAGCTGTATGAGCTCTACGACGACATTGACGTAGTTCGGCGTATAACTGTGCAGCGACTACGCTGGCTGGGTCATGTCCATCGTATGAACGACGAAGCTCCAGCGAAAAAGGTGCACGAGGCAAGGGTCGCTGGTCAACGACGACGAGGGAGACCATGCCTCCGATGGATGGACCAGGCTGAGGAAGCCCTAACTGCACTTGGTGTATCCGATTGGAGAAGGCGCGCGCAAAGCAGAGGCACCTGGCGAGAGCTGATGAGGTCGGCTGAAACCCGGACACGGGTTGTTACGACCACCTAAGTAAGTAAGTTTATAATTATAAAATAACTTAATTTCTGTCCGAAACAACAACAGAGTTCTTAATTAAACATAAGCTAACTCATCAACACACAACGAAAATTATGAATAATTTATATAAAATACTCGTTTTAATTTTTCCCACACAGCTTAAGCAGTAAGTAACAGTTAAATGAAGAATAAACAATAGCTTAGATCAAGCCCGTAGCCAAGATTTACCTTAGGGGGGGGGGGGGGGGTTTTATAAAAAATCTATAAGTAGATACTAGTATTAACTGAAAGAAAGGATATGCAAATTGAAATATGAAATTGGATATGAAAAATGGTCCAAATTGAGAATATTTAATTTCTTTTAAAAGTATTATTTCGAAAATTAGCACAAAAAGTAAAAATGTCTATGACAAAATTTTACTAATTCAACAATATTAATGTGAACGGTAAAAGTAGGTAAGATTTCTTGCAGTTTATTAAAATCAAAATTAAAATCAGCTATTAAAAATGCAAACATTTTTTAATAAGTTCAGCTGGTAAAGTAAAAGTTGTGAATAACTTTTATTTACATTTCATTTAAAAGGGAGAAAAACAAATTTAGTTAGGTTTCTTTTTGGCTATCTTACGCTTTTGTTGATCCCCTGCTTGTGTACAACTATTTGAACCTGTGTGAACCCTAGTTCGAGTTATCGTTAGGGGCTAATTACTGTTCTCGAAAACTATTTCGACAATTTAAATAGTAATATTCAAAAGAAAATATTTAAAGATCTTAAAAAATTTAACAGTTTCATTGTCTCATGATTCAATTCCAATAACATTTACTATATATAAATATTTTCTTTATAACAAAATTTTTTGAGCAGAGGAATCGACTCCGATAAAGTCATATTTAAATTTCAGACTACTTTTCAAAAACCGTAATTTGAAAACTGGTTTTTGCACAGCACCAGTATCTTATACCCAATTTATTATTTAAGATATCTCATGAAAATAAGTTCATGTTAATGTTAAAATAATTACTCAGCTGGTTAAATTCTTATAAAAAGAATGAAACAGTAAGTTTTTTTGGATATTTAAGAATTTAATCGGTCGTGGACTTATATTTAAATTATTTGCAAATAAAAAACACTAAAAACAAAATTTTCTTAACTACCAAATTGTTTTTCAATTTTTTAATATAATTTTTTTTTTTTTTTTTTTTTTTTCTCTTTCCATTTTTATTTGCAATCTATCAGCTAGGACAATAAGCAAATATGTTGTAATTGTTATAATAATACATACAAAAGTTGGTCTCCATTGAGAACAACATTATTTACAAAATTTAATTTGAATTAGACTTAACTTAATAATTGTTGTGCCAGAAAGGAAACTTAATAACTATGACAATATATATACATATTTACAAAATTTAGAGATATAATAATCATTTTCTAAAAGGCAGGTCTAAAACGTGGTGTCGCTTAAGTCGCCTGACTTCATCGCTCTCATCAAGTAGACAAATGGCTAAAGGGTTTACATGGTTGCTTAACCTCTCTAGGTATCTCGAGCTAGTATTTCTGATCTCGTCCTTAACCATCGGAATGTTTAGGTCCTTATGAATTGCTTCATTTGAAATAAACCATGGTGCGTTGACTATTAGTCTAAGTGTTTTAGACTGGTACCTTTGTAGTATTTCAATGTTGGAGTTGCTTGCTGTTCCCCAGATTTGAACCCCATAAGTCCATATAGGCTTAAGGATTGATTTGTAAATTCTAAGTTTACTTTCTATTGTAAGCTCCGATTTTGGTCTAAGTAGCCAGTAAAGTTTTTTATTTTTGTTATTAAGTAATTGCCTTTTGGCCTGTATATGATTTTTCCATGTGAGCCGCTTGTCCAGATGTAAGCCGAGATATTTGACCGTTTCTTTTTTTGGGATTGTTGATCCGTAGATTTTAATAGGGGGACATTCTTCTCTTCTCATTGAAAAAGTAATATGCGCAGATTTTTCGGAATTTACTTTTATGTTCCATTTTTGCAACCAGCTTTCAATTTTATTAATGTGGCTTTGTACTAAGTCAGAGGCAACAGAAGGTGTTTCATGAGTTGCAATAACAACCGTATCATCTGCATATGTTGCTATTAAAGTACCATTAGATGACGGCATATCAGACGTATAAATAGTATAGAGTACCGGACCCAGCACACTTCCCTGAGGAACTCCAGCATTTATGACTTGTATGTTTGAAGTCTCCTCTCCAATTTTAACATAAAAAGTGCGGTTTTTTAAGTACGAATTAAGGATCATATAGTAGGGATGAGGAAGAAGTTTCTTTATTTTGTGTAATAGGCCAGTATGCCACACACGATCAAAGGCTTGTTGAATATCTAAGAATATAGATGAGCAGTATTTTTTTGTTTCAAGGCCATCGCGCACAGTTTTAATTATTCGATGACATTGTTCTGGCGTGCCATGATTGTGTCTAAACCCGAATTGATATTCTGGTACGATGTTAAGTGATTCCATGACTGGTAACATTCTGCGTAAAAATATTTTTTCAAACATTTTGGAGAATATAACCAGTAAACTAATTGGGCGGTATGACGTCAGTTCATTTTCAGGCTTGTTGGGTTTGTTAATCATTATTATTTCTGCACATTTCCAAGGAGTTGGAAAGTGGTTTAAGCGAAGAATGGAATTAAAAATAAATGTAAGCAGTAAGACACTCTTTTTCGTGAGAAGTTTAACAGTTTTACCATCAATTTGGTCATATCCATTTATTTATTTATTTATTTATTTATTTAATATAATAAAAATCATTTTAAAAATGCTGTAGCTTAAAAAACTGTTATTGTTAATTTTTTTTATGATAATTTGGTAACATGTTTAAAAAAATCATTAAATCACTATATAATTGGACTGTATAAAATGCTTTACAAAAAATTGTTCTATCGAGAATTCTTTTTCGAAAAGAAGCATATTTAGGTTTAAGGTGATTTTCCGAAACCTGTTATTTGGAAAAGGCCTTGCACAGGGCTAAATTTTTGTGCCAAGTTGGAAATTTAAGATGTCTTATATACCCAGAAAACAACAAAATAAAAAACTCAAACTTCTTAGTCATTCGCTTTACGTGGAATACCCCATAATGTGTTAAATTTCGGTTCATGTATTTTTTACACTTTTAAAATTGAAAAAAAAAACAATCAAATTAATGCTTTTTCACAAGTTTTGTATATAATAAGCTAACCCAACAAACCTTAGTTGACGACTTTGTTGAAATTCCGACTAATTCGCCACTACTTCGAGCTATCTTAAAGAAATCGTTACAATTTCGTTACGCAAATATCGGAACAGTTTCACTTTTTATATGAATTTATAAAGAGTTTCGTTATGCGACTGTTTGTAAAACATATTGAAATGCAAACACAGTAAACTTTTCTTTCTTTCGAACTGTCTGAACAAAATTGTAACTTTTTGGTAACATTTTCATTAAGACTCGTTACGAAATCGTTACGACATTTCGTTACAAAGTCGTGTCAATCGCTTCATACGATACTCATAACGATTTCATAACGAAATCGGATTCCGAAATCGAAAAGATTGCGAAATGCTTGTTACGATTTCGTTAAGAATATTTCGAAATCTTTCCGATTTCGAAATCCGATTTCGTTGCAAAATCGTAACGAAAATCGCATGAAGGGGTTGACACAACTTCGTAACGAAATATCGTAACGAGTGCTAACGAAAATGTTACGATTTCATTCAGACAGTTCGAAAGAAAGGAAATTTTTCACTGTTAGCATTTAAATATGTCGTACAAACAGTCGCATAACGAAAATTTATATAAATTCGTATAAAAAGTGAAACAGTTCCGATATTTGCGTAACGAAATTGTAATGATTTCTTTCAGACTCGAAATAGTCGAAATAGTAACGAATTAGTCGGATTTTCGACATAGTCGTCAACTATAGTTTGCTAGGTAGATATGGCATAAAAAATGTCAAGCTAATTTTCTTCAATTTACAAAGTTATAATCGTTCTAGGTATAATTTCATATATATATTTGACTAGATATCAGAGACTTTTTGAGCATTGAAACTGATTTTTAATATACAGACTCCTTGGGGATGAATTTCAATATAATGATTATAACTCTTATAGGCAAAATTAATCTTTCACTTGGCCAAAAAAATTTTTCAATAATTAAGTGAAGTTTTCAAGAAAATTAACATCTTATTACAGTTTATCTAAAAAAAGAATTACATTTTTGATTTAGTAGTCTCATTTGTGTTATTTCTTTATACTTTCTGGACCCTAAGGTGGGGGGAGGGGGGTAGGGGGTTTGAACACCTAACATCCCCCCTTGTCTACGGGCCTGGCTTAGATTCTTTTACGATTTATTCATAGTTTATAATATAATTAAATAAAAATACAATTTAAGCCATTGTGCATTCTTTAATCGCAGCTAAGCCAAACAACAAATCTTATTATTGCTTTATTAAATAATACTGACGTAGAAATAAAAAGGAAAAAATCAGGTTCGTAGCTTAAGTTCAATGGCAATGTGTTGAGTAAAGCATGTGAAAAGACCCTGTAGGAAAATCAACTAATTAAAAAGTAGTTGATAAAGTACTTTTTTGTCAACCACAACTAGTTGAAATTCTGACTTTTTTCCATAGAACGAACTAACATATTTTGTATGGTGATGTCCGCTTAATAAGTGAATTGACTTTCGTCTGCATATATTTTCAACTACTTGTTAAATTAGTTATATTTAAATTATTTTTTTAATTACTTTAAAATAACCAATTCAAACTGATGGTCTAAAGTTAATAATAGTTGATGAAATAACACAGTTAAATATACATAAACTTGTAATCTAATAAAAATTTGCAATTAAAAGATGTCAAAATCAGAGTAGTTTCCGCCTTAATATAATTCAAAGTAGTTCATATACAAGTTTATTTTAAACTAGTTTTTTAATTAGTTGTTTTTAGGTTTAACAAACAAGTAAGTTTGTTCCTATAGGGGAGGTAGCAAATAGCACAAAAAAAAAAACTTGGTTCAAAATAGTTCTTCACCAAAAAGAAATTGAAAGATTTTTTTTTTGCAAAAATGAACTAAGCCACAAAATAAATAATTGTTTTTTTTTTTTTTAAAGTTGTACAAATCAACACAATTTGCACATTTAATGTATAGGAAAGGTATGCATTGATTTGTTCCAAAAACTTGCAAAATTTATTTAATGAGGCTTTTAAATAAATTCCTTATTTTATGGGTGCCAAGCAATAAACTTAAGTAGAAAGTTTTCATTACGACAGTTAATTTTAAGCGCATCAACAGCCTACACTTCTGCTGTAGCTGCTTGAAGCTTTTGTTTTTTTTTTTTTTTTTTTTTTTTGCAGACCTCTACTATATAGTATAGCTGTGCGGCCGCAGCCTTCACATCAATCTAACGGACTAGACCGCATGCAGCTTTTTTTATGGCGTTACAAGAAAACACCTTTTTATTTTATTATTATTATATTTGTTACCCATTTAATTTTGTTTTAAATATGTCTTAAATAGCTTAAAGAGGTCAGAAGACATAATTGAAAAAAAAAAGTGCTCAGTAACATTATTTTAAACTTACCGTATTTTAATGCGTCGCTTGAAACGCTGACATTCATCGGTGCTGAGCGCACGTTTTTTGAACCCAAAACTGCAGGACAGTTGCACGTCGCCTCGGTGTATGAGCAGCAGCTGCGGCGTACTAGCTGCTGCAGCGGCACGCACTAGTTACGGAATCAGTTCAGCGAATTACGTTTCAACATTTCTCTAGCGCGGCGTTACTTACACAAAAAGTTTGTTTCAATTTCTAATTTAGTTAAAAAACAGTAATTAAAGAGCATTCGTTGTTTACGTTTGCGCATGCGTGCGCCGCGCGTTACAGTCGAATTGTTTTTATTGCAGCTATGCGTTGGCTTGATCACTGCAATTGCATTTATTTGCACTGTTTTGTATTTGACTCAATTCTCTATTTTCAATTTTTAAATGTTTTTTTTTTTTTTTTGTTTTTTTCTGCTTTTTTTTTTTTTTGCAGTTATTAACTTTTAATTATTTTCATATTTTTACTGCTTATTTAAGTATTGAATGGATATATATTTTTTTTTTATGATAATTACGAATGTGCTTTTATGCTAACCGCGACCGTTTCACTGCCATTAATTGCTGCATAGGCCACAAAAAAAAACACAAGCCGAACAAATCGCAGAACTTATGAAAATAAAAAACTGAACGTTTTCATTTCAAGATTCACACAAATCTTTGCTGATTTATGTAGCTATATAAAAATTTTACACCACGTTACAACAGAACATCTGCAGAGCTGAAGATGAGTAAGACGCAGTAGTGTTCGGGGCCAGACTGGCTATTGACTGCGTGTGTGTGTGCTGCGTCTGTGCATGCAGCAGATTAGTTGTTGCTGTTGTTGTGCTTTTTACATTTGCAAAGTAGAAATTTTTAAAATTTTGTATTGCACAATGTTTTATTATTTTATTATTTTTGATTTTACTTTTTCATTAGTCAATTCGCAACGTTGTTTTTAACTTGTGCGGGCTGGGCTGTGATTGCGCGCGTATTTTTTTTTTTTTTTTTTTTGTATTATTTATATAATTTTACGTGTACCATGAAGTCTGCAATAAGAAAGGGAAAAATATTGAATATGTGCATATTTTTATATAAAAAAAATAATAATAATAATAAAAAAATTCCTTAAAAAAATCAAGTGAAAACAAAAGTTCACTCAAGCTCATGTTGCTGCTTTGACCAAGACGAAGAAAATAAAATTTTTTAAATTAATTGATATTTTGTGCTTAACTTACACAACAGACATTTTAAGCGCAGTGAAATCGATTATAAAAAACATTGCTTTTTGTACTGGTTTTAAAAAAAATCAATTTGTAATTATATTTTGGTATCTTTTAATTTTTAAAATATTTTGTTTTTTTCTTTTTTTTTCTATATGCACAATTTTCATTGCTCTTGCGTGAAATTAAAATTTTTTAAACTTTTCACTACATCATTTTTTTCAAGCTATAATTGTTAATTTAACCAATTCGATTGGAAGATTTGAGCTAAGTGAAAATCTGAAATCGAAGCATTTGTTTTGATGCTTTGTTTCATAGTGTAATGCAGGCTAGTATTCGTGACAGGAGATAAAACAAAAAAAGCTATAATTGTATGAAAAAAAACTATTGAAATTTTTTTGCATCAGTTCATAAATAACAAATTTTCGATTTCACAAATAATAGAAGCGAAATATTTAACGAGAATATTCAAAATGAGAACAATAAACTTGTCTCTTACAATACAATAGAGATGGAATAGAATTGGAGATGGTCCTCAAATCCTTCAGCCTTATTCGTGCTGAACTGGGCCATCTCCAGGAGCTTTAATTGGAGATGATCAAATTTTTTTTTTGATAGTAATGCCTGTTATAATCGGAGGATTTGGAAATTGACTTGTACCCCTAATACTAGGAGCTCCAGATATAGCTTTCCCTCGAATGAATAATATGAGTTTTTGGCTTCTTCCTCCATCTCTAACTCTCCTCTAAGTCAGAAGAATAGTTAAAAACTGAGCTGATACCGGATGAACTGTTTATATATTAGTTATTGCTCGCAGAGGAGACTCAGTTGATTTAGCAATCTTTAGTCTTCACCTTGCAGGAGTTTCATCAATTTTGGGTGCCGTGAATTTTATTACCACTGTTATTAATATACGATATCCAAGAATTTCTTCCTCTCTCTCTCTCTCTTCCAGTATTGGCAGGCGCTATTACAATACTTTTAACCGACCATAATTTAAATTCCTCATTTTTTGATCCCGCTGGAGAAGGTGATCCGGTTCTCTACAAATATTTATTTTGATTCTTTGGTCATCCAGAAGTTTATATTACTATTCTTCCCGGATTTGAAATAATCTCTAACATTATCAGACAGAAAGCAGGAAAAAGGGAAACATTTGGATCTTAAGCGATAATTTACTGGTTTATTATAGATAGATGTCGACACTCGAGCTTACTTTACATCAGCTACTAAAGGGCGGTTAAATTTTCAGGGCCGATGTTGAATGTGAACCACACCTTAACGTCAAGTTTTTTCTTCATTTCATTTGACATTTCTCAATTTCAGACTATCTCAATTTGAACCATGGAAAGATACACAGTCGAGCAATGCGTTAAAGTTATTCAGGCTTATTATGAAAATGGGCGTTCAAATCAATATGCATATCGTCACTTCGTCATATTTTCGGACAATTTAATCGTCCAAATGCGCGTACAATCGGAAAAATCGTGCAAAAATTTGAGCAAACCAGGTCTGTAGGAGATGTGAAAGCACCAGTGCATGCTCATACAGCTCGTACTGCAGAAAATATTGCTGCTGTTCGCGATAGTGTGGCTGAAGAATCGGATTGAACGACCAATTTTACATGGGAATAGAATTTTGTTGTAATTTTCGTGTAGCTTTAATGCCAGTATGAAAATTAATATATTCACATTAACTTTGATGGCCCGAAAAACACGTTTTTAACTGCAGCTTATCCCATTTATGAAAAGTAAGGTTTTTTTTGACGTTTTACTATTTTTATGCAAGCACCATTCATATGAGGAGGGTGGGGAAGGGGCACTGTATCTACTGTCTATATGAACTGTAACGATAGTGCTTTTGTAAAATTGTAAAGAATTTTGGTGTTTTTGTTTCACGAAAGAGTTCGTAAAAAAATAAAATTAGGTGGCAGCCATATGACAAAAAAATTACAGAATTTTTAAATTCTAACAACAGATGTGGTTTCAGTCACACATTTTTACCTAGTGTTCGTCCCAGCACCGAATTCGTCAAAGCAAAAAAATTTAGCTGGCATGCCTACGGTAAGAGAACTACATCATATATAAATTCAAATAACGGGTTCGGATTCAGCGATTAATCTACACCTAGTGTTCCGCAGCACCAAATTAGTAAAAATTAAAAAAAAAAAATGTAGGTGGCAACCTTATGGTAAGAAAATGACATAATTTTGAAATTCTGATAACGGATTCAAATTCGGTGACCGATTTTTTACTTACAGTTCGTCCTAGCACCGAATTCGTTAAAAGAAAACAATTTTTTATGGCAACTTTATGGATAATAATTAAGTAAATTTTAAATTGGGACAACGGATTCGGATTCAGCGACCCATTTTTAACTTATGTTCGCCCAGCACCGAATTCGTACAAATTTAAAAATTTTGGTGGCAGCCCTATGGTAAAAAAATTACATAATTTTTGAAATTCTGACAACGGATGCTGTTTCAGTGACCCATTTTTACCTAGTGTTCGCCCAAAAAATGTTTTTTTCACTTTGTTTTATATAAATAGGGTGTCCCGTAATTGAGTGCAACTATTTACGGAGCTGAAAGGTTATGTCGAGCTGAGCAAAAAATCGTATGGGAGGGTTGGGTCTATTTTCACATTCTGTGGGGCTACAGGGTTAATTAACATTTCACGACTTTGATTCACATTATCGTTTCTAGCAGAAAAACTAACTTACATTACTAACTAGTTATACTAGTTCTAGCAGAAAAACTAACTTACTTATTATAAAGTGAATAAAATCACCTTTCTTACGACATATCAACAAACCCCACCAACTTAACCGTTACCGAGCTGTGATCGTGTGAAGATGAAATCAATTGGTTGAAACTACCAAATTTCAACTATGAGTGCAAATTTCTCAGAATTTTGCGTAATAAATGAAATTTTTTTCTTCGATCAATTTTGTAATTTATTCAATTTTCTTTTCAATGACATCAAAAATATAAACATATCTTAAAAAATAAAAAAGTTGGCTGTACTAAAAAACTTATACTTATTAGAAAATAATGATAAATAATGAAATTACAATTAGTTATGCAGTAGATAATAGCATTGTTTTTTATAAAAATAATGAAAAAGTTTTTATAAATATCTGCGTAGTTTCTTTTTTAATCAGCCTTTAAAAACACGCCCTTAAAAACAGGGCTGCCACCTCTATAATTTTTGTATTTTTTGCGAATTATTGTAATTTTCAAATTCTGACAATGGATTTGATTTCGATTCTGATATCAGTTTTAAAATTCAAAATGGTGGATTGGATTGCCACCTTAATTTTTACCACAGGGCTGCCACCTGTATGTATTTTACAAGTTTTAAACGATCTTATATATGATCGTGGCAGAAGCGAAGATAAAATGTCTATGATTCCCGGAGGAGACTTTAACGTAAAATTTGCATCAAACGATTCTGTTTTAAATTACTAATTTAGTTAGATTATTATATACTAATATGATATTAGTATAAAAAATTATAAAATAATACTAATTTTCTTCACGAAAAATAACATAAATAACAATTTCAATGGATCAACAACAAAATCCGGAGAAATAATATATGCGTTTTATTTTTTAGTTTATTTAGTTAGTTAGTTTAGTTTTATTTAGTTTAGTTTATAGTTTTTCACATTATCTCGGACATAAATTTCATATTTCAGTTATCACTAACCATTAAAATCTGTATTACCAACTGAAACAGAAATTTTTAAACAACATTAATAAAGAGAATATGTATTATGAATTTTTACATTGTATTTCTTTTGAAATGCTCTCCTTTTCCTTTTCTCTTTCTCTCTCACACTAAAATGTTTCTTATTCTATCGAATATAAAGAGTGTAAACAGAGAAAAAGTTTCAATTCCTTAATGTTTTTACGCTATACTGTTTCTTTTCTTTGTAAATGTAAATAATACTCTGTTTAGTAAAATGCGAAAAAATCACGTTCGTGTCTTAAGTCTTTTGTTTTGAAGCAACGTTTTGAGACTAAATAGCTGTAGAACTTGTGAAAATTCAAATTATTTTGTGAATTTATTTTACAAAATATATTGTGAAAAATCGGAAACAATTTTTATAGCAACAATTGTTAAACTCCATTAAAATTTTGAAGAAAGAACCTTTTTTTATTAAAATTAATGTTTATAGTGTTCTCATCATATTATTTCCACTCTAATGTATAATTCTCATACAATGTAGCATGTATATTTCCATCAATTTTTAAAGCAGCATGTAATAAAACAGTGTTATAAAATAGTTCTTAAAAAAAACCTAGACTACTTTTTATATTTTTCACTGTTTTTAGTCATCTTATTTCAAAAAAAAAAAAAAAAAAATATAAAATGTAAAGGCAACAACTTGTGCTCCAATTAACTGAAATCTAAACTAATTTATAGCTGAGTGCAGTGATTATATCACTTATTCTTAGTTCTCAGCAGCGTCGTTTCAGCTGCAGACTAGCTTGCTGCGCCAAAGTCAATGCTGCTGGCGCTTAACACAAGCAAATAATGTAAATTATAGCTTGATATATGTAAAAATGTAAGAGCGATAGATAAATGTGCTGGCATATTTTTTTTTTTTTTTTTTTGTTATGCAAAATTTAAAATAAAATAAAAAAAAGAAGCTACAATTAAAGCGCTGAACCTTAACTAAACTAATGCATTCAATGGTACGAGTATCTAGAATCAGTTAAACTTAACCATGTAAAAGTACACAAAATAGACAGGCATAGCTGCAGTATATGTTTGTGCGTATGTGTGTGTGTGTGTGTGTATGTGAAGTTAATTAATTTTTTTCTTTGCTGCATACGGTTAATCATGCCGCTGCAGCGGCTGCTGCTGTCGCTGAGAACACACCGTTCATCCGTTTCATTTCTTTGCATTTTATTGTAGCTCATTCTATGCCACGCCAAGCAAACCTATTCTAAGCAAACTCATGGCAAGCAATTCGTTTATCCACTGGATGCAATAAGCTTAAGCCTGCTGAGACTTTTCCGCACAAGGTGTACGACTTGTTTCTATATGTGCCTGAGTGTGTGTGAAAACATTCTTTAGTGAAATTGTATGAATATACAAATATCTTCTAATATAGACATAGATATATATATAAAATAAGAAAATTAAATAGAATAGAAATTAGACATAAAACGAAAAACGGAAAAAGTTACTTGTTCCCCGGCATTATTTAGTGGTTTCTGCGCCGTTTTCCAGCACTTTTATTACTTTGCAAATAGATTAGCCGTATGTTATGTTCTTTCTTCATTCAATCGTCTACGTATCTACTAAGTTCTGCTTGCAGCTTGTGTGAATTTTTTTATTTTTTTTTTTTGTGTTTTTTTCTGTTCTTGTTTTTCTTTTTCCAATTGGTGTCCGATTCACTGCATTTGCATTTATACGAGTTTGTTTGTTAAGTGTTTTGAAAATTTTTCACTTTATTGAAAACTAAAAGCTAACGGTAAGCTAAGAGAAATTAAAAGAGTTGTAAAACAAATGAAGCGTTAACAAATAAAAGAGACATAATAATAAAATATGTTGTATGTATGTATGTATGTATGTATATTAATCACCATCATCATGATGACAATGATGATGATCGTCATGCAAAACAACAAATAAAACACTGTTTTGAAATCTTCTAACTGCATTCGAGTATAGAATGAACTTGTCTGAAAACTGTTTTTATATTTTAATTTACTTGTAGTTGTCAACTGCTTCTTACTTACAACCATAGTGTAATTTATTTTTATGTTGATGTCTTTACTTGTTCGTGTGACAGAAAAAACCTTTCTCAAAATGAAAATAAAATATTTTTTCTTTCTAATATGATTTAACTTTTAGCTAATTAATATCTCATTTAAATAGGACATATTTCACGTTATTGTGCAGAGTATCGGTATTTATTGCAAAACCTTGAAAATATTAAATTAAGGAACTATGAGCTAAGAAGCCATAACTCTAAATTTCACGATAGTCAAATTTCAGCGTTTCAAAATATAAAATACTATTATATGTAGTTTTTTTTTTGATTTTGAAAACAAAGCATAATTTTTTGACTGAATCAATTGGAAAATTATGCAAATTGAGATATACATAGTTACGGCGGGCAAATTTTTGAAATTAAAATACTGAACAAACAAAAAATAAAAATGTATGTATTTGATTTGAACGGAAAAGTAAACGGCTTAAAGCTCCTTACTATTATATACAATTAACACGTTACCGTACGTCTATCTTGGAAGCTTAAACCTTGCAAGCTTAGTGGAAAACTATCGATTAGGCATGAATTCAGGGGAGTAGGGCAGGCGCTAAGGGTGCTTAAGACGCCCCAGACGCTTTGAGTTTGCGTTTAAACGATGAAACAATTAAAAATTTCCTCAAATTTTTCATACGTTTTCTCTTTGAGATCAATTTGTGAACATACTTATTTTGTATTAAATGTCCCCTTATGTCGTAGCAATAAAAAATTCTAGTTAATTTTAAGTCCAGCAAGTTTAATTTCATTGAAATTGGTTGAAAATTTGTCGAGTTATTTAATTCAAAGTATTTTTACTTCACTACAAAATCATCAAAATAACTGTTTTGCTTGTTCTTACTTGCGAAAAACTTGGTTCAGGCAAAACAGCATGATTAACAACGATTTGATGAAACTAATATTATCAGTTATAATAAAAAAAAAAAAAAAAAACCGAAACGGCCATTTCAACCCTTGAAAGGACTTTGACCGAGCTTCTTTTGATCAACTGTGTTGTGTGTGTTGCGAAATGTTTGAACACAAATGATCGAGGACTGGACCAAGGTTCATTAATACAGGTTAAGTCACTTGAGAGAAGCTCGGTCGAACTGTCAGAATGGATAAAAGGAAATCAAAAAAAAAAAAACCTGAATCTGTACAATTTTTAGCTAACAGCTACTTTCACAGTTCGAGCAAAGGCAGAAAAAGGGTGCTTTTCTCTCAAGTGACTTAACCTATATTAATGAACATTGGACTGGACCTACATGTTTTACGCCGACTTCGAACGGCTTATGTTCTCAATTAGCTTTTCATGGCAGTTTGTTACTCTCTGAGGTTTGCCATTGCCTGCAGAGAGGTGACGGCCGAACAGAAAAATTAATTCAATTGAAAAAATTCTCTATGTCAGATGGAGGATTCGAACCTGGGTTCTCTGTCGTAAGAGTCACACACTCTACCCACTACGCCACGGCTGCCACACAGGATGCATACAAAAATTAGGCAGTTTTTACTCACACAAAAAATTCTCATTTTTTAACCGACTTCAAAAAGGAGGAGGTTCTCAAGTTCGTCGGTTTCTCTGTTTCTCTGTTTTTATTTTTTTTTTTTTTATTGTTTTTTTTTTTTTTCAACGTATGTACATCGATAACTCCTAAACCATATGCCTGATTGCCATAATTTTTGGGAAACAGATAGATATCATAAGCATGGAGGTGCCTGTACAAAAGTGGGCGGTATTCGAGAACTGGGCGTAGATACTACTGTATCTCGAATAATATTGACACTAGGGTACTGCAATTTAGTGTAGGGGTAGGCACAATTATTACAAATTACGCACAAGAAAATTAGCGTAATTCGACAAATGGGCGTGGCAATATTAGAAAAACAGTGTATCTTGAATAATTTTGAGGCTAGAGTACTGCAATTTAGTATAGGGGTAGGCATTATTATTACAAATTATCGTCAATAAAGTGGGCGTTATTCGACAAATGGGCGTAGCAATATTATAAAAACACTGTATCTCGAATAATATGGACACTAGGGTACTGAAATTTAGTGTAGGGGTAGACACAGTTAATATAAATTACGATCAAGAAAATGGGCGTTATTTGACAAACGGGCGTGGCAATATTAGAAAAAGATTATATATCGAATAATATTGATACTATAGTACTGCAATTTAGTATAAGGGTAGGCATTACTATTACAAATTATGGCCAATAAAGTGGGCGTTATTCGAAAAATGGGCGTGGCAATATTATAAAAACACTGTATCTCGAATAATATGGACACTAGGGTATTGAAGTTTAGTGTAGTGGTACGCACAATTATTACAAAGTGCCGTCAACAAAATGAGCGCTATTTGACAAATGGGCGTGGCAGTATTAGAAAAATAGTATATCTCGAATAATATTAATACTATGGTACTGCAATTTGGTATAGGGGTAGGCATTATAAGTAAAAATTACGGTGAAGAAAGTGGGCGTATTTGTATTTCTTGATGAATACAAATTCTTTTAAGTTGGCGCTTCTGATTAAAAGTCTGATTATATTAGCGCCAACCTTAAAAGCTTTTGTATTCATCAAGAAATTAATATATTTATGCTAATAAAACAAATAAGAAAAAAATCAAGATAATAAGATTTCATATATAATAATATGTTTAAATAAATTATCAAATATAACCAAGAAATTAAGAGGAAAAGTATTTTTAAAATTATTTTTTACTTTGTAGTGATTTTGTAGTCGGTTGTTTTTTTTTTTTAAATTTTTATTTCTTCCTTTTTAGAGAATATGATAAAATTTCGAAAAAAGTGTATAAACAACATAAATAAAATTGTTCCGAAAAAATTTGTTCTATTAAAATCTGAAAGTTTGTTGGTTATTTCAAATATCTGCCTTTTAAATTTAAATTAGATGTCACGTATTTTGAAATTATTATACCCATTCTTGTAACGAGTCTTATTACCCTAGTGTCAATATTATTCGAGATATAGTGTTTTCCAAATATTGCCACGCCCCTTTGTTAAATAAGCGCCCACTTTCTGGAGCGTTATTTCCAATAATTGTGCCTACCCCTGTACTTTATTTCAGTACCCCAGCGTCAATATTAACTGCGATAGTGTTTATCTAGTATTGCCACGCCCATTTATCGAATAGCGCCTACTTTATTGACCATAATTTTTAATAATTCTGCCTACCCCTGTACTACAATAAATTTCAGTGCCCTAGTGTCAATATTATTCGAGATACACTGTTTTTCTAATATTGCCACGCCAAGTAGTCGAAATCCGCCCACTTTCTTCACCGTAATTTTTACTTATAATGCCTACCCCTATACCAAATTGCAGTACCATAGTATCAATATTATTCGAGATATACTCTTTTTCTAATATTGCCACGCACATTTGTCAAATAACGCCCATTTTGTTGACGGCAATTTGTAATAATTGTGCCTAACACTACACTAAATTTCAGTACCCTAGTGTCCATATTATTCGAGATACAGTGTATTTATAATATTGCCACGCCCATTTGTCGAATAACGCCCACTTTATTGACGATAATTTGTAATAATAATGCCTACCCTTATACTAAATTGCAGTACTCTAGCCTCAGAATTATTCAAGATACACTGTTTTTCTAATATTGCCACGCCCATTTGTCAAATGACGCCCATTTTCTTGCCCGTAATTTGTAATAATTGTGCCTACCCCTACACTAAACTGCAGTACCCTAGTGTCAATATGATTCGAGATACAGTAGTATCTATTATTGCGAGATCTATTATTGCCACGCCCAGTTCTCGAATACCGCCCACTTTGTACGGGCACCTCCATGCTTATGATATCTATCTGTTCCCCAAAAATTATGGCAGTCAGGCATATGGTTTAGGAGTTATCGATGTACATACATTTAAAAAAAATAAAAAAAAAAAATAAAAAACTTGAGAACTTCCTTTTTTTTTTGAAGTCGGTTAATAAAAATAAGTTCTATGTAAATTAGTTTTTCTGCTAGAAACAATAACGTTAACCAAAGTCGTGAAATTTTAATTAACACTGTAGCTCCTAAGAATATGAAAATAGACCCCCCACACCCCCTCCCATACGATTTTTTGCTCAGCTCGACATAACCTTTCAGCTCCGTAAATAGTTGCACTCAATTGCGGGACACCCTGTATATGTTTATATTTGTAGTTATACATAATGTATACATGTATATACATATAAATATCAGGCGGAAAACTTTCCTCCTTCGCCCTACCCTCACTACGCCCACGTATATGTATATATGTTTAATATATACATGTATATACATATACATATAAGAGGGAAAAACTGCCTTCCCCCGCCCTACCCTCGTTACGCCCATGTATTTGTATATACATACATATACACATCAGGGGGGAGAACTGCCCTATCCTTGCTATATATATATATGTTTATATATGTATGACATATACATGTATTCGGATGAACGGTTTCGGACTTTTTCGACGTTTTTTTAAATATTTGTACTACAGCGCCCTCTGGTGTTCAAGATAGAACCGAGTAGATAAGCCATAAAAACTCACCGTTTCCGAAAACCTCTATATACCAATTTTCATATAAATCGGATGCGCGGTTTTGGAGTTTTCTCTCCAAAGAGAACCTCTGGTGTTCAAGATGGCACAAAAAAAATAAGTCCAAAACACTCACCGTATCGAAAGCCCATATGTACCAATTTTCATGCAAATCGAATAAACGGCTAAGGAGTTTTTCGAAGTTTTTTAAAATATTTGGTCTACAGCGCCCTCTGGTGTTCAAAAAAGACTCACCGTATCCGAAAACTTCTACATACAAATTTTCATACAAATCGGATGAACGGTTTCGGAGATAAGCTAAACAAAATAATGCCTGGAACCCGATCGCAGTGCCCCCTACCGGGTCCAACCTTTTTTACTGGATAAAAAGGAGCCTATATGTTGACCGGGGATATAAGGAACCTAGATGTCAAGTTTCATTTAAATCCATTCAGTGGTTTTCGCGTGATGTTTTAACAGACAGACGGATAGACAGACAGACAGACAAAAAATTTAAAAATGCGATTTTCGGACTCAGCGTCATTCAAATTTCATGTACAGATTTGTTTTTACAATTTTATATTTTATAGAAGAATATAGATAGAAGATTTCATTTAAGTATCATCACAAAATATTTTTTTCATTTTGAAATGCATTTACATATAATGAAAGCTTAATTTAATGGAAAAAAAAAATGAAATCAGTCACGTCAAAAATATTAAAAACAATATCGAAATCTAATGGAAATTTTTCTGCGTAGTAATTAAGCTGCGTTTATTCCAACGCTACGTTACACTATCTAACCAAAAAAAAAAAAAAAAAAAAGTCAACTTTTTTTTAATTTTTTAATCAACAACTATCTTAGTTTTATGCTAAAAGATAAACTATATCAGGAATTTCCCTTTTAATAAAACTTTGTTTTGATTCGACGCCATAAAAATACGAAGTAATGATTTTTAATCACTTAAAACATGTTTGTTTAGCATCAAAAAAGGTGTGTTCCTTTTCATTTCCAAAGCAAAGACTAACAACTTAAAATGTTTTCTTTTAATGAATCTTATATTTCCCCTGAATAGAGCTCGCATGCTGCTGTCTCTAGTGTGTATAAATAAAAGATTTATTATTATCGTTCTTTTAGTTTTAAATTTATGGTTTTGTTTTTTTTTTTATATAAATAAAGTTATAAAAGAACGGCCAATATTACATGATTGCATGTTGGTCCAGCATGAATAACATTTAAAGGTAAAAAAAGGAATGCTTTCGGAACTCATTGACACCTTTTTTATGGCGCTTTTGCTTTAGTTATTCACTTCTTTTAAGCACTTGTTGCGTTCTAAGCATCAGATTGTGCTTTAAGTGCTGCGCTTTTAGGGTTATTCTTAGTCATTCAGCTTGGATCATCTGAAGTTTCACTTGGATGAGGCAATTAGTTATTCTAAAGTCAGTACTTAAAACAAGTCATCAAAACATTAAATTAAGATATCTTTTTTTTTCTATACTACACTGAGAAAATAAAAAAATTAAGAATTACAACAGCAGTAAGTAGCACTTATTGGATTTAATCAGCATTTTTGTTAAAGCAACGAAAAACTTGTTATATTAAGAAAAATATTGTTGATTTTCATATTTTTGTTTGCTGAAAATAAAAAAATAATGTTCATTCATCATATGCAAAAATTGTTGTAGCAAGTGCAATTCTTGTTACTTAAAAGAGTTTATCGATTTGTTTTGGCTAACAAAACTGACTCTGTTGTTATTAAGAGTTTTCTCTTAAAACTAATAACGACATTGTTGCTAAATGCAACTATCCTGACATGAGCAGCGTATCAAAATGGTACATTTCGTTTCTATTTTTCTAAGGTAGTCTATAGCTCTAAAGGAGTGTGTTACACTGGCATCACAGAGGAATCTGGTTCAAACCTCAGCTAGGGCAAATTTCAAAGTTTGCAAAAAACAGACTAAGAAAGTCTGCATTAAAATGTTTTTTTTTTTTCAAATAAATCCAAATTAAAATAAATGGTTTTAAAAAATTCATAAAAAATTTCTTAATGCTTAACACACTCGCCTAACCAGACCGTTAAATTTTTCCCTCATAAAAATTGCTCGCTTTATTGTAAAAACAACATATCTATTTTTAACAGCGTTATATTACAAGATTCAACAACTCGAACACAGTTTAGTTAAAAAAAAAAAATTAAGATTGTTGAGCACAAAACAAATGCAAAAAAAAATATTCAAGATTAAGTCTAATATTGTTGAAATGAAAACTCGTTTGCCTTTTCTCGATGTAGTTTTATTATTGCTTGAAAAAATTCTGGGAAGATTTGACGCGAATCAATGCAGATGCACTTAAGACCCACTGTGTTTCTGTATATTTAGTTTTGAAGTTATGGGCACAAAACTCGTTGGACACAAAAATAGTAATGACTTTTTTTTCATTTGTATCTTAACGTTGATGGTACTTTGAAGTTTGATTTTATGAATAAACTAGCTTAACTCGGGAGTTGATATAAATAATTTTCGATTTCAAACTTTAGAAGGTATTTTGTGTGCATCTTTTAAACCGGTAACTTCGGCGAAATGAACAAAATGTAGCTTCAACATCTGAAAATTATGAGAAAAAGTTGGGGAAATCGTGATTTGTGTGTGCGTGCCGCCGATCGCTTTTTATATTTTGAGTTTTATATTGTATTCGATAGATTGCACATTTTTGGAAAAAATCAGAGCAAAAACGAATTCTTGGCAATTTGTGAGAAAACTGGACAAAAAATTAAATAAGCATTGAAAATAAAAATTGCAATGTCAAAACAACGCCAACTTACGACGCAACTGACTTGCACATGTGTTAATGCGTACTCAAATACCACAGAATTCGGCATCAGCTGTCCTGATTTGCGAAAAAAGAAAGTGGAATATAAATACACATAAAGAAGAAAAAAAGATATTTATCACCTTTCGCGCTTTGCTGCGCCTTACTGTATTTTGTAGTACAGCGCCCTCTGGGGTTCAAGATATAGCAAAATACATAGCGACAAAAGACTCACCGCACCCGAAAACCACTTATAAAAATCATACTTATCGGATGAGTTGTTTTGAGTTTTTTGCGGTATTTGTAAAACATAGAATGAAAAAATAATGCTAAAGCCCTTTCCATACTCGATATCAAATCCTATATATCCGATATACAAATTTTTATCTAAATCGGATGAGCGGTTTCTGCGATTGAGTGTTTCACGATTTCTTAAGTGATTTGTACTACAGCACCATCTGGTGTTTAAGATAGCGCAGAAAAAAAAGTTCAAGATACCCACCGTATCCGAAAACTCCTATGAAAAAAATTTTCACGCAAATCGGACGTACAGCTAGGAGTTTTTCGACATTTTTAAAACATTTGTACTGCAGTACCCTCTGGTGTTCAAGATAGGACAGAGTAGATAAGTCATAAGAACTACTGTACCCGAAAACCTCTAAATACAAATTTTCATGTAAATCGAATGAATAGTTTCAGAGATAAACTATAATAACAAAATTCGTGGAACCCGATCACAGCGCCACCTACTGGGTCCAATTGCGAATCTGAGCTATCCAGGGATCCACTTAAACACACACAAAAAATTTCATCAAAATCGGTGCAGCCGTGTAGGAACAGTTTAATAACATGCACACGTACAAATTGTACAAATTGTATTTCTTAAGAGATTTGTACTACAGTGCCCTCTGGTGTTCAAGATAGAACAGAGTAGATAAGTCATAAATCCTAAGTCATAATCCGAAAACTTCTATATACAAATTTTCGTCCAAATCGGATGAGCACTTTTGGAGCTTTTCACGATTTCCTAAGATTTGTAGTAAAGTGCCCTCTGGAGTTCAAGATAGCACAAAAAAGATAAGTTCAAAAGACTCACCGTATCAGAAAACCCCAATTTTCCAATTTTTATACAAACCAGATGCACGGCTTAGGAGTTTTTCGAGGTTTTTCAAAATATTTGTACTACAGCGCCCTCTCGTGTTCGAGATAGAATAAATTAGATAAGTCAAAAAACTCAGCGTGGCCGAGAACCTCTAAATACAAAAATTCATGAAAATCGGATGAACGGTTTTGGACCTTTTTGCCTTTTTTTAAATATTTGTTCTACAGCGCCCTCTGGTGTTCAAGACAGAACCTAGTTTATAAGTCATAAAAACTCACCGTTTCCGAAAACCTCTATATACCAACTTTACTACAAATCGGATTAGCGACTTAGGAGTTTTTTGACGTTTTTTAAAATCTTTGTACTACAGCGCCCTCTGGTGCTCAAGATAGAACAGAGTAGATAAATCATAAAAACTCTCCGTATCCGAAAACCTTTATACACAAATTTTCATACAAATCGGATGAACGGTTTCGGAGATAAGCTTAAAAAAAATGCCTGAAACCCGATCGCAGCGCCCCTACCGGGTTCAACCTTTTGTACTGAATGAAAAGTAGCCTATATTATGACCGGGGATATAAGCAACCTACTAGATGCCAAGTTTCATTTAAATCCATCCAGTGGTTGTCGCGTGATGCTTTAACAGACAGACAGACAGACAGACAAAAATTTTTAAAAATGCGATTTTTGGACTCAGCGTCGTTCAAAATGTTCATAGCAAAAAGAATTTCGAAAAAATATTTCATGTACAGATTACAATTTTATATGTATATAAATAGATATCAGTAAATACATTTTTTATATTTTTTTCAGACACCGAATCGATTTTTGTAAAAGTGCAAAAGTTAAATGTACTTGATGCATCTTAACAAAATTATTATAACAATAAAAAATTTTAAACATAAACAGTTGCAAATTATAAATAAATTGCAAATTTTTATATTTTCTAGAGACTTTTTATATGGATAAGGATAACCTCCCTTTGGGGGTGCAAAATCTGCTTTTCGTCCCGGGTGGCAGCAACCCTATCTACACCACTGTTTGATTCTAACATAAACTTGAAAATTCAAAGACAAACCCTGTTATTTCATAGCCTTACCGTCACTTTGGTCGGCAATCCTGCCTTCTTTTTTTTTGTGTGTTTAGCAAGCATGAAAACGATCTTCCTTGCCAAGTACTCTACAAAAAACAGAATTCTAACTTTTAGAATTTATCTTGAAAAAACCTCATAAGGCCAAATGTTCCTAAATCTATAAGTAGATACCAGTAAAAAATCAAAAAAGAATATTTGTTGGAAGAGCCAAAACAACGTTTGATGAAGCATTAAATAGCCCACAAGCTGAGTTGTGGAAAAGGGCTATGGAGGTGGAGTTTCAGTCTCTTGTTGAACAACAACAAAACAGGGGTAACCTGCGATTTACCACCAGGAAAAAAAGCTATAGCGAACAAATGGTGTTTCAAAATAAAAAAGGACTCTGAAGGTAAATCCAACAGATTTAAAGCATGGCTTGTGATTGAAGGCTTTTCGCAACGAACAGGAATTGACTACGAGGAAACATTTTCACCTGTAGTGCGTCGTTATTCATACATTCGCCTGCCTTTAGCTTTGGCAGTCAAATATAATATAGATATCATAGCCATGCGCAGAGGAATTTTTCGTTTAGCGCAACTGAAAAATTAGCCAATTACACTTCGTTTGTGAGCTGTAGTAGCTGCAAACGAATATTCAGTTGTAACTAACGAAAAAATAGCGAAAAATATCGAAAAAATAAAAAAAAAAAGTTGCAATGCAATTCGCTTTACTAAAAATAGCATTTTTATTGAATTTTAATATTCAAATTTTTAATTTATTATAAACATTTCTTCTAACACATAAACCCAATACGTAGGGTGCCTTTTATATTTCGGGATTTGGCAACCCTGGTGTTGCAATCTGTCAACTGAAAGCTCTATCGCAAAGTTTGACATTTGTTGGCTTATACGTACTCAGAACGTTTTGACATACGAGCGCTATTTGTGTTGTTTATAGTAACTTAAAAGATTCATCTCGGTCTAAAAATGGAATTAAATCGTGAACATTTTCGTGCGATTATTTTTTACAACTTTCGACGTGAATTAACACAGCGACAGTGCATGGATGAACTTAATTCAATTTTTGGCGATGAAGCTCCATCAAGGACCAGTGTTTATCGATGGTATGGTGAATTCAATCGTGGTCGTAGTTCACTCCAAGACGAATTTCGTGAAGGTCGTCCGAAATCAGCTTTTGTTCCGAAAACCATTGTTGCTGTGCGCGAACTGATATTGCAAGATCGTCATGTTACCTATCGTGAGATTGAGGCAACCTTAGGCATAAGTGGGACCAGCATACATTCAATATTGCATAAACATTTGACTGTCAAAAAAATTTGTTCGCGTTGGATCCCACACAATTTGTCAATCGCTCAAAAAAAGGCTCGTGTCGATTGGTCGAAGGAAATGCTCAAAAAATACGATCGCGGTGCTTCGAAACACGTCTATGACATCGTGACAGGTGATGAATCGTAGATTTACGCGTATGAGCCCGAAAGTAAACAGCAGTCGACTGTATGGGTGTTTCAAGATGAGCCAAATCAAACAAAAGTTGTTCGCGCACGAAGCACTTCCAAGCAAATGGTCGCCTGTTTTTTCGGAAAATATGGACATGTCGCAACCGTACCACTAGAACAACGCAGAACAGTCAACTCTGAGTGGTACACAACCATTTGTTTGCCAGTTGTCTTCCAAGAAATCAGGAAAACCAACCGCCGAAGACGGATCACTCTTCACCACGACAATGCGAGCTCTCACACATCGGCTCAAACAACTGCATTTTTGAGCACCCAAAACATCGATTTGATGGGTCATCCGCCGTATAGTCCTGACTTGGCACCGAATGACTTCTTTTTATTCCCAACCGTGAAGAATAAACTGCGTGGGCAACGATTTTCGACGCCCGAAGAAGCGGTTGCGGCATTCAGAATGCATGTTTTGGAGATACTTCAATCAGAGTGGCAAAAGTGCTTCGACAATTGGTTCAAACGCATGCAAAAGTGTATAGATCTTAATGGAGAATATTTTGAAAAACAATAAAGTGATTTTCGATGATTAATATTTGTTTTTGTTCTAAGATGTTGCAAGAAAACTAGTATCTAGGAGACTACATGAAGCTAATCTTTATGGACGCATTAGCCGAAGAAAGCCGCTCTTAACAAAAAAAAAAAAAAAAATTAAAGGATCGTTTAGCGTTTGCAAGGGCCCATGTGAATAAAAAAGATCAATTTTGGAAGAACGTGCTCTGGACTGACAAAACTAGGTTTAATAGGGTTGAACCAGATGGAAAAACTTTTGCTCGGCGCCCCCAACGCCAAGAGTTGAATCCGAAGTATACAAAAAAATCATTAAGCCATGGAGGAGGGCATTTAATGGCTTGGGGAGCTTTTTCCTGGCACGGCGCTGGGCCAATTTTACGTATACCAGGAATAATGGACAAAAATATGTATTTAGATATTCTTAATAACCAGATGGAACCATTTGCATTTGCAAACATGCCTATTAGGTGGACTTTTATGCACGATAATGATCCAAAACACTCAGCAAAGGTTGTGATTGATTGGCTAAAAAAGGAAAAAATAAATATTTTGAATTGGCTGGCTCAAAGCCCAGACCTCAATCCCTTAAAAAATGTAGGGAATGATGTGAAGGTCAGCATAAGCAACCAAAATTTTCGAAATTAATATGAGTTATGGAGTGGAATTGAGATGGCTTGGTACTCTATTCCGAAGGATTGGGTCAGGGAGCTTGTGGAGAGTACGGGACGAAGATGTCGAGCTGTGGTGGACAATTCGGGATGCAGTACCAAGTACTAGTAAGCATATTCGTAAGCTCATTGTAAAATAAAAATAAATCACTGTCTTTTTTTCAGAAACCAAATTGTGCTATTTACAGGGTAGCCCTTATTCGAAGCGCCCATCTGGCAACACTGTAACTTTCCGCAGTGATGCCAAATCGACTAATGACATACCGCGTTTGAAGCGTCATTCCAAGCAAATGTTTACAATGGAACAGTACACGCCACGCGAACGCTCTAAAATTGTTGAAATTTACATTCAACAAAACAAGTCAATAGTGAAAACTCAACGTGCTTTCAAAAAAATAAATAAAGTGAAAAGTGCGCCTTCCAAGAACACAATTTATCGTTTGTATGAAAGATTTACAACTGGTAATACTCTTGGTAACCCAAAGAGGCCAAATAAAAAGCGACCAAGGCGATCGGATGAGAATATTGCAGCCGTACGAGCCAGTATTGAGCAGTTACCAACAACATTCCAAAATCGCCGTTCTCAGCAGCTCGGCATTCCCCGATCCACTTTACAACGCATTTTACGTGTTGATTTGAATTTGTTTCCGTACAAAATTCAATTGGTAAACAAATTGTTGCCTACCGATAAGCCACGTCGATTGGAATGGGCCCAAAGAGTCATCGAAATGGCTGAAGAAGACGAGCAATTTTGGCATAAAATTATCATGAGCGATGAATCTCATTTTCAGTTGAACGGAACGGTAAACAAACAAAATTGCCGTATTTATGCCACTGAAAATCCACAAGAGATTCAAGAGGTACCTCTTCACGATGCAAAAGTCACTGTTTGGTGCGGCGTTTGTGCTAAAATGCTCATTGGGCCGTTCTTTTTCGAAGATGATAATGGCCACAGAGTTACTGTCAATCAGGAGCGTTATCGCGATATGATAAACAATTTTTTCATGCCAATCGTTCGTCGAAAGCGTATCAGGCACTACTGGTTTCAACAAGACGGCGCGCCACCACACACAAGCCGCACTACAATCGATTTTTTGAAGCAATTGTTCCCTGGCCGTTTGATGTCAAAAAATGGTGATTTCGATTGGCCGCCAAGATCACCAGATTTAACGTCTCCAGACTTCTTTTTGTGGGGTTATTTGAAATCAAAGGTTTACGTCAACAAGCCAAAGACCCTAGAAGAGCTGAAAACCAACATCCGTCAAGAAATAACCGCCATTCCCATCGAAATGTTGAAGAAAACCATGGAAAATGCTGCAAAACGGGCACAATATGTCGTAGAGGACAATGGCGACCATTTACGAGATATCATATCCAAGAAATGATGTAAGCAAATCGACTTGAACCCAATTAAATGATATTCATGACGAACATACAAAAAATTGTGGTTTCTTTGATTTATTTAAAAATAAAATGGGTGCTTCGAATATGGGCAACCCTGTATACGTCCACCTCAGCTAAGGAGCAATTTCAGAATTTTTATTAATTTTCTAATATTTAATTTGTAGTTACAAAGTTACTACTGATTTTAAGTTTTTAATGTTTAAACTCAAATACCATGAAAAGTTTTCCTCTATATATTTTATTTAAATTTATGTGAAACACCCTACATGTATTTATGTGCTATTTATGTGTCCACGGCTGTATATTTGTTTTATAATATTTGTGTTTGTTCTATTTTGTCAATACCAACTATTAAATTTTCACTCTGTTCAAATCTGTTCAATACATTTGTTCTACAATACCTACATATTGTGCTGTACTAAATGGATACAAAAGGGTTTTGATTTAATTTGAAGTTTTTCTCCAAATTCCTAAAAAAACTTCACTTTACTTATTTACTCACTTTCTAGATTTACTAAATATTAAAACTTTCAAAACTTATTATTTTTAAAATTTTACTGCACTTAAAACAATATTCAATTTTTAAGCAGAACTATAATTAATTCATCAGTTTTAATTTTTTTTTTTTTTTTTATAGCGAGAAAGGCAAATCTTTTTTTTTATGCATTTCAAAAGTAATTCATGCAAAAAACTAATCAATGTGAAACAAACAATATTTTTATGAACACTCTAGACAGAGCTTCAGAAATGCTTTCTATAGATTTTGTGGCACAAAAAATAAAATCCGCTAATAATAGCGCTGCAACAACATAAACACAATATATAAATATTTAAAAAATCATAAAAATTTTACAACACTGGCCTTTGGTGAAAATACATCGATTAAATAAAAATGTTTAATATTGTTGTAACTGTTGAGTATTATTATTTTTATGCACAAAAAGGTTAAAAATAAAAAATTCGAAAGAAAATAGAAGATCTGAAAGCACAACTAACAATAAATTTGAGAGGTGGAAACTTAATAAAAACTACTGATAATTATAGCAAAAGAAAAAAAAAACACTTCGGGTGGGTACCACTTAAAACATACGCCTGTCTGTACGCGACTGCGTTGAAAGACGCAGCCGCTTTGATGAAGCATCAGTTGATTAATTTGGTCAACAAAAGCACTAACCTTCTATGCATGTGTGTTGTTGTTTTTTTTTTTTTTGTGTTTATTTTTCTTCAACATTAATTTAATTAATTACCATGTATTTCGAAATCAGTGCAAGACGTGCAGCACTTGAACGACAACGGCCAGCAGCCAGTGGCAAGCGCGACAAATAACGTGACCAGAATAAATGACGTTAAACAGTTTGTGGGACAAACACAGTATGTTGCAACCTGTGACCACTGCGTTGCACCGCTAAATACCGGAGGTTATGTGACGCGACACTTGCAGCTTGCATTGACGCGACTGCGCAACGTCGCAAATTTAAACTTGGCGGCACGAGAACGTGAACGACTTTTTAAACAAATAAGTTGACTACTTAATAGTTTGAAAAAAAAAAAAAAAAAAAAAAATAATAATAATAATAAAAATAAAACACGTGACACAAGGCTATCTAACATTCATTAGTTAAACATGCCGCTGCTGATGATCATTTGGCAAAACTTTGTGTCTTTAAACGCTACAAATGCGCAATCATTTATTAAACGAAACAGAGAAAAAAAAAAGTCGCGCCTAAAAGTGAGAGTTGCTGCTTGATATTAAGTTAAATTTTATGTTAATATTTTTTGTTGTTCTTCTTTTTTAAATAAATTATTTATTAATTACTGTGCGTTTTTCACAGTTGTATTCACGCTCACTTTTCATTTTGTTTTTTTTTTTAAATAAAAATCAATCACTTGATTTTAAATTTTGTTGCTTTTACTCTTTTTTTTCTGTTAAATTTGTTTTTTTTTTTTTTTCTTTACAGGCTTTTACAATGCGTCTTAAAGGCAACACGTTCAGCAAGCTACTGACTGTCAGTGGCAAAGATTTTCTAGCCTACTCATGTGGCCAAAAGACTTAACAACACTTGGCTTCACTTGGCTAAAAGAAACCACGCGTTAAACAGAAGTCAGCCAACTGATGCGAGTCGCAATAGTCGAATGCGCGATACTTGTCTACACTGCAACAAGTGTGAGCCGCAACTGTGTCTGGAGCCTGCTTAAATCCAGCGAGTAAGCCAAAAAATTGACTCCACTGCTCCATCAGCGATAGCAAGAGAGTATTAGAGAGCAGTAGCCAAAAGCGTCAGTGCAGCGCACAGTGGTTTCAACTCCTACAACGTTTGGAATAAAATAGAAGGAGTCGTCATAGACTAGGGCTGCCATAGGTCTACAGCACTTGACCGGGACAACTTTGCACATTTGTTTTTATATTATTCCCCCGAAAAACAAATACACAATTTTAACAGTATAAATCGTCGTTTATTAAAAAAAAAAACAAAACTCGAAATAAAAATAGTTCACAGGTACACATAGTATGTAAAACATGCCTAATTATAAATCTCATAAAAACAGGAACATCAATTCAGTTAATGAATTAAAAAAAAAAACAGAAAATTATCTGGTTTTATTCATAACACTTTGTGTTATTGATATTCATCTAAAAAATTTTATCAAAATGAGATAACTCTCTAAATTGTGAATTAAACAAAAACTTGTCAATCAATTTTAATGAAATATCGCTTGTTTTATTTGTAACATATCGTTGTTTAAAACTATATATTATAAAATAGCAATTTGACCTCTTTGATTTTTTATGAATTTTGAAACAAAAAAAATTTCAGTTTTGCATAAAAAAATGGTTTTTTTCTGAAGAACTGCCTGAATATTTCCGAAAGTATTGAGCTAATTAAAAACAGTGTAGGCGTAATGGAGGTAATTTAGTTGCGGATTTTTGAATTTTTAATTTAACCCAATCGGACAAATTGTTTTTTAGTTATGCTCAAATATTTGGAGAAATCTCCTTCATTTTTAAAATAACGGTTTATTTCGAGAACCAGAGCCAACTCAAACAATATGAGTTTTAGGATTAAAACTTCATTATCCCATGTATCTACATAAATTGACTCCAAAAAGCCGTAGAAAATATTCTTAAAATATTCTCTTTGTCACCCTGTGTAATTAATCATATTTAGCAGATTTTTTGTTTCGTCAAAGAACATGCGCCAAGAACGACTGTCGATTAAAGAAATCGACATAACACCAACTAGAGATGTGCTGTTACATTTACATTTACACGTATTTGTTCAAAATTTCTTCAGGTTTTATTAATACACTTTGAATTTTTCCTACAATATTTTAAACTGGACATTTTTTACTGTGCTAGGGGACACCGACCTCAAAACCTGGACATGTCCGGGAAAACGGGGGCGAATGGCAGCCCTATCGTAGACTGAAATGAAATTTGGTACGTAGGTTGGAATTAGCTCTTTTAGAAGAAATGCAAAAATATTTTGTTATCCGCCAAAACCCACGCCTACCACCCATACAACACAAAAATTTAAAACGATATATTTTTTTAATGAAGCTATATCAAAACAACTCAATCAAGAATATAAAATATATGTGTAGATTTTCGAACCTAAGTGGTGGCCGTGGCGTAGTGGGTAGAGGGTGTGACTCTTACGCCAGAGAACCCAATCCTCCATCCGACACAGAAAGTTTTTTCAATTGAATTAATTTTTCTGTTCGGCCGTCACCTCTCTGCAGACAATGGCAAACCACAGAGAGTAAAAACTGCCATGAAAAGCTTCTTGAGAACATAAGCCGTTCGGAGTCGGCGTAAAACATGTAGGTCCAGTTCTCGATCACTTGTGTGCAAACATTTCACATCACACACAACACAATTGATCATAAGAAGCTCGGCCAAAGTCCTTTCAAGGGCTGAAATGGCCATTCCGTTTTTTTTTATGTGTAGATTTTCAAAAAAAAAAAATTGTTTTACCCACCTCCCATACAAAATTTGATGTATTCTCCCGTTCGATCGATGATATTTTGTTTTGAAGTCTATAACACTATCTCCCATATAACACAAAAATTTCAAACTCATTTTTTTATTGAACCTATTGAACAAATATTATTCAAACGTGAAGTACTGCAATTGTAAAAATTGTGTACTCTACATCCTACATAATTGAATCGCATAAAGCATATTTTTCAGAATAAAGAACTTATAATTAGTCTTAGTCCACAGAATGAATAAATATATTCCATTTCACTTAAATTAAATAAACTAAAATTATTTATGTTTTAAATAATTTCAAATCTATCGCAATGAAATTCAAAATATAAGCTATTTTTTCAAAAATGGAGATCAAGTTCGAGAATAAGCCAAATCGGATGAAAACCACTCCTACCTCCCATACAAATCGGCTTTTTAACGTAAAATCTCTGAAAAGTCTACAAAAATTAAAGAAATGTCTTGAAATTTTGCACATGAGCTTTGATAGGTAATATTAACCATCTCCATGATATTTGGTCAAATCGGATGAAAAAGTGTCGTCATCAAAATAGAAAAGCTTTTATTTTCCAAATTTCACCCATATCGTTTATCCAAACCATACCAAATTTTGCACTTACTTACTTTATTTAGGTGGTCGTAACCCGTGTCCGGGTTTCGGCCGACCTCATCAGATCTCGCCAGGCGCCTCTGATTTGCGCGCGCCTTCTCCAATCGGATACACCAAGTGCGGTTAGGGCTTCCTCAGCCTGGTTCATCCATCGGAGGCATGGTCTCCCTCGTCGTCGTTGACCAGCGACCCTCGCCTCGAGCACCTTTTTCGCTGGAGCTTCGTCGTCCATACGATGGACATGACCCAGCCAGCGTAGTCGCTGCACAGTTATACGTCGAACTACGTCAATGTCTTCGTAGAGCTCATACAGCTTATGGTTCATTCGGATGCGATAGTCATCGCCGACTCGAACAGGACCGAAGACTTTGCGAAGAACTTTTCTTTTAAACATCCCCAGAGTGGCTGCGTCAGTTTGCGAAACTACCTCAGCGCCATAAAGCAGCACAGGTAGAACGAGCGTCTTGTAGAGTGTTAGTTTTGCCGATCGAGAGAGGGCTCTGGAACTTAGTTGCTTACTGAGCCCGTAGTAGCACCTATTAGCAATTATTGTTCTTCGCTTTATCCCACTATATCAATATCAATTTAACCCACTATATCAATATCATCAGCGTACGCAAGGAGCTGGACACCTTTGTAGAAAATGGTGCCATTACGATGCACACCGGCCTTTCGTACGATCCCCTCCATGATGATGTTGAAGAGATCGTAAGACAGCGGATCGCCTTGCCTGAAACCTCTTTCGGTATTGAAGGTTTCGGAGAGGTCATTTCCTGACCTGTGTGCACATGGTATAAATATGCATTCACTTTTTTGTTCGTTAATAGAAGGTTGGCAGTTATAAGCAGCCAATTTTTTTTTTTTAAAATGATATTGTAACATTTCTAAACTTAAATTAAAAGAAAACAAACTAAAATGACAACATGGAATAATTGATTTAATTCCACTTTGAAACCACTGTGCAGCGTCGGCGCACTGTGGTTCAAGTGCCAAATTAATTGGCCAAAAGTCTATATTTTCTTTTATTATTATTTATTATTATGCAGAATTATTATTACTGCAGTTTATTGATAAATATTGTGTTGAGAGAACACAAATTATTTCATTTCTTACAGAAGTATGATGCATGCTCTAGTCTCCAGTATATGGCAAAGTGGAAAAAATTTATTTTTTTTTAGGAATTATTGACAGAATTGTCTTATTAACCAGAAAATTTTTGTTTTTTTGAAAATAACTCAAAAATATAAAAGTTTTACAGAAGAATTGCAGAAAAACGAGAGTATAGATTATATTCTGGTTTTTTATATGTTATTAGTATTGCTCGGATTTTGTTGACATGTCAACTTTTTTCTGCTTTAACAAAGACATTTTCTGATGATGAAAGAACAGCGTTCATAATATCCAGGTACTAAAGCCAAAAGTTTTTAATAATTTTTTCGTAATTTTTAGCCATTTCTGTTTTTAAGGTCTTTTTCCATAGTCATTTTTACTGTGAAATATTTCGTAGATATTTTTGCCAAGCAGTTGAAAAGGCTTTAATGTTGTTTTCCAGCAATTAAATAGGGGTATACTTTTTAAAATTATCAAAAAAAGAAAAAAAAAATGGTAATTTTTAATCTATACCACTAGCAATAGACACTTGAAAATGCTGGTGAGAATGTATTTTAGAAGTTTTATCAAGTATTGAATAAAAATTCCGGGCATGAAGGTGAAATATTAAGTGGGAAAAAATGGAGATATGCAACTAAAAGTGTATTCGGATGAAAAGAATATTTCATCTTTTAAACAATTAAAAATATATTCATTAATTTTTATTATTAGGGCATTTTTGTGGCTTTTTTGGCGCATTAATTATTTTATTAGGTAATTTTTGGATGTTTCTAAGGGCATCAAAATCCGTGCCCTGGTTATTCGTATTACTGGAAAACATTTTTGCATACTTAACAATTATTTTTTAATTTTATTGTTGATAATATTTCCCTTTCAAAAAAGTTAGGGAAATTATACTTTGACTTAAAGGTCTTGGATAAAACCTAATGGGTTTTGGCTACATTGACCTTTGTTTTCACAAAAACTAAATGCATTTCGACAAAAATAAAGGCTTGCTTAGTGTTTCAGGGCTCAGTAACATAGTGGCTTTGAATATCGACCGATCGACCATATCTGAGCTGCTTCTATTACTTTTTGCCCTTCATAATTTCTTCTGAACACACCAGCCCTTTACAAAATCTGCCATCCTTCTTAGGGTCCCAACAAACAACAAAAAAAAAAAAAAAAAAAATGCTGTCTTCTGTAATTACAGTCAAATATACGAGCTGTTCCTATTATTTTTTAACTTTTAAAATTTATTTTCAACATACGCACAGAAAATACCTACGGCGTTTAGCCTAAAATGACTTGGGTAACTATTTTTGTATGAAGCCTTTGAAATTTGTGTAAATTTTATAAGTTTTTTGTCAACTTAGGCATGTCAAAAATGTATAATATGCCAAAGATACTTGGGCAAAAGCAAATTGGAGTTTCTACAATCCATTCTCTCATTGCTTCCCTTTCTGTTATATGCGGTCATTATTTGCTTTCCTTTTCTTATCATTTGTACTAACGTGCATGTATTTCGCAGTAATTTATTCGTTTCATTGACGAAACAAATACAACATAAAACAGCTCAGTGGATTAGTTTCACAGAGTGAATATGACGCAAGACTACTAATGAGTTGGAATTATAAAATAAAAAAATGAGTTAATTAAAAACACAAAAACAAAGAAGTGAGCAAAGTATCAAACATACATGAAAAGATGAAAAAACAAACAAATCATAAGAAAACAACGCAAGCGCTTGTTGCAAAGGCCTTTGGAAATCGTCACTAGTATAAGTATAATTTTCCTAAGGTTATAATACCCAAGTTCCTTTTTTAATATTGCTTAAAATCTGTGGTAACCCTTTTCAGAAGAAGGTTATCTAAATTTCCTTTGTTGTATTATACAAATACTTAGATAACCCATTCTGACCGAAGGTTTTAGGCTAATTTTACTCGAAAATTTTACACTTTTTTTCCCCTCTGTGTGTACCTAACTTCTATCTGCCATCCTACTGGGCGTCCCCATACAAAAAACACAAAAACTATCGATTATAGTTAATTTCTCCCCCAAATTAACCCCTTGAGGGGTCAACTATATGGGATGGAGCTTTTAATTTTTTTAACCTTCAGCTTTTCTTTTGAACACACCCAACCACTATCTGCTCCATACAAAAAAACCCATACAAAAAACTCACGAATTGACCGCTAGAGGAGTCAAATATACAGGGTGTCCTGCAATTGAGTGCAACTATTTACGGAGCTGAAAGGTAATGTCGAGCTGAGCAAAAAATTGTATGGGAGGGGAGGGGGGGGGGAGGGATCTATTTTCACATTCTTAGGAGCTACAGGGTTAATTAATATTTTACGACTGATGATGCAATGATTCACGTTATTGTTTCTAGCAAAAAAGCTACCCTACATAAAACTTATTTTGAAAGGCAATGAAATCACCTTTCCAACGGTATATCAACAAACCCCACCAACTTAACCGTTACCGAGCTGTGATCGTGTGAAGATGAAATCAATCAGTTGAAACTGCCACATTTCAACTTTGAGTGCAAATTTCTCAGAATTTTGCGTAATAAATGAATTTTATTTTTTAGATCAATTTTGTAATTTATTCAATTTTCTTTTCAACGGCACCAACGACATAAGTATATTTAAAAAAATAAAAAAGTTGGCTGTACTAAAAAAATTGTAATTTTATTTTGCCGTTCAACGAACACACCTACCCCTATCTGCCGTCCTTCTTAGAGTCTTCTTAGAGTCTAAACTCTTCCGATATGAGTTGGCCCTGTTATTTTGTGACCTTCAACACTATTGCTGAGTCCCCATACGTGGTACCTGGATCAAAAATGCAGGCCATAACAGCGCAAACCTTAACAGTGCTAAAATTAAAAGTGATTTCTAACAGTGGTAGAAGATATAACATTGCTGACGTTAGCATTGCTGAGTTAACAGTGCTGATCATTTTTACTCTCACCAAAAAGTGCTCAACGCACCTAAAGAAGTTTTCACTTCAAATACATCATGAAATTAACAATTAGTTTCCAATTTTAAATCGAAAATGTCAGCATTGGGCTTATATACAATTTAATTTTAAGCAACACTTATTAAATGTTATTATTTAGAATCAATATTTGAACTCAAACGTTTTACATCATGCAAAGATATAGCTTTTGGCTGACGAAAAACGTTGCTGAATCACTGTGCGATTGCGCAAAAAGCCAAGTCAAGGCTCAATAGTGACTAAGAGCAGCTATAGTGGTTTGTTTTTTTTTTTTAAAAAATTTAATGCTACCGTTTCGCTAACATTTTTTTGCTAAAATTAACATCTTGAATTAAACAGAGCAAATAAATAATTTATCAATAATTGCCTAAAAATCCATGATCAGCTGTTATTCACCTAAGAGCGCAATCGACTGCACTCTTAACTGAATAAAGGCCGCCTCTGTTTATTTATGGTGCATCAGCAAAAAAAAAAAACAAACGAAAAGAAAAAACAATGAATTTAACTCATGACTGGTTTGGTCTTAGACCAAGCAAAGTCTAGGCCATTCATTGATCGAATCTTCCAAAGCGCACAAACTCTCTTGAAGCATCTCTTGTGTGCTCTCCAGCTTCTCTTATTCAGTTTGACTAAGTTACTCGTTTACCTGGCCAACTTTGCAACTGCGCTGTGACGCTATTTGCCTCATTTTGGCAACATTGCCCAGATACTCGTCGCTGTTTATACCTGTTGCTTTGGCGTCTCGTCGGCTTCCCCACCTAGTTGCGTTTTCATTGCGGGTCAATTTCGTAAATTGGAAATTCCTACATTGAAGGTTGTACAATTTTTTTTCTCCGTTTCTCTTGGTATTAAAATAACATTGATTTTTTTTTTGTTGCTTCTATTGTTTGCGCCTAGGCGTGAGTAACGCATGCTCTGTGTAAGCTTTATGAATCAAGGATTTCGCCATTATTTAGCATATGGAAATATTTGTGAGTCACTTATTCAGTGTATTTACTTTTATGATTTGCATCAACAGACATTTTGTGCTTATTTATTGTTGACCACAAAATGTGTTGCATATCAACGGAATTGTTGATTCGCACCATAACTGTTCTGCGGTTTTAGAGATTAATTACAATCGCTCACTCTTTATAAGCGATATACACACACACACACTCATATTACTGTAGCAAGTACCTTGCAGTAATATGGAATAAATTGTAAATAGTTCTGAACTAGTTCCAAAAAGGACTACTACTGTTGCCACGGACTGACGCTTTTTACTGGTTGATGTCATTTTCACTGGTTGTGGAAAAATTGGTTTCTTTTAGTATAGCCCAAAAGTGGTTCGAACAGGTCCCTTTTAGTAAAGCCAAAAGGAAAAGACAATTTTACCCATAAGCATGCTTTATTTCCTATATTTGAACTAGTTCCATAAAGAATACATAGTTTCAAATGAGACCCTTTTAGTATAGGCAAAAAGTGTTTTGTTTCTTTTTAGGTTCATATTATGCTGGCGGTCAAATGACCCTGATCACGTTACTTTTTGCGCTCTTTTTTCGTTTGATGAGCTCAGTGCCCAAAGTAACAGTACGTTCAATTCAAAATATAAAAATTTGACAACAATCTTACAATTGATTCGTGAGTTATAGCATTTTGTGTGCAACTATTGTTATTGAAAAAAAAAAAAATTGGAAAAAAGTGAATTTCGAGTTTTGATAAAGCATTGCCTTTTGATGAAAATAAAAAAATACAGTGGAAACCAAACAATGGCTTGATAAACATTATCCGGACTCTGCTCCATCGAGACAAATGGTAGAAAAGTGGATTGCTGAATTTAAACGTGGTCGTACCAGCACAAATGATGCAGAGCGCAGTGGACACCCAAATCAGACTGTTTTTCCACAAAACATCAAAAAAATCCACAAATTGGCTATGAACGATCGCAAATTGAAGGTGCATGAACTAGCTGACATTGTAAAGATATCAGATGGTAGTGTTTTTACCATTTTACACGAACATTTGGAATTGCGAAAGCTCTGTGCAAAGTGGGTGCCACGTGAGCTCACAGTCGACCAAAAATAACAACGAATTGATGCTTCAGAGTAGTGTTTGGCGCTGTTAAACCGCAATAAAATCGAATTCTATTGTCGATATGTGACAATGGATGAAACATGGCTTCACTATTACACACCAGAATCCAAAAGACAGTCAGTCAGAATCCAAAGCGAGCAAAGACTCAACAGTCGGCTTGTAAGGTGATGGCGTCTGTATTTTGGGATGCGAAAGGAATAATATTCATCGACTATCTCCAAAAAGGAACCACCATCAATAGCGACTATTACTGTGAACTTCTGGATCGATTGAAGGCTGAAATCGCCAAGAAACGGCCACATTTGCAAAAGAAAAAAATGTTGTTTCACCAAGACAATGCAACGTGTCACAAATCGCTGAAAACGATGGCAAAATTGAATGAATTGGGCTACGAATAAGCGACTTTTTTAGATCTCAAGAGAATGCTTGCTGCATAGAAATTCAAGTAAAATGATGAAGTAATCTCTGCAACTGAGGCCTTTTTTGACAAGAAAGAGAAGAGCTCTCAAACGCAACTATGTTGAATAATACAATCGATTCTTACTTATCCTACGGACTTATTGAATGACCTGTTATTTTCTGTGACAAAAAAACTATGTGTGCAAATTTTTATTGTTCTAGAATAATTTTTTGGGGAAATATACCATATTACCGATATCGGTTATATGAGCGATAGGCGTATTAGTATACCGATTTGATTAATTTTTACACCAACTATTTTTTGCTATAGAAAAAGAATGGCTATAAAATTTCATTGATCTGCGATCATTTTTTGAGGAAATATAGCAAATTACCTAATGGTTTGTATATATAAATGGTTTGTATTGTATAAATTTATATAATAAATTTGGTTTATTTTTACATCAACTATGTCTTGCTATGAAAATATTTTGCGTATCAAATTTTATTGACCTGGGACAGTTTTTTGGGGAAATATACTAGATTACCGATTTCGATTATATGGGAGGTGACCGTTTTAGTCAACCGATTTGGTTCATTCCTACACCAACTATTTATTGTAACAGAAAAAATATGTGTGCAAATTTTCATTGTTCTACAGTAATTTGCTTTGGGAAATATAACACATTACCGATTTCAGTTATATGGGAGATGGTCTTTTCATTCATGCCATTTCAACGAAATTTTGTGGGAATAGTTCTTTTGTCGTAAAACTTATTTCCAAGAAATTTCATGTTCCTGCGGCAACTCTTACTATTTTTGTTCGCGGCTTATATGGAGCCGCGATACTGTGTGACGTGCCCATGACCGCCAGCATAACATAGCCCTTACCAGTTTGCTTCTTTTCATTATAGCCCAAAGAAAAACAAAAATGTTCCCAAAAACATAGCTTTTATCCTTGTATTTCAACTAGTTCCATAATGAATAGTTTCAAATAGGTCCCTCGTGGTATCACCTAAAAGTGTTTCAGACCGGCCCCTTTTGATACAGTCCATAGGAAAAGATAATTGCCCCTATAAGTATTCCTTTTGTTTCCCCTATATTTGAATTAGTTCTATAATAGTTCTATAAATTAGTTCTATAATTTTCTAACCTTGGTTCTTTCATTTGTTCCTTGTTAAATAATTTTACAATTTTTTTTTTATTTTAATTATAATTCAAGAACTTACTTTTTTACTACTAAGATGTTCGTTAGCATATGTATAAAAAAAGAGCCACAACGTTTTTGAGCTGTTTATTGTTTCTTAAAAGAAAACATCCAATAAAAACAAAATCAAACTGTTCTCTACTAATGTCTTTTGTACTAGTTCAAAGATAGCTCTAATTGCACTAGAAATAAACTAGTTGCTATTTCCAATTGAGTCCAAAATAAGTGCTGCATAGCTACAAATATTGAGGTAGTCTTTGTGTTACTTAAAGTTATGCAAGATTTGTTTAAATTTCTATTTGCTGAGGAAATATTCAAGGCCAATGTATTGTTTGTATTTATTTCATGCAAAAAGTGCCTGTCATTTGATTTTTATGGCGGAATTTCACTTGTTTTGAGACAAAAAAAAAACAAAAAAGTAAACATACTTATCTTATGTATATGTATATGTATATAAAAAGAAATACGGTTAATTATTATTTAATGTTTCAATGGCTTAACGAAAACTTGTGTTCCAAGTTATTGTTAAATTGTACCCAATATTAAGGTTGTAGGAATTATTTGTTCTTAAGTGAATAGATAAATGATCGCATAGTTCCCAAAATTGGAAACTAAAAGATAAAAAAACTGATGGCTGAATGGATGTGTATGGTGACAACGGAATTTTGAGTCATGGATAGTGTACCCGAAATATGTTAATTGAGGTTTTATATGAAACCTTGTTCATTCGCTCGGTGTAAACACTTAGCCCGAACGAACAGTGTTCGCGATAAATTTATAGCACCCGGTGTAGACCAGTGATCTGATGTGATGGGATTTCGCCCACTTTTCGGGATTTTTGACCCCTTGGAGGGTGAACGGGATTTTATGCTTCAAAGTGCGATTTTCATACCTGTCAAAATAAAAAAAAATCTTAGTTGACAATATTGCCCTAAAATCGGACCCAAAACTGCTTTGGATATTGATAAGAGAGTTAATTCTAAGGATCTTCGTGCAATCGCAAATTACGTGGAAGTAAACATATGTATTTTCACCAGATGATGAATGAAACAATAAGCTCCGGCCTTAAGCTGCGTCATTTCCAAATTTAACAATATTGTCAACTTTTGTTACGATTTGCATTCATTACAACTAATTTTTATAAAGAAATATCAGACAATGATTGCCATCTTGGACTGTTTACTATGCCGGTTAAACAAAATAGTCTTTAAACTTTGCTCTACTTTTAGTACTGTAGACTAAAATTCTTAAAACAGTAGAAGGGAATCAAAAAGAATCTCTAAAAGTAGTCGGATTACTTTTTATTTTGGTTACTTTTGATTTTTTTTTTTTTTTAATTATTTTCATTATTTCAAGTGATTAATCGTGATTATAATTTGATTATTTGTAATCGAAATCAATTACTAACCTTAACCGTACGCTCTGTGGACCTTGAACATGGAATGTGCACAGGGTTTTGGTTCCAATGAAAACTAAACCAGTCTTGGATAAGAATCCCAATTACGTTGACGACCACCGCAAACGAAAAACGAACAATTATTTACGGATATGCACCTGGACTGTCCGGACCCTTTATAGAGAAGGTGCCATTATACAACTGGCGGAAGCCTTCAAAACAATAAAGGCAGACATCACCGCCATCCAGGAAATGCGATGGAAAGGGCAAGGTTGCTCTAAACAAGCACACTGCGATATCTACTACAGCTGCCATGCGGAGAGGCGCGAATTTGGAAGTGGATTCGTTGTTAGCCGGAAACTACGTCACCTTGTTTCCCGGTTCACACCTGTGAACAAAAGATTGGCCATGATCCTCATCAAGGCAAAATTTTTCTTTATCAGCCTTATTTGCGCGCACGCCTCGACGGTGGAAAAGAACGAAGTCTTGAGAACGTTTACGACCACCTTCCGGTCCATGAAGTGAAAATAGTCCTCGGTTATTTTAATGCGAAAGTCGGAAGGGAAGGCATCTTTGGCCCCACTGTCGATCAGTTGAGTCTTCATGAGACCTCCACGAACAACGGTCTAAGACTGATCGACTTCGCTGTGGCGCGAAACATGGTAGTTAGTAGCACCAGATTTAAACACCTCGACATCCACAAGGCCACCTGGCTGTCCTCGGATCAAAAAACGCGAAACCAAATTGATCATGTTGTAATCGACGGAAGGCATGCCTCTAGTGTTCTAGATGTGCGTACATTTCGGGGGGTCAACAATGACTCCGACCACTATCTTGTTGCAGCCAAGATCCGCATGCGATTATGCAATGCGAAGAACATACGCAGAGGAATGCAAGGAAAGCTAGATGTCGCCAAGCTGCAATTACAACGGACTGCCGAGGCCTACTCCGCTCAACTCTCGGTTAGGCTCAACAACCAACCTCTGCACCCGATAACGACGGCGGACTTTGGACGCATATATCTTATTCCATGCGCGCTGCCACTGAAGAAGTCATTGGTTTCCGGCGCCCGCAACCTCGGAACCAGTAGTACGATGAGGAGTGTCGCATTGCGACATCAGTAAAAAACACCATTTACAGAAAAACGCTGCAGTCAGTTGCAACACGAGCCGTACGAGAAAAATACCGCGAAAAGAGGAAGGAAGAGGAGCGTCTTTTCAGACTCAAATAAAGAGAGAAGGAAAAGCGGGAGCGTGAGGAACTAGAGGTATACCAGGGCAAGAAGGATGCACAAAAATTCTATCAACAGGTTAAACGTCTAACCCAAGGTTACAAGCCCGGAGCATGCACATGTAGAGAAAAAATGGAGATCTGGTTACAGATACGCATTGTGCGCTGAGATTATGGAGACAGCACTTCTCTAATTTGCTTACTGGTGACGATTCTACCAATGCCGCCCATGGAGAGCGCAGTTCAGTGCCACCAATCAACCATGACGGAGTGGAAGTACTACCACCTAGCCATGAAAAGGTTCGAGTTGCTATCCAACGACTCAGAAACAAAAAAGCAACGGGTGCTGACGGCGTGTTAGCTGAATTGTTTAAAATGAATTGGCGGCGGAGATGAATTGATAAGGCGCATGCATCAGCCTATCAGCAAAATATGACTAGCGGAAAGCATTGCCGACGATTGGAATCTCAGCGTAATTTGCCCTATACATAAGAAAGGACACCCAACAATCTGCGCTAACTATCGAGGTATCAGTTTTATTTCCATCGCATATAAGGTTCTCTCAAGCTTACTGTGTGAAAGATTAAAGCCAATTACAAAAACACGGATTGGACCTTATCAGTGTGGCTTTTGACCTGGAAAGTTCACCATAGACCAGATTTTCACGCTGTGACAAATCCTGGAAAAAAACTTACGAAAATCAAATTGACACACATCATCACTTTGCCGATTACATAGCTGCGTTCGATAGCCCGAGAAGAGATTGCCTATACGCGACAATGTCTCTCCTTTATCTTCTATATGATTGCCTATACGCAAATGACCTCTCCGAAACCTTCAATACCGAAAGAGGTTTCAGACCAGGCGATCCACTGTCTTGTGATCTCTTCAACATCATCATGGAGGGGATCATACGAAAGGCCGGTGTGCATCGCAATGGCACCATTTTCTACAAAGGTGTCCAGCTCCTTGCGTACACTGATGATATTGATATTGTCGGCAGAACAAAGAGAGATGTTACCGCTGCTTTCACCGCTATCGAAAAGAAATCAGCCAAAGTGGGTTTGACGATAAATGAGGGTAAAACAAAGTATATGCTGTCTACAAACAAGGGAGCGCGTCGTCTAGACTCCCACGTTTCATCCGGCAGCTATAACTTTGAAGTAGTCAAGGAGTTCGTATATCTTGGCACCGCTATTATTCAACATACATAAAACATACATAAATAAAACTTATATCGATGGAAAGGTATTTTCGAGTAGATGTGCACAATATAATGTTTATTCGAATAAATTATTATTAAGATAGGAAAAACTAAGCAAATGTTAAAACCCTTTTTCCCAATGGGACAATGAGAAAGCTAAAACAAAATACATAGCGGCACAGCTTTATTAAGGGGGTACGATTTTTTAACTTTTCCTTTTATCATTTCTTTTTATTATATTTATATGAATGCACAGCGTCTCAAGAATATTGTGTCCAAATTTGAAGTCGTTACGAGTAAAACTAATGGAGAGATGATGTTTTAAGTAAGTGTACCTCGAACGTAAGCGTTTAGCTCATAAACTTTTAAACGGGTTTTTCTCCAAACTACTTTTTCAAAGTCCGTATTCACTGCCATTTAAAAAGTACTTGATCGATACATTTCAAACTTGGTACACATTTTCTACATATAAAATACCTCCCTCCAACGTTTAATAAAAATATTTTTTTTCATTAAGGGATTTTCCCACCCACTAAATTGCGGAATTTTTCGTGGAAAATAGCAGTTTACACTTTAGAGGGCCATCAAAAATTTTTAAAAGGAAAAAAAATAATCATAGAACGTTGGGGGAGGATTTGATGATGCTTTGACTATATTTTAATGGTTTTTGATTTCAGATAATTTACGACCGAATGTACAAAAGGTTTGAATAAATTTGTTCAATCTATAGTCTTAAAAACACAATTCACAAAAAGTGTTTTTTTTTTAAGCTGGAACCCTTACCCCTTCCTTAAACATCGTTGATGTAGCATACACGAGCAAGAGGTGAATGCGAGAGAGTCGCAATGAATATACTGATTTTTCTTTTAAAAATTGGGGGGCACAAACGTCAGTTTTGACATATAGTTTGTTCAGCATTTTTGCTTAGAATTTAGCATAGAATTCGAATATGACATACACTTTCAGGCGCGGATTCAGGGGGAAAACTTTTCGGGGTTCAAATCCCCCGAAATTCTCGGAGAACCTGTACTTAAATGTGATGTACTAGTGTTTATTATGTGGTCTAAGGGTACTAAAAAGAAATACATCGAATTTTGAATAATTTATTTTAAATATTCACAACTGAGTTCTGTTCCTCTTTTTTTTATATTCTTTGTGATATAGCGCCCCTAGCTGTAAACAGTCATGCATCGATGTATGCATCGGTGATTTTATGTCAAATCGGACGTTTTTGTCCAAAAAGTGATTTTGACGATACCGATTTTTTTCCAATTTTGCACGGTGATAGTTTAAATTTTTACACAGTGGAATATTAAATTAAAGCGTTAAGTTCACTTTGAATTGAGTTATAAACTAAACGCGCATACAGTTTTGAAAAGTACAGTTTTGATAAAAATTTTTGTTTGTACTAAAGACAATGGATAGAAAAAGTAATAGAAATAACAATAATAAAAGAAGCACTGGTAGCAATCGAAAAACTCGTCCCTTGAAATGCCAGTTTCGCGGTAACCGACACGAAAGAGATGAAGACACGCACTATTGAGATTGGCAATTATATTGCAACTGTCATATTTAACGAAGGTTTTTTGTCAATACTTCAAATAATGAACCTAATGGGCATCCCGATTGGCAACGTCACATATGATTTCGCCATGTCTCGGAACGAAGAACGTTTGAAAAGGTCCGAAGCCAGAGCTCTGGCCGCATCAAAAGAAGGTAGAACTGCCCGAAGAGCACAAAGAGCCGCTGAGTCCTTATTTTTTGAAGAAGATTAAGGAGTTCTTTATGGGGCTGGCATTGCAGATTGATATATGTAAGTATTTCACAAAAAAAAAAAATATTTTATTGCCTAAAATTTTCTTTGAGTTTTTGCAAAATCACGTTTTTGAACTTCGAAGGCACTTTTCTTCGGTTCTATTGAACCGATTTTGATGAAACCAAGTGCAATCGACGCAGAATTGTCGAATTTCTAAAACTACATTCTAAAACATTTTTTATTTCAATTTTTTTTTTTTTTTTTTTGATGCAAAAAATTACTTCAAACTTAAACGCGTTTATCTCGAAACCTCGTTTTTCGTGCTTGCGGCCCAGATTGCGCCCGTAGTTCTGAACCGATTTTGATGAAACAAAGTGCAATCAACGCAGAATTGTCACCATTCTGGTCCCTACTTCAATCAGAATTTTAAACAATTTTTTAATATTGTTTTTTTACACTAAACTACAAAAAAAAGACACAAAAACGGTTTTTCATTTTTCAATGACAGCCATTATGTAAAAAATAATCGCAAATTTATGATTGAGGTAGGGGCAAGAACTACATCTTTACTAAATCTAACACCTTTTACTTTTTCTATTTCAGATGATCCGAAGTCGAGTTCGAGTTCGAGTCCGGGCCGCAAGCAGCATACCTTTTTTTTCGACGCCCAACTTTGAAGGCCGACAACATTTTGAACAGCCCTCGTACAAAGGAAAAAACATTTTTTATTTAATTTAATTATTTAAGAATTTAAATAACTCTTTGCGTTTTCAAATGAGAAGTTTTTCAAAGAGGGTCCGAAAACAGCCTTCCAACCAGTAATACCTCCTTAAAAGAAAGCAGTTTTTCTGCACTCCTGTAGAATTTTACTAATACCGTGTGTGTGTGTGTGCAAGTAGCTAATACGCGATATTGCACACCCAACAACGATACATATATAGCGTACATTAATGTTTTTAAAATTCCTCCCCCGAAATATTTTCCTGGATCCGCCCCTGTACACTTTCTTTGAAAAAAAATTGCTTCGCCCTAGTGCTTATTATTAAAATTTCGAAGGAAATTACGTCCATACTGTGCTGTAGCACAAATGTGATATTTTAAAACGTATTTCATAAAAATCAGCCCAGTACTTTTGAAAATTTGCACTTCAATTTTATATAATAGTATAGAAGTATAGATATATGTGGGTATAGATATAGATTTAGCTTTATAACAATAACACTTTTATTAAATTTTTGGTTTCCTTTGAGAAGGGTTTCATCTAAAACAACAAAAGCTTTTACAAAGTATTATAAAAACAGCAAAAAAACGAAATACTGACCTCAGAATAGCAGTATTGATCAAAGTTTAGTTACACGTTTTATTTCACTTTCCATTTTTTTCAGTCGCTATTAAACCCAAAGCATTCATTGAATGTACTAACTACGTTTATAATATAATTCACCGTCTTTCTCAAAAATGCAAAAGAAACAATTCGAAATACTTCTGGTATTTCTTCTAATTCAAAAAATTATAACTTAATATTCGCCGATTAGAGATTTATTTTTTGAGACCACCCAGTGACTATGAATCAGCTATACATATTATTATTATCTATTGTTAATCACACTTTATTTTTTAGCTGATATAGCTTTCAAGTTATATAAGTAATTTAACAAAATTTTTATATTCTGCATTACAATATAAATCCAACAGTTTTATTTATTTTTACCTTTTCGTTTTCAACAAAAGCAGAAACTAAGATTAACACATTTAAAACCAATTTATTACAATAGATCAAGTTAGTTTAACCTAAATACAGAAAACTTGAATTTTTTTTTTTTTTAAATTTGGCGAGAAAGTTTTTATTTAAATAAGTTTTTTGCTTAAAATATGTGTAAAATTTAGTAAAAACCGATAAGGTGCCTCAATCAGTTAAACTGTTTTGCGTTTATTAAACCCTAAACCTATGTATATAAAAAAAAATTATTTTTTTTTGTGGTATTAAAAGTTCGCATAACTTTTTTTCTTCAATAATGCCATCAAGGAATTTTAAATTAAGCCTTCTGCTTTGAGCATATTTTGAAGGAATTTAAACAATAAATGGCATAAAGAGAAAGTTAAGAATGGCCTACTACAAATTTTGTTAAAAAAAAAAATAATAAATTCCTTTACATCTTCCTTATAATGTAGACCTCTAGAAGCTGCCCACAAGAGTCCAGCTTAAGCATCAAAGTCAAAAATCAGTTATGTATAAATTCTGAACTTTTACCGAAACCTCAGCTACAAGCATCTTTATGCACCAGACACCTTTGTCATGTTGCCATAATTCATTATTTTATTGTCAGGTTAAGCTTAAGCATTTGTCACATGCAAAAGATTAATAATCAAAAATAAAAAAAAAAACCCCAAAAAAGTATTCGCAAAGATTAAATTTTATAAACGATGATGAGTATCTCTGATTTTGCTGGAGCAACAACGATAGCGCGCACAAAGCTTTATAAACGAACATAAAATATTTTCGGCAAGAAAGTCACGCCCCATGCAAGGCATCAGCAACAAATTAGTTTCATGTCGTCATTGTCGACAACGTTGTCGTTGTTATCGTTCTACTGTCGTCTTACTGCGCTGGCAAACCCATTTGAAGTGGGCCAAAGAGGCACATTTGTGCAAATTTAATTATATTAGACTCCTTACATACGCCTGTTTCTCCACCAAACGACCAACTGACTATGCGTCCACACAGTCGAAAGTCATTTTAAAGACCTGTTTTTAATCAGTTACAATTTTGCTCTGAGCTTTGTTATTCGATTTGTGGAATTAAATTTCAACACGTTTCATCGGTATAATGAACTCTTGGACTATTTGGAGCGCTAAACATGTCTCTTAAATGCTCTCCCCTTCCCATTCTAATTTTAAACGTGCTTGTTATTAAGTTTTGTTATACTTTTTTTGCTAAATACTACATGTATGTATGTGTGTTTGTGTGTATGCAACTATTTAAAGTTGTTTAATATAATGGATATTTAAGCCAAGTCAACTAGAGAAAAACTTTTTAAATCACTGACGAGCCTGATTGCAATGCCTGTATATTACACCCAGCGCAAGAAAAACAGCTGCACTCCATATTTGCTGCAATTCTTAGTTCCTTAGATATATGGAGCCAAATCATGAAAATTAACATTTTAAATTACTCTTAGTAGAATTATAAAAGCTAAATAAGCAAAATATACTATCGACAATTTAAAATAAATTTTTAACCAAACATCCTCCAGTTGCAGCTATTTTACCACTATAAGACCAATCATAAATGAATATTAGCTGGATACCCGGCTTTACTCGGGAGTTGATATAAGGGAGTTTTCCTGGTTGGCAAAATTTTTTTTCCGATTTTTTTTTTTTCATATTTTTGTTGCTTGGATATTTGAGAATACCGTCCTGAAAGGGTTTTTTGAAATTCGAAATACTTTAGGAGATATGGCCTTTGCAGGATGCAGGCAAACTCACAGATAAAGTCATCTCTGAACTAACAACATATTATGGCCTCGCTATTCATCGTCATTCAGAGTCGGTTGCTGACATGAAGAAGGCGGTTTGGGCAACGTTTTTGCACAAAATCTCGACTGATGAAGCTCCACAGCACCAAAACTGTCCGACCGGTGCGTCGAGCGGGTGCGCCTGGCAAAAAGCGGTAGCAGAAGGGACAATCGACAGCTTCAAGCATACGTATGCACCACTAAATCAGCGAGTCCAGGAAGCAATCAAACCTATTTACGAAGCACTGTCAGCCGATGATTTGTTGAACAGATGCCTAGGCTCCGAAACTCAAAACAGCAACGAATCTTTCAACGAACAACGCAGTGCTGTGATCATTCGCACCGAAGCATATGCACACCGCACTATTGAGATCGCCAGTTATATTGCAATTGTCATATTAAACGAAGGTTTTTTGCCAATACTTCAAATACAACGTCACATACGATTTCGCCATGTCTCGGAACGAAGAACGTTTGAAAAGGTTCGTAGCCAGAGCTCTAGCCGCATCAAAAGAAGGTAGAACTGCCCGAAGAGCACAAAGAGCCGCTGAGTCCTCATTTTTTGAAGAAAAGGAAGGAGTTATTTATGGGACTGGCATTGCAGATTGATATATGTAAGTAATTTACAAAAAAAAAAAATGTTTTATTGCCTAAAATTATCTTTGAGTTTTTCAAAGTCACGTTTTTGAACTTTGAAGTCACTTTTCTCCGGTTCTACTGAACCGATTTTGATGAAACCAAGTGCAATCGACGCAAAATTGCTCAAATTTTTTATTCCATTGTTGCAAAAAAATAACTTCAAACTTAAACGCGTTTATCTCGAAACTACGTTTTTCGAGCATGCGGCCCAGATTGTGCCCGTAGTTCTGAACCAATTTTGATGAAACAAAGTGCAATCGACGCAGAATTGTCACCATTCTAGTCCCTATCTCAATCACAATTTTAAACAATTTTTTATTATTTTTTTTACACTAAACTACAAAAAAGACTCAAAATCGGTTTTTAATTTTTCAATGAACGCCATTTTTTAAAAAATAATCGCGAAATTATGATTGTGGTAGGGACCAGACTTACATATGTACTAAATCTAACGCGTTTACTTTTTCCATTTCAGATGATTCGAAGTCGAGTTCGAGTCCGGGCCGCAAGCAGCATACCTTTTTTTTCGACGCACAACTTTGAAGGCCGACAACTTTTTGAACAGACCTCGTGCAAAGGAAACAAAAATTTCTTATTTACTTTAATATGTTCTTCATACAACAAAAAAAAAAACGGAATTTATATAACTCTTTGCGTTTTCAAATAAGAAGTTTTTGAAAAAGGGTTCAAAAACAGCCTTCCAACCAGGAACCCTCCCTTAACAATAATTCTTTTGTGTATATATACAGGGTGTCCCGCAATTGCGTGCAACTATTTACGGAGCTGAAAGTTTATGTCGAGCTGAGCAAAAAATTATATGGGAGATGTTTCACATTCTTAGGAGCTACAGGGTTAATTAATATTTCACGACTTTGATTCACATTATTGTTTCTAGCAGAAAAACTAACTTACATAAAACTTATTTTGATAACTCATTTTAAAGGCAATGAAATCGCCTTTGCGGCGGTATGTCAACAAACCCCACGAACTCAACCGTTCAACTTTGAGTGCTAATTTCTCAGAATTTTGCGTAAAAAATGAAATGTTTTTTTTAAATCAATTTTGTATTTTATTCAATTTTCTTTTCGATGGCACCAAAAACATAAACATATCTTTAAAAATAAAAAAGTTGGCTGCACTAAAAAAATTATTCTTATTAGAAAACAATGATATTATCTACTGCATAACTAATTGTAATGTCATTATTTATCATTATTTTGTAATAAGTATAATTTTTTTAGTACAGCCAACTTTTTTATTTTTTCAGATATGTTTATGTTTTTAGTGTCATTGAAAAGAAGATTGAATAAATTAAAAAATTTATTTAAAAAAAAAAATTTAATTTATTACTTAAAATTCTGAGAAATTTGTACTCAAAGTTGAAATTTGGGTAATTTCAACCGATTGATTTCTTCTTCACACGATCAACGCTCGGTAATGATCGGTGGCTTTTCTTGATATACCGTTGTTTTAAGTGAAACGATTATGTGAATCAAAGTCGATAAATGTAAATTAACCATGTAGCTCCTAAGAATGTGAAAATAGCCCCCCCCCCCCTCCCCTACGATTTTTTGCTCAGCTCGACATAAGCTTTCAGCTCCGTAATTAGTTGCACTCAATTGCGGGACACCCTGTATATTAGCAATTCCAAGCCAGATCGGCCTCGACTGGCGGGACATGTCTTCAATTTAGTTCAAATTTCGAGAAACGATAGACTAGTATAAGCAATAGAAAATGCTCAAATGTCAATTTTTTTTTTAATTCACTATTTTAGATTTTACAGTACGTCACATAAGTTTGTAACACTTTCTTTGTTTTAAAATTACACGGAACTGGCTAGATTAAAAAATTTTAAAAAACAAACCTTATTGCCGGCCTTAATGAGCATTCAATTTAACAAAATTATAACATAAATAATAAACGAGATATCAGAAGCCTTTCCCAAACAAACTGGAAAAAGCTGTAAGTTATTTTAATCACTTCATTAGCTCTTAAATAAGAAACTTAAGTCTTATCATATTCTACCTGACGAGCCTCGACCCACTTTAAAATTTCATTTTTGGGTTTTTCGACTTTTGAGTTAAATTACTTCTCATCTTAGTACATATATAATAAAAGCCAAGCACAATGCTCTGCACCTAATATCGCTCAAACTGCAATTATTTTTTGCGATTATTACAGTTTCTTCCCAACACGTACTATACTGAAAAATGTTCAGTCTGAAAGTATGCACAGAAAAAACATTTGATACTTATCAGTGACATGCTTGCCTTTTATGTATGTGTAGTGTGACCATCTCACTTTTACAGCATTCGGGGACATTCGGCCAAAAATTCGGGACATTGGCCCAAATTCGGGAACATTTTTTCGGAAAGAATTATTAAAAAAAAAAAAAAAATCGCAAACATATACGTACAAAATAGTATTCTCCTTTTTTTGTATGTACAGTTGTGGTCAAAATAATAGCAGTGCTCTACAAAATGTTGGACTTGATTAAAAATACAATAGCTAATTAGGTTTTATCATAAAATAATTTTATTTATTAAAAGCTCTATACTTCACAACTTCTATACATTAAATAAAACAAAGCATTTTCAAAGATTAAAAAAAAAATAAAATAGTTTTTCAATGTAACATAAGATAGAGACGCGTCAAAATAATAGCAGCGAAAGGTAAAAAAACAAAAAACAAAAACAATTTGTATTTACTAAATTAAAAAGGTATTAATTCTGAAATTATTTTAATATTTAGTAGCGTGCACATGGTTTTTAATTAGCGCTTCACATCGGCGTTTCATAGCATCGACAATCCCCTGACATTTTTCAATAGGAATCGCCTTCCAGGATCGTTCGACTACTTCCCAAAGGTCTCTCATATTCTTTAGTTTAGCGTCGGATACTGGCTTTTTCACGTCGATCCATAAATTCTCTATTGGATTGAGATCGGGTGACTGGGCCTGCCAGTGCATGAGAATTATGTTGTTGTCGCGAAACCAACTTTTAGCCTTTTTACTGGTATGCTTAAGATCATTGTCCTGCTGCATAATCCATTTCAGTGGCATTTCGTACTCTGGATAAGGCAACATTATATTTTGCAAAATATCAGCGTAAACATGCTGATCCATTATAGTTTTGACCCAGTGTAATGGACTAATATCATAGTATGAAAAACGTATGAGAAACTATTACACTAGATCCCCCGTGTTTAACAGTTTTTCTAGTGAAACGAGGGTTATATTCTGTGTTTGGTGGTTGACTTACATATTCTCCTGAACCCTTGCCGCCAAACAAAACAATTTTGCTTTCGTCTGTCCATAGAATGTTGCGCCACTTTTGAATTGACCATTCCAGGTGTTCCTTGGCGAAGCTTAATCTATTCCGCACATGTGATTGCTTCAAAAGTGGCACATTTCGGCGACTTCGGGCATATAAATTGTGATGTCTGAGTACTCTTTGAACAGATGAGAGGCTTCCAGACACTTTAAACTCATTTCGAATTTCTGTAGCCGGTGCTAAAGGACTGTTTGCTAAAAATCTTACAATTCACCTGATTCCTTAAGGCGACAAAACGCGTTTACGGTCACTTGTTTCTAATTTTTGTTCATATTTTTTTGCATTACTAATCATTTTTGCTGAACATCCAACTAAATTTTGAATTTCCTTATAGGTTTTTCCATCTGTAATTAGCTTCTTTATTAATTTTCGCTTTTCCGGCGTGCCGTGCTTACTACGCCCCACTTAAAACAAGATGCAATTGTTATTTTAAGAGTCAATCATAACAAAAAATATTGTTCTCACTTTTACGAGGGGTGCCTTTTATATTTCGGGATTAAAGAACAAAAACAAATATTAATCATCGAAAATCACTTTATTGTTTTTCAAAATATTCTCCATTAAGATCTATACACTTTTGCATGCGTTTGAACCAATTGTCGAAGCACTTTTGCCACTCTGATTGAGGTATCTCCAAAACATGCATTCTGAATGCCGCAACCGCTTCTTCGGGCGTCGAAAATCGTTGTCCACGCAGTTTATTCTTCACGGTTGGGAATAAAAAGAAGTCATTCGGTGCCAAGTCAGGACTATACGGCGGATGACCCATCAAATCGATGTTTTGGGTGCTCAAAAATGCAGTTGTTTGAGCCGATATGTGAGAGCTCGCATTGTCGTGGTGAAGAGTGATCCGTCTTCGGCGGTTGGTTTTCCTGATTTCTTGGAAGACAACTGGCAAACAAATGGTTGTGTACCACTCAGAGTTGACTGTTCTGCGTTGTTCTAGTGGTACGGTTGCGACATGTCCATATTTTCCGAAAAAACAGGCGACCATTTGCTTGGAAGTGCTTCGTGCGCGAACAACTTTTGTTGGATTTGGCTTATCTTGAAACACCCATACAGTCGACTGCTGTTTACTTTCGGGCTCATACGCGTAAATCCACGATTCATCACCTGTCACGATGTCATAGACGTGTTTCGAAGCACCGCGATCGTATTTTTTGAGCATTTCCTTCGACCAATCGACACGAGCCTTTTTTTGAGCGATTGACAAATTGTGTGGGATCCAACGCGAACAAATTTTTTTGACAGTCAAATGTTTATGCAATATTGAATGTATGCTGGTCCCACTTATGCCTAAGGTTGCCTCAATCTCACGATAGGTAACATGACGATCTTGCAATATCAGTTCGCGCACAGCATCAATGGTTTTCGGAACAACAGCTGATTTCGGACGACCTTCACGAAATTCGTCTTGGAGTGAACTACGACCACGATTGAATTCACCATACCATCGATAAACACTGGTCCTTGATGGAGCTTCATCGCCAAAAATTGAATTAAGTTCATCCATGCACTGTTGCTGTGTTAATTCACGTCGAAAGTTGTAAAAAATAATCGCACGAAAATGTTCACGATTTAATTCCATTTTTAGACCGAGATGAATCTTTTAAGTTACTATAAACAACACAAATAGCGCTCGTATGTCAAAACGTTCTGAGTACGTATAAGCCAACAAATGTCAAACTTTGCGATAGAGCTTTCAGTTGACAGATTGCAACACCAGGGTTGCCAAATCCCGAAATATAAAAGGCACCCTAATTGAGATAAAACTGTTTTCACTTTCGATCACCTGATTATATTTTTTAATGCAAGAGAGAGCCACTAACGCTAAAATTCAGTGCAGGACAAAAAAAAAGATAGTAGAACTAATACAATACTTGAGAGTTTTAACCGTGTGAGAGCACTGCTATTCTTTTGACCACAGCTGTATATAAAGAAAATGAAATTAAACACAAGTCAGGCAAAGAGAGAATAAATTGAAATTTTTTAAAATATAAATTGTCGATGGCCTGGACCTGGTTCTTTTTTGTCCAATTGTTCATATGCATTCCTTGTTTGTTGCTGATATTTATCGCTACCAGCAACTTTCTTTTCATTTGTGGCGTTTTTTGAAGAAAATTCTCTATGAAACTGAGCGCAAAAGGAACTAATGTGGCGAATGTTACGAATGTGACGCTTTCCAAAGCACTTATTCGAAGGCGTGCTTTTTCTTTTGTGAAATTCATTTGATGGTCGCAAAGACCCGTTCAACTCAAGCAAATGTACCGGACAAGCAATATACCGCCTTGACCAAAAGTGTTAGGCATTATTCATGTCTTAATCTATTTTTCTAAACAATTTATTTTTAATTCATGTTTTGCTTTTAATCGATGTAAATATCACTAACCAATATGACAGAAAGCCCATGTTTATTTCTTTATAGAGGACCCCTGCCATTACAGCTCAATCCCTCTGGGTTCTAAACTTTGGAGTTATAGCTCATTAAGGATCAACCGTATTAAAAAATACACATCCTAAAAGGATGTGCACCTGAAATACTCTTCCGGACCTATAATTTACAAGTACATTAGAAGAGCAACCACGTACTAGTTTTCACATTCACAAACACAATAGCATTACTCTGTGCCCTATTCTGTAAAAGCAGTATGCAATAATAATTCCATACTGCCCTTAATAGTACCAGTTTAGCTACCGGTAGATGGCGTACCTTCATTACCATCTACTGGTTGAGACATCGAGCCCTATCCAATCTCTTGCATACTAAGCAGGTATGCCAGCCCGGTCGTACAACTGCGCGACCCCGCCGGTCAATCTAGACTTGTGCAAGCGATGTGCACAAACCACAGCCAGCACGAGTCTCCCCGAAGGGCCAACCCATGATAGTCACCTGGGCAACTCGGTCCCGTCGAAAATGAGGGTCTACAACATCCCAGCAAAGAGGCAAAAAACTCCTATATACATATATAATACATATATAAGAACTTTTGTTTTTGACTGTGCACATAGCACTGTTTCGTATCTGACTGGCACTTCCATACAAGGCATGGCTTATCACCATACCCTATACGAAGTGCCTACGATTTAATTTGACCTGTGCCCAGCGTCACAGGTCGCCTTTGTGCCCACATACGTGACACTCCTTGTGCCCTAAGACACCATTTTTTGTCTTTTTGTTGACCATATAGGCCATGTCTCCATGCCGTGGATAGATAAGGTCACCCCATTTTTTCGACGGGTTTGACTATCCCCGTGCTAACAAGTTTTATGGACCATTGCTATTCCATCGCAGGCTTTTTTCAATATGATATACATATTGACCTGCTACCAAGATGGGCGCCACCCCGAGCTCTTGGTTGGCTCTAACTTTTTACGGTAGCCCATAACCAACCCTCCTCCTTTATCCTGGCTTGGGACAGGCAGGCCGAAACCTGGCGGAGTTAACCAATATGACAAAATGATAAACTTCTTCCTACTTCACTGTAATGTACCGTTAAAATTTAAAGCTTGCGATTAGATTAGTCTGATTGTGGTTTGAAGCCAGCCAAAGTTATTTTTTTTATTTTCGAGAATTAATTGTACATCGAAAATGTCAAATAAACCGAAACTTTTTTTATCAAAACGTATTGAAATTTAACATTTATTTAATTCAGGCAAGAATCAAAGTGAATTAGCAAATTAAATTAAATGCTCACGTTGTGCAGTTTCGTCATACTGGGTCACATCTGAATCGGAAGGAAAGCGATAGAAAAAAATCTTACCACTCGTAGAGAGGATTGATTTTTGATAAGAACGTGCATTAAAAATCGTCGAATAATGTCACATGAGCTGGCTGCTGAAGTAATGAAACAGTTTGGAAAAAAATCTCAGCTAGAACGGTAAGAAGGAGGCTCTGGAAGAAGGGACTCACGGAAAAAACAAAAAAAAAAAAAAAACGTTTGGAATGGGCAAAAAGATACCATACTTTTACTGAGGAGGATTGGAGTAACGTCTTATGATCAGACGAATCAAACTTTGAAGTAAGCATTGCAATGAAACCACGAACTTAGAAACGTTTAGAGTTGCTTAGAGTTGCCACCCATTTTAGTTTTTTCTAGCTCTAAAAAAGGTAATTTATTTAATTTCTTACAGTTGTTTGATACTCCTGGTACAACTTATGTGATGCGAAGGATAGGTGAGGAGTACAAACTAGAATGCGTAGTACCTACCATTAAACACGGACGACGAAGTGTTATGATCTGAGGCTGCATGGCTGCGGATGTAGTCGGGAAAATTTTTATTTATGAGGGTCGTATGGACTCAGACAAGTATGTAAACGTAATGGAAAACATGCTAATACCATCTTTATACCCCAACGCGTACTGCGTAAGGGGTATATTAACTTTGTCATTCCGTTTGTAACGCCAATAAGAAGGCGTGGCAGGTATAGAAAAGTATATATATATTTTTGATCAGAATCACCTCCTGGGTCGATTTCCGTGTGTCCGTCTGTCGACACGATTACAGCCGTAATTTTAAAGCTATCGCAATGAAATTCAAAATACAAGCTTCTTTTTAAAAAAGGAAGATCAAGTTCGAGAATGAGCCAAATCGGATGAAAACCACACCTACCTCCCATACAAAGTGTCTTTATTTTAACATCAAAAACCTTCAGAATCCACAAAAATTAATGAAATGCCTTCAAATTTGACATGTATGCTTTGGTATTCAATATAAATCCTCACTATGAAGTTTGGAAAAATCGGATGAAAACCACGCCTATGTCCCATACAAAATGATTTTATTTTAAAAGTAAAATCTCTTCAAAAACCACAAAAATTAATGAAATGCCTTGAAATTTTGCTTATAAGCTTTGGTCTTCAATATAAATCTTGACAATGAAATCGCATAAAAACCCCGACTACCTCCCATACAAATTAGTTTTATATTAACCGTAAAATTCTTTAAAAATCTGCTCAAATTGCAGAAATGTCTTGGAATTTTGCACATAGGCTTTAAATATAATATAGAATATCACTATGATATTTGGCAAAATCGTATGAAAACCACGCCTACCTCCCATACAAAGTGGCTTTATTTGAAGCGTTAAATTGCTTTTTACAGAAATGCCTTGCAATTTTGCATACAAACTTTGATATCTAACATAAGCCACTCTCTGATATTTGGCAAAATTGGATGAAAACCACGCCTACCTTAAATACAAAGTGACTTCATCAAAATTGAAAAACTTTCGAAAATATATATAAGTGAATGGCATCGTGTCTGTATGTACCCAAGTTCCGCTCACGTCGTTTATCCAACCCACACATATATTCTTCGGAAAATGTGGAGTCTTTATACTAGAAAAGTGGGTGTGGCATTTTACTTTGTTTACAAATTACTCTATGTGGCAGCTAAGGTTAAAATTAAATTAAGCGTATGACACAAATTGTTTTTGCAGACTATACATACAAATTTTATAGACGTCTAAAGACTTCGGATATACTTCAGTACGGCCGCGGGGGGGTATTTTAGCTTCGGTACCTTGCCGAAGCTCCATTGCTTACTAGTCTTATGTGAGTTTTGCAGTTCTCTGGTTATGAAAGGAAACAGTCTGTACTAACTTCGAAATTTTTGGATTTAATTTAGTTTTTAGCAAAAAAACACAAAAACCGTTCGCCCTACAGAAAAAATTTTGCAGCTAAATGAAAGAGTATAAAATTTTGCATCGACGCAAAATAGAAACAAAATAATTATTTAAATAATAAGCGAGATATTAAAATTTGAAGGCTCAGAACTTTTTTTTTAATATTTTAATCATTAAATATTTTTCTTTGTAAAAAATTTGTAAACAAATTGCGTCAAATTTTATGCAAATTTTCTAAGTTTTTAAAAATTAGTGTTTTTAACTCTCAAAACTTTCATAAAATGGGTTATTACAATTCAACAGAAATCAAATTCTCCCATCAAAATTCTCCCAAAATAGGTCTGTCTGTTTTATTCAAAAGATGCTTTAAATCAAATTTTTCTATTTCTAAAGTAGCAACTTGCTTGTTTTCATAAAATAAGAAGATGATATCTCCATCTCTTAAGTTTTATATCTTCCACTCTTATTATACTGAAGCACTAACTTTATTTTTTTTTTTTTTTTTTTTTTTGTTCTGCTTTAACTCAAAATAAAAACCGTGAAGAAAAGCTGGCTACAAGAGACCTGTAAAGCTAGTTTAAAGATATTACTTTTCTTTTTCAATTTTAATTTTAATTTATATTTTTTCTTTCTTTTTAATTAATAGTCACTTTGATTACCAATAGCTATTAAATCAAAAAACGATAAAAAAAAATCACCGTTAAAGTGTAATTTTTATTATACTATACAAAATAAAGTTTAAATTAAAGTTCCGATATCAAATTTTAACTATTCCTTCTAGCCACTGAACTTTAAATTAATTTTGGAAATTTAGTATTGGTTGATGTTTTTTTTCTTTTCTTTTCTGCTTAACTTACTGTGTGGCTTTAAGCAGCATGATCTCAAAACATTTTAATTAAATAAGCATAACTAATCGCATAAAATAATCGGCGATTAAGACTCATTTTAATCTTAATTGTAGATGTTGTATAACAAGTGAATGGTTTCTTAAACCAGCGCCCAGGTCAATACCATGAATGAAGACCACAAAAGACGTGATGGTGAAGGTAATCTTAACATGGCATGTCGGTGTTTATAAAATTTATGCATGCATAAATTAAAAATAATAAATTATGAATGAAAACAAAAAATGAATGTGAAAAATAAACTAGTTAAGTTGTATTTAGCAATGTCATAGAATTTGAAGTAATGCAGATCTTCAAAATATTTGCAGAAATGTGCTTTAGGATTAGGAGGGGGGGTGGGGGGCGAACCTCCACATGGCAACGTGTCTAAATGCCTCAACCAAGTTCCAAGTCGACTCAAACCTCCACGTGGTTCGCTTAGTTGCTGTCATATTAAAAGTTTTTAATAAATCAAAAATTACATACTGTTTGTTATAATCTTACGATATATCACTCTAATTTTCTGAAAGATCGGTCAAAATGGAGACAAGAAAACGTAAAATTAGTGAAGCAGTGTCAGTGGATATCCCCGTGCCAACGCAGCAAGTATTTCGGCGTAAGCTCAAGCCTGTGGAAATATTTAGTGAATGCCAAACAGCGTTTGGAGTGTATGCGCCATCCCTTGTGACTATTTCAAAGTAATTCCGCAGTAATTTAGTGTAGCGCTGGTGAAGTCAAAAATTGACGAAGATCCAAGATTGACCCAGGAAATGATTGCTGAAGAACTGGGCTTGAATGCCATGGCTGTATCGCGAATATAAAAAAAATAATCTTGGATACACGAAAAAATCTGCACGATAAGTTCCAAGAATTTTAACTGAAGCTCAAAAAGAGGCACGTGTGCGTTTTACTCAATATTTTCTTGACAAATTCAGAAAATTCAGAAAATTGTAATAGGTTATGAGGCATGGTTTTACAAGTACGATCCTGAAATCAAACAACAAAGCATGGTATGGAGCCCAGAAGCTGCAAGTCCACCCGTTAAAGCAAAGCAACAAAAGTAATGATGTCAGTGTACTTCACCAGAGAGAAAGTTGTAGCTGCTATTTCTTTGGAAAAACCGTCAGAAGTTAACTGCCAAGTGGTATACTCTAACTTGCTTACCAGAAGTACTCCAAATTTTATTGGGAAAACGCCAAATAAAGGAACTTCGCCGATACTTTTTGCATCATGACAATGCGCCAGCGCACATTGCTGCAAAAACAAGCGACTTCATTGCGCTGTCAGGCATCGAAGAAATTCGACCAACACCTTCGAATTCCCAGATCTAGCACCTTGCGACTTCTGGTTATTTCCAAAAATAAAAACAAATTTTATTTATTTATTTATTTATTTAGCCAAACAAGGCAATATACTTATTCTAACTTATTTTTCTGACAGGTTGTTGTTGTATTTATTTTTTTTTTTATTTTTTGTTTTTCTCTTCTCTTTCCTTGTTTTAGGTGTAGAAGATATGCAATTCTCAGTGGGCGTAATCCGCCCACATGAATCGACACATTTTCAAAAACACGTCAAAAAGAAAAGACAATAAGAAGAACGAAGGGGGAACTTATACGTATATACTAAACTTACATACTAACAGATTTTATACACATAGTAAAAATATGTACTAATTTTCAATACTATGCTAAAATATTATTAAGATGGAAAGCTAAATGGGAGAACAACTAAATTTTGTTTAGGTATGGGTGGTAGACGGCAATGTAAGAAGAGGCATTTGGATATGGGAGAATAGAGTTAATATTACAATGCGGTGTTTTACTTATTTAACATTAAAATTTTTAATTTACAATTTTTCTACAAATGCTAGATCAAGGAAAAAGAAAAGGGATCAGAATGGTGAAAAGGAATTGGAGAAGATTCACTTATATGTACCATTGGGCATAGAACGTGAATTGGTGTTTAATAAGGGGGTAGTTATGTAAAGGAAAGTGATTTGGAAAGAGAACGCTTGAATCTGAATTTCGATATTGGCGGTGTATAATGCTCGCTGATATTATTAAATATTTTACAACATCTATTCAAGGGCTCGTTCAATGCGTAAATAGTGTTGTGATGCGATTCTTTTAACAATTTTGTATACCTTGTTCGCCTTATTGGTTCATTAAATAGTACCTTGCTCGAGATGTATTCGCTATCGATGTTACCAGTAATAACATCGAATGTAAAGCATGCGCAAAGTAATATTCTCCTTGATGACAACGACATTAAATTGAGTATTTTAAGTCTACTCTCGTATGGTGGTAAATTTGTATAGTCACGAGGATCGTATAGGTCTCTCAATGCAAAAAGCAAGAATTGTCTTTGATAGATAATAATAGATAATAATAATGATTGATAGATAGATAATAATAATAGATTCTAGCCTTTCACTATGCACTACAAAAGCTGGGCTCCAAATTATGCAACAGTATTCTAAGATTGGTCGTACTAATGTGCAGTATAAGGTTTTAGTTACCCAAAGGTTTTTGAATTCTTTTGCACGTCTTTTTATGAATCCGAGCATTTTGTTTGCCCTGGATATGATATGATCGTAGTGAAGGTTAAAGCGCATCTTACTGTCAAGAATTATTCCAAGATCTGCTATGTGGTTGACCCTTTTAAGTTCTACCTTATTTAGCATGTATCTGCTAAATGTGATTACGTTTTTACGGGCAAAACTTATAACGTAGCACTTATTTATATTTAAATAAAGTTTATTTTTACTACACCACTGTTCCAGAAAAAAAAGCTTATTCTGTAAGAATACTGAATCCACTTCTGATCTAATGCTATAGTATAATTTTTAGTCATCTGCATATAAGAGATGGGGGACATCATGCAAAACTTCAGATATGTCTGCAATAAATATGTTGAAGAGAAGTTGGCCAAGATGGCTACCTTGAGGTACACCCGACGAGACAACAATCTTTTTAGACAAAGTACCCTGAAATTTTGCATATTGGGATCTTTCACAGAGATAAGACTTGAGCCATTTCAGCACAGTACCTGATATACCAAATTTTTCTAGTTTCTTAGCTAGGATTTCGTGATCAACACGGTCAAAGGCTTTACTAAAATCTGTATAGACTGCATCTATTTGGTGGCCCTTTTCCATTTTAGTAAGAATGTCTAATGCCATGATTGCAAGATTTGTGGTTGTTGATCGTCCTTTACGAAAACCATGTTGCTGCTCGTTTAAACACGGATTAATTATGCTCGTGAGTTTGGAACATTTAATTTTTTCAAATAGCTTTGGAATTGCTGACCATATTGCAATACCCCTATAATTTTCAACTGATCTCTTGTCGCCCTTTTTATAAATTTTTTATAAATTTGCGAGGAAGAGTCTTCAGCAGCAATTAGGAGATAATAAATGCAGTCAATGATGAAATTGCAAAACTCCAATAAGCCGATTTTGAAGACTATTTTTCAAGTTGGATTTATCGACATCAAAAATGTATCGAAATAAATGCGATTACGTTGAAAAAATACAAAGAGATGAAGAATAAAAACATTTTTTGTTTAGTATTTTCTACTCTATTAAGCGATCTTTTGTTAATCCCCTCGTAAGTGCTTTAAAATTTAGTGAACATTTTATTATAACGCTTTGGAAATGAGAGAAAATATTCATATATTCAGCCCAATCGGCGTTTTCTGGGGAAATTTGTTTTCATTGAAATATTTCTCCTCCACCGAAGGGAATTTCTCTATTGTGAATTTCCATCGAAAAATGTTTGAAATAAAGCTTTCGAAATTCATATTGACAGTCAAAAGCAGAAAGAATTGAAACCATTTTTCAAAAATGTTGCGCGCAGTGGTTATTGTAGCGGCTGAAGAAGAAATGGCAGAATGAAAAAAAGAAGTTAGAGTCGTGCGAAGAAAAATTCGAGACAAATCCAACCCTTTGGAGCTGCCATGTACACTGTAAGTATTTACATATACAATTTCAGAACAAATATGCCAATAACTATGCTTCAGATTTGTAAAATACTTTCGTGTAAACAAATCTGCATTCCTATATTTGCTGGAAGCGCTCGCTGAATCTTTGCCGCCAACACAAACAAATTTTGCTGTAACACCAATTATAAAATTATGTGCTTCGTTGAGATTCTTCGCTGTGGGGTGGAGTGGACCAAACTGGAGTGGGCAAAAACTTTGGCATTGGGTTGGCGCAATCATCATTTTCAGAAATGCTTTCCGAAGTGTTGAGCGTATTTGAGCGCATAGTGTGTCCAAAATGGATACAAATGCAGAAGACTGTAGCAGAAAAAAGTGCCACTAAACTGCACTTTTACAACAAATCTAAAATTTCGGGGGTGCTCGGCTGTATTCGGATCATCGGAACACACATTCGGATCAACGGTGCCTCGGATTATAAGCATTTGTACTATAACCGGAAAGCTTTCTATAGTTTGAATGTGATGCTTGTAAGAATTTTTATTGTGCTTACTAGCTTCAGATCGTAGTTATATTTAATATACTTATAGGTTTGCGATGAAGCTATGCGAATTCATTACGTTGACGTAACGCACCCTGGGGCAAGCCACGACGCTCTTATATGGATTTCGTGCGTAAATTTTCCGACAATTTCTTTTTTATGTACATTTTTTTATCCGCCCACACCTACAAACTGGCAATGGTTATTTATTCATTACATATAAAATTTAAATGTATACCTTCTTCCACTCAAATACGGATTTTATGGGAGGCCCAGCACAATTTAGCGCATCTGCAAGCTGCTTCCATAAATTATTCAGTTCTGCCCGGCTTCGTCGCGAAAAACCGTTGGCAACGTCCGGCTACTTTTCCATCATCTCCAAGAAAACTTCCATCTGCCGACTATTAGTTGTTTGCGAACTCAAACAGTACTCATTTATTGCATTAAAAAGAAAATTTTGTTATAAATTTAACTTACATTTTGAAATACTGATTTTCTCCTGCACAATATTTTGGTGGAATTCACAGCAAAAAAAAAAAAATTTTTCCATCGGAATGATCATTCACGATAGCAAATTTTCCCCGAAATTTTTTGAACAAGCTTTACGATATCAAATTTCAGAGGAAGGGATTGGGCTGATTATTAATGAATGTTTTAAAAAATGCTGATGAAAAAAATAAAAAATGAAGATTTTATAACATTAAAAGAATGCAAAGAGATAACATTTTTGCAAGACTCAAGAAAAAAAAGTAAATAAAAACTTTTCTAAATTTCCTGCCTTCTCTAACTACTACTCTGATTTTTTTGATTTTCTAATCTCTGTTACACTCTCACTCAAAAATACATCTCCATTGCTTACCTAACGAACCATAAAATGGGTTTGCATTTTTAATATGCTAGGCGGGCAAATGTACCCATATTTATTTGACATTTGACCGCGTTTTATTTAAAAATTATGGTTTTTTTTTCACTCTAGCTAGTTAAGTGAAAATGAATGCAGTTCTTTTCAATTCCAAAATCACACAATTTTTATGTAAGCATAAGCTTAGAAATATTTTTTTGATTAACGATGTCTGAGAACGAACGCGGGTCTATAATCTCGACCAGCCAACGCAACAAAAAGTGACATGAGAAAACAAAACAAAAAAAAATAATAATAAAGGTAACAAAAACTACAACATTTAAAATAATTTGACGAACTTTAAGAATAAAGATCACAACCTGCGATCGTCTTGTCTGTCTACTTAAAGTGACTTATGTCCAGAGAGTTAGGTACAAAAAAATAAAAAAGAATAGCAATAGAAATAAAAAAATGCCATAATAGACACACACACAACAGTGATTATTACGATTATTACGACCGACTACATGGAAATTGGAGGCAATCACCTGAAAATCAAAAAAAAAAAAAAGTTGATCTCTTAATTTATTATATTTTTTTTTTTTCTTTTTTTTTAGATAATGTTGCATAACAAACTGTGAACTGTCTTTGGCCTTTGTCAGCTGACAAATACCTTAACAGTAAGAACAGCAACATAGCAACAATACAATAACAAGAGCACCAACAAGAATATCAACAACGGGAGCAACGATTTTCTACATTCAGCCAAATCTACGCATTCAGTGAGTGATATATACGAGTTTAATCACCTGTAGATTCACAACACCTGGAAAGCCTTTCAGTGAAGATACCAACAAACGCACACACACACACACACACACATATCTCCATCCATTCATTCATGTGTTAATTTACGCTTGTGCTTCAGTTATAATTTTTAAGGTAGGCTTTAAGTTCTCTTGCGGCGCTTGAGAGCTCATTAAAAACTTCAGAGGGTAACTTCTAAACGTCATTTTATGAATATAATTAAATGTTTTTCATACCCATTCATGTATAGTTATCGTTGACTTCTTCTTCTACTTCTTCTTCTTCCTCATCGACTCTTGGTTACTACACGTCATGTAACAAATTTCTAGTTGTCGCTGTAGATGTAGATGTGAATATATTAACACCCGATTCCACTTAATTATGTAGACACAAGTGGAGCGAGCTAGCGAATGACTGAGTATTATTTATCTGGATATGAACTTGACTAAGTATGGCATTAAGATAAATAATAAAAGATAGAAGAGAACTACTTGTCCAAAGCTAGAAACATTTGTATAAAGGAAGTAATGAAAATTTGCAAAAAAAAAAGAAACAGACAAAAACAAGGAACTAAGCTATACATTAATTTATAGATGAACTGTAGCAAAAACATAAATTTTTTTTAGTGCATTGTACTTTAATTCACATTGCAAATTAATGTTGAAAGTTACCGTTTATTCAAGGAAAATTAAAAACGAATTAGTTACTTATGTTCTTTACATTATTTTTTGTATAAGGGGCTGAAGAGGGGGAGAGGGGTCAAGTATTTGTGACAAAGTCTGATATGAGAGGGGAGCGGGGGGTGGGTCAGTCGTGCGTTACGTCTAAGGCTTTCAATCCCGAAGAATTTTAAAAAATTCCGGAATTGCAATTTTCAAATCCCGAATCCCGGGATTTTCCGGGACTTATATTTATTTACCATGAAAAATCGCAAAAAAAAAATAAAAATCATCCAATAGTTTTTCATACGAAAAATAAACCAAAAAGATTTAAAAAAGGAAGATCAAGTTTGAAAATGGGCTAAATCGGATGGAAACCACGCCTACCTCCCATACAAAGTGACTTTATTTTAACCGTAAAATGTTTTTAAAATTCTCAAAAATTAAAGAAATGCCTTAAAATTTTGCACATAAACTTTGATATTTAATATAAGCCATCTCTATGATATATGGAAAAATCGGATGTAAGCCACGCCCACTTCCCATACAAAGCAGCTTTATAATAACCGTAAAATCCCTTCAAAATCTGCTCAAATTGAAGAAATTCCAAGAAATGTCTTGGTATTTTGCACATAGGCTTTTACATATAATATACCTAGACTATCACTTTGATATTTGGCCAAATCGGATGAAAGCCACGCCTATCTCACATACAAAGTGGCTTTATAGAAAACGTTAAATCGCTTAAAAATCTGCAAAAATTACAGAAATGTCTTGAAATTTTGCATACAAACTTTGATATTTAACATAAGCCACTCTTTGATACCTGGCAAAAGCGAATGAAAACCACGCCTACCTTCAATACAAAGTGACGTCATCAAAATTGAAAAACTTTCGTAAATATATAAAACTGAATGACATCGTGTCTGTATGTGCCCAAGTTCCGCCCACGTCGCTTATCCAACCCACACATATATTCTGCGGTAAAATGTGGAGTCTTTATACTAGAAAAGTGGGTGCGGCATTTTACTTTGTTTACAAATTACTCTATGTGGCAGCTAAGGGTAAAATTAAACTAAGCGTATGACACAAATATTTTTGCAAATTTTACATAAAAATTTTATAGACGTCTAAAGACTTTAAATATACTTCAGTACGGCCGCGGGGGGGATATTTTAGCTTCCGTACCCTGCCGAAGCTCCATTCCTTACTAGTTTTTTATTCACGAAATAATAAAATTTTCAAAAAATCGCGTGATCGGCATTCAAAATAAAACCAGCGGTTGTTCTTTTTTTTTTTTTTTTGTTCACCCTTCACTTTCACCCTTTTACGAAATAATCAAAATTTTTCGCTTGTAGCGCTTTTTTCAGGGTTCACCATTTTACGAAACAACCAAAGCATGAAAAATTTTTATTAAGACTCGCGCAATTTTAGGTAAAAATTTTTCGCCTTTCGACGCTTTTCTTCACGGTTCACCCTTTTACGAAATAGCCAAAATATGAAAAATTTCTTATAAAATCGCGGGATTTTCTGTAAAATTTCTTGCCTGCGTATGCTTTATTTGAGGGTTCACCCTTTTACGGAATAACCAAACCATGCAATTTTGTTGCTTTTTAGCCAAATCAAAATAATTTAAAGGGAACAACAAATATTTCAAAAAAAAAAAAAAAAAAAAAAAAACCAAATGGCCATTTCAGCCCTTGAAAGGACTTTGACCGAGCTTCTTATGATCAATTGTGTTGTGTGTGATGTGAAATGTTTGCACACAAATGATCGAGAACTGAACCTACATGTTTTACGCCGACTCCGAACGGCTTATGTTCTCAAGAAGCTTTTCATGACAGTTTTTACTCTCTGAGGTTTGTCATTGTCTGCAGAGAGGTGACGACCGAACAGAAAAATTAATTCAATTAAAAAAACTTTCTGTGTCGGATGGGGGATTCGAACCTGGGTTCTCTGGCGTAAGAGTCACACACTCTACCCACTACGCCACGGCCGCCACTAATATTTCAAAGGGATATAAAAAATTGCTATAAGCATAATTCGCACATTTGGGCAGGGACTTCAAGATCATGTTTGGAGCTTCTGGACCGGATTTAACGAGGTGCAATATATTTGATAGGGGGTGAAAATATTTCATCTACTCCCAATTCGTCGCAATGTTGGTTGCCTAAGCCTTCTGTACAGTGAGAACTACCATGGGAAGTGTTCAAGGGAGATACATGGCCTGACGCCACCAGCTCGTGTGTTTCCTTGGTCCACTCGGGCAGCTCTCCAAGCCCATCCCTTTACCATTGCCACTTTGCCCAAAAGAACATCGCATTACCGAGATGAATCGTTCTTCGGCCGCTCAGTAAAATTGTGGAACAATCTCCCTACGAGCGTGTTTCCCGGCAGTTTCAATCTGTGTAAGTTTAAATCAAATCTTCACCGACACTACTACATTTTTCCACCCTCCAACTAACTATCATCCGTCTCCCGAAACAACACAATGCTTTCGCATTTATAGGGGCCATCCCCTGAGTGTTGGTTAAGGGGGTCCTCTGGTAATCTATGCCAAATTTTAGCCTTTTTTCAAAATATTGTGGAAAGAGAACGAGTAAAGATATTTTAGTTCCGTTTTTTGATTTGGGTAGCTTAATTTATTGAAAAAAATACAAAATTTTGAAAAAGTGAATTTATGGACCGTTCAGAAAGTTCTCGGCCTGGTAACGAGGTTCTCCGGAAAAATGGTGGGTCCAAATTGCGCACGATCCCAAGTGTAAACATCGTCTGAAAAAAAAAAAAAAATATTCAGTTACTTAGAATGAATGTCCCTATAGCCCCTACCTCGGAAACAAAAATCGAAATTTTTTTAGGGGGGGAGCCGCCACTTTGAAAATGAAAAATCGAATTTCGACCTTTTTTTTTGTAGTCTAGTGTAGAAAAAAAATAGTAAACATTATTTTTTCGGCAAGTTTGAGGTAGGGGCTATAGTAAATTCTGCGTCGTTTCATGCCTCATATATCAAAATCGGTCAAAAACTGTTTGAGTTATCGTGCGCAAAGTTTTGAAAAACAAGGTTTCGAGAAAAACGCGTTTAAAGTTTTGACTTCAATTTTGAGGCACACAAATGACATTAACACATATTTTTTTAATACAATACTTACGAATATTAATCGGCAATTCCAGCCCCATAAAGTGTGCCTTCCTCCATCTCATAAAACGAGTTTTCCATGGCTTTTTGGGCTCTGCGGGCTGTGCGACCCTCTTTCGATGATGCGTACGTTTTTAGCTCTGAGCGTTGAAGTCGTTTTCCGTCGCGAGATTCAGCATACATCTCGGCTTGTGGGCCGATGACAATACCCATTGTTGACATTATTTTTAAAATACTTGTGAAGCCTTCGTTGAAAATGCAGGTTGCCAGAAAATTTGCGATTTCGACTGTGGTAAAATAAACTGAATCTCGTTCGTTTGCTTCTTTCATGTGAACACCTGGGCTCAAAATCATTTCAACCCCTAAATCAAAACATGCATGTACACATACTGCATGTATACATACTGTGTGTGTATATTTTGTAATATCAATACATATTTTGGAAGAATTCCACAGAATTTTCGACTAATGACTGCAGGCAAATAAACAACTTTGCTGATGCGTTATTTTGACGAAAACATACCTACACAAAAATGCCTGTATCTCCTAAACTATTTCCTTCTTAAGTCGGCGCTGCTCCTTTTTGGGAGCTAAGGGGTTAAGAAGTATTTCACGATGTTGATTCATGCTATTGTTTCTAGCAGAAAAACAAACACACATAATACGTATTTAAAGAACTCATTGGAAAGGTAATAAAATCACCTTTTTAACAATATATCAACCAACATTATAGGCTTACTCGTTCCCGAGCTGTGCTCGTGTGAAGATGAAATCAATCAGTTGAAAGTACTGATTCTGAGAAATCCGCTCTCAAAGTCAAAACTTAGTACTTTCAACTGATTGATTTCATCTTCACACGAGCACAGCTCGGGAACGAGTAAGCCTATAATGTTGGTTGATATATTGTTAAAATGGTGATTTTATTACCTTTCCAATGAGTTCTTTAAATACGTATTATGTGTGTTTATTTTTCTGCTAGAAACAATAGCATGAATCAACATCGTGAAATACTTCTTAACCCCTTAGCTCCCAAAAAGGAGCAGCGCCGACTTAAATTTCAACATATTATTGATCGTAAGAAAATTACAAATCAAGCCTCATTTTTAGTTTTTGTTGTCATTTTCATGAAACCTATCGATCCTTTAGGAGCAGTGTGTATGGTAATATTTAAGCTTTAATATATGTATTGTAGTAAGCTTAACTTTTTTAATAAAATCAAAAGAAAATATTTGAAGATCTTTAAAAATTTAACAGTTTCATTTTTTCATGATTCAATTCCAATAACAATTACTATATACATATTTTTTTTTTATAAAATTTTTTGAGCACAGGAATCGACTCCGATAAAAGTCATATTTAAATTTCAGACTATTTTTCAAAAACCGTAATTCGAAAACTGGTTTTTGCACAGCACCAGTATCTTACACCCAATTTATTATATAAAATATCACATGAAAATAAGTTCATGTTAATATTAAAATAATTACTCAGCTAGATAAATTTTTACAAAAAGAATGAAACAGTAACTTTTCTGGATATTTAAGAATTAAATTGGTAGTGGATTTATATTTAAATTATTTGCAAATTAAAAACAGTAAAACCAATCTTTTTTGAACTTCAAAATTGTTTTTTAATTTATTATTTAATATAATAAAAATAAACATTTTTGAAATGCTGAAGCTTAAAAAACTGTAATTGTTCATTTTTATTATGAAAATTTGGTAACATGATTAAAAAATCATCAAATCACTATGGAGTTGGACTGTATAAAATGTTTTATATTGAACATTTTTTATATTGAAAATTTTTTTTCGCAAAAAAGCATATATAGATTTAAGGTGATTTTACGAAAACTGTTATTTGGAAAAAGCTTCGCAAATGGGCTAAATTATTGTGCCAAGTTGGAAATTTTAGATGTCAAACATTTTAGTCATTCGCTTTACGTGGAATACCCCATAATGTGTTAAATTTCGTGGTTCTTATATTTTCGTATAAAAGTATAAAAATCGTATAAAATTCGTATAAAAAGTGAAACTGTTTCGATATTTGCGTAACGAAATTGTAATGATTTCTTTAAGATAGCTCGAAATAGTGACGAATTAGTCAGAATTTCGACAATGTCGTCAACTATGGTTTGCTGGGTAGATATGGCATAAAAAATGTCAAGCTAATTTTCTTCAATTTACAAAATTAGATTTGTTCTAGATAAGCGACTTTTTGAGCATTGAAACTGATTTTTAATATACCAACTCCTAGGAGATGTATTCCAATGTAATGATTATGACTCTTATAAGCAAAATTAATCTTTCACTTGGCCAAAAAAATGTTTCAATAATTAAGTATAGTTTTCAAGGTAATATGATATGATATGATAATATGACATGATAATATCAAGAAAATATGATTATTTATGTGTGTTTACACACAATAAATTAAAAAACCAAGTTTTAAAAACAAAAAAAATCTTCATGTCGTCATAGTTTAATATCAGCTAACTGCTGAAGCTAAGATCGACTGTGAAATAGAAGAGCAACAGATTAAACAACTAGCACAACAAAATCTTTGAGTATTTAGAAAAGCTTTGATCTATCTTCGAATAATAGAACTTACTTTCCCTAAAAGTATGCTTCACAAATTAGAAGAACTTTAAGCTGCTTTCATATCATTTGTATTCTCGTACATGCAATTCAGGGTAATTTACTAATTGCATTCGTGAAACAAGTAGAAAATTAAGAGCTTAGTGGATCACAGCAAGAATCACGAAAAAAGGCTACTGATGAGTTGGTGTAGCGGCCAACGAAACAGCTGTCTAGTCTGCTGTGTGATTGATGCTCTATATAGGGTATTGTTGTTGTTAGTTGTTGTTCCTTCCGTTTGTTTTCTTCGAAAAGCAACATTGACCTTGAGCTCGATAAAATATAACCTTTAATAATTGAAAAATGATTGGAGTTATATAAACACATAACTTAAAACTTTTTAAGAAAATTAACATCATTATCACATTTTGAATTTAATAGTCTCATTTGTGTTAATTCTTTATACTTGCTGGACCCTAAGGGAGGAAGGGGGTTTGTACACCTAAAATATCCCCCTTGTCTACGGGCCTGCAACAGATTAAGACAAATTGCACCTTATTTTATAAAATCTATTATTTATTTTTGTTTGTTTAATTCGCTCAGCTAAAATGTTTTTTTTTTTTCTAATATAATCACTTTTTATACGTTATAAGAACTCGTGCGTATTACTTTTTTTTTTTTTTTTAGTCTATTAATTCGACACATGAACTCAAGTGTTACTCACCTGCAAAAATGTTATTTTAAGTGTATCTTTTTTTATTCCCCGCTCTTTTCTTAAGTGTTGGGTGTGTGCGAGTAAATAAATAAACAAACAAAGAAATAAATAAGCCCAAAAAAAAAAAAAAAAAAAAGAATTTTCCGGCCCGGGGTAACTGACCTGCATGTCGCATGTCGTTGGTCTGATGATTATCAAAGTGGTCTGTATAAAAAATTTTTTTGCACGCTGTTCTACACCTAATAATTACACTGCTATCTACACTGCTTACATGCAATCAACAGATTGAATCTCAACAGCTAAGAAAGATACAAATGTTTGCTTAAAAAAAAATACTTCTAACAGACGTTAGACGGTATTGTATTATAGCATATAGGTGGTCAGCACAAAGCTGTAATTTTTTGTTTTTATTTTTTACAATATTTATGTAAAATTTTGCAAAAAATACTCAACAAAAAAAAAAAAAAACACGCAGTTAATCAAGCAAAATAAACTGTTCATTAATGCAATTAATACACCGCTTAAGGTAGTTTGTGTAAATTTAAGGCTTTCTTTGGGGCGTTACAACGTAAAATTTTCATTTCTAATTTTTTTTTTTTTTTTCTCCTTTTTATGGACTAATGAGCTGCGGCAGCACCTGCACACACGGCAACCTGTTGTTGTTGCCAACAGTGATGTATCTAGTAGCATTGGATTAATAACAACACTCAGCTCAAAACGAGACCATATCTGCAAACCCTCATTTCTTTATTGTCTAAGATTAATGAGTTATCGCTGCACGCCATAACAATTTTTTTTTTTGTAGCACCATTTTCAGATTTTTTCGTGTTTGTTCACATTATAACATTGAAAACAAAAAAAAAAAGAGAGAAAGAAAAAAATCAGCTGAAAAAAGTAGCAGCTGAAAGTGCAATTAGTGCAAATAAATTCCACAAATTAGTATAAAATTGCTGAATGGCATTCCATCCATGGCGCGGAGATTGTCATTAAAATAAATTTTATATAAATTCGCTCAAACTAATGGATCCGGTTGTATAAAGTTAAAAACTTTTCCAATTCTCTACGATATATATGTAACTCTAAGCAAAATATATCTATTAAACAAAAACGATTCAGGATTTGTTGAGTAAAAAAAAAAAAAAAAAAAAAAAATAAACTCAGCAATACGCAGTAATCTAGTTTTATCGGAATTTCGTAACATCCTTATGAGCGAGCGTTCAGATATATTTGTGAAAAACTACGTGTAGCTATTACGTCGGCATGATGATAATAATGCTGCCGATAGTATTATTCAGCTGTTCTTGTTGTTGTTGTTGCTGGTCGACAAGAAGTTTGTCAACAATTTGTGTCCATGATATCCGTTCTAGTTACTCGCTCTACCTAGCAACGTCAACATCATCATCTTCAGCATCATCATCATCACCATCATCAGCATCTTCACCGTCCGCATCATCATCATCATCATCTTTAGCAGCTTCCAATACAAGTTTTCATGCCATCCAATCATCAAGTTTTCTGTATAAATAATTGCACTGAAGATTCCATAAGATGCAGCAAAAGAATATCTGGTATCTGGCTACAAACGAATATCTGTCTACTACAACAGCAGCAGCAACAGCAGCAATAAGAAAAATGCTTCAGGTGCATTTTTTCTGCTATTGCATCATTTGTCATTTCTTGTGTCCACGTACTGATCTGTACGTTTGTATGTCAAAACCAGTTCTTAACCATAACATCTTCCTTCATTCGCTAAGACATGCTTCGCTCATTTCTTCAAAGTAAGATTAACTATTTACTTTGGATGAAGTTGCTTTAAAATGAATTTTTATCTGTTAAAGAATTATCGCTTTTAAATTTTGTACAAAAAGGTTTTGTTTGAAATGTGTTTAAACTGGCCTATATGTTGACCTAGTTTTTCTACCTCACAGTATGTTATATAAATTAAGTAAACATTATTAAAAGATGCCAGTGCAGCAGCATTTGGCAACCAAATAGTGCCGCACTTGAAGCATACATTGTCCGCTAAGTAAAGAGTCGCTTTGGCATCGTTCTTAAACTTATATTTTGATGAAATTTAAAAAAACGTAAGAGAGTTTTGAGGCAAAAAATACCGAAGATTTTTCTACCATCATTATGGTAGCAAACATTTTATCGTAAAATTTCGATACACGTGTAAAAATTTCAACTTCATCAGGAATATATTTTATATTTATAGTAAAAGAACTGATGTTTCCAAAACTTTTAAGGAAAACCAATATGATCACTAAGGTTGAATGTCAAGTACAATAATGTGACATTCCCGTAGACAGAGATTTAAACCCTAAAACCCCCCTTTTGGACGATAAAGTAAATGGAAAAAAAACGGTATAGCGTGCATTAACCCTTTGACGACCAATGGGACATATATGCCCCATATGGACTTATTACTGTTTAGGAAACATTTTTAGCCCGATTTTTGTAAGACTTGCTTCCGTCGATACAAAACACATGGGGCTTTTAGTAAGTTCTCTAAAATCTGTGCTAAGTTCTTAGAAAATCGTGCAAGGTCATCCCAAAGTCAAAATTTTAAGATTTTTTTTTTTTTGACTATTTTCGATGTGCTGTATCTTTACTGTTATCTAATAAATAATCGGAAACTTTTTGTCACATGGTGTATCAATCTCTTATGTTGATAGACATAAATAGAAATTTTAAATTAGTTATTACCCTCTTTGGTAGATCCTTGAAATCTGATGGGACATATGTGTCCCATTGGTCGTCAAAGGTAAAACTTTACTTGATATTTTCAAATAGCTTTTATTAGTTTTTAAAAAGGAATTTATTGGAAATAAGCGAAAAAACACAAACTAAAAACAGATTCATTGAACAAAAAACCACAAAAAACATAAAGATAATTCATTGGTAAAAACAAAAAAACAAAGTACCGCACATAACACAGAAGTTATTCATGATAAATTTGAAAACAATTTATATTTTTCTTAAAACAAAATGGCTTATCACAAATGGAGCAAACTGTATTTGTTCGATTTCTTTGCCATTTTTAGTGCAAACAACACACCGTTTTCTCATTCCATCAGCCATTCTGGTAACTTGATGTCCAGTTAACGAGAGATTAGCAGTCATCCTTGAACGTTTGGGCCCTTCTCGTGGTGTTGAGCTAACAGCATATTTTCGGCTCGTAAAAGAACCGATCAGTTGAATAGCCAGTTGAGAACGAAACTCCAAAAACGTTATGGAAGATGAAGTTGAATTATTTGAGCAAATTTTTTCGTACGCAATATATGAATTAAGTACACCCAAATCAAATAAATCAAAAAATAAATGGAGATAGAATTTAGTCTTCGATTTGCGGTTACATTCGTAGTATGACTGAAAAAGTAAACTTTAGTATTGTTTTTTTGGTTAAAAAAATAATGATCTTACTTTTTTTTTGATCCATAACATCAACACCTCCCATTCCTTTATTGTAATCCGTTATCATTTTCGGACATTTCACGGATATCTTGTCTGCAGATCCAGCCTGACGTCTTTTAACGCCTACGGTATCATTGGGATTTAGGAAATCATCCATTTCACAATGGTAACTCCTTCTGACTCGAAACTTATGAAGTGACCCCGCCTAAAAGTTTTATCAGCTTCAAAATTTGGCATTTGTAAACGATTGCGTCGCATTGTGCCGCAAGCTTTTATGCCTTTCATTTTCAGTTTATGCAATAATGCCGGACTATTGGAAAAATTGTCAAAATATATCTTGATACCCATATTTTCAAGTCCAGCGGACATATCCAAGACAACTGATTCACCAATGCCAACTTCTCTTTGCTCTTTTTTTCTAGTGCAAATATCAATTTTATGCAAATAACCAGTTTTGGCATCGCACCGATACCATAGTTTGAATCCCCAACTTATTGGTTTATCTTTCATGTATTACTTCATGATGTTCCGCCCTTTAAATTTCACCATGTGCTCATCAATGGATTGAAATTTTCTCTCACTCATAGCAATTCCGAATGCCTCATTAAAATGTTTCAACAGTGGTCTAATTTTAAATGCTCGATCATATGAGGGATTGTTACGACTTGGCTGCTCAGCATTGTTTGCAAAATGCAAACTTGAACGTATTTCTTCAAACCGTAAACGAGTCATAACACTGGAAATGATTGGCATCGAGAATAGTGGCGATGTTGACCAATAAAGCCTGGTATCTGGTAGTCGGTGTATAGTCATTGCCAAAATAATCCCAAAAAAAGCTTTTAGTTCATCAATACTTATCGTAAATACGACGCCTTTTTGTTCACAATAAATCTTCGACTGGTAAATGATTTCTTTCAATAAAGTGTCGCATTTACAAACAGCATTCAAGACTTCTATTACACTGGGTACTTCATCATCCGCTCGTACATTTGGACGTAAAACCTCTCCGTATATATATTCTGGGTCAGCATATATTGGTGGAATGTAATTAACTGTAGTTTTTCTCCATTTGAATACCACTGGTAGCTCATGGGTGATTTTAGGTTGGGAAATAGCTAGATTTACTGATTCTTCCAAAATATTATCTTTGCTTGTTGACGGTTTTTCAGAAAAAAGCAGATCCTCAATCTCAATTTCGGCTCCAGCATCTAAATTTCCGACGTCTTCTTCGAGAAATGCAATATCTTCCTTATCCAAATCCAGCCGATTCTCGTCATTTTCGCTGTCTGATGCATTTATTAATTGTACTATTTCCTCATCAGTAACATAAAAACTACGTATTCTTTTCATATTGCAAAATCACTTCAAATACAATGACAATATATTATAAATAAAACTCCAAGCCTAAAAAACGAATGTTCTCATTAGCCGCGAGACGCAAACTAATTGATTTACAACCAACAACGAAAAAAACTGGTTTTATCGTTTGGAATTCCTAGCAAAAACAAATAAAACGGTAAAATTTTCACTTGCTTGGATCTTGCTATTTGTTTGGAAGTAATGACCGTTAACGACCAATGGGACATTCGTTTTTTTCAATGATGGAGTTAAGAAAAAAAAATTTCACAAAAACTTTTGTATAGAAATGTCCTATTTCTCATCATGAATTTCCAAACAAATTTTTAAATTTTCCAGTGGTTCCCAATTGGTCGTCAAAGGGTTAAAGGGCTGCACAAGCATGCTTGCACAAGCGAACAAGACATTCGCTTTGCTTTGCTGTGCACACGCAAATCGTGTTCTAGTCTTGTAAGCAACCGAAGTTGTGCTTTACACGAAGTGCTTGATCGTTTGTTCCATCAACAAACACTGTCATATCAAGCACTGTTCCCATTTACGCGCATGTCTTGCAAGCACTAGTACAATGCAGCGAGTACTTAGAGCCACATTCGTTCATTGCGTGCTGTTGCTCTGACGACTTTTGTTTCATGCATAGTATTTTCTGTACATTATTATATAATTGCAGAATAAACATGAATTTTAAAACTTACTATGAGATTTGGCCATTGTAAATAATAGAGTTTTGTTTTTTAATACAGGAAAGTTTCAATTTTGAACAAAAATAATTTTATTTAAAAAAAAGTAAGAGTAAAGCAATTAAGTATAATTTTTCATATTTTTTTGGTAGTTTAAAGTATAATACCCTACGTTTCTAATAGCTTGAAATGTAGCTGGGACGACATTAAGATGGCAAACAATCAAATTTGAATTTTTAAAGCGGCATAGTATATTCTGCAAGCATGTCGGTCTTCTTTAAATTAAAATATAAAAACATTATGCTGTTGATTGCATCGTCATTGGCACTTATAGCAGATCTTTTTTCTGAATTAAAATTTCTTGCTAAAGAAAAATAATAAGAAATAAAGAAATAATTTAATTTTACCCTTAGCTGCCACATAGGGTAATTTGTAAAGAGTTTTAAACATGATTTAACAGTGTTAAGGGGTCACTGACTTCGATTCTGATGTCAGAATTTTAAAATTTAAGATGGTTAATAGTGTTGCCACCTAAAATTTTTTTATTTTTAAGAATATTTTCGAATTAATCATCTTAAATTTTAAAATTCTGACATCAGATTCGAAGTCAGTGACCCCTTAACACTGTTAAAACATGTTCAAAACTCTTTAAAATGCATTTTGGTAGGTGGCAACACTGTAATAAAAAAATTACACAATTTTGAAATTCTAGAAACAGATTCGGACTCAGCAACCTATTTTTACCTAGTGTTTGCTCCAGCACCGAATTCGTGAAAATAAAAAATTTTAGGTGGCAACACTACTAACCATCTTCAATTTTAAAATTCTGATATCAGATTCGAAGGCAGAGACCCCTAAACACTGTTAAATCATGTTTAAAACTCTTTAAAATACATTTTGGTAGATGGCAACGCTATTATAAAAAAAGTACACAATTTTCGAAATCTGGCAACAGATTCGGACTCAGCGACCCATTTTTACCTAGTGTTTGCTCCAGCACCGAATTCGTGAAAATAAAAGCATTATGGGTGGCAATACTATTAACCATATTGAATTTTAAAATTCTGACATCAGATTCGAAATCAGCCACCCCCTTATACTTTCAAAATATGAAGTAATACTAAAAACCAAAAAAAAAAAAAACATTTCAGGGTCCACTCTAGTATCAAATTATTTTTAAAACTTTGGCAAAAGATTTGAAATCGGCGACCCTCTATTACAACCAGAACATGTACTAAACTTGAAAAACAAATCAAATAATTTTTATAGGTTCAGCCATGAACAGAATAAGTTTCAACGGTAATTCTAATACTCTAAGTAGTTCAATATATTACGAATACTCTAAATCAAAACATAAAAAATCTAATATTAATGAGCTTTGAGCTGTTTTGAATGAAACAAATATGAATACTACTTTCGAAACTACTTATACTTATTTATACCCATTTTTGAGTTAGTGGCTCATGATTCAAAAATTTCATTCACTTTGTTTTAAATCAATCACATCGAATAATGCTTTGGAAACTACTTATACTCATTTATACTCAGTTTTGAGTAAGTGGCTCATTATTCAATAGCGTGATTCACTTTGATTTGAATCAATCACATCTGAATACGGCTTTGGAAACTACTTATACGAGTACTCATTCATACTAAGTTTTGAGTAAGTGGCGCATTGATGCGAAACTGTGACTCGTTGCAGATCTCTGGTACATACAGACACGCTGCCACTCAGTTTTATATATTTACGAAAGTTTTTCAATTTTGATGACGTCATTTTGTATGGAAGGTAGACGTGGTTTTCATCCGATTTCGCCCATTTTCGAACTTGATCTTCCTTTTTTTGAAAATGAGGTTACATTTTGAATTTCATTGTGGTAGCTTTAAAATTACGGCTGTAATCGTGTCGACAGACGGACACACGGAAATCGATTCTGGTGGTGATGCTGATCAAGAATATATATTTTTCTATACCTGCCACGCCTCCTTCTTGGTGTTACAAACGGAATGACAAAGTTAATATACCCCTTACGCAGTACGCGTTGGGTATAAATATTAAATTGAAATGCGATTATAAATTGTGCATGTAAAATACATTAAAAACAATAAAAACAATAAAAACACAATAACATAACATTAAACTTATTAATTTACAAAAAAACAAATTCCTGCTATTATAAATTTGCACAATTAACCTAGCTTTGACTTACCTTTGACTTATTAACCTAGCAAGAAACCATTATTTAACTTCTACATTTTTACACTAAAAAACTACGCAATGAAGCACTGAAACATACCCTTTATTTCAACATCACAAAACACTCTTGGCAGATTGTCAAAATACTTTTGATTGTCAAATTAAGCATACGACAAAAAATACGAATAACCTTATATTATTCAATCATGAGCAAAACATTTACTGTTACTTTGCTGATCTCGTTAAAACTCGCAAGCATCATGCATGGCTTGCTTGATCAAGCATAGAACATATTTTGACAATTTTTCGTAAGTACTGTCATGTCTCTGGCTTGTACGCAAGAGTGCTTGCAAGACATGCAAGACAAGACAAAGTGTTTTGCAAGCATAGAACAATTCTTAGTGTGCTGTACTGTAGGGAATATTTCAAATACATTTGTGCAGCTGTTTAATGCCTACCACCCATGCAATGAAACGTCATTCAAACTGTAAAATTACTTAAAATTCAATAAAAGTGAATTTACTGCCTTGAAAATTTAGCATATAAGACCTGATTTCTAATATGAACTCTGACTTTGAAATTTGGCAAAAACAAATTAAATCCATGCCTACCTTTCACACAATGTGACAGGGCCGTAGCTAGCGAAATATCGGTTGCAAGACTTACAAATTTTTTTCAAAATTAGAAACACTAAAATAATAATAAAAATGGAAACTTTAAGGGGGGGCCGGGGGGGGATTTTGAACTAATTCTTTTTTTTAAATTATTTTTGTGATCATTCAACAAAAATGATGTCTATTAAACTCATCGTAAAATCAAAAAAAAATATTTTGTCGACATTCGGGAAAGCATATTTATCAATAATGTATCAATTTAAAGCAAAACGTATCGTCGAAATTATTTATAAAAAAAAAATTTTTTTTGGTATTTTTAAAATTACCCAAAATCACCCCTTAAAATAATTTTATAAAAAAATTTAACTCAAAACCACCCTAAAAGGTTTCATTTTTATTATTATTTTACCATTTTCTAATTTTGAAAAAAATTTGTTAGTTCTAGAAGCAACATTTTTCTAGCTACGGCCCTGCAATGTGACTATATAAAAACGGTAAATCTTTAAATATTCTACAGAAATTAATTGAAATAATTAAAATTTGCAAATATAACAGGTCATTCAATAAGTCAGTAGGTTAAGTAAGAAAAAAACCAAATTTTGATAATACTCGATTTTATTATTCAACGTAGTTGCCTTCGAGAGCGATACAACGAGTATAGCGATTTTCCAACTTTTCGATACCACTTTTAAAGTACGATTTCTCTTTCTCGTCAAAATAGGCCTCAGTTTCAGCGATTACTTCTGTACTCTTGAGATCTGAAAACAGGAAAAAGTCGCTGGGGGCTAAATCTGGAGAATAAGGTGGGTGGGTAAGCAATTCGAAGCCCAATTCATTCAATTTTGCCGTCGTTTTCATCGATTTGTGATACGATGCATTGTCTTGGTGAAACAACACTTTTTTTCTTTTAATAATGTGGCCGTTTCTTGGCGATTTCAGCTTTCAATCGATTCAAAAGTGCACAGTAATAGTCGCAGATGATGGTGGTTCCTTTTTGGAGATAGTCGATGAATATTATTCCTTTCACATCCCAAAATACAGACGCCATCACCTTACAAGCCGACTGTTGGGTCTTTGCTCGCTTTGGATTCAGTTCGTCGACTGCTGTCCACTCATCTGACTGTCTTTTGGATTCTGGTGTGTAATAGTGAAGCCATAATTTGTCCATTGTCACATATCGACGATAGAATTCGATTTTATTACGGCTTAACTGCGCCAAACACTCTTCTGAAGCATCAATTCGCTGTTTCGACTCTGAGCTCACGCGGCAACCACTTTGCACAGAGCTTTCGCATACCCAAATGTTCGTGCAAAATGGTAAAATCACTACCATCTGATATCTTTATAATGTCAGCTAGTTCGTGCACCTTTAATTTGCGATCGTTCATAACAAATTTGTGGATGTTTTTGATGTTTTGTGGAATAACAGTCTGATTTAGGCGTCCACTGCGCTATGCATCATTTGTGCTGGAACGATCACGTTTAAATTCAGCAATCCACTTTTCTACCATTTGTCTCGATGGCGCAGAGTCCGGATAATGTTTATCAAGCCATTGTTTGGTTTCCACTGTATTTTTTTTTTTCATCAAAAAGCAATGCTTTATCAAAACTCGAAATTCACATTTTTCAATTTATTTTTTTTCCAAACACAATAGTTGCACACAAAATGCTATAACTCACGAATCAATTGTTAGATTGTTGTCAAATTTTTATACGTATGGTTTGAAGGTTGGTACTAAATAAAAATCATATGGAAAAAATCTAGTAACGCCATCTATGTGTCTATCTATCTTGCAATTTTTAATGGCAATTATTACTTACTCGGAAATCGTCTATAGTAATTTAGATTCGAGATCATCACACAAGTTACTAGTTGTTTTAAATAATGCTATCCGTTATGTCTATGGTTTGAAAGAATTTGATCATGTATCATTGTTCCGAGCCGAATTACTTGGTCATTGTCTATTACGCCTTCCCGTGTCCGGATTTCGACCGACCTCATCAGCTCTCTCCAGGCGCCTCTACTTTGCGCGCGCCTTCTCCAATCGGATACACCAAGTGCGGTTAGGGCTTCCTCAGCCTGGTCCATCCATCGGAGGCATGGTCTCCCTCGTCGTCGTTGACCAGAGACCCTCGCCTCGAGCACCTTTTTCGGTGGAGCTTCGTCGTCCATACGATGGACATGACCAGCGTAGTCGCTGCACAGTTATATGCCGAACTACGTCAATGTCTTCGTAGAGCTCATACAGCTCGTGGTTCATTCGGATGCGATAGTCATCGCCAACTCGAACAGGACCGAAGATTTTGCGAAGAAATTTTCTCTCGAACACCCCCAGAGCGGCTGCGTCAGTTTGCGAAACTACCCATGCCTCAGCGCCATAAAGCAGCACAGGTAGAACGAGCGTCTTGCAGAGTGTTAGTTTTGTCGATCGAGAGAGGGCTCTGGAACTTAGTTGCTTACTGAGCCCGTAGTGGCACCTATTAGCAATTATTGTTCTTCGCTTTATCTCCAGGCTGATAGCGTTGTTATTATTAATGGCGGTGCCAAGGTATACAAACTCCTTGACTACTTCAAAGTTATAGCTGCCGGATGAAACGTGGGAGTCTAAACGCCGCGCTCTCTTGTTTGTAGACAGCATATACTACTTATATACCTCAGTGTACTGTGCCCAATACTTAAGAAAGGATACCCTACAATCTGCGCTAGTTATAGAGGTATCAGACTTATTTCCATCGCATATAAGGTTCTCTCAAGCGTACTGTGTGAAAGATTAAGGCCGATTACAAAAACACTGATTGGACCTTATCAGTGTGGCTTTCTACCTGGCAAGTCAACCATAGACCAGATTTTCACGCTACGACAAATCCTGGAAAAGCCCACGAAAATCAAATTGACACACACCATCTTTTTGTCGAAAGCTTTTAAGGTTGGCGCTAATATAATCAGACTTTTAATCCGAAGCGCCAACTTCAAAGCATTTGTATTCATCAAGAAATTAAAATATTTATGATAATAAAACAAATAAGAAAAAATTAAGATAATGAGATTTCATATATAATAATATGTTTAAATAAATTATCAAATATGACCAAGAAATTAAAAGGAAAAGAATTTTTATTAAAATTATTTTTTTCTTTGTATTGATTTCGTAGTCGGTTGTTTTTTTTTTAATTTTTATTTCTTACTTTTTAGAGAATATGATAAATTTTCGAAAAAAGTGTATAAACAACATAAATAAAATTGTTCCCGAAAAAATTTGTTCTATTAAAATATGAAAGTTTGTTGGTTATTTCAAATATCTGCCTCTTAAATTTAAATTAGATGTCACATGTTTTGGAATTATTATACCCATTCTTGTAGCGAGTTTTATTACCCTAGTGTCAATATTATTCGAGATATAGTGTTTTTCAAATATTGCCACGCCCCTTTGTTAAATAAGCGCCCACTTTCTGGAGCGTTATTTCCAATAATTGTGCCTACCCCTGTACTTTATTTCAGTACCCCAGCGTCAGTATTAACTGCGATAGTGTTTATCTAGTATTGCCACGCCCATTTATCGAATAACGCCTGCTTAACTGACCATAATTTTTAATAATTCTGCCTACCCCAGTACTACAATAAGTTTCAGTGCCCTAGTGTCAAAATTATTCGAGATACACTGTTTTTCTAATATTGCCACGCCCAGTAGTCGAAATCCGCCCACTTTATTCACCGTAATTTTTACTAATAATGCCTACCCCTATACCAAATTGCAGTACCATAGTATCAATATTATTCGAGATATACTCTTTTTCTAATATTGCCACGCCCATTTTTCACATAACGCCCATTTTGTTGACGAATTTGTAATAATTCTGCCTACCACTACACTAAATTTCAGTACCCTAGTGTCCATATTATTCGAGATACAGTGTTTTTATAATATTGCCACGCCCATTTGTCTAATAGCGCCCATTTTCTTGACCGTAATTTGTATTAACTGTGTCTACCCCTACAATAAATTTCAGTACCCTAGTGTCCATATTATTCGAGATACAGTGTTTTTATAAAACTGCCACGCCCATTTGTCGAATAACGCCCACTTTATTGACCATAATTTGTAATAATAATGCCTACCCCTGTACTAAATTGCAGTACTCTAGCCTCAAAATTATTCAAGCTACACTGTTTTTCTAATATTGCCACGCCCATTTGTCGAATGACGCCCATTTTCTTGCCCGTAATTTGTAATAATTGTGCCTACCCCTACACTTAATTGCAGTACCCTAGTGTCAATGTTATTCGAGATACAGTAGTATCTAGTATTGCGAGATCTATTATTGCCACGCCCAGTTCTCGAATACCGCCCACTTTTGTACGGGCACCTCCATGCTTATCGTATCTATCTGTTTCCCAAAAATTATGGCAATCAGGCATATGGCTTAGGAGTTATCGATGTACATACATTTAAAAAAAAAAAACAAAAAAAAAAAAAAAAAAAAACAGAGAAACCGACGAACTTGAGAACCTCCTCCTTTTTGAAGTCGGTTAAAAAAAAGAGCTTACACCAAATAAGTGTGAATCTAAAATTAAATATTTTAAGAGTGAATGCAGAACTGTTTTTAGAATTTTTTTTTTTTTTTTTGGAAAGAGAAAAATGTACCACAATTTTTCTAATCTACTACTCATTTCAGACTCAATCTACCACTATATAAAATTTTCAAGTGACAACACTGATCACAACTGAAGCTATGCTGCAGCATAACACAATAATCTATTAATGGAATTTTGTTGTATTGCTATCAACAGAATACTGTTATATACTGCATCTGTTAATACGGCATCTGTTAACATAGCTGCAGTTTTGACACCAAACAGTAGCAAGGCTGTTTTGATCAGTGGGTAGAGCGATGGACTGGCACCAAAAATTCCAAGTTCAACTCCCCACGGCGGAAACTTTTCTTTTTGTTTATGAAATGTAATAAAATTTACTGGTGTGAATATTAACGTGTGTTGACAGGCTCAAAAATAAAGCGCTGCTGCGGCGGACTATTCAATGTTGGCACTCGCACACGATTTTCTTATTCTTCGTATACAAATATGATTTTGAAGAAAACATTGTTTAAATTAACAGACTTTGTCTTTGAAACAATGAAGCTTACTCTCAAAAAAACAAAGAAAAGTTGTTGATCTTACATATTTTTTTCAATTCCTTGTTAACAAAGAACTAAATCGTAATAGTAAATATTTTATCTTCACGGCAAAGACTGTTTCATTGATGCAGCACTTGCATAGTTAAATGAATAATCATTATTGCAACGATCTTTTCATTGTGGCAAAGATATTTTGGTTACTGTTTTACTCGGTGTATGCACTATTAGTTTCTACTGGGAAAAATCGAATGAAAACTCCCCATATCGCCCATACAAAGTGACGTCATCTAAACAAAAACCTACATATACATCACAAAAATTAATGTATTGACATGATACTTTATACATAAGCTGTGATTAAAATATGCAGACTGTGCATACAAATTTTTGAGAGGGCTTAAGACTGCGAATACACATAAATTCGGCCGAAAGAGGTATTTTAACTACGACCCATTCGAAGATCATTCCGTACTAGTTTTTATTTCTTTTTTTGTGAAAAATTAGATCATTTCTGTTTTTTCTGTTTCATAGTTTTTAATAGTCTGTGTTGGTAGAAAATCATATAGCTCGAATATGAAATGTAGGCGTGGCATATTTAACAACATAAATAATTGCTAACTATCACTGCAGCATCTTTAACATTGGCTGAGTGATTCTTCTCGTGCCACACGACAGCAAACATCATTCTCTCTGTTATACTCTGTGATAATTTACGTCGCAACATTTTTACCGCTTATTTATCAAGAAAGTGCAATGTTCTGGGTGTAATTAAGTTATTATGACGTTAATAAATTAGCTGCAATATTTATCGTACTCGGAAGGCGACATCAGGCAGTTGATGAAGATATAATAACAATGTCTGCAAAATTTGTTTTTTTTTTTTGTAATTTTTTTAACTTGGTGGTAGCATGCTTAGATGTCATGAGAAGAAGTTGACAGTTGAATGAGTTGCATTTTGGTTGCAAGTTTAGAAAAAAAGTATGATAAATAGACAGAATTCATGCATGCTTACAACATACAACAATTTGTGGAGAAACAAAAGAAAAATAAATATTTAAAAAGCAATGTCTAAAGAGATATGTGTAAAAAGATGTTTGTTCTAAGCAACGATTATTAAATTAACGGCCGTCAGAGAAAAAGCATGGCAAATGCTTAAAAACAAATTCTTAAGTGTGTGGCAATAAGAAAATTAACGGTATACGAAAGCGATAGTAAATCCAGTTAAACGGGGCATGTTAAATTATAGAGCCGCATTTTGTTGGCTTTCCATATTTTAGTATCTCACGACTATTCTTATACTTATTCGTTTTCTTTTATATTTTTTTTTTTTTTTTTTGTTGAACGCTTTCCTTAAAGCCTTATTTTTGATTTTCATAAAATAATGACAGACAAATAACGCCTACTTTTGTTTTTTTGATGCAAAAAGTAATGCTTCTAAGTCGTGATATTGTATAGAATTTCTACCTACCAAAATTAAAGAAAAAAAAAAAAAATTTGCATTACACTTTACAGACAAAAAAAAAAAGTATGATCATCTAAAAAATACCATATTTTCTTTAATTTGAATAGCACATTTTTTTAATTAGAATTTTTAATGAGCAACAGCAATACGTCGCCAGAAAAAAACCAAACTCTACCCAGCTTTCAGTCAACAATTGCTGCTAATGAGAAAAACAGGCTTGAAAACCAGCACATAAGCGTGTAAAATATCGACTCTCCTCTCTCTTCCACACTCAACATTCTGTATTTCTTGCCAATATTTCTCGGACATAAAATTATCCATTTTCTATTTCGTACGTACTAAATGCAGCAATTAAAGTATGAAAGAAAACCTTACCATGTCCATGTATGTTAAGCCCAAGGAAAAAGTTTTGAAAATAAAGAAGATATTTAAGCGTATTTTAAATATTCCTAAATATTTTTTATATTAAGTCAGCTTATTATGAAATGTACACGGCTAAATGATTTGAAAAATTATTCAAAACCCAGTTTTTATGGCATTTATGTATCCATCACCTTAACCCATTCCAGCCTGATGGGGTGAAATTTCACCGCTTCATAAGTATTTTTTCTTATGATATTCATTTTTGTTTGAAATTTTGTGGAGTGAGAGATAATGAATGGGACTTCAATTTTTTCTTGAACCATATTGTGAAAAATTCGCATTAAGTTGCTCTTACCCATGGTAAAAATTCATCAAATTTTTTTTTTTTTTGAGTATTCTCTAAAACGTTTTAAAATTCTAAAAAAATCGAAGATGGGCACTTTTTTAAAAAACCTCCGTTTCGGATAACCGGTTTTCTCAATTTCAGTTTTTTCCCCAAAACTAAAAACCGAAGAAAAACACCGGTTTTCTCAAAAACCGACTTTTTTAAAAGATTTTAATAAAAAGAAATAAGTTTTCTTTAAAGATTTAATTTTAAAGCTGAGTTAGAAGATTTTTGAAGTTAGTATATTTTTCAATCTATATTATTCGGACTAAAATTGTCAAAAATTAAAAAAATTTTTTTTTTTTTTTGCAAATGTTTAGGAAACCGAATATTATGTAAAAAGAAAATTCAAATAGAATATGCATTCAATATATAGTATACTTCTGTAACTATATAGAACCAGTTTTTTTAAGAAAAAACAAGAGCGTTTTTTAAATATTTGTTTACATATTAAAAAGCTCGTAACAAAAGGTGCGCTTGGGATCATATTAATTTTTAATTAAAAAGCAATTATATTGCTGTTAACTGCTTCCACATATATAATAAAAAGGGGCTAAAGCTATACTTATAGTTTAGTTTCCAACTGATATAAAAAAAAAAAACAATACAGAGATTTAATACATACTGAAGTTTTCAATACATAATAAATAGTTTTTTTTTCGATTTTATCAGTAAGTTATCTATATCTTCATCAAATTTTTACCATCAGTAAAAAGGGATTCATAAAGGAATACAATAAAATTTGTTGGAGTTTCATACGACCGAATTATGGAAAAAGTGATTTTTTGGCCATTACTAAAAGTTATTGCTTTTAACTTTGTTTGGTTTTTGATGGACTATTTGATGGACTGTTGGAAAAAAACATAGTAATCTTGCAAGGTATATACAATTTTTGTGGGCCAAATGAAACTTGATGAACTTATGAATAAGTCTACGAGCGATCAGCCGAAAAAAGTCAAAAATTTTAAATTATACGTACAGTCAAATCAATATTTTTCATTTATACATGTTTTAAAAAGTATTTGTGTTACATGCGAATCCGTCAGACGACTTGCTTCATCGAAAATCACATCACGAATCGTAGAAACAAAATTAATTTTGTTAATTTTTTTGAAAAGGAAAACATCCAAAAATAACACCTCACCGAGCGTCTTTTTTTTTAAGATGCTGGAAGAAGTTTAATGTGCCATCGTCCATTTTTAACCGACTTCAAAAAGGAGGAGGTTCTCAAGTTCGTCGGTTTCTCTGTTTTTTTTTTTTTTTTTTTTTTTAAATGTATGTACATCGATAACTCCTCTAAGCCATACGTCTGATTGCTATAATTTTTGGGGAACAGATAAATATGATAAGTATGGAGGTGCCCGTAACAAAGTGGGTGGTATTCGATAACTTGGCGTGGCAATAATAGATCTCGCAATATTAAATACTACTGTATATCGAATAATATTGACACTAGGGTACTGCAATTCAGTGTAAGGGTAGGCACAATTATTACAAATAACGGGCAAGAAAATGGGCGTAATTCGACAAATGGGCGTGGCAATATTAGAAAAACAGTGTATCTTGAATAATTTCGATACTAGAGTACTGCAATTTAGTATAGGGGTAGGCATTATTATTACAAATGATGGTCACTAAAGTGGGCGTTATTCGACAAATGGGCATGTCAATATTATAAAAACACTGTATCTCGAATAATATGGACACTAGGGTAGTGTAGGGGTAGACACAGTTAATACAATTTACGGTCAAGAAAATGGGCGTTATTTGAGAAATGGGCGTGGCAATATTAGAAAAAGAGTATATCTAGAATAATATTGATACTATGGTACTGCAATTTAATATAGGGGTAGGCATTATTATTACAAATTATGGTCAAGAAAGTGGGCGTTATTCGACAAATGGGCGTGGCAGTATTAGAAAAACACTGTATCTCGAATAATATTGGCACTAGCGTACTGCAATTTAGTGTAGGGGTAGACACAGTTAATACAAATTACGGTCAAGAAAATGGGCATTATTTGGCAAATGGGCGTGGCAATATTAGAAAAAGAGTATATCTCGAATAATATTGATACTATGGTAATGCAATTTGGTGTAGGGGTAGGCATTATTAGTACAAATTACGGTGAAGAAAGTGGGCGGCTTTCAACCACTGGGCGGGGCAATATTAGAAAAACAGTGTATCTCGAATAATATTGACACTAGGGCACTGAAATTTATTGTAGTACAGGGGTAGGCAGAATTATTAAAAATTATGGTCAACAAAGTATGCGTTATTCGATAAATGGGCATGGCAATACTAGATAAACACTATCGCAGTTAATATTGACGCTGGGGTACTGAAATAAAGTACAGGGGTAGGCACAATTATTGGAAATAATGCTCAAGAAAGTGGGCGCTTATATAACAAAGGAGCGTGGAAATATTAAAAAAACACTATATCTCGAATAGTATTGACACTAGGGTAATAAGACTCGTTACAAGAATGGGTATAATAATTTCAAAACATGTGACATCTCATTTAAATTTAAGAGACATATATTTGAAATAACCAACAAACTTTCAGAATTTAATAGAACAAATTTTTTCGGAACAATTGTACTAATGTTGTTTATACTCATTTTTCGAAAATTTATCATATTCTCTAAAAAGGAAGATATACAAATTTTTAAAAAAAAAAACAACCGAATACAAAATCACTACAAAGTAAAAAATAATTTTAATAAAAATACTTTTCCTTTCAATTTCTTGGTCATATTTGATAATTTATTTATACATATTATTATATATAAAATTTTTTTATATTAATTTTTTTGTTATTTGTTTTATTATCATAAATGTATTCATTTCTTGATGAATACAAATGCTTTGAAGTTGGCGCTTCTGATTAACAGTCTGATTATATTAGCGCCGACCTTAAAAGCATTTGTATTCAGCAAGAAATTAATATATTTATGATAATAAAACAAATAAGAAAAAAATGTAGATAATAAAATTTCATATATAATAATATTTTTCAATAAATTATCAAATATGACCAAGAAATTGAAAGGAAAAGTATTTTTATTAGAATTATTTTTTACTCTGTAGTGATTTTGTAGTCGGTTGTTTTTTTTTTTAAATTTTTAACCTTTTTATTCAAAGATTGCACTCTGCCAAACAACTATCAACTAGTTGTCGGTTTTTCACATTTTCCACCGGTGTCACGGTTTTTGTCTTCTAAAAAAACACCGAAAAAACTCCGGTTTAAAAAAAAAACCGATCACTCTTTAACACCGACCGGTTTTGCCCATCCCTATTCTCCGGAACATGTAGTTTGTTAAGCAATCTATATTCTGTGAAAAATGTTGGTATCAGTCGGAATATTCATCTCTGTTTTATAAACGATTTACTTAAAGGGGGTGAAATTTCCCCCGCCCGGCACTAGGTGTACCAAATTTACAGCCAGTTGTGAAAATGTGGTTTTTTTTTTTATTCTGGTGCAAATAAATATAGTTATTTATTAATAAAGCTCTTTTTTAAAACATTTTATAATAACTTTTACATTAGTGTGCTGTTTTTTATTGATGAAGCTTCGCTATTATGGATTTTGTGTGATGATTTTTGGATTCAATTGCTTGGGTAGTGATTGACTGCTTGACGAACTCTACACGCTGAAAAATAATAGGCCTTCCCAAACATAATTTGCAGGAAGTATAACATGTTTCTTGGAAACAAGTAATCATAATTGGTTCCACATATAATATGATTAATTAATCCAATTTTTGTTTATATATATATTTGCATCTTAACATTATTTAATTGTACCTTAGCACTTGTGGTTTGATTCATAAAAATATATTGCAATTATAAATGGACTGAGAACACTTTCAGTCTTATTACTATTTGTTTTTGCTTGGAAATATAACTTAGTCAAGAATAACATTAAATATTCACGGACGGAATATGTATTAATTGGAGAATACATCATTTAATTGCAGTCAAGCAATTATTTTCAAAGCGATAATTAAGAAGAACATAATATATTTACCGAAGATTACACTATATTTACTTGGAAACATATTTTAGCAAAAGATATGACAAAAGTTTTTCACTGTGATTACAAAATATTTGCTTAGAATTAATTGTTGGTTTGAAGCAAACAAAATATGGTTAGAAAACAGTAAATAAGTTTTTCTCGGATTTAATTATGTTGAGAAGTAATCATATTATGTTTCTCCGACATTACAATAATTTTTATAAGCACACATTTTTCACTTTATCAGCAAAGTTGCTTCAAAACTCACCTGTTTTTATTGCTGAACCGCCTTATTTTGTTTTTTATTTTATTAATTTGAAAACACAAACACTTTTAATTTAAACAAACATTTTCAGAAACACTTTTCACAAGAGCTAAACTTTTCAACACGTTTGGAGCGGCTGCTTGAAACTTAAAATGACGCCAAGACGCCATTGGCAACTGTTAAAAGCAAGCGCATAAAGCAACAAGGTTTCCGCTATTTTTCGTGCAAGTGCAAAAGAAACAGATATATGTATGTCTAGGCGAAACACATAAAAGAAAGGAGTTCTGTTTGCTTTAAATTTTGCAGAGTTCTGTTCTTTTTGAGTTTAACAGTGATGCAAATATATTTTTATTGGGTAGAAACACACAATTCTATTTTGTTACAAGCGTATTAATGTAGAATTTAGTTTTTTAGCTAAGGCAATTATATTAATGTTGGACACAACTAATATCTTCTTATATCGAAAAATAATGCTATTGAAGGAATGTTCTTAATCATTAGGTTGTTCCCTCCTAACATTTTGCTATAAAAGATCGAGTCTGTATAAAGGAGTATTTTTGATAAGTCATCATTCAAGTTATGTAATTGTGCCTTTGATATATAGTAAAGATTCTTTAATGCAGGTGTGTGTAAGATAATTGTTTTTACCCTCTTTGAAATTGATTGTCAGGACTCTGATAACGCACTATACAGTTTGAAATGTTGATGCCCTTCGGTCAAAATTTGGCAAAAGGTTAACTATGCTTGTGCGATAATTTCTTCATAGTTCCGTTTTGGTTGCATCCTCAACGAAAGAAACTAAATAACTTTTCACAGCCTATGTTCCCAGACTCTTAGTACGATAACCTAAGCTAATGTAGATTATGTATAGTGTGGGTTAATTGTATTGAAGAGCATAAGCCAGAACTAGGTTGTATGTTTATACAATAACAATAGAGTTCAGCTACTACAGCTTTATCGCACTTCCTCAGCATTAACCCATGTAAAGTCACTAGCCAGTAATCATTGAAAAAAAAATATAAATGTTATGGATACCCGTGACCACAAACAAGTTAATGTGGGAAAAATTTACCCACCAATAAATGGGTTGGGCTCAGGGACAACACATGACGTAACAACTAACCATGCGTATACATAGATCTAATTACACAACTAATTTTAATCTACTTTTGAGTTGACCTTTTGACAAATTAACATCAAAAACGCTAGAATTGTTAACAAAGGACTCATACGACTTAAAGGAGCAGTAGCCATATAATTTGTTCTACTAAATGGCAAATAAATTAAGTTGTTAGCGTTTCTACTGCTTCTACGGTTAGTGTTAAAATTTATGTGAGAAAGAAGTTCTGGAGAATCGAATACACCTGTAATGAGCTGGTGTAAATATACGATATCTGCCGATTTCCTTCGATCACCTAAAGACTGCATTTTTAATAGTTTTAAACGATCCTCATAAGGAGGAAGGTCTAATATGTCAGTTCCACTTAAGCCCCTTAGAGCAAACTGAACAAAACGTTTTTGGATTCTTTCTATTCGATCAACATGCACATTGTAACTTGGGGACCAAACTTGACTTGCATACTCTAAGTGAGAACGCACGATTGCATAATACAACGTTGTAGTTGAAGTTGTAATCATGCTATTAAATTCTTTGGCCCAGCGTTTTATAAAACCAAGCATTGAAGATGCTTTTTTACAAATATTATCAATATGAATGTTAAACGACGGCTTAGAATCCATGCATATACCTAGGTCTTTGACGGTGTCTACACGACTCAAGGCAGTATCTTTAATCTTATAATCAAAAATAAAATTATTCATTTTTCGCGAAAAGGTCATAGTTTGGCATTTATCTGGATTTAAAAACATATTATTTTTAGAACACCAAACTTCAAAGGATTTTAGATCAGACTGGAGTAGATCTGAATTATCTCTAGAATTAATCGTTCTGTATATTTTCATATCATCGGCATAAATAAGTTGATGAGAATGTTCAATGACGTGAGTTACATCATTGATAGCTAAAATAAACAGAAGAGGACCAAGGTGACGCCTCGGAAACGTATTTGATAAGATCGCTCCACCAAATACGATTTAATCCAGTTCACAAAATATTGTGGAAATCCCATTAACTCTAGTTTAAAGAAGATTAGATTGTGTGGTAGCTTATCAAATGCCTCAAACTAAAGTCAGTGTAAACACAATCGACCTGGTTACCAGAATCAATAGAATTTAAGCAGAATGTTGTAAAATCGAAAAGATTAGATTAGCCATTCTCAAAACCATGCTGACGAGTTGTTATGACTTCCCCACAGTGAATTTTCACCCGATCATACACCATCCGCTCAAAAAGTTTTGGAATCGATGAGAGCTTAGCGATAGGCCTATAGTTACTGACATCGTTCCTGCAACCCTTTTTAAAAATAGGACTTATAAATGATTTTTTCCAAAAAAGTGGAAAATAACTTTCGTTAATAGATTTATTGAATAATAAAGAAAGTGGTTGACTCAAAACGGAACCGCATTGTGTTAATACTGCGGCAGGAACACCGTCAGGTCCAGCACCAAACTCCTCATCGATCGATCTAATATACATTAAAATATCCTCTGGAGTGAAGGAATATGTTCCAAAGATACTCTGGGTTCGGAATTCATATATTCAAAGTACTCTCCATCAGGATTAAAAGAATCTGAACAGAACGATTCTTTAAAAAGATTGGCGAATCGGCCACAAATTTTGACGGGATTGTCAGTTAATCCCTCAGGAGTTCTAAATGATGAAGGAAATCCATCAGATTTCTTCTTTGTGTTTACGAATCCCCAAAATTTCTTTGGATCTGACAATATTCTCAGCTTAACATTATCTAAATATTCGTGATATAATGTAGCTGAGCGATTTTCAAATTTCAGAAACAAACGTTTGTAAGTTTCTAGGTCGTTTGAGCCTAAGCTACAGACGTATTTCTTCCATGCCCTATTCCTGTTGTTGCGAAGAGTCTTTAAATCATTTGTGTACCACGGGTACGCAGAATTCCTCGCAAATTTGAGACTATAAGGTACTGATTGAGAAAACACAGCAAAGAGTTCCATATAAAAAAAATGTATGGAGTCATCAAGGCAATTTCCTTCTATATATTCTAAAATTGCATTAAGTTTTCCATGAAGCAACTGATTCAACTTCAAAATGTCAGCTTTTTTAAAATTGAATTCATAAAGCTTATCTGCTGAATTAGAATTTACTATATTTGCTCTGTCGGACTCGTACCAAATACGAGCTCAATGGTGGATGATATTCATCAACAGTAGTTAGAGCATGGAAGGCCCTTATAACAACAACACTGTTACTGTCTGTAGTTAAGGTAATTATTATCATATGGATGGTTGTCCTTGGTGCCTATTTTTTGTGATGTGAACAGTGTTGTAGAGCACTCGATTATACTTCCGTTTTGGCTACATCGCCAAAAAAAGCAACTAAATAACGTTTCAGAGCCTATGTCTCCAAACTCTTAAGGGAGTATTCCTGATTGGAAGGCTATTTTTGGAACCTTTTTGAAAAACTTCTCATTTTAAAACGCAAAGAGTTATTTAAATTCTGTTTTTTATTGTATTAAGAACATATTATATTAAATAAAAAAATTTTTTCCCTTTGTACGAGGGCTGTTCAAAAGTTGTCGGCCTTCAAAGTTGGACGTCGAAAAAAAAGGTATGCTGCTTGCGGCCCGGATAACTCGACTTCGGATCATCTGAAACGAAAATAGTAAACGGGGTTAGATTCAGTACAGCTATAATTCTAGTCCTTACCTCAATCATAATTTTGCGACTATTTTTTTGCAAAATGGCGGTCATTGAAAAATGTAAAACCGATTTTGGGTCTTTTTTTTTGTAGTTTAGTGTAAAAACAAAAATATTAAAAAATTGTTTAAAATTGTGATTGAGGTATGAACTAGAATAATGACAATTTTGCGTCGATTGCACTTTGTTTCTTTAAAATCGGTTCAGAACTACGGGCGCAATGTGAAGTTATTTTTTTGCATCAAAAAAAATAAAATTTAGAATAAAAATTTGAGCATGCAGTTTTAGAAATTCGGCAATTCTGCGTCGATTGCACTTGGTTTCATCAAAATCGGTTTGGTAGAACCGGAAAAAAGTGACTTCGAAATTTAAAAACGTGATTTTGAAAAAAATCAAAGAAAATTTTAGGCAATAAAACATTTTTTTTTTTTTTGTGAAATACTTACATATATCAATCTGCAATGCCAGCCCCACAAATAACTCCTTCCTCTTCTTCAAAAAATGAGGACTCAGCGGCTCTTTGTGTTCTTCGGGCAGATCTACCTTCTTTTGATGCGGCCAGAGCTCTGGCTTCGGACCTTTTCAAACGTTCTTCGTTCCGAGACATGGCGAAATCATATGTGACGTTGCCAATCGGGATGCCCATTAGGTTCATTATTTGAAGTATTGGCAAAAAACCTTCGTTAAATATGACAATTGTAATATAACCGGCAATCTCAATAGTGCGTGCGCCGGTGTGCATATGCTTCGGTGCGAATGACCGCAGCACTGCGTTGAAAGATTCGTTGCTGTTTTGAGTTTCGGAGCCAAGGCATCTGTTCAACAAATCATCGTCTGACTGTGCTTTCTAAATAGGTTTGATTGCTTCCTGGACTCTCTGATTTAGTGGTGCATACGTATGCTTGAAGCGCGCGCGTACGAATACCTAAGCTCTAAAATGCGTATTAATTTATTTTTAAAATTCATGTACAAACAAGTTATTACCTACTAAGGAACGCGTTGAACGAAATTCGGTGGTTGCTTCAAACCGTTGCAATCAAAAAGTAGCCAAATTAAGCAAATCGCATTTCGGAGAAAACATTGCTGGACCAAAAAGGTCATATCTCCTAAAGTATTTTGAATTTCAAAAAACCCTTTTAGGACGATATTCTCAAATATCCAAAGTATAAAAATATGCAAAAAAAAATAAACAAAAAAATTAAAAACAAAATTTTGCCTACCAGGAATACTCCCTTAACACGGATAAAAGGCCTTGCAATTTGTATTTTTATACAAAAGCTTGTTTATTATGCGTATTTGAGAGTATAAGCCAGAACTTGCGAATGTCTTCACAGGTTAGAAACTCTTTAAACATTGTCTGTCCAAAAGGCTGTTCGGGCGATTGGAGTCTGTGACAATTTGGATCGAGTCTATATATCAAGTAAATGAATCGTTAAGGAACATTTATGTAGATATCACTCAAGTTATGCAATAATAACTGCTAACACAATTAAGATTCCTTAACTGCTAATAAATCAGTTTATTATTCCTATTTTGTCCAAAATTTGTTAGGATATCTTAGGGCTAATGCAATGATTTGCCACACATTTTTGTTTTACAAACACACTTTAGTGTTGCCATACAGTGAAGGTAATGTTAACCATTAAGGAAAAAAAAAGTTAAAATAAGAAAAATAAATGTTTGAACAATAATAATAAAATAAACGCTGTTTGCTTTCTATGTACAGAATTTTGGCACACCTGATGACGAACGGGTAAAATTTCACCCCATCTTGTCTCAGGTGTTTGAACGTATAGACACCTAAAATTTGTTTTATTTCAATTCCAGGTATTCCTCGCTAACATATATGAATTTGAACGAAATCGGCCAGCGGGAACTATATGCAGGCAGCAATGGGTTAATATTTTTTTTAAGAACGACCATTTCAGCCATTTTTTGTATTTTTATTTTTTTTTTTAAATGCTGTTTTAAAGTCATTGATTTTTGCTCTCCCACAATTTTTGCAAAACCTTACAATTGCTTTTTCATTGGCTGTACATACTGATCAGTACCAGATGCAGTCTAAGGTTGCGAACATAGTGATTTCCAATTCAGACAGGCAGGCAGATCAGATCAGATTTTCACATTGGTGCAATAAAGAAATCAAGTCATGCATCTCTTTTGCTCTAATGTGTTTTCTCATCTGATCTGTCTGCCTGTCTGAATCGCAGTTTACTATGTTCGCAACCTAAGGCATGGTTGGCGCATTCAGGTTATTCACTGTCTTAATACTCGTATGAAAATAAATTTTCTGCTTCCAACAATTATCAGCGTCAAACAAATTACAAAAATAGTTGCACAAAGTGTGGATTCTCAACTGATGTCTTACATTTAGATACTTTAATGGGTCGTTTATATCGTCCATTAAATAAGTATGAGCAAATTTACAACACAGTCGAATGGATACATTGTGTTTGACAGTTTAGTATAGTGTGCACCTGTTAATATTATGCTGTATATTATTTGTTTATTTATTTTTTTAATGAATTTATTATTAAAAAGCTGATGAATCGAGCTACGACAGGATCGCAGTAATAGCTTAAAATGTTTTACTTTCAATCTTTAAGAGTTACGACGGATGATCAAAAAGCAATGATAAATAATTAAAAAAAAAAAAACTTAAAAAGTTATAAGGCAAGTTATAAGGTTAACTTAGTTAATTTCTTCAACGTGCCTGCTGCCAATGGCCAACTAGCTGAAGCCCTTGTAAAAATAAAGCGTAACATCACCGCCACCCACAAATGCCTTAGCTGTAAGGCAATTTACACGTCATTCAAATTGAGAGATCAATCAAAATCTTGATTCAGCTCAAGACCTGCATCAATCACAGGATTGTAATAATAATTTTCTGATACAAACAACAACATTGGGTGGTCTCAGAGCTAGGAGGATACTGTACTCGCAGGTTCATGAGAAGAGGTACTCCGCAGGGGGGAGTCTTGTATCCGCTTCTGTGGTCCGGTGGTGACGGTTAACCAGCTGTTGCGTATCATGCAGGGAGAAGGCTACAAGGTTATTGCTTATGCTGACGACATCGCAATCGTATTTAACGGAAAAATTTCATCAGACTCTATCTGTTAACTCATGGAGAGAGCACTCTTAATCCTTTCGAAATGGGCAACCTTTTATGATTTAAGTGTTAACCCGGAGAAAACGGATCTCATTATTTTCACTAGGAAATATTTAATATCCAACTTAGAACCTCCGCGTCTAAACGGCACGAGGTTGCTGTTTTGTGACAGCACGAAATACTTTGGAGTTATTCTGGATAGGAAGCTTATCTGGTATGAAAATATAAAGGAACGTGTTAGATGGCGGCCGTGGCGTAGTGGGTAGAGTGTGTGTCTCATACGCCAGAGAACCCAGATTCGAATCCTCCATCTGACACAGAAAATTTTTTCAAATAGAATGTAGAAAGTAGAAGTTGAAGTAGTCAAGGAGTTTGTATACCTTGGCACCGCCATTAATACTAACAACGAAATCAGCCTGGAGATAAAGCGAAGAACAATAATTGCTAATAGGTGCTACTATGGGCTCAGTAAGCAACTAAGTTCCAGAGCCCTCTCTCGATCGACAAAACTAACACTCTACAAGACGCTCGTTCTACCTGTGCTGCTTTATGGCGCTGAGGCATGGGTAGTTTCGCAAACTGACGCAGCCGCTCTGGGGGTGTTCGAGAGAAAAGTTCTTCGCAAAATCTTCGGTCCTGTTTGAGTCGGCGATGACTATCGCATCCGAATGATCCACGAGCTGTATGAGCTCTACGAAGACATTGACGTAGTTCGGCGTATAACTGTGCAGCGACTACGCTGGCTGGGTCATGTCCATCGTATGGACAACGAAGCTCCAGCGAAAAAGGTGCTCGAGGCGAGGGTCGCTGGTCAACGACGACGAGGGAGACCATGCCTCCGATGGATCAACCAGGCTGAGGAAGCCCTAACCGCACTTGGTGTATCCGATTGGAGAAGGCGCGCGCAAAGCTGAGGCGCCTGGCGAGAGCTGATGAGGTCGGTCGAAATCCGGACACGGTTTGTTACGGCCACCTAAGTAAGTAAGTAAGTAAGTGTCTACCAAGCGGAGACGGTGCCAATTCGCGAAACCGCTAAGATTCTAGGTCAAAAAGACCTTGAGGGAAAAAGTATTTGCACCTTCTCAGGAAGCCAAGCGGTGCTCAAGGCGCTGAACTCACTAACTGATAACTCTAAAACTCTCACTGAATGCCACAGATCTCTTAACGAGATGGCAAGGCTATTCAGGATCCACCTCATATGGGTACCCGGACACAGGGATATCGAGAGCAATAACTTGGCAGATGAATTGGCAAGGAAGGGTACGACCTCAAACATCCACTTAAATGAGGACTTTATTGATATACCCATATCCTCCTATAAGCTCCAGTGCAGAAAATTCTTAAGTCTTGCACAAGAACGCTGGGAACACCTTGATACATGTAGGACTGCTAAGCTGACGTGGTATCCTACGACTTAAAACGCACGAACTCCACAGGGATTAAACAGGGTTAACCTGTCAAAAATAGTAGAAATCCTCACGGGTCCCTTTGGAAATCAGGCATATTCTTTAATTCATTATCCGTACGAACTGGAAGGTAATCTCTAGGGTTCAACAGATATTATGTGGTATCAGCCATTTTAACCAAACCTAACCTAACCTAACAACAATATTTTTACTTGGCATCGGCCATTCCATCCAAATATCATGTGTGAACAGCTATTCAATCAAATATCACAGAAAGAGTAAAAGAGACCAAATAACACGATATTCTTCATTCAATTTCAATGACGTGTAAACTCTGCCTAAGCAAGCAGACTGCGATATCTGCTACACAGAGATGCACTGGAACGTACTTTTGTACTAATTTTAGTACGTTTTTATTTTTTGGTTACAAAATATCAAAGTAAAAGCACTAAACCGATTTTAGTTTTGTATATTTTTTATTTTGTGGAATGGGTTTTTTTTTTGTTTTTTTCGTCGCCACTTTTGAAAGCAGTAGTTGAATAGGTACCCATATAAGAGCCTGGTCATAAATTATGTAACATGTTTTTGATCAATTTTTTACCATTCGAACCCCCCCCACCCCACCGCCCACCCACACTATGTCAACTTCGTCACAAAGTCTTCACCCCCTCTAATGAAACACTTTTATTTTTTTCTTAATTTTTTTTGGTTTTTTTATAATTTACAAAAAGCACAAAACACGTTATATTTATTATAAGTTTTATTATTGTGGAAACTACAAAGAAATTTAACATTTTTCTATTGTTTTTGGTTAGTAATTGATGAAAAATTTGACTCTGTGAACAGAGATAAATAAAAACGAAAGTTTTTCTGACGTAAGCAAGAACACAAACCAGTGGCGATACGTTATAACTTCGATGTTCGAAAATTGTGAAAGTTATAACAGCTGTTTTCGATGATTGCTTTAGAGTAAGAATTCCCACTTCAGTTCAACAAAAAACTTTACTTTAGTTAGCTTCGTTTGCTGCTCTTACTTGCTCTTGATCTTGATGTTTTTTGAAGCTGCTACACTTGTTGAAGGTGTTTCAAATAACGAAAAATAAAAAAATGAAAAAACGAAATGGCCATTTCAGCCCTTGAAAGGACTTTGACCTAGCTTCTTATGATCAATTGTGTTGTGTGTGTGTTGTGAAATGTTTGAATACAAATTATCGAGAACTGGACCTTCTGGAACTGGAAATCCCCCTTTGGTTGCGCTACTGTGTGATGGTATGGTATGGTAAGTTGGTATCTCATGATGGTAATGGAAAGTATTATGGCATGGTATGATGATTTTTATCAGATTTTTCTGTGTATATACGCTTATAATAATATACGCTTATTATAATTTTTGTATCGTTCCTCGTATGAGAAAAATTAATTTTCACATGCCTGCCTTCAGGGTGAAGTTAGAGATTAATTTATAGCTGTTTCAGCTCAATTTGAAACATAATCTCAGCTTACTCCCAAGCCATAAGAATTTTTTTTTATTTTAATACTAAATGTGCAATTTAAAAAAAAATCATTGTTTTTCTTTTACTTAAATTTTTTAAAGTTTAGTCTGTGGTATAAAATGGTAGAATGCTTGAGGTCAAGTAAGAACTTTGACAGATTCGGTGCTCTTCAATTTTCTTTGTGTAATTATTTAATTATTTATTTCTAATACATTTACGACAGTACGAAATTTTTTAAAAATTTAAGTGTTTTTTTATTATTTAACCTAACAGTAGCTAAAGCTATGAAATAACACTAAAAATTGCTCAGCTGTATAATTGAAAGTTGCTTAAATTACCGCAAATTACCATGATGCCTAGGTTGACTAATATGTATCTTCTTTAACTCTACGCTAGCACTTCAAACAGAATTTCTAGACGAACGAAGACAAAAAGCGGCAAAAATTACGTATAAGGAACTTTGAAATAATATTACATAGCTTTAAAATCCTTTTTATGTGACAAAACGTTTCGTGACAAACGGTTAATAATTAAAAATATTACAGTTAACAGTGTTTTTTGGAAATCATGAAGTACTTGGATTCTGCATTTACATAAAACTGTGTAAAAAAATTCAATATGCCAAAATTCTACTTTTTTAAAATATTTAAATTTTTTTACAAAGTTCTATTAAAGGCGCAATTTTAATCATTTAATGCAGTTAATTGAAAGGAGAATTTTGAAAAATACATTCTGAAAAAACAGCACATTGAAATACAGCTTTTTGAACAAACAGTATTTACAAAACAGAATTTCAAGCGAACATAATTTTAAAAATACTGTACAAAATAACAGCATTTCGGCATTACATACTATTGACAAACAGAAAACTAACCAGCTTCCGAAGTTCCTGTAAGCATTTACAACAATAAGCAATGGAAAAAACAGTAATTATGTTACTATAGGCAAAATAAGAAAAATTTATTATATGAAATGACATAAACATAGTTTACGGTGTTCAAATAAGAACATTAAAAAATATGAGGTAGGGGACAGAGCCTTGCACGAACGTTCGTTCGTAGAAAAAAATAAAAATATTTTGTTCGTTCGTTCGCAGAGAAATAAAATAAATATTTTGTTCGTTCGTAGAAAATAGATGTTTTTTGTATGGGAACACAAAGAAAGGTGTGGGTATTTTCGGAAGAAATGTTGAGGGCCAAAAAATAATAGAACCAGCTCGTATATTTGACCTCTCTAGGAGTTCATTCTACGGCCGATATAAACTATTTTCGACAGTTTTTGTGTTTTTTGTATGGGGACCTAAAGAATGGTGGCAGATAGAGGGTAGGTGTGTTCGAAAGAAATGTTGAAGATAAAAAAAAATGGGACCAGCTCATATATTTGACCCCTCTAGGAGTTCAGATACGGCCAATTTAAACTATTTTCGACAGTTTTTGTGTTTTTTTGTATGGGGACCCAAAGAAAGGTGGCAGATAGACGGTAGGTGTGTTAAAAATAAATGTTGAGAGGCTAAAAATAATAGGATTAGCTCATATATTTGACCCCTCTAGGAGTTCAGCTACGGCCGATATAAACTATTTTCGACAGTTTTTGTGTTTTTTGTATAGAGACTTAAAGAGGGGGGCTGATAGAGGGGGCGAGTATGTTGGAAAGAAATGTTGAAGGGCAAAAAATAATAGAACCAGCTCATATATTTGACCCCTCTAGGAGTTCAGCTACGGCCGATATAAACTATTTTCGACAGTTTTTGTGTTTTTTGTATGGGGACCCAAAGAAGGGTAGCCGGTAGGGGTTAGGTGTGTTCGAAAGAAATGTTGAAGGGCCAAAAATAATAGGACCAGCTCATACATTTGACCCCACTAGGAGTTCAGCTACGGCCGATATAAACTATTTTCGGCAGCTTTTGTGTTTTTTGTATGGGGATCCAAAGAAGGGTGACAAATAAGGCGTGGGTGTCTTCGGAAGAAATGTTAAGAGACAAAAAATAATAGGACCAGCTTATATATTAAACCGGGGGGGTGCGATAAAGCCATGCGAGATAACGCCATATGGCTTTATAACTCAATTCGAAGAGTGATAAAGCCATATTTTTGTCAAAATTTCTGTATGGCTTTATTTCCCATCACAAAGAGCGATAAGGCCATATGGCGTTATCTCACATGGCTTTATATCTCATTTGATATTTTATTTTAAAAGGTTTATTTTGGTAATGTTTCTTATAGCCGAGAATCTGAGAGCCAATCTAATAACAATTTTGTCTGTAAAAGAAAACCTCAAACGTTTCATTGAGAAAATCCTTAGTTTTCACTGAAAAAACAAAAGCTAATGATTTTCCCTTTTACAGAATGTTCTAATTGAGGTGTAAAAATTCTGTAAAAGGATAAATAGCTTATGACATTCATAAGCAGAGTTACGGAATATAATGAATAACAATCAAATCAACAATAACAATGCAACAGCAATGAATTGAGAGATAACGCCATATGGTTTTGTCTCTCAATTGCCAAAAATAAAATATGTCATTATCTCTCAATACGATGGGAGATAACGCCATATGGCTTTATCTCTCAATGCGATGGGAGATAAAGCCATATGGCGTTATCTCGCATGGCTTTATCGCACCCCCCCTATTAAACCCTTCTTGGAGTCCAGTTACGGCCGATATTGTCTATTTTCGACAGTTTTTGTGATTTTGTATGGGGACCCAAAGAAGGGTAGCAGATAGGGGGTAGGTGTGTTGAGAAGAAATATTAACGGGCTAAAAATAATAGGACCAGCTCATATATTTGACCCCTCTAGGAATTCAGCTACGGCCGATATAAACTATTTTCGACAGTTTTTGTGGTTTTTGAATGGGGACCCAAAGAGGGTGACAGATAGAGTGTAGGTGTCTTCGGAAGAATGTTAAGAAGCAAAAAATAATATGACCAGTTCACATATTAAACTCCTCTTGGAGTTCAGTTACGGCCGATGTTATCTATTTTTGGCAGTTTTTTTATTATGTTCGTTCGTTCGTTCGTAAAAAATTGATGTTCGTTCGTTCGTTCGTTCGCAGAAAATTGATGCTCGTTCGTTCGTTTGTTCGTAGAAAATGCACTTTCGTTCCTAGAAAAAGATGTTTTTTGTATGGGGTCCCAAGAAGGGTGGTAGATAGGGGGTGGGTGTGTTCAGGAAAAATGTTGAGGGGCCAAAAATTATAGGACCAGGTCATATATTTAACCCCTCTAGGAGTTCAACTACGGCCGCTATAAACTATTTTCGACAGTTTATGTGTTTTTTTGTAAGGGGACCAAAAGAAGGGTAGCAGATAGGGGGTAGGTGTTCGGAAGGAATGTTAAGAGGCAAAAAATAATAGGACCAGCTCATATATTAAACCCCTCTAGGAGTCCAGCTACGGCCGATATTAACTATTTTCGACAGTTTTTTTCTTATATTCGTTCGTTCGTTCGTAGAAAATTGATGTTCGTTCGTAGTAAACTAATGTTCGCAGAAAATTCATGTTCGTTCGTTCGTTCGTTCGCAGAAAATTGATGTTCGTTCGTCGTGCAAGGCTCTGGTAGGGGATACCAAAATTGTATTTTTTTTTTGTAGTACAATCAATAGTCCCAAACCTCTTGAATAAAATTCCATGCTTATGCCCCTATGATACTTAATTTTTTTTGTCCAATTTTAAAATCTGAAAACAAGTGTCGCGTGAGCAGGACAGACATATATTGTAAGGAAAGGATAAACGTTGTTACTTTGTTACTTCTGGTTTTTTGAAGAGCAGCTGCATTAAATAAATTAATATTAGCTACACACATCACTTCCCATTCAGCATACATTTATATTAAATAGTTTTGTTTACTCTAAAAATGTCAAATTTATTACTAACAGCACTGTAAATATTTGAACGAAACTCAACGAAGAACGAATTGAAAGAAACGGCAAAAAAATGCAGAGAAAATACAGTCCGTCCTACAAATTTTTCTCCAATTCGTACTATATGTGTACTCACTCACACCAATTGAATCCATGCATTCGTACTATTTGAACTGCTCTAGTTTTAATTTTCAATGACAAAAGTTGTAAAAAAAAATTAAGTAACATACGGGCATTGGCAATGTCGGCACTTCAGCACTAAATTGTTTTTTGTTTTTCGAAAAATAAATTTTTTGTATACGAATGAGGATTAATGAAGGGGAACCCTAGAAGAGTGTTAGATATAAGGTGGGTACGTTGGAAAACAATATTGAGGTTGAAAAATAATAGCACCAGCTGATACATTTAACCCCTCTAAGGGTCACTCCGAGGGAGCTATGAATTATTTTGAACATTTCTTGTGCTTTTTTGTAGGGGAACCACCAGGGAACCACCAGAATGGCAGTTAAGGGGATAGGTATGTTCGAAATAAATGTTGGTGGAAAGGGGGTAAAAAAATAATAGTAATAATATGATATATTTGACCCATGTAGAAATCACATCGAGGCAATTTAAACGATTTTTCTGGGGATTCCCAGATGGGTGTCAGATAGAGAGTGACAAATATTCCGGTGCCTTTATATCCATAATTTCAACAGTACTGTTTAGAAAGTTAATCTGTTGTTGATATGGGGGGAGAGGGGGATAAAAAATTAATAGTAGTAATATGATGCATTTAACCCTTGTAGAGGTCACCCCGAGATAATTCAAAAATTTTTCAAAAAATTTGCATTTTGTAGGGGAACCTCCCAGAAGGGAGACACAGATAGGGGGTGGCAAATATTATAATGCATTTCTCCCATAATTTCAACTTTATGGCTTAGACCGTTAATTTATTGTTGTATAGGAAAATAAACTAGAAATTTGGCATCATTTCATATTTTACGAATGTATCATTGATGAGAATTCAAATATATCCGTAGATCCTATTATTTGTTCAACCCAACATTTTTTTCCAAACATATCCACCATTTGCCACTCTTTTTGGGTCCCCCACAAATCGGGAAAACTTTTTGAAAAATCGTTGTAAACATCCCGAAGTGACCCCTAGATGAGTGAAATATAACAACAGGTCTTATTATTTTTTTACCCCCAACATACTTAGCATAGATCTGCCACACTTCTTGGGGATCCCCTACAAAAAAAGTTCAATATGAAACAAAATGACGAAAACTACTTATAACTCACCGCGGTGATCCCTAGATGGGTCGAATGTATCAGCTAGTTAGTTAGTTAGTTAGTTAGTTAGTTAGTTAGTTAAGTTAGTTAAGGAGGGAGCTAGTCGCCTAGTTACTGTGGCCTCAAGGGCCTATTGTAACAAACCTCTATAAGTTATAGTTCATTCTTAATCATTAAGTTCGTTAGGAACAGAGCGATGTCCTTGGGTAAACTATCCGCTATTTGATGCGGTTCTAGATACAATACACCTAAGTAACGAAGTCGGGTCCTGATTAGACATTAGATTGACACAAGATGTGCTCTGTTGTTCTTCATCTTCATTACATAATCTACACAGATCTTCCTGGACTATGCCTATGGTTGATAAGTGTTTATTTAACTTACAATGTCCAGTTAGGAAACCTGTGAATGAACCAGCTTGTTCGAATGTATCAGCTGGTTCTAAAAATTTTTGAGACCCCAACATTTCTTACGACCATACCAACCTCCTATGTGCTAATCTTTTGGAGGTCACCCCACAAAGGCAAATTTTTTGGAAAAATCTTTATAACTGTTCCAAAGTGGCTCCTAGATGGATTAAATACTACTGTGGGCAAAAAAAAACAACCTGGAAAATTAAATTCAAATTTTTTCGGGGATTCCGATGGGGACAAATGTTTTTATTTCTAAGGTCGCACCACTCTCACTGACATCTGTGCCAAATTACACGTCAAAATATTCTGCAGTGTTTGAGTTACGCGTTTTTTATAATGTCTGAAACTATTCAACAACGCAGTTCTATCAAACTTTGTGTGCGGAATGAAATTACCGCTGCCGAAACATTGAAAATGTTACAGAAGGCCTTCGCTGAGCAAGCTCTATCGTAAACATGGGTTTATGAGTGGTACAAAATGTTCAAAGAGCGTTAAGAAAGCGTTGAAGAGAGGCATACCCTGAGGAGCTACACGTCAACAAAATCAAAGGATTGGTGCTCCAAAACCGTCGATTGACAGTCCGAGACCTTACTGAACTTTTTGGAATATCGAAAGGATCAGTGGAAACTATTTAAAATGAGCGTTTGGACCTCAGAAAAGTGAAATCTCGATTGGTGTCAAGAACGCTCAATTTCATGGAAAAAAGCGCTGCGTTGAGGTGTGTGAAACAATGAAACTTGACCCATATCGTTCCGCAACCACCGTATTTGACTGACTGAGCACCATGTGACTTCTGGCTATTCGCTAAACTCAAGAGACCGCACCGTGAACACCGTTTTGCATCGAGGAGGACTTTGCAGCATGTTTTGAAAATTGCAAATAAATAAATTTTTTATTAAAGATAATTATAAATATTTATAATATCAGAATTAATAAAGATTTTTGTTTGATTTATAAGCAAATTCCCGATATTTTTTGCCCGCCGTAGTATATGAACAAGTCCTTTAATTTTCTATTTGCAACATTTCTTCCGAACCCCTACAAAACAAAAAAAAAAAAAACAAAAACAAAAAATAACACAAAAGTGTCGAAAATATTCATAGCACCCCGGGTTGATACCTAGAGGGCTCAATTGCATCTGCTGATCCTATTATTTTTTTCAACCCCAACATTTCTTCCGAGCATGACCACTTACTGCGTCCCTGCTGTGGGTTCCGTCTCGTTATTCGTATACAAATAAAAAATCTATTTCCCAAAAAAAAAAAACCAATGGAGTGCCGATTTTACGAAATATGGAATTTTATTGTGAACTTTCTCTGCTACTAATGCCACCAAAACATAAATCTATGGTACTCTACTCTACCTTATTAAATGTTCTTATTTAAACACCGTGTGCTAAATTTATTCATTCGGAACATTATTACACACAATGAACTATGAACTTTTCATGGTTGAGATAACATAACGCAGCACACCTATTCTAATTAAAGATTTTGCGCTCACTAATTTTGGGCTTAGAGGTCAGAATAGAAAAAATAAACTACTGTCATGTAAATATGTCAGTTATTTAATCTTTAGCGTTCACGACTAAGAACGTAAAACAAGTTATGCAACATATTAAAATTATGTATTGTTTGCCAGTGATGGGCAGGCACATCATTGGCCAGAGTGGCGGTCGCCAGTGTGCAAAATGCTAGCTACTCATACAGCAATTCTTCCATCAGGAAACCAACAAATCTAGAAAATCAACAGAAGTAGTTGAAATTCTACAGGTTGCAATGAAGGCCATGAAACCAGTATCAGTAATCAGAATAAATGAACAAAAACAACAGCAACAGAACAAACAACTGACAGTAAAAACTGGCAGCAGTGCATCGGCACCTTTAACAGCCAGCGAGCCAGCGATGCTTTGGCGAAAAACCCAAAACCGCAACACAAGACCGGACTAGACCAGACCAGACCAGACCAGACCACAAAGAAATATAACTGCACTTTTTCGCATTTTGCGTTCGCGACATAAACCTGGTGCCGTCCAGTTCAGTCCGGTCCAGCCTGGTCTGGTGGGATCGCTTCAACATTGTGGCGAATGTATGTTCAGCGCGTAAAAATACGTACGTATGTATGCAGTATGGTTGGTTTACTATACATATTTATATTACAAAAACAAAAATAATCATAAAAGTTACATAAGCTCCGTTGTTGCTGCTACTGCTTTTGAATTCGTGCTCGGAATGTGGCGTCCAATCAATAATTACGGCAGGCTTCATCTATTAAGCTAATTAACCGCTAATTATTGAAAGATTTGTGAAATTTATACAGAACCATTAACGGAAGCATAGCAAAACAGAATCCACAAAGTACCGACCAACCAAGCCAAACCATCAACATTCATTGAATTGAGTGAATAGCGCTCAGTTGGAAGCAGTTGCATTGGTCTCAGCTACCATGTCTATAATGCATCATATTATAATGGATGGGGGGGGAGGGGGCATGCATCAAAGCAACCAAACCATCGCAATTCAACCTCATCTACTTACCAGGCCAACCTACGATTATATAGTTCGAGTCCCACTTAAGCACAAGTAAGCACTCTCCAACTTCAATATGGTTGCATCAAGTGCAGTATGAGTGTAATGTCAGTGTCAGTGAGTGCGCAATGAGGGCGTTTTAGTGTCTGTTGCAATCACTGGTCACGTTTCGAGCACGAGCCCAGGTGGCAGCCTGAGGTATTTTCAAGGTGAACTATACGCTAGTTTATTTATATTTATACAAATATTTCTTCTCTTCTCTTCTCTTTTTTTTCTGTATTTAGATCCAGTCAAATTGCTATGAATAACGAATATTCAGTTATCACTGCCACTTTGCACTGGACTAGCTTGGAGGCTACTGTATATCTATATGTGTATTTGTGTGTGTGTGTGTGTGTTTGTGTGTATGTGGACTGCAATTGCTAGACTTCTTACGTATGGTGATGCCCTTGGGTGAATAGTTGACACATATACTTAAATGATTATTCTGCCTAGAATGGAAGGAGCGATTTTGTCACGATTAGATACGATAATTTATGGTATTAACTTAAAGATGGGCAAAGCAATGCTTTAAGGTAACCGATTTTATTTTCGTTTTTGTTGTTGTTTTGCGTTGGAATCCAGTTAATCTTGTCTATTTAATAATTATGTTACAAGACAGTTTCTGGTAGGCTGAGTTGGTGAGTAGCTTTGATTTTACGCTTTTCAATCGATTATATTCTTCAAATCCGTTTCTAAGGCAAACAAAAAAAAATTTATTAATAATTTTTTTAAGAAATCTATATCTGTTTAGAGGCGGCCTTGGTGCAATGGGCAGAGTGTGTGGCCCATACGCCAGAAAACCCTGGTTCGAATTCCACCTGGCACAGAAAGTTTTTTCAATTGAATTATGAATTAATTTTTCTGTTCTGCCGTCACCTCTCTGCAGACAATGGCAAACCTCAGAGAGTAAAAACTGCCATGAAAACCATCTTGAGAACTTAAGCCGTTCGGAGTCGGCATAAAACATGGACCTACATCACTTTCTTGAATATTTGTGTTCAAACATTTCACAACACACACAACACAATTGATCATAAGAAGCTCGGTCAAAGTGCTTTCAAGGGCTGAAGTGGCCATTTCGGTTTTTCAATGCTTAGAGAGCGAAACCGATACAAGTTGATATAAGAAAAAATAACAGCACATAACTAGTATGCTTGGATGGTTCTTTGCAGAGCTTTAATTTGTACGAAATCATCTCCGATGCCACACATTGTTTATGTTCTCAAGAAACTTTTCATAGCAGTTTTTACTCTCTGAGGTTCGCCATTGTCTGCAGAGAGGACGGCCGAACAGAAAAATTAATTAATTGAAAAAAACTTTCTGTGTCAGGTGGGATTCGAACCAGGGTTCTCTGGCGTATGGGTCACACACTCTACCCACTGCGCCATGGCCGCCACAACATGTTTGAGAGAGTGAAAGTATCAAGTATCAAAAATACTAGTTTGAGAACATACGCAACAAACAGATATATCGGTAATATTGTTATCTCTACTTGGAACATCTGGATATGTGACGTCAAAAGCATAAAGAATAAAAAGCAAATTATTTCAATAAAATATATAAGAAACACTTTATATAAGTGCAATGCATTTAAGTTTGTAATTTATTTCATAAAAGAATAAACATAGCCAGGGGTTTTTCGTCGATAACATAAGGTATAATATACGTGTAACAACAAAAAAAAAACGCAGCTTTTTACAAAAAGTTTTTTTAAGTTTTATTTTCAAGTTTTATGTTGTATTCGATGGATTGCATATTTTTGAAAAAAATCAGAGCAAAAACGAATTTTTTGCAATTCGCGAGGAAACTGGACAAAAATTAAATAAGCATTGAAAATAGAAATTGAAATGTCAAATTTCAATGTCAAAATTCAGAAATTGAATGTTGATGTGTTGATGCGTACTCAAATACCACAGAATTCGGCATCAGCTGTCCTGATTTGCGAAAAAAGAAAGTGGATTTTTAAAACATTTGTACAGCAGTGCCCTCTGGTGTTCCATATAGAACAAAATAGATAAGTCATAAAAACTACCGTACTCAAAAACTCCTAAATACAAATTTTCATGTTAATCGGATGAATGGTTTCGGAGATAAGCTCTAAAACAAAATTCATGGAACATGATCGCAGCGCCACCTACCGGGTCCAATTGCGAATCTGAACCACCCAGGGATCCACTTAACCAAACACAAAAAATTTCATCAAAATCGGTGCAGCCGTTTAGGAACAGTTTAATAACACACACACGTACAAATTGTACAACAGCGCCCTCTACTTTTCGAGACAGAGTAAAAGAGATAACGTCAAAACAGTTGCCGTACACGAAAATCCTGATGAGCGGCTTTCTACTTTTTCACGATTTCTTAAGAAATTTGTACTACAGCACCCTCTGGTTTTCGATATAGTACAAAAAAGATAAGTCCAAGACAGTCACCATATAAGAAAACCCCTATATACCAATTTTCATGAAAATCAGATAAGCAGCTTAGAAGTTTTTTAAAATATTTTTGCACAGCGCCCTCTGGTGTTCAAGATAGAACAGAGTAGATAAGTCATGAAAACTCACTGTATCCGAAAACCTCTATACACAAATATTCATGCAAATCGGATGAACGGTTTCGGAGATGAACGGTTTGTTCTGTATTGAACACCAGAGGGTACTGGAGTACAAATGTTTTAAAAATGTCGAAAAACTCCAAGCTGTTCATCCGATTTAAGTGAAATTTTTTACATAGGAGTTTTCGGATACGGTGGGTATCTTGGACTTTTTTTTTTTGCGCTATCTTAAACACCAGAAGGTGCTGTAGTACAAATCACTCAAGAAATCGTGAAACACTCAAAACCCGCTCATCCGATTTACATAAAAATTTGTATATCGGATATATAGGATTTGATAACGAGTATGGAAAGGGCTTTGGTTTTATTTTACTATATCTTGAACCCCAGAGGGCGCTGTACTACAAAATACAGTAAGGCATAGCAAAGCGCGAAGGGTGATAAATATCTTCTTTTCTTCTTTATGTGTTTTTATATACCACTTTCTTTTCCGCAAATCAGGACAGCTGATCTGTGGTATTTGAGTACGCATCAACACATGCGCAAGTCAGTTGCGTCGTAAGTTGGCGTTGTTTTGACATTTCAATTTCTATTTTCAATGCTTATTTAATTATTGTCCAGTTTCCTCGCGAATTGCCAAGAATTCGTTTTTGCTCTGATTTTTTTCAAAAACGTGCAATATATCGAATACAATATAAAACTTGAAAATATATTTTTGCAAGCGATCGGCGGCACGCACACACAAATCACGATTTCCCTAACTTTTTCTCATAATTTTCAGATGTTGAAGCTACATTTTGCTCATTTCGCCGAAGTTACCGGTTTGAAAGATGCACACAAAATTCCTTTTAAAGTTTGTGAAAAGTTTTTTCAAATTGGCGAATGAAATCGAAAATTATTTATATCAACTCCCGAGTTAAGCCGGGTATTCAGATAGTATATAATATGTATAATAAAATATGTCAGCGGTAACACTGCATGCGATTTTCCTTAATGACTCTAGAATCATAAGGAATGACTCTAGAATCATTGGAATCATTGAGTGGCATTCTTATGAGCGATGAGTGAAAGCGGCGGCACTCGTCGTACTTGTTGTACGCAACCGCACGCACTCGCATTCGGTTTTTGATGGATAATTTATAGTCATTCGTTCGAATCATAGACTCGTTGCAGTTCTCTGGTATGGAGATTGTATAATTGTGTATACATTGTGTATAGTTACTATACAGTATATAAACTTCATAAATACAATTGTTCTTAAACTGCAAATTTGTTGGTTATTTTAAATATCTCTCTCTTAAATTTAAATTAGATGTCACGTGTTTTGTAATAATTATACCTATTGTTGAAAAGAGTTTTATTACCCTAGTGTCAATATTATTCGAGATACACTGTTCTTCTAATATTGCCATGCCCATTTGTCGAATAACGCCCACTTTATTGACCATAATTTGTAATAATAATGCCTACGCCTATACTAAATTGCAGTACTCTAGTCTTAAAATTATTCAAGATACACTGTTTTTTTAATATTGCCACGCCCATTTGTCCAATAAAGCCCATTGTTTCTTGCCGGTAATTTGTAATAATTGCGCCTACCCCTACACCAAATTACAATACCCTAGTGTCAATATGATTCGAGATACAGTAGTATCTCAGTAGTATACAGTAGTATATTTTTAGCTCCGTGCTTATGATATCTATCTGGTCACCAAAAATTATGACAATCAGGCATATCGTTTAGGAGTTATCGATGTACATACATATAACAAAAAATATAAAAAAAAAGAAAAAAAACAGAATCCAACGAACTTGAGAACCTCCTCCTTTTTGAAGTCGGTTAAAAAATCGAACATCCACTGGCAAATACCTTAAACTGAGTTCATTGAAGTAGATGATTCAAGACATCATTAAATATGTGCTTATAGGGTAAAACACCCAGTTCTGAGCCCCCTCAAGAGAATTTTTAACTTAAAACAATGACAAATTTGTTATTTTTAACATGTTTGGAATTATTTAAGTGTTTAAATAAGCGTTAATTTAAGAAGAATAAATTTCTTTTATTCGATTTGAATGGAAATACCTTAAAAATAATGTTTTTTTCAAAAGTGAACTGAATGCCAGTTATGAGCCGCGAGTTTACCTATTCTGAGCCACATTTTTTCCTATTATTAGCCATCTTGTTTTAACGTTAAAAAACTTTATTTTTGAATTTTTTTATTTTCATAGTTAAATTCCAGTTTATTTTAGTTTTGAATAAAATATATAATTTTTATAAAGTAAAGATAAATTTAAATCAAAAGTTCATTTTATTTTGTAATTATCGATTATTTTGTAAATGTAATGGGAAATTCCTATTCTGGTAAAGTTATAAACAATATAACACCAAAAATAATTAAAAAAAAGTATAATGTAAGTATTAAACATAAATCACAAATTCATCTTATTTATAGAATTATTTATAGAATTAAAATAAATAATTATAAAAGTAACGGAATTCACTAACAATAATTATATCATTAATTAGCTTTTAAGTTTTAAAATTTCCGAAAAACAACTTTGGCACTTGAAAAAATCCATATCTGTACAAAATTTTGACGCACATTTAATGTGATAAGCTCTGCTACATATGAAACATTTAACTGTTTGCGCATCGTCAACTTTTTTAAATATTTGTAAGCAATCGATACAGCGGTCTTCTGGATCAAAATCCGGTGATGTATTATTTTTAACTGTTTTAGAATACTCAGAATTAGCAAATAAATTTCGTAAATGATGTGTACCATTTTGGATTTCATAAGGAACTTTTTTTTTTTAATATCGCACATTATTTTGGGATTTTTTTTTTTTAATTTTTGTTTATTTTTATTTTGATTATTTTTTTCAGTGTTAATATTTTATTTTTCTATTTTTTCTTTTCCCTTAATTCCTTTTTCTCTAGTCTTTCATTTTTTTTTTATCTATTTTAAGCTGCTCAGCCACTATTTTTGATTCCATTCTGAGTTTCGTCGCTTTTTGGAATGGAGTTGAAGATATGACAAAACTGTCCCGTTCCGTATTTCTTCCTCCTTTTCTAGCTGGTGTTTTAACTACACTCAACGAAAAATTCTTTGTAAAATTGATAAATAACTTTTGTTTATCTTTAACAAAACCGAAGTGTGCACTCGATTAAATTTTATAATAAATGCTTCATTTTGTAATCAATACGAAAGAAACTTTATCCATTTGATGAAAAACATAATAAAACGTTAACAAACTGAATATGTTGATTTGAAAAAATGCGTTTTATTTTTTTGAAAAATGCTTTTATCAACTTGATAGAAACTTATCCACAATAACAAAATCGTCAGTCAGTCGGAATAAAATTTTATAATTATTGTAAATAGAGTTAACAAACTTACTTCGTTGGGTTGGGTTTGTTGTGCTGAAGAAATCATTTATAAAATTGATAATCGCCTGAGTCAAGCGGATAAAATTTTAGTTTCGTAATGATGAAATGAATTATCAAATCCAAAAACGTTCAATCATTACAACAAAAAAAGATGTCTGGCATTTCGGTGGCGTTATTTGTTGTTTGCAGAAATTATAAAAAGAAGTTTTGTGACTTGTCTACTTTTTATTTAATTTGTTAAATTTAATAAATTTTGAGAAAAATTATTTCCAGAACAATTCAGTGGAAGTAAGGAGTTTGCTTAACAGTTCTACAGCAACGTATAATGTTATAGATTTGAATTATTTTCTTTGAAAACTAATGTAAAAATTATATTCTTAGTGATACATTTCTAAGGTCCCTATTATGAATAGCAACTCAATTATTTGACTATGTAGATTTAACTTAATTTTTTTCGTGTAACGTATTACATACACTGGTGGCCAAAACTAAAGCAACTCTGTATAAGTATAGCGCATAAACTTTATAAAATTTTTAATATTAAAGATAGAGCGAAATTTTTTTTTTTTTTGGACATATTTATTTATTCATTTATTGAAAAAGAAACTAAAAAAGTTTTGTTCATTTATGTTTGTTTTTATATAATGTATTAAATGCATAAAACTCAAAATTTCCTTGGTCAAAACTAAAACAACTTTTCAATTTCTAAATTAATGCCTAACAATATTATGATATAACTTAATAATCAATAGCATATCCATTATTTTTCAAGACTGCAGCCATCTACGAGGCATTGAATCTATGAGTCGTTAAATTTGATCTTTCGGAATGTTGTTCCATGCGTCTTGAATGCGGCTGAAGTTTGTGTGCTGATTCGGTGCAATATCCCTCTTAATTTTCCGATTTACTATACTCCACAAGTTCTCTATCGTGCTTAAATCAGGGGATTGAGCCGGCCATTTGAGAACCCTGATATTTTGCTCGCCAAGCCACTCTTTGACCAAATTTGGGGTATGCTTTGGGTCATTATCTTGTTGAAAGACCCAAAGCAGCGGCATGTCTTTCTCTGCATACGGCAGCATAATGGTTTCCAAAACAAATTTATATAAATATCGGTCCATTGTGTCATTAATTTCATAAATGGGTCCAACTCCGTTATAAGAAAAGCAGCCCCATACCATAGTGGAGCCTCCCCCGTGCTTCACAGTTGCCTAAGAGTATTGAGGACTTAAGCGCTTGTTGACTGGCCGTCTTACTATATAATTTTTCATGTCCGAGCCTTTGATATTGAATTTTGATTCATCGGAGAAGAAAATGTTTCTTCACTGGGCAGCACTCCAATCGACATGCTCTCTAGCAAAGGCCAGCCTAGCCAAGCGATTTTTGAATGAAATAAATGGCTTTTTTGCAGGTTTGCGAGCACGTAATCCAGCCTCTATAGCTCGCCTGCGAACGGTTCTAGCACTGATATCTAATCCTAGCTCTTGGACAATTTCCGTGGATGTTATAAGTGTTTTTTTTTTTATTTGGTGGATAATGTTTTGGGTTTTTCTCGGCCTTCCAAGTCATTCACTATGAATTGTCACCACAGACTTAGTCACTTGAAAACGCTTTTTAAGCCGCGAAATCACTGATTTGCCTATTCCAAATTGTTCACAAAAAGCCTTTTGACATTTACCCTTATTGTATTCACTGATTATTTTCCCTTTTATCCATGAATTATACTTGTTTCTTGCCATTTTATTTGAATTTTCAAATATCACTTAAAACTTGATTAATGCGCAACAAATTGAAAAGATTAGTAAAATTTATGCCAGCCAAAACAATTATAGTGAACATAACGGAACATAATAAACGGTTCTTCTTATAACTTTTGTTGCAAGAACAACTCTTACAATAGAGTTGCTTTAGTTATGACCAAGCAATTTTTGAGCCTTATGCATTTACTACACTATAAAAAAACATACATAAATGAATAAAACTTTTTTAGTTTCTTTTTCAATAAGTAAATAAATAAATATGATTTAAAATAAAAAAATATTTCCTCCATATTCAATATTAAAAAGTTTATAAAGTTTATGCGCTATACTTATATAGAGTTGCTTTAGTTTTGGCCACCAGTGTATATTTCAGCTGAGCGATGTAGTTTGCCTTAATCTTTTAAGAATTTTCGAACTGCATGGTTCAACTGAAATGTATGTAAACGCTACACGAAAAAAATTGAGTTAAATCTACGTAGTCAGCTTAGCTGAGTTATTAATCATAATAAGGGCATAAATTTGATTTTGTAATATTTAAGATTGCTTGAAATAATAAAATATTTTATCAAAACAACAAATAATTTTTGTATGATTGATAAAAAATATAATATATTTTTCTATTCAACAAACCGTTTTTTCAGGTGGAAATATTGTTTATTCATTTTGACAAACTCTTTTATCACATGTGCAATGCAAACGCGACTTTCTTGATAAAGGCTTTTATCAAATCAAAATATCCGTTTATCAAATAAGCAAAATAAAAGTTTGTTAATATGATTACAAACTCTCACCTTCAATCCAATTGACAAACGCTTTTGTTGACTCTATACTGACAAAAAATTTATCAACTTGACCTAGGAATTGGTCAATGTGAACAAATACTTCTTTGAGTGTACTTTTAAGAAATTATCAATTGGAGTGCCTTCAATATTTCCATGATCCAAATATCTGACTGATATATCAGAAATATTAAATGTTTTTGTTTGTATATCAGTCACCTTAAACAAAAGGTCGATATATTTAATATAACTGAATTAAAGATAATGATAAAGTTATCCTACATTGCTTTCAAATTTCTCCACTTCATCTATTGCTTCAATAACTTCATGACAAAGTTGAGATAAATCAACACTGTCAGCATTGCAGTTTTCTTGAATATTCTCCATATCACCCTAAACATAATATAAAAATTGTAACGTCTAGTTTGATACACATATATAGTACACTTACGCTGGTAGTTTCTCCAAAGCTTCAATAAATTTTACATAATAAAAGAAAGTCTTCTGAGTACGTGGTATTACTGTTGTCCATGTTTTTTATCGAAATCATTTTGTCATTACCAACAATCTTAATAAAATTAGACAAGGTCATGGTACGTGCCACTTCATTTTTTTTTTTTTTTTTTTTTTTTTTTTTTTGTCTAAACCAACGCTCAGGGGATGCCCCCTTTAAATGCGAAAGCATTGCGTTAATTCGGAAGACGGGTGATAGTTAGTTGGAGGGTGGAAAGATGGAGTAGTGACGGTGAAGATTTGCTTTAAACTGACACAGATCAAAACTGCCGGGGAACACGCTCACAGGGAGATTATTCCACAATCTTACCGTGCGACCAAAAAACGAATTATCTCGGTAATGCGTGGTTCTATTGGGCACCGATGCAATGGTAAAGGGATGGGCTTGGAAAGCTGCCCGAGTAGACCTAGGAAATACACGAACTGGTGGCGTCAGGCCATGTACCTCTCTTGAACATTTCCCATGGTAGAACCTATACAAAAGGCTTAGGCAACCAACATTACGCCGATGCCCAAGAGAACTCAGGGGAGATAAAATATTTTCGTATCCTATCATATATATCGCACGTCTTTGAATTCGGTCCAGAAGCTCCAAATAAGATCTAGAAGCTCCTGCCCAAATGTGCGAATTGTACTCCATTTTAGGCCTTATATAAGAGGTATAGATCATTCGAAGATCAGATGGGGTGAAGTATCGCTTGCACCGTTTTAAGAAACCTAGGCACTTGGCCGCTTCTTTCGACACATGGAAAATGTGATCATTCCAACGAAGGTCTGATTGTATCGACATGCCCAGAACGTCAAGAGCATCTGACTCCAAAAGATCCACACCATTCATATTCAAGGGAGCTAAGGGACAGTTCATCCGCTTGTGGGTTAACAGGCAACACTGGGTCTTGTTTGCATTAAACTCTACTCTATTAGCAAGACCCCACTCGGAGATTTTTTTCAAGTCATTAAGAAGTGTGTCATTCATATTTTGCCTCTTACACTCAATCTCCAAAGAACTCGGGCGTTTTTTGAAAAAATATGAATGACAAATGCTGCTGTCGTCCGCAAACGAATGAATTGGGTTATGAGTCAACGACAGAAGGTCGTTGATAAAAACCAGAAACAAAGTTGGCGATAGAACTGAACCCTGCGGTACTCCTGCGTTGATGGCGTGCTCACTGGACGAAATGCCGTCGATTACGACACGAATAGTTCTATCCTTAAGAAAGCACGTGATCCACCGAGCAAAGTTACCACCGACACCGTATGCAATTAGTTTGGAGACGAGTGCTTTATGCCACACTCGGTCAAACGCCTTTGAAATATCCAGAGCAACAACCCTGCTCTCACCGAACAGGTGAACGCATTGGTTCCATTTTTCTGTAAGGAACGCCATAAGGTCACCAGTAGACCGAGCCCTACGAAAACCATATTGACGGTCACTTAGCAATTCGTTGTGCTCCAGATAGTTCATTAGGTGGAAGTTTATTACGCTCTCCATAACTTTGGAAAGCGTAGAGCATATCGCAATGGGTCGGTAGTTTGCAGGATTCGTGGCATCGCCCTTTTTAGGTATCGGCTGGACATTTGCGACCTTCCAACAAGATGGAAATACTCCTGTCCTGTATGAGATGTTGAAAAGGTTGCGCAAAGGCCGAGCCAGTGTAGAAGCACACGTTTTAAGCACAATTGGTGGTATGCAATCAGGACCAGAGGCTTTGTTTATGTTAAGATTTGCAAGGACTCTTTTGACTGCTCTCGTTCGAAAATATATCTCCTTCATTGAAGAAGAACTAGTCCCAACAAAGGGCAGTGGCTGACTGCTATCCGAGATTGTGGAATTGAGTGCAAACAATCCAGCCAACAGGTTCGCTTTATCAACCGAGTCAGTGAAGATTTGGTCATCTTTTAAAAGAGTCGGAATTTATTGTAGTGTCTATGTGGTCAACTTCAGTTCGATCCAAACATGACTTTCCGAGGCATTTACTGTAATTAATTGCATTGGGATTGAAAGGATACAGACCGCAGGTTCGAAAACCATTAGTAATAGTCTCATTTTTTATATAAGTACCAAGAACTCTTTTTAATCATTTTTCAAAATCACGCTTTGTAAACTGTTGGTCCATGTTATGCATTCTCTCACATTGCATTTCCTTTACCCAACCCATTTTAAGTGGCCTGAAAATGGCAATATCAGCAGGCTGCAAAATTCTTGTTGCAATTGGGTATAAGCAGATAAGAATAATTTGAAATTCTTCACAGAGCTTGGACAGACTGTAATGTTGGATAAAATACATCTTTTATGTAGTATATAATTACATCCGAAGTCATTCAGCCCGAATCAGTTTTTGTATAAAATATTCCTTCCGGTATTGATTCCAATACATCTTTGGATATTCTTTTGAAAGCAAATACAATCATTGGTGGAATTATCAAGCCGTCAGCAAAAAATTAAAAACATGTCAGTAATGCTCTCTTTGGCTGCTCTTTTATCTGTTTCATAGACGTTTGTTGCACCTCTAGGAGCTAAAACTGGTCCTCTTTTCGGGCACAATAGAAAACCTGATTCATTTCAATTGAAAATTCTTGACGGATTCTTAAGCAGATCATTGGTACAGGACTTTTCATCGAAGTATGTTGGAATTTGATGGAACCAGCCTCTTAAATATTTTTCGGAAAGAGCTGCACTAGCGTTCGTGACTGCTTCAGGAATTCGAATAGAAATTTTTGGATGTCGCCTTAGTAATCCACTACACCATTTGTATTTACCTGGCAAATTATTTTTAAATACATTTTCACGCGGGCATGAGTCTAAAAATTCTTTCATAATATTTTGAACTTAATGTTTTCCTCTTGGGAAACCTCTTTCATGGTTATCAGATATCTATTTCACAATTTTTTCCTCTTCGATGCTTGTTAAAACTGGCAAGGGTCCAGTCGTATCCTTCTTGGAACGGTGATGAATCCGGTTTTGGAGTGTGGGGCGTGAAAATTTATATTTTCTTGAAGCTCCGTGAATTCACATGCCGGATTTTACATCTTTAAAATCCTAATTATCTGAATATAATAAATTTTTCATTAAATAGTGGAATTAAACTGAACAAAAACCGCCAAAAAAAATGGGGGCTCATGTAAAGATTGTCTAAACTATTCTTGTTGTCCTGCTATGAGCTCCAAAGGCCCACGTTTGGGTACTACATTTTTCTAAAACATGGCCATGGAGGCTCACAACTGGAATCATCTAATTTTGTTTATCCAGATATGAGCCCCAAATATTTTTCTTTAGCTAAGAAAATTTTTAATCAAATATTTAACAAATAAATAATTAATAATCTTAAACTTTTGTTCAAACCAAGCCTTATAATAAAAATTGTAACAAAATGTCCATAACTGTTGCTTTAAATTATATGCCTCCTTAACGATATTGTTAAAAATATCTCTTCACTGAGTCAGCGCACGAGGCTACGTCTTGTCGCTGTAAATAATCACTTTCAACTGATTATGTAAAACTAAGCATGATAGCACAATAATTGAACAAATATTGACGAAGTTTTTGTACAATTACCGTTTTAACTGACAAATAGGCAATTCTAAGCTAGAAACAGTTTAATGACAGGGGGGCTCAGAACAGGGAAAGGGGTCAGGATAGGGTGTTTTACCCTACAGGTTTGAATTCCTTAGTATATGTTTAAAATCATTAATTATATTGTCTAACCCTGGATGGTTATACTTATTTGACATACTTTCAAATAAATCCGCAAATCTCCTATTTATAGATATTTTTTTTTTTGCGACAACGATGCGTTTTAATAAACAGCTTAGCAATAACTAACATTGTAAGAAAAAAACGGAAACGTGCGACGATTAGATACAACAACAATACAAAAATATAATACTATTGCTTCGTCGATTCGACGAAGTATAACAATCCAGGGTTAAGATCGGAAAATTGTTGCGTTTTTTTCAACAGTTTTTAGAATTGGGTGGCGGCTTGATAGTCATTTATACAATTTTACATTTACAGACCTATTTTTGAATATCTACAATTGTAAGCCAGTATTTTTAATGTTTCTATGTTTTTGTTGTAATTTTTTGATTTCAAAACAAAATTTGAATCTTAAAAATAATAAATTTTGATAAAAATTGTCAGCTGCTTTTCATATATTGACAATTTCATTGACAAATTTTTTTTTTTTTTTGGCCTTCAAATTTTGTCTGAAATCAAAAACTTACAACAAACATATAGATATATAAAAAAATACTGTTTTACAACTGTAGATTTTCAAGAATAGGTCCCGTTAAACACTTACTTAACCAAAAAAATCTTAAATAGTGATATTTGCTTTTGCCAAAAATGATTAAAAAGCATTACATAGCAAAAAATTCCAAAGTTGTTAAAAAATATTTCTGAAATATTTTCCTTTAAGCCCATCTTTCAAAATATATTGAATATTCTTATGTCAGCAAGCATGTGTTGAACGCACAGTGTGTCTCAATATAGCTGGACAAAATAAAAAAAAACTTGCAAAAAATTAATTTTAGTTCTCTAAAATACAGCATTATTTTATACATTTAATACAATTATTTCTGAGACTCAAGTAAGACGTTTTTGTGTTAAGCGTGTTGATCATGCGAAGGCATATAGATTATATTCAATTATACAGGGTGTCCCGCAATTGAGTGCAACTTTTTACGGTGCTGAAGGGTTATGTCGAGCTGAGCAAAAAAATAAATAAATAAAGAAATTATAAATAAAGAATAAATTACAAAATTTATCCAAAAAAAAATTTCATTTATTACGCGAAATTCTGAGAAATTTGAACTCAAAATTTAAATTTGGTAGTTTCAATCGATTGATTTCATTTTCACACGAGCACAGCTCAGTAACGGTTAAGTTGGTGGAGTTTGTTGATATACCGTTGGAAAGCTGATTTTATTGCCTTTAAAATGAATAAGAATTTTATAACTTAATGAATAAGTTTTATGTAAGTCAGTTTTTCTGCTAGAAACAATAACATAAACCAAAGTCGTGCAATATTAATTAACACTGTAGCTCCTAAGAATGTGAAAATAGACCTCTCCTCCCCCCCCCCCCCCCCCACCCATACGATTTTTTGCTCAGCTCGACATAACCTTTCAGCTCCGTAAATAGTTGCACTTAATTGCAGGACACCCTGTATAAGTAGCTTAATAAACCAAATTTTGTATTAAAATCATCTATTGGAATTTAAGCAAAAAATAAAAAAAATATGAAGCATTTTGTTAGAATGTGATTTACTTTAATCGTATATGTACGCAATTAGATGAAATTTTTTAACCAAGCTTGAGTCCCATAGATAAAACATGCTTACATTAAGCTGCAACTTTTTGCAACTTTTATTTTAAATTATACCTTTATTTTTCGTAAAAACTCTACACAATGGCAATACGTCACGATTTAAGGTTGAAAATTTAAAAATATTGTTATTAAATATTTAAGAGTGTATTTTTCAGTATAGCTAATTTTATGAACACCCTGCATAAAGAAGAGTGTTTCAGATATACACAAACTTCTGAATATTTTTTTGTTAGAATGTAGAAGCGAATTACGTATATATTCGAAAAATTTTGAATTTTGTCCTAATAGTTCGGTTAAATCGTACACAGTGGAATGGTGTAAATTGCGACAATGTTCACTAAATTTTCACCAAACATCTCAGAAAACGGAATTTGAATGGTCACCTTTTTCAAAGAGCATTCCTTAATAATTACCAAATACGTAAGCTTTCCTGCGGCCTCTTCCGAAAACTCTGAAAAAAATCTCAAAAATACTTTTCCTCGTAAGCTTTAAAAAAAAAGCTTAAGCAAACATAGATTTTTTTTTTGGTACAACCTTACTTACTTACTTAGTTGGTCGTAACAACCCGTGTCCGGGTTTCAACCGACCTCATCAGCTCTCGCCAGGCGCCTCTGCTTTGCGCGCGCCTTCTCCATATACACCAATTGCGGTTAGGGCTTCCTCAGCCTGGTCCATCCATCGGAGGCATGGTCTCCCTCGTCGTCGTTGACCAGCGACCCTCGCCTCGAGCACCTTTTTCGCTGGAGCTTCGTCGTCCATACGATGGACATGACCCAGCCAGCGTAGTCGCTGCACAGTTATACGCCGAACTACGTCAATGTCTCCGTAGAGCTCATACAGCTCGTGGTTCATTCGGATGCGATAGTCATAGCCGACTCGAACAGGACCGAAGATTTTGCGAAGAACTTTTCTCTCGAACACCCCCAGAGCGGCTGCGTCAGTTTGCGAAACTACCCATGCCTCAGCGCCATAAAGCAGCACAGGTAGAACGAGCGTCTTGTAGAGTGATAGTTTTATCGATCGAGAGAGGGCTCTGGAACTTAGTTGCTTACTGAGCCCGTAGTAGCACCTATTAGCAATTATTGTTCTTCGCTTTATCTCCAGGCTGATTTCGTTTTTGGTATTAATGGCGGTGCCAAGGTATACAAACTCCTTGACTACTTCAAAGTTATAGCTGCCGGATGAAACGTGGGAGTCTAAACGCCGCGCTCCCTTGTTTGTAGACAGCATATACTTTGTTTTACCCTCATTTATCGTCAAACCCACTTTGGCTGATTCCTTTTCGATAGCGGCGAAAGCAGCGGTAACATCTCTCTTGGTTCTGCCAACAATATCAATATCATCAGCGTACGCAAGGAGCTGGACACCTTTATAGAAAATGGTGCCATTACCATTATGATGTTGAAGAGATCGCAAGACAGTGGATCGCCTTGCCTGAAACCTCTTTCGGTATTGAAGGTTTCGGAGAGGTCATTTTCCTACCTTGAAGGAGCTGCGTGTGTTGCTCAACGTCATTCTGCAAAGTCTAATCAACTTTGCAGGTATACCGAACTCAGACATTGTTGCGTATAGGCAATCCCTTCTCGGGCTATCGAACGCAGCTTTAAAATCGACAAAGAGATGGTGTGTGTCAACTTTGATTTTCGTGGGTTTTCTCCAGGATTTGTCGTAGAGTGAAAATATGGTCTATGGTGGACTTACCAGGTCGAAAGCCACACTGATAAGGTCCAATCAGTATTTTTATTTGTAATCGGCTTTAATCTTTCACACAGTACGCTTGAGAGAACCTTATATGCGATGGAAATAAGACTGAAACCTCTGTAACTTGCGCAGATTGTTGGGTCTCCTTTCTTAAGTATAGGGCACAGTACGCTGAGGTTCCAATCGTCGGGCATGCTTTCTTCTAGCCATATTTTGCTGATGAGCTGATGCATGCGCCTTATCAATTCACAGGCCGTCAGCACCCGCTGCTTTGTTGTTTTTGAGTCGTTGGATAGCAACTCGAACCTCATCATGGCTAGGTGGTGGTACTTCCACTCCGTCATTGTTGATTGGTAGCTCTGAACTGCGCTCTCCATGGGCGGCATTGGTGGAATCGTCGCCAGTAAGTAAATTGGAGAAGTGCCGTCTCCACAATCTCAGCACATACTGCGTATCCGTATTCAGATCTCCATTTTCGTCTCTACAAGTGGATGCTCCGGGCTTGAAACCTTGGGTTAGACGCTTAACCTGTTGATAGAATTTTCGTGCATCCTTCTTGCCCTGGTATACCTCTAGTTCCTCACGCTCACGCTTTTCCTGCTCTCTTTTCTTGCGTCTGAAAAGGCGCCTCTCTTCCTTCCTCTTTTCGCGGTAGTTGTCTCGCACGGCTCGCGTTGCAGCTGACTGCAGCGTTTTTCTATAAGCGGCGTTTTTTACTGCAGTCGCAATGCGACACTCCTGATCATACCATTGGTTCCGAGGTTGCGGGCGCCGGAAACCAATGACTTCTTCAGCGGCAGCGCGCATGGAGTGGGATATATGCGCCCAAAGTCCGCCGGCGTCGTCGTCGGGTCCAGAGGTTGGTTGGTTGAGCTTAACCGAGAGTTGAGCGGAGTAGGCTTCGGCAGTCCGTTGTAATTGCAGCTTAGCGACATCTAGCTTATGTTCTGCGTATGTTCTTCGCATTGCATAATCGCATGCGGATCTTGGCTGCAACAAGATAATGGTCGGAGTCAATGTTGACCCCCCGAAATGTACGCACATCTAGAACACTAGAGGCATGCCTTCCGTCGATTACAACATGATCAATTTGGTTTCGCGTTTTTTGATCCGGGGACAACCCGGTACAACCTAGTGAATATATTACCAAAACCTTTCGAAAAAAATTATCAAAATTATGGTGAAACCGCATCGAAAACCATAGCGTAATTTAGAAGAAATAAGCGAACAAATAGACGGACGTAAAAAACGTACCTAACTACTCTTTAGAAATTTAAATAAGTTTTTAAAGTAAATCGTCTGCATGGAACTGATACTCGTAGTTCAAATGTGATCGAATAGATATGAAGTTTATATGAAAAGTGATTGGTTAAGTAATTCCTTCCTCGAAAATGTTTAAACTTTCCTCCACCACACGAAAACTAATCTATAATGTGGAAGTTCACATCCAGCAAAGATGGGAAATAAGTTTCTTTTTTTTTTATTTCTAATAATATACTTTTTTTAACTTGCTTGCGCTGGTGAAAATAAGTGTAATTTTAGAAAATCTCATAACTAACAATAATCATTGATAAAGAAAAAACGAGCATTAAAGTAAAAATTGATAAATTATGTTGTGTGTAAAATAATTATATATAATAACATACCACAAATTGTGTTGAACGCTCGTATCTTCGAACAAAAGTGGTGCATTTATATAAATTTCAAAACAAGTCATTGTGTTAATAAATGATTTCAGCCAAAACGTCGATTTGATCGGCGTCACGTATTTAATCAATCATTTAACATTTAGTTTAAAAGCACTACGCACATACACACACACACACGAAACATACGCACGCACACATATTTTGAACAATGAGCTGGATGCTGGGAAACGCAGATGCATTTGCTACCGTAGCATAAACTCGAACAAAACTGCTAAGCAGCAGTGAAGAGCAAAATTAAATAAATAAAAAAAAAAAAGAAAACAATTACTAAGTGTTTGCCGGCGTTTGCTGCGATAGACGTTGTTAGTGTTGTTTTTATTATTTTTTAAATATTTTGTATTTTAGCGAATGATATTTGTATATATCTAAAAGTTGGTTAAGTTAATTGAGCAAAGTTAGAGCTAAATGATGAAATTATTTTAAGTCTTAATTATGTAATATTATCCTTTTGCAGGACCATAACTTAAAACGCAAATTTATTTACGATACTTTTTGTTGCTGCAGCAACAGACAGAAAATTGTACACTTCCCCTAAACACGATCTTAACTAAACTAACTCGATCAGCATCTATCAAGTGGATTTCAAGTAAATTGCACTGGCGCTCTGCTTCAAGCTTAAGCACAACACACACACACACACTCACACACACAAATTGCAGAATATTACACCAGCTCACTACTCTTTGCACCGCGTGACTGCAGAAGAATTCATTAAAGTTCTATGAGAATTGAAGCCAAGATTCAAGCACATTAAATAAATACAAATAAAAAAAAAATGGACTATGTGTACAGGCGATTCCAAAACTTTTCTTGGTACGCAATTAAAAAAAAAGAAGAATCATGAAATTGAATTCGGCAGGATACCGATGATAAAATATCCCCCCGCGGCCGTACTGAAGTATATCCAAAGTCTTTCGACGTCTATAAAATTTGTATGTATAATTTGCAAAAATATTTGTGAGTAATTTGTAAGCAAAGTAAAATGCCACACCCACTTTTCTAGTATAAAGACTCCATATTTTACCGAAGAATATATGCATGGGTTGTATAAACGACGTGGGCGGCACTTGGGTACATAAAGACGGGATGTCATTCAGTTTTATATATTTACGAAAGTTTTTCAATTTTGATGACGTCACTTTGTATTCAAGGAAGGCGTGGTTTTCATCCGATTTTGCCAAATATCAAAGAGTGGTTTATGTTAAATATCAAAGTTTGTATGCAAAATTTCAAAACATTTCTGTAATTTTTGCAGATTTTTAAGCGATTTATCGTTTTCAATAAAGCCACTTTGTATGGGAGGTAGGCGTGGTTTTCATCTGATTTGGCCAAATATAAAAGAGTGGCTTATGTTAAATATCAATGTTTGTATGCAAAACTTCAAAACATTTTTGTAATTTTTGCAGATTTTTAAGCGATTTATCGTTTTCAATAAAGCCACTTTGTATAGGAGGTAGGCGTGGTTTTCATCTGATTTGGCCAAATATAAAAGAGTGGCTTATGTTAAATATCAAAGTTTGTATGCAAAATTTCAAAACATTTTTGTAATTTTTGCAGATTTTTAAGCGATTTAACATTTCCAATAAAGCCACTTTGTGTGGGAGGTAGGCGTGGTTTTCATCTGATTTGGCCAAATATCATAGAGATAGTAGATTATATATTAAAGCCTATGTGCAAAATTCCAACACATTTCTGCAATTTGAGCAGATTTTTAATGGATTTTACGGTTAATATAAAGCTACTTTGTATGGGAGGTAGGCGTGGTTTTCATCCGATTTTCCCAAATTTCATTGCTATGAATTTTATTGAAGATCAAACCATACGTGTAAAGTTTCAAGGCATTCCATTAATGCTTGGATTTTAAAGAGATTTTAAGGTTAAAATAAAGTCACTTTGTATGGGAGGTAGGCTTGGTTTCGGTCCGATTTTGACAAATATTATAGAGATGGTTTATATTATATATAAAAGCTAATGTGCAAACTTTCAAGACATTTCTTCAATTTTTGTGGATTTTTAAGAGATTTAACGTTTAAAATAAAGCCACTTCGTATGGGGAGTGGGCGTGGTTTTCATCCGATTTTGCCATATATCCTAGAGATGGTTTATATTAAATATCAAAGTTTATGTGCAAAATTTCAAGACATTTCTGTAATTTTTGCAGATTTTTAAGCGATTTAACATTTTCAATAAAGCCACTTTGTATGGGAGGTAATCGTGGATTTCATCCGATTTTTCCAAATTTCATAGTGAAGATTTATATTGGATATCAAAGCATACGTGTCAAATTTCAATGCGTTTCTTTAATATTTGTGGATTTTGAAGAGATTGTACGGTTAAAATAAAGTCATTTTGTATGGGAGGTAGGCGTGGTTTTCATCCGATTTGGCTCATTTACGAACTTGATCTTCCTTTTTTAAAAAGAAGCTATATTTTGAATTTCATTGCGATAGCTTTAAACTTACGGCTGTAATCGTGTCGACAGGCGGACAGACGGACTCACGAAAATCGACTCAGGAGGTGATGCTGATCAAAAATATGTATACTTTCTATACCTGCCACGCCTCCTTATTGGCGTTACAAACGGAATGAGACAATTAATATACCCCTTACGCAGTACGCGTTGGAGTATAAAAATATAAGTTGAGGTATAACTCATTCAATGATTTTTTTTAGTAAAACTTATAACAGTTACGGCCCCTGATTTATACTCTTACGCTTGCATACAAAACAACTTTCTTGAGCATAACCATTAATCACTCTTTTCACCTGTCGTCGTTTGACTTTGCCGTTTTTGAGTTTTACTGTTCACAGTAAAAAAATAAAATATTTCAACGAAAGTCTTTTTTGTTAGTTCAAAACGTATCTACATTACCCTTCGTCCACACGTGCAAGTAATCACTTGCAATTAGGAAATATATTTTGTCTTCAAAAAAGTTCGAAATTAGCTGCAAGTTGCTTCAGCGTCCACATGGGCAAGTGCAGGTTCATTTAAAAATATCGTCGAATGCGAAGGTTCTAAAAATGTAAAAATGGATATATTAAGTTTTTCGAACTTGCACTTGCACGTGTTGACGCCGGGTTAATAAGTAGATATATTAGACCGTCTTTTTACCCACATTTGTTCAGTCAATTTTAGATGGCAAAAAATCTGAAAAATTATGACATATATTAATATTTTTGTTAGGGCATATCATAGTTGGCTAATTTAACATAACATAGCCAGCGCGAATAGTTTTTTCAAACTTTTTCTTTTTCCTAATAGAACAGTTAACGATAGCATATCAATATCATAACGATATCTATATTACAAATTCGAGATATCATCATGATAGTATAATTACGATGGCATTTTGATATCGCAACGATATCTAGATTCCAAAAATACTCGATATTATTTCGCTGGTACCCATATTTAGATAAAATATATCTCATAACTTTTTTCGATAAATAGTTTTAATTATTTTCGTTTTAACTGTATTATTATTTTACTGCAATGGTTTGGCTCTTTTTTAAAATTTAATTTATTTATCTTTCAAAAGCATATCTCCTAAATGCCAGTTATAAAATTAAAAGCAGAAATTCGAAACGCATTAACCTTGTAGCGTTCCACATACATATTTTCAATTTCGAAAACCACTTTGTTATAACTACTTTAACTTTTAAATTATTTCTAAATTAAAGTGAACAAAAATTATTTTACCACAAATATTTTATTTGAAATTCAGTTTTTGAAAATTATTACAAATAATCGGTTGTGTGAATGCATGAACTGATCGCATAACTTAATTATTTTTCAAAAAATATGGTATCGAAATGATATAAAAACTTTTCAAATAGCAAAATTATTTGCAATATTGTTTCTTTATCGAGGATTAATATATCTTCGATATCGTTAACGATATGTTCATTTTTATCGATAACTTCCTTTTTTCGATATCATTACGATATCGTCTCGTGAAGCGTAAACGATAGAAGCTGTTACATTTACGATATTATCTCGATAACGAAACGTTATTGAAATTTCTATATCGTTTCGATAAGTATCATATTATTTTCTAAGAAAACATATCGTATGTTTTTCAATATCGTCGTAGCTTGTCATAACTTAAAAAAACTGATTCTTCAGGAAAAACACTTTAAGAATTTATCATGTACGAGGGGTGCCTTTTATATTTCGGGATTAGAGAACAAAAACAAATATTAATCATCGAAAATCACTTTATTGTTTTTCAAAATATTCTCCATTAAGATCTATACACTTTTGCATGCGTTTGAACCAATTGTCGAAGCACTTTTGCCACTCTGATTGAGGTATCTCCAAAACATGCATTCTGAATGCCGCAACCGCTTCTTCGGGCGTCGAAAATCGTTGTCCACGCAGTTTATTCTTCACGGTTGGGAATAAAAAGAAGTCATTCGGTGCCAAGTCAGGACTATACGGCGAATGACCCATCAAATCGATGTTTTGGGTGCTCAAAAATGCAGTTGTTTGAGCCGATGTGTGAGAGCTCGCATTGTCGTGGTGAAGAGTGATCCGTCTTCGGCGGTTGGTTTTCCTGATTTCTTGGAAGACAACTGGCAAACAAATGGTTGTGTACCACTCAGAGTTGACTGTTCTGCGTTGTTCTAGTGGTACGGTTGCGACATGTCCATATTTTCCGAAAAAACAGGCGACCATTTGCTTGGAAGTGCTTCGTGCGCGAACAACTTTTGTTGGATTTGGCTCATCTTGAAACACCCATACAGTCGACTGCTGTTTACTTTCGGGCTCATACGCGTAAATCCACGATTCATCACCTGTCACGATGTCATAGACGTGTTTCGAAGCACCGCGATCGTATTTTTTGAGCATTTCCTTCGACCAATCGACACGAGCCTTTTTTTGAGCGATTGACAAATTGTGTGGGATCCAACTTTCGACCTACACGAAATTCGTCTTGGAGTGAACTACGACCACGATTGAATTCACCATACCATCGATAAACACTGGTCCTTGATGGAGCTTCATCGCCAAAAATTGAATTAAGTTCATCCATGCACTGTTGCTGTGTTAATTCACGTCGAAAGTTGTAAAAAATAATCGCACGAAAATGTTCACGATTTAATTCCATTTTTAGACCGAGATGAATCTTTTAAGTTACTATAAACAGATTGCAACACCAGGGTTGCCAAATCCCGAAATATAAAAGGCACCCTACGTATACGTAGTGTGCAAATCTTTACTTTCAAATTTTGATTTCTCGCTTATTATTTACAAAATTATTTTGTTTCTATGTTGCGTCGATGCAAAATTTTATACTCTTTCATTTATCTGCAACATTTATTCTGTAGGATAAACGGTTTTTGTGTTTTTTTGCGAAAAACTAAAAGAAATTCGAAAATTTCGAAGCTAGTACGGACTGTTTCCTATCATAACTCAGTTATAATTGGAAAAATTCTGAAATAAGTCTCATCTGAAGTAGATTTTTAAGTTCTACTAGTATAAAAGCCCGGTGTACGATGGGTTGGAAGCATTAACGCTCAAACTGTAATTATTTTTTGCCATTATTACAGTGCTTTTACAACATACTGTTCTGAAAAATGTTCAGCCTGAAAGTATGCACATATATAGTGTGACCATCTGTTCTATTTACTCGGGACCGGTCCCAAATTTTGGCAACTGTCCCGGTGTCCCCAAATCGGACCAAAAGTCCCGAAATTTCTGCAAAAAATGTTTCATCCATTAATATCCTTTATTTCGAGTATAATCGTTTAAAAATCATATACAAATTATAGCTTTTGTAAAATAATATGAAAAAAAAAAAACAGAAATGGCCATTTCAGCGCTTGAAAGGACTTTGACCAAGCTTCTTATGATCAATTGTGTTGTGCGTGTTGTGAAATGTTTGAACACAAATGATCGAGAACTGGACCTAGAAGCTTTGTCAAGAAGCTTTTCATGGCAGTTTTTACTCTCTGAGGTTTGCCATTGTCTGCAGAGAGGTAACGGCCGAACAGAAAAATGAATTCAATTGAAAAAATTTTCTGTGTCAGGTGGAAATTGAACCTGAGTTCTCTGGCGTATGGGTCACGCACTCTAGCCACTGCGTCAAGTACTCAAATCTTACTAAAATAGGACTTCGCTAATTCTGGATTGACATCTTGACCGCTTGACATTTTTAAAGTGAAACTTTTATTGCCGCGTATACAACGATACGGCGAGCTAGATGGGGGTAAAACCAATGTAACGAAATGGTTCTTATGAAAACAACAACACAGCAATTCGCCGCACTGGTTGTATAAAAACGAAAAAAAGGCTATTTAACAGAGAACGAAAATAAACAATAACAAATCGTTCCATTTCGTTACATTTCGATCTTTCAAGCGTACGAAACAAAAACGATTGAAATAATAAAAGAATGATTGAGCATCTATTTTATTTTCCGTTTGCTGTTACGAGCAAAACTATAAACAAAGCAAAAAATTGTGTAACCAAGAGACACAAATGAAACCGAAACAACGATTCGTTTAACGATCGTTGGATAACAACAAAGTAAATATTCTACTTCGCATTCTTTTGTGCTCTTTGCATTTTTGCTTCGTTTCTTTAGCAAATTCTCAGCAAAATTCTCTCCTTCCTTTATTACTTAATATCATAATTTGCTGTGAAACAACAAAACCAAAAGCCACGCTCACGCTGTGCGCAAACAAGTCTTGTGTTATCGTTCAATGCCTTATGCATAACAGTGATCATTAATGAAACGTTTGCTTTGGTTTCGTTTTTTATACTGACACATTAGCAAAAATTATAAAAATCACGTTAGCTCTCTCTTCCACTAAAAGGTTTCGTGTTTCGTTCGCCCTCACTAACGATTCGAATGAAAAATATCGACTTTGTATCACTCTCTGAGAGATCGGTTCGGATATCGTTTCGTTTATATTCGTTCTCTGCTATTTAATAATTTTTCATATTTTTGCTTTCACCGAGGATTGAACACACTACGCTTGGATCAATAGGCGGCTGTCCTACCAACTGGGCCACAGAGACATATTTATTTGAGTAGCTTATACTTATGTTAAATTCTACAATGAGTAGTTCTTTAGAAGAGTTTTTCGTTCAATACTCTAAATGTATATTACGGTCTAAAAATTTTAATCTGAACGTAGCTTTTTTTCAGTATATTAGCATACTTTTAGGCATTTCTCAAATTGAGTTTTGATTAATTCAGAAAGCAGTTTTCGAAGTAGGCCTTGCATTGATTGATTTAGAAGCAGCACATGCTGCAATATTAGCGAATGCAATTTTGAATCTAAAATTTGTTTTATTCTTAGATCTGTGAATTTTCATATAAAACCATATCTTTCATATAATTCAAATGCATTTTTTAACACACATTTCTATCGAAACTAAAAAAAAATTACATGCTGTGGTACGAGTATTTAAACACACAACCTAATGGTTACAAGTTCTTCCATTATCAACTTAGTTACCGGACTATCTACTCTGCTTCTAAATAAATTAACGATATTTGCTACATAAGACAGACTTGCAGAATATTCTTTAACGCGTCTGGCTTGTATTTGTCAATAACAAACTTGCAAAATATTCTTTAACTCATCTGCATTGGTTTGGTCAACATTAAAAAAAAAACAAACAGAACAAGGAAACAACGAAAGCAGTAAAACACGCGATAACCGATAACTCTTATCTCATATATTTCTTGCCGAAAATTCTTTAACGCGTCTGGCTTGTTTTCGTTCATTAAAAATATTGTCGAAAATTCTTCAACCTTTCCGCTTTGTGTTCGTTCGTGTTTTTCCTACAAAGGTTTATATTTCGGGGTAATTTTTTCGTTAAAGTTACAATATATATCATTTTAAAAACGTGGTGTATTAATGGGCTGCATGACTGACATATCAAAGATTACAAACCGGAAATAGTCTGATCCGAACAAACATGTAAAATAAAATCAAAGAATATAAAAAAAGGAAAAAAAAAGAATAAATTTCATATTTCTGTCTTGTTTGTTGACGAAACTTCCGCAACGATTCAGTAATATATTCATGCACGAAAAATCTCAACATGCCTGTATTGCGTTCGTGCACGAATTTGGTAATTTTAAATGGAATTTTATGGCCGAATCAGCATGTTTCGTCAAAGATGAAGAAAAATCGCTAATGATTCATTTATCAAGTCTTTAAGGCTTGGACTACTGGGAAATATCGTCGCAAATGCAACATAAAATACAATGCAAGTCTTGTATCGGAAAACGCATAAACATTTTTAACTGTGTAGGCACGGTAAAATAAATCTAAGCAAGTATGCGCGGTAGCATACGGTCAGTGCCAGAGCTGCCAGATGGCGGGATTTTCCCCGATTTTCGGGATTTTGCGACTAAAACGGGAATGCGGGGAAAATAATGATCAAAACGGGGAAAGTGTATAGCTAGTAGTAAGCATTTTCTACATTTCTTTTAACTATTATGTCGAACGAAAATATATCATCTTAATTTAAATTAATGTAAATTTGTAATATTGAAAATTAACATTAGTGGTATTTAATTAACGCCGTATTTGTGGTGTAAATAGCGTATGTGCCGTAAGTTCATACAACTTTCCACACATATGCAGTTTACATCACAAATACGTTGGGCATGTTTTTTACACGTTTTTTCTCAGTCAAAATGGAAATCTTGATATAGAATGCAGATCTCTAAGATATATCTTTACGATGATTTTGCTAAAGAGTTTTATACAACATTGATTCTGACGTTTACTTTAAAAAAAATGGTTCCGATTTATTTCTGTGCCTTCCAATAACGGTCTTATTCACTTGATTAAATAAACTTTTTTGGTTAAAAGAAGTAAAAAACAAGTAACCTCTAAACGAGGAAGTGAAAATAATAACATGTTTGATGTAATCTGTGTTGAATCGAGCTTTGATTTAAATTTTCACAAAATCATTTTGTAAATAGTCAATTCAAAAACATATTCAACATGTTATTGAGAGGAAAATGTTACCCGTAGCAAAAGTCTTTCTCATTCTCAATCTTTTGGTAGTATTTCTTTGTGACCGATGAAAACTTTTAGGCAGCAATTGATTGTTACCGAATTTTCAGAGCATAGCTGTTAGTGACAAAAAAAAAAAATTATTAAAGATTTATAAAAATGATTTCGAAGTTGATGTAAATACGGAATGTTTAAGTATCCATATTAAATAAATGAGTATATATAATATAATATTATATTTATATCTTTGCATCTTTGCACCGAGAGCTACGGTCATTGGCCTGATTTTAAATTTATTTTTGAAAGCTTTAATTTATATACTAAAAACGGGGAAAAAAGCGGGGGAACTTAGACTTAAAAACGGGGAAAATAATTATTTTGTATGCAAAAAAAGGGAATTTTCTTCGCCGACACCTGGCAACTCTGAGCAGTGCTTCTGACCACGAAGCAATGGATAAGTGGTCCTTTCTGCAGTTCAAATTTTGTGTTGTTTTTTTATTAAAAATATTTAAAAGTAAACTGGTAGTTTTTGTTTTTTTTTTAAGAAAAATTGAAAATAAATTATACGTATATAAAGCCCGAGTTATAATCGATTAATGATTATTTTAGACAAACAATAAATTTTTTTGTCATCAATCCTATGAAATAAATTGGAAGATGTATGCTATGCTTGCTTTCGGGTTTGTTCGTATTTTGTTCTCTTTGATACAGGAGAGGCAATATTGCGATGGTAGCACGTTGAAGTTTTCAGTAACTGTCAGTATCTCTTTTTTTTGGTCCTCAAGTGTCATTGTTCTCCGTTGTTACTTCCGAGTAGCTTTACAATCTTTTTGTGGGTTCTCGTACTAGACCCCGAATTAAGGTTATAGAAAAAAAAGCAAATATTTGAGAAAAAATTGCGTTTTTTTTTTTAATTCGTGATTAAAATGTTTTTAATTCAATACTTTTTTATTCAAGGTAAATTCAATTAAAAAAACCGTTAGAAGCAACCAAAAATTGTGAACATGTAAAAATGAATAAAGATTTGTCACATTTAATTCAATTATGCTGATTCATCATGGCAATGGACGACTAATTTTCTATTAATTACTTTTTTAATTTCTTAACTTTCTTATAAATGTCTATACTTATTTAATTTTGAAACGAATTTAAGAAAATAATAATACAAAGACCAGGTGACAATATAAAATATGACTAAAGACTTTCGTTTCATCTTCCCCTAAAAGCTCAGAAAATTTTTCAATTAAGCTGCGTTAAATTATGTATTTTTGTATGTTTTTACATTTACCAATTTATTTCCAGTTGAATGGCTTAATTCAACTTTGACTGATTACTCAAACTTAACTTTCTGTATAGACTTGAAAATGCAAAAGTTATCATTTTCAATACATATTTAAGAAACTTCTTTAAATTAATGTAAATTTTTTTGGCCAAATGAAATTTGGAAACACAACTTAACAAATTATTAAATTTGTATCAAAATTACTGTTTAGTTCAGTTTTGTAAAAATTTAATTTATCTGAGTAATCGTTTTCAAAAACAAGTGACATTTAAATTTTATGTGATTTTACTTCTATAACTCTCAAACTGGTTTATAACAAAGTATTATACAGTGATTCTTATAAGGAACTGGATGATTTTTTCAGTCATAATATCAAATTTTTTTTTTAGAAAAAGGAACAGTTACATTCTTTTAAACTACGACATTTTTAAAATAATTTTTTATTAGCGAGAAAATGGCCAATCTTAGCTCTGGGGCTAGTTGAAATTTTGACAATCATATTCACCTCACGAACGCTAAATATTCCCCTGTAAAAAAAAAAAAATTCCACATGACACACACCTATAGCAAATAAATAAATTAAGCATTAGAAATGAAGAACTTGAAGAATTTGATGAGCTTATCCGCCATATTTTGCTATTTTACTTCAAAAAAGCCAAAAAAGCAACTGAAGCCAGTCAAAAATTAGTAGAAGTTAATAGCGAAGATATGATTAAAAAAGGCAATGTCAAAAGTGGTTTGCCCGTTTCCGAAATGGAAATTTTTCAATCATAGATGCTGCTCGTTCTGGTAGGCCCTCAGAAGTTGAATACTACCAAATCAAGACGCTAGTGGAGACAGACAAGCATTCGACAGTTGCTTCTAAATTTCTCCATTGGAAGCGTTTAAGGTCATTTAAAATCCGCTGGTTTCATCTAAAAATAGGATGTCTGAGTCCCGCAGAAATTGAAAGAAATTTACAAAGTCAATTGAGTTGATATTTGCGATCGGCTCATGAAGCGTAACCTATTTCTCAAGCGTATGATTGATGGTTACGAAAAGTGAATTATAAACAGCAATGTGAATAGAAAAATATGCTGGTGCAAGTAGGATGAAGCGCCGGAGAGGCAAGCAAAAGCAGACATTTACTTGAAAAGTGTTATGCTTTTAATCTGGTGGGATTGGAAGGAGCATGTCTACTACGAGCTACTGCTACAAAAAATAAACATAAATTCTGAAGTCTGCTGTAGGAAACTACATAAATTGAGCGATACCATCCAACAGAAACGTCCTGAGCTAATCAATCGGGAGGAGGTGGTCTTCCCCCACAATAAAGACAGGGCTCTCATCACGTATGACGAGAATCGTTTGACGAATTGTTTTGACGGTACTTTGTCATCTTACTTACTTACTTACTTAGGTGGCCATAACAACCCGTGTTCGGGTTTCAGCCGACCTCATAAGCTCTCGCCAGGCGCCTCTGCTTTGCGCGCGCCTTCTCCAATCGGATACACAAAGTGCGGTTAGGGCTTCCTCGGCCTGGTCCATCCATCGGAGGCATGATCTCCCTCGTCGTCGTTGACCAACCATTTTCGCTGGAACTTCGTCGTCCATACGATGGGCATGATCCAGCCAGCGTAGTTGCTGCACAGTTATACGCTGAACTAAGGCAATGTCTTCGTAGAGCTCGTACAGCTCGTGGTTCATTTGGATGCGGTAGTCATCCCGACTCGAACAGGACCGAAGATTTTGCGAAGAACTTTTCCCTCGAACACCCCCAGAGCAGCTGCGTCAGTTTGCGAAACTACCGATGCCTCAGCGACATAAAGAAGCACAGGTAGAACGAGCGTCTTGCTCTGGAACTTAGTTGCTTACTGAGCCCGTAGTAGCTCCTATTAGCAATTATTGTTCTTCGCTTTATCTCCAGGCTGACTTCGTTGTTGTTGTTAATGGCGGTGCCAAGGTATACAAACTACTTGACTACTTCAAAGCTATAGCTGCCGGATGAAACGTGGGAGTCTAAGTGTCGCGCTCCCTTGTTTGTATACAGCGGTACTTTTTCATCATGTAGCATTAAAATATTACTATTGTCATAATAGCATGATCTCACGGCAGTCTGAATTAAGTAATTCGGCCTATGAATTACGATTTTGAATTACCCTGTTCTCACGAAGCAATCGTAATTCGGTTTGACAGCTGTTCTTTGTGTATTTTATTTTAATTTTATTTGATTTGTTGTGGAGAACGAAAATGGAAAAAAAATGTGCAAAATAAATATTTCTTTATTATATTATTTATTTTTTTAAGCAATGATACTCACCAAGGTTGATTTATTTGGGTTGTCGCAGGGCTGATTGCAGTATGTACCCATAACCTCTCAGTACCCATAACTGTCAAAACCAGCCAATTTTGCGAATGACTACGGAAGAAAAACGGATGACAATAGAGAGCACTTGCAGATTTTCTATGAGCTGTCAACTTCGATTTGACAATTATGGTAACTCGCTCTCTCCCTTGCGACAACCTTATAAATCAACCTTGATACTCACTTTGTCTGCTGACTTTGAGAATTTTACTATTTGTTTTGTCGTTTTTATTTCTTCTTGTGTTTTGCTTGTGGTTTTCGATAAATTTTCGATAAAAATTAGAGATGGAACCGATTTTTACGTAATTCGGATGTTAATTCAAACTGAATTACCTTCAAATGAGGTATTCGCTTGTCAAATTTTGTATGTCGAATTATTTAATTCGGAACATAGTTCAGCCTCGAATTACGTTGTTCAGGGTGACGTGAGAACATGCTATAACGATATCGTTTTTCTTGCTTCATGTATGTAGGTATGTATAACTGTCAAATGCTATCGTTTTGGTGACTGAATTGACACGATAGATAAGTTGGTGTATCGATTGTGCTTTTAATTTCGATTTAATTCGCTCAATTTATAAAATTTAAATGTTTCGAATCCAGACTTCAATTAATTTTAATTCATACAATTATAAAATTTAAATGTATTGGCGACGAAATTTAATTATTTTATTTTTTTTTTTTTTTTTTTGACGATGAGGAAGAGTAACAAATTGAGTTGTTGCGACAACGCAGGATCTTTAGGGATAAATTGAATCCTTCCTTGAGCTCTTCTATTAAAAAGGTATTTGTTATGTTTACAATTTTGTAGTGTACACATTGCTAATGATTTGTTTTGAAATAAATTTAACTTGCGTGCTTGCGACCTAATTGTTGGCCAGCTGTTCATCAACGAAATTGATTAAAATTTCCATTTGCTTATAAAACACCAACCTAAAATATAATTTTGAACACATTATGAAAATATTTTATTAAATACTGAACAATACTTACATCGTTGCTGCAAATATCACTTCCAAGCAGAACAAGCAATAAAAAATTTAAACAAATGTCACTTTTGGTACTGAGCCAATGTTTTCAAGTGACTTTCAAACTTTAGAAAACTGAACCATAGACTACATGACAGTGATGTGTTTATATGAAGCAAACACTCAACGATATCATCGTATATTATCGTTTGAACGATTATCATTTTGAAAGTTACGTGATAAGAGCCCAGGCCTTATACAAGTTTGATGACTCGCCAAAAATTGCTATATTACCATATGTTTCGCTCCCTGCAAAACTCACTGACCGGTAAAACTTATGACAATGAGGGTCTTATCGAACAGAACCTTGAGAGGTTGTTCGCAGAGAAAAGGGGAGGAAGCTTCTATCTGCACAGAATAATGAAGCCACTAAACAGATGGGAAAACAAAACAGTGAATACAGTTACACAGAAAAATATACATATCCCTCACAAATACCGCGTGCAAATAAAAATTTGTTTTTTTTTTGGAAAAAGTGAATATATCACAAATGAAAATAAGAGCAGAAATCTTTAATCTGTGGTTGAAATGCAAAATAAAATATTCCAATTTTTAATAAAACACAAAAAATCAATTTCATAGCACAGAAAAGTAAACGTACGCCAGAAGAAAATGTACTTAAATTTAGTTTAAATAAATATTTACAGTATTTGTGTTGTTTATTAAGTATTTAGCCGGACCTCCTTCTGCTTCTACTACGGCCATTAATATATTGTTCATGAAAAATACGAGTATTTTTGTCGTTTCTGCAGTTATAAGGTTCAACTCACGCTCCAAAGCATCTTTTAGTTCCTGTTTTTAAATGTTTTTTACATATGCGGCGTTCTAATTCATCCCAAAAATGCTCTATAGGGTTGATGTCAGGGGCTGTTGTGGCGAATGGAGTTGTTTTGCATTGTTATGCTTGGTTTTCACTATGTCAATTTCAATGGTCAATTGCTGTCAATCAAATGAAAAATGCCAACACGTTGGCATTTTTTCTATGTTTGACAATGAAGAAAAGTTAAAACAATTTTATCAATTATCGAATTGAGCTATACAAAAAATATGAAATAATTGTATTTAGGTGATATTTTAATTGATTAAGTTTTATGTCATCTTACAAAACCAGGCTTTATAACGCAACTATTCCTTGATAATATGGGATGTTTGCTTTGGGTTATTGTCTAGTTGGAAATACTAGACGCCACTCAGACCCTACTTGCTTGTAGATTACTTCAAAACTGTAGTTGTTCGACTTCATTCGATGGCATACAGCCCGATACCGTGACTTAACTTCCTTTATGCGTCACAGTTGGGATAAGGTTTTTCGGTTGCAGTTCTTCATTTGCTTTGCATCAAATTTTTTGTTTACTATCGCAACTGAATAAATTGCGATACCAAAAATCTATCGATCTGTCGGTATACACTAATGCAAAGTCGGGTCGCTTCTTTTTGTTAATTTGGTTGATGAATGGCATTTTTCTTGGTATGCGGCTATAAAATCCGTTTTCTCTCACAAAACTTCGGACTGATTTAGAATGTACATAAACACTGTGGATTTTTTTCGAGTCATTTCGAACTTCTACAGCCATTGTTTTTGGATTTTTAACCGCAACACTTGTAATATATCGATTAACTCTTTGAGAAATTTTAGGTGGACAACCACTTCTAGCGTTGCGAGCTAACGATTTAGATTCAAAATTGTTTTTTATTATTGTTTGTACCGTTAACTTAACACGACCAATACCTTTTTGGAAAAGAGTTCAAAGAACTTCAAGACCAACTTTCTTTGTTTTTAAACTTATTTTTACTGAAATCCGGATGACCGCAAGCTTCTTCTGTCGAAAAACATATGAAAACTGAAGCAGATTCAAATTCGTATTTTTTTGTTTGTTTTAAAAACATTCGAAATTTGAAAAAATACCGCTACTTCTTTTGTATCGTACGTATACTTATCAGTGTTGCAATGTGTTTCATTTCTTTTTACAAAACAAACGCGAAATGAACAAGCCAATTTTTTGTTGTTTGAACAGATGTGTCTTTGCCCTTGTAAATGCGTAGTTTGTTTAGATTAGAAATGTATAGTTAGTTTAAAATAGCATATTAACGAAGGGGTACGTATATATACTTTTCTGTGTGACTGTATATAATTCATTAATATTGATTTGATTTGTAAGATAAATGAGCCTAGACTTTTTGAACAACCCATTATTAAGTTTAAATAGATAAATAATAACCATGAAATAGAAACAAAAAGTTTGGCAACGCCACTTGGTCAAATGTAAGTTTTGCCTTATTGCAGTGTTCATCATTATGATGTTAGTTACTAATTCAGACAAGAATCTTAGAAATGTAACGCAACAATTGTTGCACAGAGGCGTCAACAAAAAAGGCAATAACTGGTTAGCCATGGGAAAAAATTGTTTAATTTATCCGGTTAAATAATGTTTAACAATATAATTTTTAGCTTTATTCCTTAAGTATCCTTCGAAATTTCTTACGAGTTTCCCTAAAAAAAAAATTAATTTTTAAGCTTCAGTGTTCTGTAAAACTTACTGAAATTGCAGCCTTAAATCTTTATTGTATCAGTCAAGATATTAATTTAAAGCTTCATAGCAAATGAATAAATTTTAATTATTTCCATTTTTTTTTTTTTTTTGCTCTGAACTTATTGTTTGAAAATTAAGTCTTTAAAATTGATAATTGTTCTGTTCGAAGCTATACATTTAGTTTTTAGTGAATTATTAACCATTAAAGTTGATTTTGAAGTTGAAGTGAGTTTGAAGTTTTTCAAAGAAATTCGTTTAAAATCTTAAAGATTTTTTAAGGATGAAAGTTAAAAATGACAGTTTGTGGCATTATTCAATCAGATATCTTAAGTAAATAGTTTTTTTAACTAAACTAATACTACGTTTACATATCGAGATTAAATCGAGATTAAGCCCTTTAAAGATATTAACTCGCTATTCTCGTTGATTTTTACGAGATTAGCTATACAAAAGTTAAGCTCTTCGGAACGAGATTAGAAAATAATCTACTTTTTAATCTCCTCAAAAAGGGTTTGCAATCGTGTAAACATCGATACTTACTTAAAAAATGCAACTCCGTAAAGAAGTAATAAAATTAAATCTCAAAGAATTGTTTACAACTAGTCAAGGCGCTAAATTTATAAAATTATATAAAATTTGTAAATGTCGTGTAAAAAACAAAAAAGCAAAAAATGTAAAGTAAAATATTGAATTTAACAAATATTAGAGAAAGTAAATACATATAACAAAACAAAGCAACGAAATGTCAAAGTTAATCTCGATCAGGATAGAGTAATCAGTTGAGATTGCAGAAGGAGATTAGGTAAGATTAGTAAACGTACCATAAGAAACAAAAATTTTTATTTGGAATTTCTGTAAGTATCGTGTAAAAACCGCATCGAACGTCTTTGTATATTTAGTAGTAATAAGTTTTCGATCATTGAACATAGTCGATCATAATGTTTCATTGAAAAATTCAATTAGTGGTATGGTTCTATCGTCTGCAAAGCTAATATTGAAATCTCCATTTAGTATCATAGGTACATCGCATAATTTTTTGTTTATCCTTTTTCGTGTTTTTTACAACCTTCTTTTGAATATATCATCAAATTTTTGAATAAATAAAATCTCTCCTGAATTGACCACCTATAGGGATCAAATATATGAGTTGGTCCTGTTATTTTTTGCCCTTCAACATTTCTTCCATACACGCCTAACCCCTATCTGCCACCCTTCTGAGGTTCCCCATACAAAAAACACAAAAATGTTTCTGTTTTCTGCTTGCCTTGTAGCTAAACTAGAAATGCAGGCCTTAACAGTGCAAACCTTACGACCTAAACACATTGATTGCGGCTGCAACGACAAGCTGTCAAATTAGGAACGATTTTATATCGACCACAAAGCCGCAGTAGCAAGGGCGGCATTGCACCAGTTTCTCTCCATACGAAATACATGTAAAAAATTTTGACAGATGCCGCACGCCCGCAGCCTTAAGGCCCTTATAGACGAGCAACTAACCGCAAAACTGATTGAAAAACTGGTCGATGGTTTTATCTATAGACGCATGGACCAATTTTTCAATTCCAGTACAAAAAGTTTTTCTTGAAAACATCGCGCATATTATGTTGAAAATGAATGCAAATAATTTTTTTATTATGAATCTGACGATTAGTTGTTGATTTTGCTACAAACACATCACCAGTTAAGAACTGGTTGATGTGAAATCGCAAAAAATCAAAATTTTTTAATTTTTGCCAACTGATTGATAAACTGGTTGAAAAACTGAAAATAACACCTCAACTCATCTACACACGACTTGTTTTCAACAACCAGCAACCAGTTTATCAACCAGTTTTGCGATTAGTTTCCCTTAGTCAATGTGTCTAGGCTATTAATTAACAATGCTGAAGTTAACAGTGATGGCATTTACAGTGGTGACGATATAACATTGTTGACGTTGACATTGCTGACAATAATATTGCTAACGTTAACAGTGCTGGCGCGTATTTATAACTTTTACCCCTACGAAAAGGTGCCCAACACGCCTAAAAAGTTTTCACTTCAAAAGTTGTGAGATTCTAGTGAAAAACTGAGTATGCAGATTTACGTTACTTGCGCTCTTGTTTTTCAACATATTGACTTCCTCATGTGCCAAGAGTGCTGTCCCACGGTGTAAGCAATCAAAAACTATCGATGCGCATTCGCACTAGTGTGTAAGTAACGTAGTGTACCATTTTTTAGTATGTCATTTAAGAGTTAATATTGGGGGTTGGAATTAGTTTTAAAGGTTTTGTAAGAGATGGCGTAACTATCAATAGATCGCATCGGGCACACCTGTGACTATATTCATTTCAAAGCACATTGTCTAAGCTTCATTTTTCAGTATGTGCCATTCCACTGAAGTGTAAACAACATATATTTTTTTCTCTGTGAACATGTCGACTTTCGTTCCAACAAAACGCAATTTGCGGGAAGGTTTACTTTTGTGCTCCCATTTGAAGAAAAAAGCGGTTGAAGCACAACGCACGCTTACTGAGGCTTACGGGGACTATGCTCCATCGATTTCTACTTGTGAGTACTGGTTCCGTCGGTTTAAAAGTGGTGATTTTGATACGGAAGACAAAGAGCGTCCGGGCCAGCCGAAAAAGTTTGAAGATGAGGAATTGGAGGCTTTGCTCGATGAAGACCCGTGTCAAACCCTTCAAGAATTGTCAGAATCATTGGGAGTCGACTTATCAACGGTCGGCAAACGCCTGAAGGCCATGGGAATGATTCAAAAGCAAGGAAATTGGGTGCCTTACGAGTTGAAGCCGAGAGACGTTGAACGGCGATTTTGCATGTGCGAACAACTGCTTCAACGGCATATAAGGAAGAGTTTTTTGCATCGTATTGTCACTGGCGATGAAAAGTGGATCCATTACGATAATCCTAAGCGAAAAAACTCGTGGGGACCACCCGGCCATGCATCAACATCGACGGCCAAGCCCAATATTCATGGCGCCAAGCTTATGCTGTGTATTTGGTGGGATCAGAAGGGTGTCGTGTACTATGAGCTGCTAAAACCTAACGAAACCATCACTGGGGAACGCTACCAACAACAATTGATGCAATTGAGCCGAGCATTAAAGGTTAAACGGCCGGAATATGGCAAAAGACACGACAAAGTGGTTTTTCAACATGACAACGCACGGCCACATGTTGCAAGAACCGTCAAGGAAACGTTGGAGGCGCTGAATTGGGATGTGCTACCCCACCCGCCTTATAGCCCAGACATAGCCCCTTCCGACTACCACCTATTCAGATCGATGACGCATAGCTTGGCTGAGCAGCGCTTCACTTCTTACGAGGATACCAAAAAATGGGTCGATTCGTGGATTGCCTCAAAAGACGAGTCGTTCTTCCGGCGCGGAATCCATATGCTGCCAGAAAGATGGGAAAATGTTGTAGCTAACGATGGACAATACTTTGAATAATATACATTGTACCGTTGTTTCTAAATAAATGCTCAAAAACCGAAAAAAAACCTTTAAAATTAATTCCAACCCCCAACACAAATGGTAAATAATATAGAAATCAAAATAGAAATGGAAATAGAGTAGAATGCGATTGGGAATGGAAATAGAATAGAAATAGAAATAAGAATAGGAAAAGGAATAAGATGGGAGTAGAAATAGGAATAGGTGGCGGCCATGGTGTAGTGGGTAGAGTGTGTGGTCCATACGCCAGAGAACCCAGGTTCGAATCCTCCATCTGACACAGAAAATATTTTCAATTGAATTAAATTTTCTGTTCGGCCGTCACCTCTCTGCAGACAATGGCAAACCTCAGTGAGTAAAAACTGGCATGAAAAGCTTCTTGAGAACATAAGCCGTTCGGAGTCGGCATAAAAAATGTAGATCCAGTTCTCGATCATTTGTGTTCAAACATTTCACAACACACACAACACAATTGATCATAAGAAGCTCAGTCAAAGTCCTTTCAAGGGCTGATATGGACATTTCGTTTTTTTTTTAGGAATAGGAATAAGAATAGGAATAGGAATAGGAATAGGAATAGGAATAGGAATAGGAATAGGAATAGGAATAGGAATAGGAATAGGAATAGGAATAGGAATAGGAATAGGAATAGGAATAGGAATAGGAATAGGAATAGGAATAGGAATAGGAATAGGAATAGGAATAGGAATAGGAATAGGAATAGGAATAGGAATAGGAATAGGAATAGGAATAGGAATAGGAATAGGAATAGGAATAGGAATAGGAATAGGAATAGGAATAGGAATAGGAATAGGAATAGGAATAGGAATAGGAATAGGAATAGGAATAGGAATAGGAATAGGAATAGGAATAGGAATAGGAATAGGAATAGGAATAGGAATAGGAATAGGAATAGGAATAGGAATAGGAATAGGAATAGGAATAGGAACAGGAATAGGAATAGGAATAGGAATAGGAATAGGAATAGGAATAGGGATAGAAATAGGAAAAGAATTAGGAATAGGAATAGGAATAGGAATAGGAATAGGAATAGGAATAGGAATAGGAATAGGAATAGGAATAGGAATAGGAATAGGAATAGGAATAGGAATAGGAATAGGAATAGGAATAGGAATAGGAATAGGAATAGGAATAGGAATAGGAATAGGAATAGGAATAGGAATAGGAATAGGAATAGGAATAGGAATAGGAATAGGAATAGGAATAGGAATAGGAATAGGAATAGGAATAGGAATAGGAATAGGAATAGGAATAGGAATAGGAATAGGAATAGGAATAGGAATAGGAATAGGAATAGGAATAGGAATAGGAATAGGAATAGGAATAGGAATAGGAATAGGAATAGGAATAGGAATAGGAATAGGAATAGGAATAGGAATAGGAATAGGAATAGGAATAGGAATAGGAATAGGAATAGGAATAGGAATAGGAATAGGAATAGGAATAGGAATAGGAATAGGAATAGGAATGGGAATAGGAATAGGAATAGGAATAGGAATAGGAATTGGAATAGGAATAGGAATAGGAATAGGAATAGGAATAGGAATAGGAATAGGAATAGGAATGGGAATAGGAATAGGAATAGGAATTGGAATAGGAATAGGAATAGGAATAGGAATAGGAATAGGAATAGGAAAAGCAATAGGAATAGCAATAGGAATAGGAATAGGAATAGGAATAGGAATAGGAATAGAAATAGGAATAGGAATAGGAATAGGAATAGGAATAGGAATAGGAATAGGAATAGGAATAGGAATAGGAATAGGAATAGGAATAGGAATAGGAATAGGAATAGGAATAGTAATAGGAATAGGAATAGGAATAGGAATAGGAATAGGAATAGGAATAGGAATAGGAATAGGAATAGGAATAGGAATAGGAACAGGAACAGGAACAGGAATAGGAATAGGAAAAGAAATAGGAAAAGGAATAGGAATAACAATAGGAATAGGAAAAGGAATAAGAATAGAAATAGGAGTAGGAATAGGAAGAGGAATGGGAATAGGAATAGGAATAGAAATAGGAATAGCAATAGCAATAGGAATAGGAATAGGAGTAGAAATAGGAAAACGTAAAGAACTATGAATAGGAAAAGAAATGGAAATAGTAATAGGAAAGGTATAGGACTATGAATAGGAATAATAAGAGGAATAGGAATAGTACAAAAAATAGGAATAGGAACTGGAATAGAAATAGTAAGGCGAATACAAATAGAAATTGAAAATGAAATTTTCAATTCTCTTTTGAAATGGACATAAACTAATTAAAATAACACATAAAAGATGAAAAAATAAAAAATAATTATGCTTAACAAAATCTGAACACTAATTTTTTTAACATCTTATCAATATACCATAACTTTAATTTTATAAGATTTTATAGTTAAAACTATATTTGTTTTTTAAATAACATTTACAATTTCCTGATACCTACAAGAATGATATAAGAGTCTTACACTCAATTTTAAGATTAAAAAAATGTATTTGCAATTAAAACTAAATAATCGAATATTTTATTAAATTCAACATAAATGTTGACGTTAAGTGTGAAGCAAGTCTGTTTACGTTAACCCCCGGATACAGGTTCATATGGCCAACGGCGACTCTGACTATCTTTTAGCCTACTGTAGTTCATAAAATAACAACAACAAACTGAAAATCTCAAATCGGTGTTGCACTCGTGCCTCATGTGGCACTATTTATTGTTCTGTGCCAAAGCACCATGTCCATGTGGCACCCCACAATTTTAGTGCCCTCTCTCCTAACTCATATATGCTACTATAACACGTATGCAGCTAAAGTAGCTGGTAAGGTAAGTTAAAATAAAACAAAGAGACAACAGCAACAACAACAACAAATAGAAACGGAAACTTGCAACTATTTCAGTGCTGAACAGCTGAATTTGGTGCTGCTGCGATCTGTCAGTCTGCGTTTTTGTCGCTGATATAATGACGGTGTTGGTAATGGCGCAGCAGAGATGGCGGTAACCTATGGTCGGTCGTCCCATCCTGTGCCAACCCTGTCCCATAGCCATAAGACCGCGAATGAATTTAACAGAACGCAGAATCATGCTTTTGCAGTAGCTGACGAGTTTTCGTGCTTAAGTTATCGTTCTACTGTTGACTGGCGTATGTAGGTTTTCGTAGCATCCACACCATGCAACAGGTAGAGGTACTTGTACACCACCAAGCAAAGCATGTGAGGAAGCCACGGCAGCCCACAGTAGTTCTAAATAAAAAACTGACTATGATTGATCAAAGGATTAATGTTATTTTTTGGGTATAGGGTTCGATGCTCAAATTTTCAAAGAATAAATATGCAGGATTATCCGTCTCTGCATTGATGACATTGAGCAACATTAACAGTGTTCCAGTTCTCCAGATTAGAAAGAGTCAAATAAGTCTTGCAGTGAATGCAGTTAGGAGAAAATACCTGGTGTCAAGAAACAAACAGTCCAAGTGCCTTGGGAACCATTTCACTGTTGACAATACTCTCTTCGAAGTTGTTAAGAACTACGTATACCTGGGAAGAGAGCATAAGCTCCTCCAACAGGTTTTACTTTGGACTCAGTAAGCAATTGACCCTCTCTCTGTCTCTACGAACAAAACAAAACTCACGCTCTTTTAGTCTCTCATCATGCACATCCTATTAAATGGAGGACAAGCCTTTTGGAAAAACCATTCCAAACTTTTTTCCCCGTCCCGAGGGTCATGACACTTTATTATGGATTTATCACAACGACCACTATCACAACGCACACTAAATACAAAACAGCACAACTCAAAATGTTTAAGTTTCTAGGAGAAACAAAAAAAACTATTTTATTTTTGAAGGAACTCCATAGAAAACAATGAGACAAAACTTTTTTTTTAAATTATAGAGAAAGAAGATGTGTACAAAATGTTGATAGTCAAAGGAATCATCTCCTTCTTAAAACTACGAATAGTTTTAGACAAAAAAGTAAAAATTTGTAAATTTTGAACTATAACTGTTTTGTATTTAGTGTGCGACATATTCAATTTATTACGTTTATTAAGAATTTTTCTATATTACTCCATGCATTCAGGAAACAAAAGAAATTATGATTTGACACTTATCAACAGTTTCACGCTCTCTGTTAGAATTTTTTCACAGATCTAGTGAAATTGACAGAGTGGTGAAAACATTTAAATTAACACTAAGGTTAGTCATAAAGCTATGGAAAGAGTAAAACTGTTTAAAAATATTGTGTTCTCATTATACAAACAAATAGAAATAAAAAAAGTGCCTCAGAGTACCTCTACGAAAATTATACAGGCTTTAATTTATGCTTTCATTGGACCAGTTGCAAAACTTTTGCACCTGTGAAACTTTTATTATATGAACAATAAACTGGGCCACAAAATACTCTTTTAGTCTTTGTAAAATGTATTAATTTTAAAGACTCTACTATACAAAACAATATTTTGTATTGCAGGTGAATTTGGCTCCACTGTGCATCTAAAAGATGTTAACGAACATAAAAATTAAAAGAAAAAAAAATATCAGAAAGGTCATACTTACGTAACTTAACCAAATGCACATACATGTCATACATGCGTGCATGTGTATGTGTCAGCGAAATCCTAGAATTGATATCAATTATAAAATACTTAATATATAAAGGAAAGAAGTTTCATTCGCAAAATGATCGAATTAAGAACTGTTCGAGCAAAGTGTTCCATATAATATATTTCATCATTTCATTTCAATTAAGGGGGAGGTAAGGTTTGACAACTTTTTTTCCCAACTTTTTTTATTTTTATTTCTGAAAGTACAACATCTGAAGCTTATTGAAATGAATTTTTAGATCATTTGGAGCAAAACTAACGAAGTTACAGTACGTTGACTGACCGTACCTCTAACTAAGTTATGCGCGCCTTTTAGCTACCTGAGCTGAGTGGCGAGCGGCAACTGTTTCGGTATCTATGGTATTATTTTTATCCCCTCTTTTCGTCTTAATATCTTCAGGCAAGGCTGATTAATATAGGTTAAGTCACTTGAGAGAAGCTCGGTCGAACTGTCAGAATGGATGAAAGGAAATCAAGAAAAAAAAAACCTGAATCTGTACAATTTTTAGCCAACAGCTACTTTGACAGTTCGAGCAAAGGCGAAAAAAGAGTGCTATTCTCTCAAGTGACTTAACCTGTATTAATGAACCTTGTCTTCAGGTAAATAAAATGTGTAACGTACATTATAACCCTCGATGTAGAATATATATTTCAGTCTAAAATTGAACGCTTAGGCGAGTAGATATGTGCTTCATTTCAGTTTTGCTCCGATTTCGTTAACTCGTGCTCCGTTTTGTTTTTGCTTTGTTTCTTAGTGATTTTGTATTTATCATCGAAAAAATGCCGAAACCAACTGGCAGAGAAGGACGTGCACAGGGTGGCCCAAGAGTAAGCCGACCAAGGAAAAAAGGGTGATGTCGCAGAATCAAAAAGCGAAAGTAAGAGCGTCTAGTGCATCAGCGAAAAAAGTCAAATTGAATGCTTCGCTTAAAGTCGAGGAAGATCTTAAAGAACATTATCGAAATAAAGACTAGTTTTTTCTACTGTAGCAACTTAAGTGAAGTGTAAAACGTGTGATAGGTCAGTGGCATTTGAATCTTGTAAAAAAGAAGGTCTTAGCTTCAAAATAAAAGTTCTCCAAACTATGCAAAACAAAAGCAAAATTCCAAACTATGTTCCGTCGAGTGAAGGAATTGATGGTAATGCCTACGAAATAAATAATAGAATTCCATTCGTAACGCGAGTTTTAGGCCTAGGCCATGCCGGGTGTGTGAAATTTTGTGGTTTCCGTGGAAAACCGTGCTACAATACTTTCATTAAAAAAATGAACACCAGCGTAAAAACTGTTGAGAATAAATATTTTGCTTCTAGAAGAAGAAAGAATAAAGAAGAAAACGAAGAGACTTGTAAACAAAATAATCACGAAAACACAGGCGGAATTACAGTATCCGATGACGGCACGTGGAAAAAATAGGATTTAATTCGCTGTTTGGTGTATCGTCATTGATCGGCTATTGGACCGGCAAAGTTGTTAATATTTTTGTCAGTAGTTCGTGCTGTAAGTTATGTGAAACCTGGAGCAAAAAACGAGGACCTTCAGAATATGAAGAGTGGCACGAGGAGCACGTGAACAAAGGACAATGTGAATCAAATCACACAGTGGGCCATCCGGTAATATGGAAGTGAGCGCTATCGTGAAAATGTTTCAACGTTCGATAGAGTTTTTAAAATTAAAATACCGTATTTATATTGGTGATGGCGATTCCAAAACCTACACCGGAGTAGTCAATGCGAAACCTTACGGTGATAACTTCATAATAAACAAGAAAACAAGAAAGAGTGTATTGGACACGTCCAAAAACGGATGGGCAAAAGTCTGCGTGACAAATTAACAGTGTATTATGGGCTATCAATTCGAAGAAGTCACGATTCTGTGGACAAAATGAGGAACGCTATATGGGCGATTTTTTATCATTATTCTTCGACTGATCAAAATCCCCAATAATAACAATATATGAAGATGTAAGCAAAGACACGCTGTTGGAACGTTGTCTTGGTGGTTTCACGCAGAACAACAACGAAAGCTAAACTCATGGAAAATTAGTCCCAAGTCAATGAGTGGTACCGCAACTGTCCTTGAAATTGCAGCATATGTAGCAGCATCACTTTTTAACGAAGGCTTTACTGCTTTTCTGACCTTCATGCAAGATTTGGGCATCACTTCAGGACCAAGTGCGCATGAATGGGTGCGCGCGAAAGACTCTTTGCGGATCAGCAGAGCGGACAGCTCTCGAGACCAAAGAAGGACATGTTTTACGTAGACAGGAGCAAAAAAATGCTTTAGATAACGTGGATGATAGTGATGTACTGTATGAACCCGGCATCGATGATGACATGTACGTATTTTATAAGAAAATCCAGTTTTTTTGTTTATAGATATTTTAATTTTTTCAGTCTACTTTAAATCGATTTTTCCAAACATGTAATTTTTAAAGTCGGTGACCAGCCTACAGAAAAAACTACTGAACCGATCGTTTTGAAGTTTTGTACACATATTCTACATGTAATCCTTTAATTACTAACAATTTCACAATAACAAATAGGTCGATTTTTTCGTCAAAATTCATCATTTTAGCTTCAAAATGGTGCCAAAAATTGAAAAATTTAAAAATTCAAAAAAAACTTGACGAGACTAGAGAGATAAAGTAAGGAACTAAAGAAAGCATATTGATTTTTTGGTTTCAGATGATCCAGTGATGCTGTAGGCTGGTCACCGCACAAAAACTTTTTTTCGAAGCGCCAGCGGAGATCTTCAATAAATCTGATATTTTAAAAATTTTTTAAATATTCTCAAATGCTGTACTTTTATATAATAATATGTTAAATAAACCTACAGTTATAATGTTTTTCTAAAAAAAATTCATAAAAAAGGTCTTTTTTAGACGAAACAACCCTTACCCTCCCCTTAAATATTCTTCTTCGCTCATAAAATAATTCAGCCTAATTGAGCTATCTTCTGTTTAATCAGATATGATATTGCATTACATTAGAGCTCATATTTTAACGCACTCCAATTCTTTGATTTATTCACTTCACCTGCTCTAAAAACTAGTAGATTCCACTTAAATAAATTGATTTTTTTGTTCTGATCTAACGATAAGTTCAGTCAGTTATAAAATAATATAATAATAATATGCGATAATGATGTCTCAGGAACTCATTGTTTGCTTTAAGAACTGTAAATTTGTGGCCGGCAAAGATTGCGTGTATAGATGTAAAGCCACAGACATAGAGTGGATTAATTTTAGAATTTTTTTGAATCAACTTGAATTTGAAATTTCCGCTTTATAGCACAATTTGGTCAATAAGCAAAGCTGTTGAATTATTAAAATGCCAAAAACAAAAAAGTAAAAAAAAAAAATCCGTTTGTCCAGCATGGACCCAGGCGGTTTAACTACACGCCAAAAAAAGATTTATTAACTGCAATTGTATGAGGAAAAAAATTACTTATCGAAAATTAACCGCAATTTCTTAAGGTGCTGCCTAGTTACTTGCTCAGTTCTTGAAAATACATACTATATTCTTATGTATGAAAACAGCATTTTATGTGCACCGAAATACAAATGCGAATAATTAAAAACTGGCGCTGAAAATGCTGATTCACATTAACGAATGTCTGTCGTGTTCAGCCATTGAAACAGACTGTTTAAGATGTTTTTTGCACAGTTTAAGCTTATCTTCTGATGTTAAAAAGTACAAATTCACATCTAGGGAGATCAAAAACAATGCGAATAAGCTGCGTTAAGGTTTTAAGATTTATTATTTGACCCGTTGTCCAAAATAATTTTAAGTGTTCGAACTATTCAAAACCATGGTATACCATGTTTAAAACCTTTGCACTAACGACAGCTTGAACAGAGTTGCATCGGACCGTTATTTTGCGCTATTTATGGTAAGTTTTCATTTTTTGTTTACGAAGTTTAAAGTAATAGTAAGGGAGAGGGATGGGTTGTGATTCGGGCTTGGTTTTTGGACTCTAGTTTTTCACATAATAAAGATATCGAATAATCCAAGATACCGTTGAAAAGCTAAATATAAAACGCAACTTTTCTATGTAGACAGATTAGCGTTTTGATCTAAATTTAACTCTTTACGGCCAATTTTCTAAGGACGTGATTTTTGGCTCTTCCAAAAAAGTGGCTGGGTTGGGCACCATCTGGCAAATCTCATTAAAAGTCGGAAATAGGAAGAATTTTATGCATCAATAATTTTATAACAAGTTGAGATTTTATTTATTCAGAAGGCCCGAAAAGGCAAAACAAGTTATAATGACGCCACTTAGGCAAAAAGAAATCGTAATGAATAGCACTTGGGTGGTGCTGATTGTGTCTTCTTCGGTGCTGCTTTTACTGCTGCTTGTTTTTTCTGCTTCAGATCATCATTTTTGTCTGGAGTAGTCAGCTCGCAGCTCTCCATTGCCTTTCGGCCACGTTTCGATGGTTTTTTTGAGGGGAGGGCTACTTATAATGACCCAATTTTATCCAGAATTCACGAAACTCTTAACAAAACGCAAAAAAACACTTTATATAATATATTTAACGATATTTGACAGTTCTGGTACGAATTTAGTACGAAAAACGAATGGTTCATAACCTAACCACCACAGTGGTTTACAACCCTGCCATGACGCCATTTCCAATCATATTTCGACAAAACCAAATATTGGATCGTAAAATAGAATCGAAACACTAAAAAAATATGCATTACACTCATCTTTTTGAAATAAATTCACTCCCTTGAAAAAAATCAAAAAAGTTTTGGCAGTCGATTTTCAAATACGACCTCTGTAGCTGGCATAAGCAATACATCTATACACTTTGATGTAACTACAAAAACTGCGTGATGTCATAACAAAAACTTGACAGTTGTAAGATTGACTATATGTTAGCCCGAACACAATATGCGCGACGAGCGGCAAGCGCCAATTGCCACATTTAATTTACATGTATTTCTAATGGGACGAATTGTGGAGACTTGTCGCGTAACATTGTTGCCTGACGTTGCCGTCGGCTTCAATTTAATTTTAATTTGACAGGCAGCAAACGGTTTGGTTTGCACTTTTAAACCGGACGCCATACCCTTTAGTATGGTAGAGGTCTTAGATAGGCCTCCACCCCCACCAAGGGTTGCGAAGTGTCATCACAACATGGAGCTAATTTGGTACCTTTGAACCCTCAAAGGGGCGCTGACCGACGCTTTGTATTGGTCCCAATTGTTATGGAACAACGTTGAATTAAGCTTTCACGGCAGGTGTCAACGTTAAACACAACGAATTAATTGTACTGTTGTAAACTTTATGGTGAATGAGAGATGTTTTGCTTGAACTTCAGAATTTTAAGAATAACTGTTACGAAATGTTATAACTTCGTAAGCTTCGATGTTCGACAATTTGCCGAAATTGGTATGTTGCAACACTTTCGACAGGCGATAATTTCGATAAAATATAACTTTGTTTTAATTTTTTCATACAATTTAGTTGTTTTTCATAACATGCTGCCACTTCGATAATTCTCGTCGATGTTCGCTTCGAAAGTCTACCAAGTCGCCACAGAATAATGAATGAATTTTTTATTCATATGAATGCTATTCACAAAGAATGCAATGCACAAAGAATTTCAGAATTTTCAATTAATCTGTTTTTATTCATTATTAATTTTTATTCATTATTCATTTGTTATTCATTATTAATTTTTATTTCGTTTGCACCGAAGCCATGAATAAAAAATTAATCATTTGCACCGAAGCCATGAATTAAAAATTAATAATTTTTTTAAAAAATTAATAATGAATAAAAAATTAATAATGAATAAAAAATGTATAATGATTAAAAAATGAATAATGAATAAATAATTAATAATGAATAACAAGTGAATAATGAATAACAAGTTAATCAATAAAAAATTAATAATGAATCAATTTTTTATTCATATGAATACTATGCACAAAGAATACATTTCACAAAGAATTTCAGAGTTTTCAATTATTAATTTTTTATCCATTATTCATATATTTATCACTATTCATATCATATTAGTTATTTATATTTTATTCATTATTCATTTTTATTCATTATTCATTTGCCATTTATCATTCATTTGTTATTCTTAACTAATTTCTTATTCATTATTGATTTTTTTTTTTTCATTAATTGATAACATTTTTATTTATGAATGAGTTTTGCATTCATTGAATGGATTCTTATTTCGTCATTCACTCATTCACCTCTTTGAGAATAAAATTAAATTTAAATTTTTAATTTTAATAATTTAAATTTGTTAAATTTATTTGTTTTTTAAATCTTTTTTCAAAAAACAATGAATTTTGGTTACTAAATAGCGCCTTAATAAATTAAAATGAATTTTATAGTATGGGACCTTTTTGTTTTGGTCATAACTTTTGAAAGTAGTGGAAGAAAGTAGTATCCAAAAAATTTTAAACTTTGAATCTTTTTGAAACGATAGAAACAAAAGTAGGATATTATACACAAAAATAAATGTTTCAAAAACAAAAATTTTTTAATAAAAATGCATTTTATTTTCAAGAAAAACAAATTAATTCTTAAAGTACGTTTTTATTTTTCTCCGATGCAACCCTGAGCTTGAGCCTTAAATTGAGAACAGGGTGACTATTATGTTAATTAATAAACTGTCTACACAGCGAAATTATGGTTTGAACTAGACAACGAAGCGTGGCAGTTCTCTGACATTTTGCTCACTTTGAATTATATAGTTTTGTGGAAGATTATTCAAGGACGGCACCATTGGCATTGGGTACACGTTATCTGTCAGAAATTATATAAAAATTTAAATTTATAAATGAAACTACTTTCGATTCCCTGTTTTTAAAATTGAAATATAACTACATTTTACCAAATTGACTTCAAATTCCGGCATCTGATTTTTTCCAGGATCTCATCAGATAACCACAATTGGCTATATAACAGAACAAAATAATTAAAACCTTCTTATAATAAAATAACCATTTTATTTTTTACGAAAAGATAATATAATGAAGGCGTCAGATGTGACTTGAGTTCCACAAAATCCTGATGATAAAAAGCTAGAACCACACTAAAGAAAAATACCCAATTATTGTTGTCGTCTTGCTGATAGTCATCCTACTTACCGAAATACTCATAATTGACACAAATACTCAAATCACTCGACTCATTTCGCCAGAGATATGAAACAGAGTGCAGTAGAGCGCAGCAGTGAAAAGTGAGCGAATTTTTTGTATTTGTTTTGTGCTTTTTTTTCCTCAGCGCTTAGATAGCAACAGAAAAACACGTGTACTTCTTGCGTTGTTTTTTGTTTTTGTCTTAAGCTGTGTAAGCTGCACATAAGCAAAAAAAGACAACATGCAAACAAATAACCAGCGGTCGCAGTCGATTGTGCGTATAAAACAATAACAAAACATTGCAGTTTTCAAATTATAACAAAAATTTGAATTAGGCAATCCAAAAATTTGTTAACTTTTTTAATACTATTTTATTTCAATAAAAGCCAGAGAAAGATCAGTACTCAGAGTACACTCATAATACATTCGAATCCGATTTCTGTCGGATACTCATTGCAATTCTCTGATACGTAAGACGCCTCACGCACCATTGAAAAAAAAAGTTGTTCGGATCGGTTCCTCAAAATATTCCATGGTATATGTTATGATGATTCCCAAAGTATTTCGACTGAAAATATTGACTGGTATAGTAGTTAAAAAAAAACAAACTATCAGAAATAATAATAATGGAAAAATTCTCCCAATCTGCATCAAAAAATCTTACATTTTTGCTGGTAGACCAAAGATAATGCGGATTGTTACGGATTGTTTTAACTTTTATCATATTATTTTCACTAAAATTCAAATTTGATTTTTTGAAGCAAAGCTTTTTATGCCTCGTTCTTTGATGTTCTTGAGTGAAATCTTAAAAACGATACTTTTTAATTGCGACAGCCTTTTTTTTAGAAATTAATGTTTTTTTGTTCCTTGCGTCTATTATAAGAAGAAAATGTATTTTCAATATATTAAAAATATTTCTTCGATCTTCCGCTGGGATTCGAACTCGCATTGTTGTGTTTAGGAGTTCAAAACACTATGCACTGATCCAAAAGCCTCTGTTAAGCGCAGCTGTTGATTCAATATCAAGTATGTATTACTAAAGCTATATTGCAGTAGAGCACAATAATCTCTTAATAGATACATTGCACATAAAATGCTCCACTTGCTACTACTTGCTACAAGATGTCACCAGCATCGCTGTTTTAATAAAATACAACTGAACTATGTGCAGCAGATTGAAAAATCTAAATATTAAAAGGATTGCGTATTGGCTTTTCTACATATCCAGCATATTTAGCAGCTATCCAAATATAACAAAAAAATGTTGCTTCTACTTGCTACATATATAGAAAATGTCATCAGTCAATGTAGCACGGAGTAAAATAAATAAAATATTAATGAAATATAATAAAGTTTACTGTTGTGAATATTAACGTATGTTTCTTAATTTACTTTATGTTCTTTTAAATTTAAAATAATTTAAAGTTATTTTATTAAAAAAAAAAAACTAAATTATTAAGTCTACGAAACTGTAAAAAAACTTCGCTTTTCTAGTGTGTCCAACGACGCAGCTGTGTTTTTTCCCATACTACTTTTAGTTAAATAAATTTTAAAATGTAAAAAATGTGTTAATTTTTTTGTAATTTCATTTAATTTAATTCTTCACTTCACACTATATTTTATCATCAAAAGACAATTTATTTGACTGAAAGTAACATGACAAAAATAAAAAAAAAAAATCAATTTGAATATTAATGAAACTTATATAAAAAAAAAAATTAATAAAAAACCGCATTATCTTTGGGCCCACTGCAAAAATTTAAAATTTAATGATGCAGATTGGAAGAACTTTTTCATTACTATTATGCCTGGCCGTTCGTTTTTTTTTTTTAACTAACGCACCAGCTAATATTTTTACAAAAAACTTGATATTTAGAGGATATTTTAAACCATTCCGTGGTTGAGGGGCATGGATTGTATGCGATAGAACCCAGGTTCGAATCTCATCTGACACAGAAAGTTTTTTCAATTGAATTAGTTTTTCTGTTCAGCCTTCACCTCTCTGCAGGCAATGGCAAACCTCAGAGAGTAAAAACTGCCATAAAAAGCTTCTTTAGAACATAAGCTGTTCGGAGTCGTCATAAAACTTGTAGGTCCAGTTCTATCTTTTTTGTGTTCAAACATTTCACAACACGCACAACACAATTGTTCATAAGAAACTCGGTCAAAGTCTTTCAAGGATTGAAATGGCCATTTTGTTTTAGTTTATGTTTTTTTTATTTATAATTTATTATTTATTATATTATATATAATTATATTTTATATTGGTCTATACATAATTATATTAGGAACCGACCCGAGAAAATTTTTTCCGTAACTTGAGGAGGCTTAGTGTACATTAGGGTGGGTCGGTCTCTATACAAAAAAAAAAGTTCGAAAAGTCCGTCCCTTATTTGAAAGCTTACCTCGAAAGATTTTCATCGCCATAAAAATTTCTTTTTTTTGGCACCCTGTGTGCCGTTTCATTATAATTTTGGTAGTTTTTGTCCGATCATCAAATGAAATATTTTGTTGAAAGGGTATTGATGAGTACTACAATTTTTTAAAGGTGTCATTGACCTACAACATTTACTTTGTTAAATGATTTCACTTACACAAATTTTTATCCCTCCTAAATAAAATTTATTTTACATTTCTATAAAGCCAAACAAATTAATAAAGTTTTGCTTTGGAAGTATTTACATTACTTAATAAACAAAAAAGTTACAATCGATCAAAATAAAAAAAAAATGTTCTAGTCACCCTGTGTGAACCGCCAAAATCTTTATTTGAAGGTTGCTGGCAGCACCAAAAACCAAAGCAAGCAGAGATGTGAGAGGAAAAGAAAACAAACGTAAAAAATCTTCGATCTTTACCGTTATATTCGGCGCTTGCTGCCATTTGATTCAATTATTTTTACATTTGAATTTCAATTTGCAGAGTTTTTGATTTGTTACAGTTTATTTCCAATCTCTGCTTTAAAATAATACCTAAAAAATATTCGTTGCCATAAAAATTATTTTTTCTACGCGTGTGAAATTAATAAAAACTAATTACAAACAAAACGTGATGTAATTTTATATTTGTTATTTCCGAAACATGAGGGTAAAATAAAGTAAATATTTTGGAAAGGTTATAACAATACTTTATAAGTTGTGGCAAAGCGCAAACATTCCAATAGTTGGAAAATCAACAATACAATAAGAAGGAATCTTTATTGCCTTGTAGAACAGCATTACGATATTATAAAACATACGACGAAATTCATTGAAAAAGAATGGAATAAAATATTCCTGATTTCTCAATGCAAGTGCGGTATGGAATTTAAAATGCAATGTAACTATTCTACTTTAAGGGGGGACATGACATTGGCAGTTTTTTTAAATCGACTTTTTTTTAATAATTTTGTATTTAAGTAATATGTATTTGTAAAGATTTTGTATTTAGTAAAGATTCTAAGAAAAAAATTATGGAAAAATTCCTACGGGTTCAAAAGTTACAGCTGGATTAGTGAGAGCGCATATTTAATTTTTGCGCTACCTACGTACGGCAGCTGGTATATATTTCTTTTACTTGCTACCTGACTTTTGGTGGTTGTTATTTCGTACCTACTTAAAGGGTGGGTTTTAGTTATTTGCAAATGTTTCAACTACTTGGTATCACCATAGGAGCTACAGCATTGAATTTTTCCAAAGGAAATGATGCAAATCGTTTGAAATTCGCCAGAGTGAAGGCATATGAAGCTTCAAAAGAAGCCCGATTTGCTAAACGATTGCAAAAAACTATAAGAAACAGCACAACACAAGATAACGAAGGCATACAGTACGAAGCAGGCATGGCAGATTGAAGGTAACCTGTTTTTTTTTTGTTCACAATCTTTGAACGCGTTTATCTCGAAACCATGTTTTTCGTACTGGTTGCGGCACTAGCGGGTTAATTTTTTGAAAATTTTTTTTTTTTTATATTATTTTAAACTTGATTCGCTATCGTATGACACGAGCTTTTTTTTAAATTTTTTTTTTTCGATTTTTTATGAATTTTTAAAGTCAATATTTTTTTCCAAAAAAACACACTTTCAAATCTGGAACATCACCAAAAATTGAAAAAAAATTAAAAAAAAAAAAGCTCGTGTCATACGATAACCAATTTTGTTAACATTTCAAAGTAATTTTTTTTCCAGATCGGACAATTTTTGCAACTCCCAGCGCTGCAACCACGAGGCCCCATTTTTTTCTCTGCCGCCAGTTTGGAGCTCTATAAAACCATGTTGGAGTGAAAAATATATTTTTTTGAATTTTTTTTCTTGTAATTTCTTCAGTTTTGTGGAAAAATGTTTGTTTTTGACTGAGCTATGAATTTTTAAAAAATTTCTCTGCCGCGAATGTCATGTCCCCCCTTAAGAAAAATACCGATAAATTTTATTTAAGGGGACGTTTAAAGAGACGCTACGATTACGATTTTGGAGATAGACACAGTGTGCCTAGAAATTTTTTTATTTACATAGATCGACTGTAACTTTTTTGTTTATTAAGCAATGTAAATACTTCTAAGGCAAAACTTTATTAGATTTTTAATAACTTTATTTTAATATAAAAAAATTTAGTTTAGGGGCGGTAGAAATTTGAGTAACTGAAATCATTTAGCAAAGTTGATGTAGGTCAATGACACCTAATTGTAGTGCTTATCAATACCTTTTCAACGACATATTTCATTTGATGAACCGAAAAAAATAACCAAAGTAATGATGAAAAAAGGATTTTGGTGGCTCACACAGGGTGCCTAAAAAAAAAAAAAATTTATGGCGATGAAAATCTTTAAAGGCAAGCTTTCAAATAAGGGGCGGACTTTGCGAACTTTTTTCATCGACCCGGTCTAGTGTACATACATACATTTTTTTACAGCTGGATAGATGGGCAGAAAAAGTAGGCGTGGCAACATATTTATATATATATATATGTATTCGCCGCCACTTGATCCCATTGCCCCTACACACCAAGTTTAAATATCAAAACGTGTACAGCTCAGAAATTATAATGATTTCTGAAAAGTGGGCGTAGATAAAGTGTGACACGCCCATTTTTTAACAGTTTCTGGCAGTAGCTATATGAACTAAACTACCAAATTTTAGTCTTCGACTGTTGTAAAAACCGTCTGATATATATCCTTTTTACAGATTTGTGGGTGGTAAAAGTGGGCGTGTTAACATTTATATATGAAGTGAACTCCACTTGGACCCATTGCACCTACATACCAAGTTTGACCATCAAAACGTTCACAACTCAGTAATTAAAATTATTTCTGAAAAGTGGGCGCAGATATAGTGCTACCACGCCTATTTTTTGCAATGCTGTCGAGGGTATGAACTATAATTATCAATTTTAGTACTAAACGCTGAAAATCGTCTGATTTATAGAAGTTCTATTGATTTGTGAGTCGTGAAAGTGGGCGTGGCAAACTTTATATATAAATTGGCCGGCACTTTGAGCATCTGCAAATCAAGTTTCACTATCAAAACGTTGTATACGTCAAGAATAAGCATGCTTTCGAAAAAGGTGGCGTAGATATGGTGCGAACACGCCTATTTTTTTAATAGTGTCCAACAGTAACCATATGAACTAGATTAACAAATCTTAGTCTTCTACGGTAAAAACCGTCTGCTATAAAGCATTTTTACTGATTTGTGGGCGGTAAAAGTGGGCGTGACAACATTTATATATAACAGGTCATTCAATAAGTCCGTAGGATAAGTAAGAAAAAAACAAAATTTTGATAAAACTCGATTATATTATTCAACATAGTTGCCTGCGAGAGCGATACAACGAGTATAGCGATTTTCCAACTTTTTGATACCACTTTTATAGTACGATTTCTCTTTCGCGTCAAAATAGGCCTCAGTTCCAGCGATTACTTCAGCATTGGACTTGAATTTCTTTCCAGCAAGCAATCTCTTGAGATCTGAAAAGAGGAAAAAGTCGCTAAGGGCTAAATCTATAGATTGCGGTGGGTGGGTAAGCAATTCGAAGCCCAATTCATTAAATTTTGTCATCGTTTTCATCGATTTGTGACACGGTGCATTGTCTTGGTGAAACAAGCCTTTTTTTTTTTGCAAATGTGGCCGTTTCTTGACGATTTCAGCCTTCAATCGCTCCAAAAGTGCACAGTAATAGTCGCTGTTGATGGTGGTTTCTTTTTGGAGATAGTCGATGAATATTATTCCTTTCGCATCCCAAAATACAGACGCCATCACCTTACAAGCCGACTGTTGGCTCTTTGCTCGCTTTGGATTCGGTTCGTCGACTGCTGTCCACTCAGCTGACTGTCTTTTGGATTCTGGTGTGTAATAGTGAAGCCATGTTTCATCTATTGTCACATATCGACAATAGAATGCGATTTTATTGCGGTTTAACATCGCCAAACACTCCTCTGAAGCATCAACTCGTTGTTGTTTTTGGTCGACTGTGAGCTCACGCGACACCCTCAGAGCTCAGATCTTTCGCATACCCAAATGTTCGTGTAAAATGGTAAAAACACTACCATCTTATATCTTTACAATGTCAGCTAGCTCGTGCACCTTCAATTTGCGATCGTTCATAACCAATTTGTGGATTTTTTTGATGTTTTGTGGAATAATAGTCTGATTTGGGCGTCCCTTGCGCTCTGCATCATTTGTGCTGGTACGACCACGTTTAAATTTGTCTCGATGGAGCAGAGTGCTGAAAATGTTTTTCAAGCCATTGTTTGGTTTGCACTGTATTTTTTTTTCCATCAAAAAGCAATGCTTTATCAAATCTCGAAATTCACTTTTTTCCATTTTTTTTTTTTTTTTGTAATAACAATAGTTGCACACAAAACGCTATAACTCACGAATCAATTGTCAGATTGTTGTCAAATTTTTATACGTATTGTTTGAAGGTTGGTACTAAATAAAAATTATATGGAAAAAATCTAGTAACGCCATCTATGTGTCATCCTATGAACTTTTTGAACGTACTTACATAGTGACTGCCACTTGGACCCATAGCACCTGCACACCAGGATTCACTATCAAAAGGTGAACATCTCAGGAATTAAAATGATTTCTGAAAAGTGGGCGTAGATATAGTGTGATTACGCCTATTTTTTGTATAGTTGCCGACAGTAACCATCTAAAGAAAATTACCGAATTTTAGTTTTATACGATTAAAACCGTCTGATATATGGCATTTTTTTTTTTTGTTTATGGGCGATGGAGCCAATTTGGGTTGTATGGGAGGTACCACGCCCCCTTTTCCAATCAACAGCGCAAACATCAAATTGTTGCTTCAGTCTCCCTGAAGATTTCATAAAGATTGGTTCGGCGATTTTGGAGTCTATACGTGATATACGCACGTACAAACATACCCGCATACATACATCCATTTTTATATATATATAGATAGTATACTCAATGTGAACCATCTTAATTTGTGGCATATTGTTAACGTACACTCGATTTATCAATTCTTTAAGTAGTCGTAAGATATTGAAGATCTGTTTGATGAATGAAATAAATAAATAAATAAAAATCACTGGCGTTTTTAATCAGACACTCCTTCTTTTAATTTTTTTTTTTTTTTTTTTTTTTTTTTTTGAGACAAATGTAGAGTACTAAATCTATAACAGCTGTCAACATTGCAGTTAAGTCACGACTAAACAACGCCCATAAATTGTAAAAATTCACTACAAATGAGTAGTGAAAATTTTGCCGAAACGGTTCACAAAACCCGCACACTTCTCGTTCATCATAATACACAGTCTCGCAATACTGTGGTCTATTTAATAAAAAAATTTTAATCCGCTGGCTATGTTGTGAACGCGAAAAGGAGTGGATGTCCCCGTTCCGCCCGTTCGGTCGAAAACATAACCATTTTTAGTTTATGACCCAACAACGGCGATTCGACATCGTGGTCAAAATCGTTCTCAGATTGGGTGTTGGAACATCAAGCTGATCACAATTTTGCGAAGAAAATCATCTTCAGTGACGAAGCCCATTTTGATGGCTACGTTAATAAGCAGAACTGCCGCATTTGGGGTACGGAGAATCCAAGAGCGCTCCAAGAACTCCCATATGCACCCACAACGGTGCACTGTTTGGTGTGTATTTTGGCCCGGCGGTCTCATCGGGCCATTCTTCTTCGAAAAAGCAGCTGGAACCGCAGTAACTATGAATGGTGCTTGATATCGCGACAAGCTGACCAACTCCTTTTGGCCTGAAACTGCTGATATGGATCTTGACGAAATGTAGTTTGAACAGTACGGTGTCATTTGCCACACAGTCAACGACACAATCCACTTTTTTCAAAAATTTGAAGGGAAGACATATCTCTTGCCGAGGTGATGTCAATTCATCAACGATATCAGGCGATTTTCAAACAAGTTTCGTGGGGTTTTCTTGGGCTCAATCTTATTATGTATGGAAACGTAGCTTGTAAGAGTTTGAAAAAGAGTACATTTTTTTACATAAAATTCACATTACCGTGTGCAAACTGGGTCTTCTCAAAAACTCTATGTATAAAGAAATAAATTAAAAAGAAAAATAAAGAACAACCTGAACGGAAATGCATTTTTTTTTCTGCAGCAGGTCCACTTATATAGGAGAATATAATACAAAAGATAACCAGTCGAGACGATTTAGGGTGACCCACAAAGTAAGCCAATAATTCTTAAAGTTTATCTTACATCTTTGGTAGGTCAAGCAGCAGCAGTCTTTTGTTCGACGTCCACTTTTAACGGTTATGCATATTCTTTACATCATTAGAAGTAGTTTTGTTTATGAAAGCTTAAGTCTTATTCTACTCATGCATTGACAAAGTTGTTATTATCAATGAATAGCTGGCATTGGTGTTGAGTTAGAAATGGGTGTCACGTTGGAATACACTCTGCTTTGTGGATGCTGATGCATGCTTAAGATGGCAAATGTAGCGACAATTAATAACCAGTCAGCCTTTGTCTGTAGTGCGCGTGACACCGATTTCCAAAGTCATGACAGCTCAACTCAAAGCGTTGATGTATTTGCTGCTCATATAAGCGATTATAATGTTGATGACAGCTGCACCCTGCTTATGCGCCTTTTTATAGCTGAAGAGCACAACAATACCAATGAAAGAGCGTGAAAGATTTTCATACATATTTACGTTTTGACGTCTAGTAAAAGCTGTTGTTCCGATCAGAGTTAAGTAGGTATCTACTTGCTTTCGCTTTCGTTTCATCATTGCGATTCATGTCGCCGCTGACTGACTGACTGAAGTTTTGTGATTTTTTTAGCAGTTTATTTGTAAAAGTGACAGTTAAACACGTAGATTTCCCAAGTATGCCAAACAGCATCAGTTTTTGCGGGTGGGATCGTCTAAAACGTATAGTATTGTTGTTTATTGTGAAGAAACAACAATTGTCGAACAAAAAAAAAAAAAAAAACCAAAAAGGGAGAAATTTACACGAAACCAAAATATAACAACATTGTTTTGAGTTGCGAATGTTGTAAATAGCGTTGACATTATTAAGTAATTGCTTTTTTTTTAACTTTTTTTCATCATTTTGTAAAATGTCAAAATTTTACAAGAATTTACAAAGAATTTGTCATAAATTTATTTTTTTATAACAGTTAACAGAGTGCTGTGACAGTTACTTATTGTCTAATCAAATCAAGAATAACGGAATCTACATCACACTAAAGTGCAGACGTAACCAACTTTATAATTTTTTAAAAACATAAAACAAGTTTTATACCTTCTGGTATTGCATAAAAAATCATCTATTATCTTATTTTGCACAGTGCAAGTTGCGTCAAAACAAATGAAGAAAAAAATAAAAACAAAACTAACAACCATATTATGCATTCTATATACAATATATATATATATGTATATAGGAGTAGTATGCAAAGTTATTGACATCAAAAGTTACTGATTAACTTTAATCATGACTCGTCGTATGCATGGCAAAAAACTGCTGATCCGCAAAATTACAACCGCGACGAAAAATTCAATTCAGCGCCATGCAACGGTTAAATGTGAGCTTGTGCGGTCGTTACGGATCTTCTTCAAACCTATACTCTACACCGCGTATACAAACATCGCCTAGTGTGCGCATGCATGTTTGTCTATATGCCTGCACATGTGTGCCATCTATGATGTTTACATAAATACATCAAAGGATTATTATTCGCACATTTTGGATCGTGACATTGCATAATAGGCTGGTCGCTTCGGTCGCTGTTGCGGTCGCAGACCGGTAACTGCTCTTCAAACCGCATCGACATGTGTTGGTATTAAAAAAAAAAAAAAAAAAAAATTTTGAAATTCAGTCAGTCAGTCAGTCTTCCTACCCAACCACGTTCAAGCCAAACGGTGAAAAAATCAACCTAACCTTTTGCATCATGTGTTAAGAATCTCTGCAGACGCTTAAATCGATTGCATCTTGCTATCATGGTGGTAAACGCGGTTTTGCACCCAACGTGCGGTTGTGCCACTTCCTTCATGCTCAAGTTGCCCTAAGGTCTACACACAATAGCGAAAATTACTTGTATGTTTGGCTTATCGATGGCCGGTAAGTGAGTGAGTGCGCCAGAGGAAATAATTAAATATTTATTTTTTTTTTTTTCTATTTGTCTTTTTTTTAACGTTGTAGTAGGATGAGCTAAGCTAAGCTGAGATGAGGTTAATCAATGCCATTTTGTGATCAATGGATGTCATGGAGGAGTTCCAGTATTTGTTGTCTATAATGGCTAGACTAAATGAGAAGTGTTCAAGAAATGTTGATTATTATGTTATCAATGCTGCTTAATATTCACTCCCAACTTTTATACCGAAAACTGCTTAAAGCAGCTGGTAATCCGGAGTGTTTTTAAGCTCCAAATTTTCTTTATAGTTTAAAGTGTGCTTAAATTATTTTATAATCAACCTAGAAGTTCTGTTGAAATCCACATCGGAAGTAAATCGGATTTCATTTCCGATTGCGATATTAAAAGGTGTTCTAAATTCTAATAGAAAAGTGAATAATCCAATCGGATTCTAATGATTTTCGAACGCATAAGCAAATAGCAGCGAAATTGGTCTCTACGAAATAACCGCCAATGAAAATGAAATAAACCCCAAACTACTAAAATGAAATAATGCCCAAATGCAATGAAATAATACCCAAATGGAAAATGAAATAAGCCCCAAAAATTGGGGTTTATTTCATTGTGAAATAACACTCAATGAAAAAATTAAATAAGCCCCAATGAATAATCCCCCCTAACAATTAAATAAGCCCAAAAAAAAAGAATTAAAATCAAAATGAAATTATCTCCAAAATAAATGAAATAACCCCCAATGAATTGTCATTACTGTAATTCAGTTGTACACTTGATAATTTTGTGGAAAGCTTAACAATTTGTAAATTTTGATAATTCTCGGCATTATTTTTTCCATGTAGCTGCGCCTTTTACAAACTATTCAATCTGTAAAAGGCGCATATGAAACCAATAACATCTCTTCAATACCCTGAATTGAAGAAAATGATATAACCCCCAAATAAAATGAAATAAAATAACCCAATGAAGACCAAACCAGCTTCGGATAAGAACCCCAATAACGTTGACGACCACCGCAAACGAAAAACAGACAATGACTTACGGATATTCACCTGGAATGTCCGGACCTTTTATAGGGATGGTACCACTATCCAACTGGCGGAAGCCCTCAAAACAATAAATGCACACATCACCGTTATCCAGGAAATGCGATGGAAAGGGCAAGGCTGCTCAAAATCATCAGACTGCGATATCTACTACAGCTGTCATGCGAAAAAGCGCGAATTCGGATGTGGACTCGTCTTTAGCCGGAAACGACGCCACCTTGTTTCCCGGCTCACACCTGTCAACGAAAGATTGACCACAATCCGCATCAAGGCAAAATTTTTCTTCATCAGCCTTATTTGCGCTAGTCTTGAGGACGTATACGACCACCTTCCAGTCCATGACGTGAAAATAGTCCTCGGCGATTTTAATGCGAAAGTCGGAAAGAAAAGCATCTTTGGCCAGACTGTCGGTCAGTTCAGTCTTCTCCGTCTAAGACTGATCGACTTCGCCGCGACGCGAAACATGATAGTAGCACCAGATTAAAGCACCTCGACATCCACAAGGCTACCTGGCTGTCCCCGAATCTAAGAACGCTTAACCAAATTGATCATGTTGTAATCGACGGAAGGCATGCCTGTAGTGCTCTAGATGTGCGCACATTTCGGGGGGTCAACATTATCTTGTTGCAGCCAAGATCCGCATGCGATTATGCAATGCGAAGAACATACGCACAGGAATGCAATGAAAGCTAGATGTCACTAAGCTGCAATACAACAGACTACCGAAGCCTACTTCGCTCAACTCTCGGTTAAACTCAACCAACCAACCTCTGAACCCGACGACGCCGGCGGACACTCCATGCGCGCTGTCGCTGAAAAAATTATTGGTTTCCAGCGCTCGCAACCTCGGAACCAATGGTACGATCAGGAGTGTCGCATTGCGACAGCAGTAAAAAACGTCGCATATAGAAAAACGCTGCAGTCAGCTGCAATGCGAGAAAACTACCGCGAAAAGAGAAAGAAAGAGAGGCGCCTTTTGAGACGCAAGAAAAGAGAGCAGAAAAAGAGTGAGCGTGAGGAACGAGAGGTATAACAGGGCAAGAAGGATGCAAGAAAATTCTATCAACAGGTTAAGCGTCTAACCCAAGGTTTCAAGCCCGGAGCATCTACTTTTAGGGATCAAAATAGAGATCTGGTTACAGATACGCAGTGTGGGCTGAGATTATGGAGACATTCAATTTTTAGGTCATTCGGCGCAAAACTAATGAAGTTACAGTACGTTGAATGGCTGTATCTCTAACTTAGATTTGCGCGCCTTTTAGCTACTTGCGCTGAGCGGCGAGCGGCAACTGTTTCGGTCTCTATGATATTATTTTTATCCCCTCTTTTCGTCTTAATATGTTCAGGTAAATAAAATGTGTAACGTACATTGTATCCTTCGATGTAGAATATATATTTCAGTCTAAAATTTAACGCTTAGGAGAGCAGATATGTGCGTCATTTCAGTTTTACTCCGCTCTCGTTAACTCATGCTCCGTTTTGTTTTTGCGTAGTTTTCTGAGTGATTTTGTATTTATTATCGAAAAAATGTCAAAACCAACTGGCAGAGAAGGACGTGCACAGGGTAGCCCAAGAGTAAGCCGACCAAGGAAAAAAGGGTAATGCCGCATGATCGAAAAACGAAAGTAAGAGCGTCTAGTGCATCAGCGAAAAAAATCAAATTGAATGCTTCGCTTGAAGTCGAGGAAGATCTTAAAGAACATTATCTAATTATAGAATTTCTTCTAGTTTTTTCTACTGTAGCAACTTTAGTGAAGTGTAAAACGTGTGATAGCTCAGTGGCATTTCAATCTTGTAAAAAAGAAAGTCTTATATTCAAAATAAAAGGTACGCGTGAAAAGTGCAAAATTCCAAATTATGTTCCGTCGAGTGAAAGAATTTATGTTAATGCCTACGAAATAAATAATAGATTTGCATTCATAATGCGCGTTTTAGGCCTAGAACATGCCGGATGTGTGAAATTTTGTGGATTGATGGAAATGACAAGTAGTTTTATTTCAAAACCTTGCTACAATACTTTCATTAAAAAAATGAACACCAGCGTAAAAACTGTTGCGAATAAATATTTTGCTTCTGCCATTAAAGAAGAAAAAGAAGATACTTGTAAACAAAATAATTGCGAAGACACAGACGAAATTACAGTTTCCGATGATGGCACGTGGAAAAAAAGAGGATTTAATTCGCTCTTTAGTGTAGAGTCAGTTCGTACTGTAACTTATGTGAAACCTGAAGCAAAAAACTAGGACCTTCAGAATATGAAGAGTGGCACGAGGAGCACGTGAACAAAGGACAATGTGAATCAAATCACAGTGGGCCATCCGGTAATATGGAAGTGAGCGCTATCGTGAAAATGTTTCAACATTCGATAGAGTTTTTAAGAGTAAAATACCGTAATTATATTGATGATGGCGATTCCAAAACCTACATCGGAGCATGGTATAATGATTTACAAGGTAGGAGTGACAGTTCTGTTGGCGATTTGGAGTTGTCAAAAACACATTGAAAAGAGAAAATGAACAACAACAAAACAGATGACAAGTTACACTTTGTATTGATTTGACAATTCCCGATCGCCGCTCGTGAGAAAAAAGGTAGTTGTCAAGGCTACCTTGTAAATTATTGTATCATGCACCGGAGTAGTCAATGCGAAACCTTACGGTGATAACTTCATAATAAACAGGAAAGAGTGAATTGGACACGTCAAAAAAAGGATGGGCAAACGTCTGCGTGACTTAGTGAAATCACACGTGGTCAATGCAAAACCGAAATCCGGTAAAAAAGTGAAGAGGAAAAGCCTTTACTTTCTGGTAAAGGCAAGGTATAAATTCGAAGAAATCACGATTCTGTGGACAAAATGAGGAACGCTATATGGGCGACTTTTTATCATTATTCTTCGACTGATCAAAATACCCAGCATTAAAAATGCGATGAATCGTGGTTCGAGTGGAAGAAGGCTGAAGCTGCAAAAACATTACGATCTGATGTTTTAGACTCAATAAAGACAATACGAGGGGTGCCTTTTATATTTCGGGATTAGAGAACAAAAACAAATATTAATCATCGAAAATCACTTTATTGTTTTTCAAAATATTCTCCATTAAGATCTATACACTTTTGCATGCGTTTGAACCAATTGTCGAAGCACTTTTGCCACTCTGATTGAGGTATCTCCAAAACATGCATTCTGAATGCCGCAACCGCTTCTTCGGGCGTCGAAAATCGTTGTCCACGCAGTTTATTCTTCACGGTTGGGAATAAAAAGAAGTCATTCGGTGCCAAGTCAGGACTATACGGCGGATGACCCATCAAATCGATGTTTTGGGTGCTCAAAAATGCAGTTGTTTGAGCCGATGTGTGAGAGCTCGCATTGTCGTGGTGAAGAGTGATCCGTCTTCGGCGGTTGGTTTTCCTGATTTCTTGGAAGACAACTGGCAAACAAATGGTTGTGTACCACTCAGAGTTGACTGTTCTGCGTTGTTCTAGTGGTACGGTTGCGACATGTCCATATTTTCCGAAAAAACAGGCGACCATTTGCTTGGAAGTGCTTCGTGCGCGAACAACTTTTGTTGGATTTGGCTCATCTTGAAACACCCATACAGTCGACTGCTGTTTACTTTCGGGCTCATACGCGTAAATCCACGATTCATCACCTGTCACGATGTCATAGACGTGTTTCGAAGCACCGCGATCGTATTTTTTGAGCATTTCCTTCGACCAATCGACACGAGCCTTTTTTTGAGCGATTGACAAATTGTGTGGGATCCAACGCGAACAAATTTTTTTGACAGTCAAATGTTTATGCAATATTGAATGTATGCTGGTCCCACTTATGCCTAAGGTTGCCTCAATCTCACGATAGGTAACATGACGATCTTGCAATATCAGTTCGCGCACAGCAACAATGGTTTTCGGAACAAAGCTGATTTCGGACGACCTTCACGAAATTCGTCTTGGAGTGAACTACGACCACGATTGAATTCACCATACCATCGATAAACACTGGTCCTTGATGGAGCTTCATCGCCAAAAATTGAATTAAGTTCATCCATGCACTGTTGCTGTGTTAATTCACGTCGAAAGTTGTAAAAAAATAATCGCACGAAAATGTTCACGATTTAATTCCATTTTTAGACTGAGATGAATCTTTTAAGTTACTCTAAACAACACAAATAGCGCTCGTATGTCAAAACGTTCTGAGTACGTATAAGCCAACAAATGTCAAACTTTGCGATAGAGCTTTCAGTTGACAGATTGCAACACCAGGGTTGCCAAATCCCGAAATAAAAAAGGCACCCGTATATGAAGATTTAAGCAAAGACACGCTGTTGGAACGTTGTCTGAGTGGTTTCACGCAGAACAACAACGAAAGCTACAACCAACTCATATGAAAAATTAATCCCAAATCAGTGAGTGGTACCGCAACTGTCGTTGAAATTGCAGCATATGAGCGGCATCACTTTTTAACGAAGGCTCTACTGCTTTTCTGACCTTCATGCAAGATTTGGGCGCGAAAGACTCTTTGCGGATCAGCAGAGCGGACGAGCAAGCTGCTCGCGAGACCAAAGAAAACAGAGTTTTACGTAAACAGGAGAAAAAAGATGCCTTAGATAACGTGAATGATAGTCATGTACTGTATGGACCCGGCATCGATGACGAAATGTACGTATTTTATAAGAAAATCCAGTTTTTTCCAAGATATTTTAATTTTTTCAGTCTACAAAACTTTAAATCGATTGTTCCAAAGATGTTATTTTTAAAGTCGGTGACCAGCCTACAGAAAACTACTGAACCGATCGTTTTGAAGTTTTGTACACATATTCTACATGTAAATAGCTCTCTAGTTACGTTGAGTTTTTTAAAATTTTTCAATTACTAACAATTTCACAATAACAAATAGATCGATTTTTCGATTTGTTAAAAATCGTAATTTTGGCTTCAAAATGGTGCCAAAAATTCAAAAATTTTAAAAATTAAAAAAAACTTAACGAGATTGGAGAGATAAAGTAAGAAACTAAAAAAAGCATATTGATTTTTTGGTTTCAGATGATCCAGTGATGCTGTAGGCCGGTCACCGCACAAAAACTTTTTTTCGAGGTGTTTGCGGAGATCAATAAACCCGTAATTTTTCTCGATTTTTGAACAAAAAACTTTTTTTAAATATTCTTCAAATGTACTTTTATATAATAATATATAAAATAAGCCTACAGTAATAATTTTTCTAAAAAAATTCATAAAAAAAGGTCTTGTTTAAACGAAGAAAACCTTACCCTCCCGTTAAGTTTTAAAATTGTTTGTATGCACATAAGACCTTCATCCATGCATAGAACACAAAAAATCCGAAAATGCGACATACAACGTTCATTCATTCATGTCTTCAATTATCAGGTATTATTTGCCAATATTTCAAAATGTTCTTATTTAAAATGAAAAACACATAAAATATTTAATGTGGAAAAAATGTAAGCTCCTTAATATTTCCTATTAGTGAATAAACGCATTTAAACGTTGCATCGCTAATGAGCAATTCTGCAATCAAATAAATACATCTTGACACATGTCCATACTAAAAAGATAAGGAATTATTTCTCTTTACAACATGATTTTGAGTGCGTGCATTAATTGCATTTAATCATAATTTGCTATATACATATCTTTAAATATTTAATGATCTTTTTTTCAGCTAAACCAATAAGTGCCTGCAGTTGTTTTTTAGTTCATATAAACGGTATAATTCGGTACTTTGGTTTAATTTAATATCTTAAAATTGTTATGTGTACAATGAAATAACTTTAACGCGTCCGTCAAAGAATTCTTTTTTCATGAAAACCTTCTTTTTTTTTTTTGTTACATTTTAAATTGAAAGCGTTGTTGTGTAAAACTCGATTGAATGGAACACGTTTTTACATTCTATCTGATAAGACACATTTGCAGTTGCAACGCATTAATGATGCGGAAATTTGCAACATATTATTAACTGGGCTGTTTGCAGCACAATATAAATTTGGGCTTTAATTGGACCTAATGTTATATTGTCAGAAAAAAACACAAATACAACAGATAACATCTGACAACGCATTAAAAGAGCGCAACGAAACGTATTTTACGAAGGGCCAACATTACCGTGATTGCCGTGGAGCATTTTTAAGATTACTGTATCTATACATACATATGTAGCTGTGTGCAGGCAGGTATGTTTAATTAGCCCAGTTGAAAATTGTATTCGTCAAATAGCAAGACAGCAATAAACAAAAATATATGTGAACAGAAGAACTGCCATAAATGAAACGCTCATGTCAAATTTCATCAAAATGTTATTCTTACAAAAAGTTCTGTGTAAATATGGAATTTTAAGAAGTTCATTAGAGGCAAATATCAACAAAAACAGTTATTCGTAATAGCTGCATTTCCGTGATCGTTGATCTACAGCGTGACTCTATTTTATTCGCAATGCAAAAACAAAAATTAGAACGAGCTCTTTTCTTGGCTCTATTACTGATCTTAAAATGCTGCCAAGTTTAAAGCATTTTTTCCAAAACGAGCATAGTTGGCATATCTAAATTACTCTTATTGGAGTTTTCGTCTCACTGCTCGCAACCGTATTTTGACACTTCATCGCCAGTGATGCCAAATTGTAATAAAGTTAAACTTAAACTGTTCCACTGAGATTTGATCTGTAGCTGGCGTTCAAATGATCCCTGGTCACGTAACTTTTTGCTCAGTGTGACGTCAGGAAAAGCAGGAAAAGTGACTATTTGTCGCAAAAGTTACAGAACCGAGCTACTGATCCAGTCCCACGGGAATGCAGCTAATGTGTCATCTCAGATAATTGGTCTGTTCCGTACTCACTCACAAAGTTTGAGTAATAGATAGTAATTTGATTACCTGTCAAAATTTGCCAAAAAGTACGGAAATGACTTCCAGTAATAGCTTGAACACATTGGCTGCATTCTGCCAAGGCGAGCGCTATTGTAGCGATGGATCATTTTACGCTGGATTTCTCTGAATGCGTTGCTACGTCGAACGTCAGATCTGTTGACAACTGACGTTTGACGTAGCTTGTTCGCTTGTTTTGTTTTGTTGAATTTAAAACCTAATTTCTTTCTGCTATGAGTTTTATTTAATGCAACACTATTAGCTATTAAGGAGAACATTTCGGACCTCATTCAACCATTGCAAGGAGCAAAGGATAGTTTAAAACATTAAAAATAGCACAAGCCACGAAAATTTGCATTTATTTTAAGCGTTTCATTTGAGTGTTTGCAAATTGGCGCGCAAACAGCTGTTAAATGACATAACTTGCAACTGTTGAGTAGAAGTAGCGTAATTTATTTCGCTAGGTAAAATCCACATCGCTCGAGCGTAGACCGCTGGCAGCGCTGTCAAAAGTGTAGCCATTCACCCGAATTTTCTTGAGTGCTAGTGTTGGCAGAATGCAGCTGTTGACTGTGGCTGCAACAACAAGCTGTCAAATTAGAGTGATTCTATATCGCTACAAGGCTATATGAAAACGTCGTCAATGGGCGCATTTAGCGTAGTCAACAGTTGGCAACAGTTGTGTAAAAATTAGCTGAATGGTACAATTATTTGAGCGCTCACTAAAACTGATCAGGTAGCGGACGCCATTAAATCGAGCAAAAAAATTCTATGCTACCTAAACTCAACTGTTGAGTGCTTTAACCTTTAACTGGTACACCTCAAAAAATGTAGTTACAAGTTTATGTTTTTTTCTAAGAACGCCTTGAATACCAACTGAAAGCTTGAAATGTACTGAGCGTGAGAGAATGAATGGTGAAATAATGAGATAAATATAATCTTTTCTTTTTTTAAGGAAAGTTAGGGTTGATCTTTGACTCTAAATTCAAAACTTTGACAACATTTCTGACGCTTAGAGTAACGACACATTCAGACAAAAACATCGCTCACTAAAGTATCGCTACCGTAATAATTCAAAACAGTTGACTACGCTGAATGCGCCCAATGTGTTTAGACTATAAAGGGCTGATTATAATAGACGGAACGGAACGTTGTAGAACGTTGAGAAATGTCACTTTGCATGAATCTGAATTCTTATGTGAGCGTTTATATCAGGGTTTAAGTTTCAAGTACCACAGCTGTTTTTTGACAGTTGAAATAAAATAAAATTGAATTGGGTGATTGGTTTATTTAAAAATATGGAAAATTCAAAGGAGACTTTCAGGTCAGCTGGATGCATCTGATAGCAGTATATTTAAAAGATCAACACTTCCAATAGCATTTTTAAACAACACAACACAATAACAACAAATACATATTTTTCACTTTGACAGTCAGCTGTTTGATGCTCGAGATTCGTGCTCGAAGAAGTTTTTCAAGTAAAGTTCGAGTAATAGAGAGTGGCATTTTACTTGTTCTTATTCTCTATTGTGCTGGAAAAATGTGTAAAATAACGCTTTTGAGTAACTTCAAAGTACTAGAAGTGAGTACGGAAATAGACCTTACGTATCCAGCGGCAAATGGGCAATACACTTCATCGATTAGAGGCAATACACTCGTAGACGGTAATATATACATGTTCGTTTCCACTTTCAACTTACTTTTAGAAGACAATGGCCGCTTTGTAGGCAGACGGTCTACATTTTCGATAACAAAATATGCCAACGAGTAGTCAAGCTTCCTAGTCAAGCACACTGGCTACATTTTCGATTACAAAGTATGCAAACAAGTAGTCGAGCTTCCTTCTCCTATATGTAACTTCACATACAAATTCATATATGAATTACATAACACAAGTGTACTGCCTTTCATATATTGGAGTATATTGGATATATTGGAGTACTACGTAAATTTGCCGCTGGGTAATCAATATGTTCCATGTAATACAAATTCATAGCAATAATTAAAGAAAATACTTTTCTCTGTCCATAAACTTTTGACTTTTTTAAAACTTTTGTCTGTCTATAAAACAATTTATCTCACTCAAGGCCGAAACTTTGAACTAAAAATGCCCCGGATTAAAACAAAATGTGCATGACGGTATTTTTTCAATAATTATATTTATACTAGCGTGATGTAGCATTTAGGGTGTATTTAATGTATGGAAAAAAAAATAATTCCCCGCGCCCTGCCTTAAACTGCTCATTATACCAAAGAATATATGTACAAAATTTGATTGAAGTCGATGCTGTAGGAGAAGTTTGATTCGAATTAAATTGGCACGCACCCTTGCCTTATTCTGCCCACTTTCATGCCCACTTCCTGCCCATTCTAAAAACTGCTGATTATACCAAAGAATACATATGCATAATTTGGTTGAAGTCGGACAAACAAACATACAGACATGATTATATTTAGTTGGGCGAAAAAAGTAGACATGGAAACATTTATATATATAGTGACCGCCACTTGGTCACATAGCACCTACAAACCAAGCATAACTATCAAAACATGTACTCAGGAACTGTAATGATTTCGGAAAAGTGGGCGTAGTTATAGTTTTACCACGCCCATTTTTAGTGCAGTTGCCGAAAGTAACCTAATACGAACTAAATTACAAAATGTTATTCCAATACAACCACATTCGTCTGAAATATAGAATTTTTATTGACTTGTGCGCGGTAATAGGGGGTGTGGCATTTTTTTTTTTTTTATTATTCGAGATATGAGCCTTGATAACAGATGTTGTAAATTTGGAGCCCTTAGGTTTTACCGTTCTTGAGATCTTAACGGACTCCAATCCGCACGAACGATTTTATATATATAGATACTACACACAAAGAAGTTTTGTTGAAAACTTTTGTTGAAAAATTTTGTTGACTCTATACTGATAAAAAATTTATCAACTCAACCTAGGAATTCGTCAATATGAATTATATTGTTCGTATCATCGTCAAATTCCCAGGTTGATTTGATAGATTTCTTGTCAGTATAGAGTCAACAAAAGTTTCTGTCAAGGTTTTTGCTTTTAGTGTAGCTTATACCCACTTCGCACTTTGCTTCACCCCGCGCTTATCTGAAATAAAGCATTTTAAATGATTTTTGGGCGGTAAAAGGGAGTGTGGCAATTTTTCCTTACCTGTTACCTTCGTACCGTAATCATCTACATTTAAAAATAAAAAACTTTTTACCTCTTTAGAAGATTTACAACTCAGGCATTGTAATGATTTATGAAAAGATATAGAGCGACCACGCCCAATTTTAGTAAATTTGCTGTCAGTAACCATACGAACTAAACTATCAAATCTTAGTCTAATACTACCGAAACCGTCTAAAATTTACCATTTTCATTGATTTGTGTAGGCACGTTAAGGTTTGACCGTGTTTGGCGTTGCGTCGTGGGAAATGGTTTTCCGAGCCAGAGTATGATGTCGGTGCATTCTATGATGAAGATCAAACTAATATGTTAGGATGGAATCTATGACAGAAAGAGGAATGGAGCGCTGTAGACGATAGCTTATACTTCGTTGCGATACATAACAAATGCAGAATGAAATGCCAATGTGACGCAACACTTCATATAAATGACTTCATGTCAAACGGCTGTTGCATTAAGGGTATTCACTTCACTGCTGAAATTTCAGAATTCGGAAATTTCCGACGAGTTGAAGTGAGCGACCGTTTTTAATGTTTCGTTTTTTTTTCACATGCATCTGTCAACCTTAAAATCGCCATCGCTTCATTTCGTTACTCATGCGATGCATGTCAGCAGACAGAGAGTCTCCTTGTCGCATGCGCATATACCATATATGTACTTTATACTTTAATAATTTTTATAAGCGGCCATCAAAACTATAAATCAATTAAAAGAAACTAATTCAATTGCAATTTCGTTCTAAATTGCAGACATTTCATTATGCATGTACACGAGCTTTGACAGAACGCTCTTCTTCTTATAGAAATTATCATATTCACAATGGCTGCATTCCGCCTATGCTACATGGCTACACTTTTGACAGCGCTGGCAGCTGTCTATGCTCGAGCGATGTGCATTTTACGTAGCGAAATAAATTACGCTACTTCTACTCAACAGTTGCAAGTTATGTCATTTAACAGCTGTTTGCGCTCCAATTTGCATGAATTTGCATACACTCAAATGAAACCCTTAAAATAAATGCAAATTTTCGTGGCTTGTGCTATTTTTAATGTTTTAAACTATCCTTTGCTCCTTGCAATGGTTGAATGAGGTCCGAAATGTGCTCCTTAATAGTCATATCAAGACCATCATCCAGTAGTAACTCTAGCACTACGTTTTGCATAAAGTAAACCTCTTATTATAGGTTAAATATAAATATAAATATAAATAAATTAGGTTTTAAATTCAACAAAGCAAAACGATCGAACAAATTACGTCAAACATCAGTTGTCAACAGATCTGACGATCGGCGTAGCAACGCATTCAGAGAAATCCAGCGTAAAATGATCCATCGCTACAATAGCGCTCGCCTTGGCGGAATGCAGCCAATGACTCAAACTCATTAAACAGATTCGCTTACGATTACTGAACACATCTTTTTTCGCAAATTTCCGACGATTATTTTTCATCAACTCAATAGATGATTAAATTTAAGCAAACTTCGGAAAACCAAAACAACAACAATTGCACTGAAGTTTTCGTAAATTTCAGCATTTCTGAAATTTCAGCGTTGAAGTGAATACCCTTATTATTTTCGTAAAAAATTTTCCACGCAGTTCGTTGTGATAAATAACAAATGTAGAATGAAATGTCAAATTGACGTGACACTTCATGTAAATGAATTCACTACAATAAACGACGGTTACATTATTTGGATATTGTTCATACAAAAGTACTAAAATCACGATCAAAAAATGGGTGGTAGGGGTGGGAGGGTGAAAAATTGCTTTACGGACTATTCTCATACCTACCAAATATACAAAAATAATTTCATTAAAATCAGTCGAGCCGTTTCGAAGAAGTGTGACCACAAACACCGTGACACGAGATTTTTATATATTAGATTATTCGGTACAAGCAAATCGCTGAAATCTTAACTGAGCAAAATTCGATTAACACTTAACACTTTCGACAGGCGATCGAAATCGCATTTTTATTATTGTACTAGGTGTATGAGCTAATATGTATGTACGGCTTAAATTCTGTTTAAATTCAATTGCTTTGTTTTCAAAAACTTATTAAGGTCGAAGAGGAAAGGGCGACCCTTTTTTTAACACCATTATAATTTACGCAAAAATATGTTATCTAGTACAAAATTGGAATTGTTCCCGAACTTATATTCAGAAGAAACTAAGGCAGTGTAACTGGTGACGGACTGAGGGTTGCAATACTTAGCAGCTGCCGAAGGCCTCCTACTTTACGAAGGACTTAGGCATTTCCATGGTTGCCCCACGGTAGTTCTTTAGGATGTAATTTAGCTTTAGGATGCATTTTCCGTAAATTTTTTACTTAGTACTTTAGTACTCTAAAATATTAATAAAACGGTATTAATGGTATATTCTAAAGAAAAAGACATTGCTCTACAAATGTATAATAGAATTTAGAAATTTATAAAATTTTATGTCTGGAAATTTTTGTTGCTAACTGACTGATACACCATTCAATCGATTTTTATGACATTTTGAATATATATTATTTATCGGCATGATAACTTCTATATAATTGCTAAACTTCAATAGTTTATATATTAATAGTTAGATATTAATGAGAACTACGGTCATAAAATTGAAAAAGAGGTATTTTATTAAAAAATGTTTGATCAAGGAAAAAATGGTCTGAACTTGACTTCAGGGCGTGGCAACTTTCAAACAATTTTAAATTCTCAAACTTAATATTATGGCATATCTGAAAGGTAATATTTGATATTAAGCAGATGAATATCAAAACTAAAATTCATCTGCTCAACATCATTCAACTCATTCATCTCACAATTCACCTTTAAGAGGTCCAAAACCAAAAAATCGACTTTCTCACCGTCAAAATATGGATTAGACAATGAAGCATGACACATCTCACACTCTAAGCCCAAGGCTCAAACGACGCCTCATATATTATCACTCAAGTATAAGCACGCTTTAGTGAATCAATCAATTCAAATGCTTGAAAACATCTATGTGACGTTTCGAATATTATACACAAAAGACTGCTTTAAGTAACCAATTATAAACTTTCCAACTGGGTTATTAGGAATAAAGAAAATGTCCAATAACTGCCAAAAAACATAGCTCAATCAGTGGATTCCTGTCATGTTCACATGTAGAGAAAAAAAAATTATAAGTTCCAAAAAACTGAACCATCCATTCCCTTTTATGACTGTGGTTTTACCTTTTGGGCATTTTTGGCGAATTAACAACAGTGAGATTTTTTTGATTTTTTTTTTCTCTCATTATTTTCTTTAGGCAGTCAAAAATTCCACTCTTGTTTGGTAAATACATAAATGCATGCGTGCATTAAATTGTTTGCACAGTTACAAAGGATGCTTGCGATCGTTGGCATTTACATTGGTACATAAACATTGCAATTTCGCGTTTGTTATAAGTTCAGAACTAAGTTAGACAAGTTATATAAATAATAGGTAAAAAAATATTAAGAATGAGAGATACGTTAACATCTGATCTGTTACCTTTTTATGTCTATAATAAAAATATTAAAGCAATAAAAAATTCAAATTTTATTTTTCAAAAATTGTAAGCGTTAAAAGTATCACATATTTTATTATCAAACATCAATTTCCAGCTGATTGGTCACAGCTTCGTCATTTCCCAACTTAGCTGTGCTCAACTTCGTCGTTAAACTACTAAATGGCCGTCAGCTCGTCCGTCTGAACGAACTGACAAATGACTACTCTATTGTGGTTCACAAATGTACCTACGCAGAAGCAAACTCATAATGTAGTAAATGTTTGATAGAGCTTCTCTGACGGCGCGACAGTTGGTCGATTGTTAATATTTGTCCATACACACATCCATCATATTAATTTCGAAGCATAAAAAAAGGTTCTCCTTCTCAAGCAAACAAATGTAGCTGTACTGACAGACGAACGGATGGCGTAGCCAATGTGTTTGCTCTGTATTTCTTGCGATTTCTTATATTTTCACTTTGGAAAAGCAAAAACATACAGATTTATTTGTTGTTATTTTTTTTTTTTTTTTTTTTTTTTTTGTAAAGTTAAGTTATGAAAAAAAAGTTAAAATTACTTTATGGCCAATAAAAGGGAAAGTATTTGTGCAAGTCTGAGTGCAGGCAAGAAATAAGAAAATTAAAACATCAAATAAAAAATATAGGCACGACCGCCAACTAGTAAATATGTTAAACGCAGCAATCTGTGATCTTTCGCTACGAGATGTCAAAAAAATCTCTGAGGTAGGGTGTATGCTGTTTAATAAAACCGCATTTCAGACACGGCAGATACAGTAAAATTAAGTAATTTGCTCCTCTAAAGCAAATTTACAGTGATATTTAACAGTTTAAAATACAAAAACTCTAAATGATGTTGAAACAGTAAAGGTCCAAACATAATAGGCTCGAGCTGACTGCATTAAATGTCAAAATTTTACGATTGCACAGATATAATGCGTGTAAGCCAAAATAACTCAAGTCAGCTTTTTCGTCAAGTTTCGTTGACTTGAACTGGCTTCAGCCAAAGCTATTCAAATCGAATCTGTCAAAAAACGTATCTGTCAAACAAATAAAATGTAAATAAATTTCAGTAATGTTTCTTTTTTGAATTGTGAATGGTTGTGGTTGTGAATTTTGAATAATGAATTTATTTTTACAAGCGAGTCAACCAAACTTGGTTATGAACAAAATAAGTATTTGGCAAAAATTGAGTTGGCTGTTCCTTGAATTTTAATAGCTCGAGCTTATTATGTTTGGGCCTTAAGCATCTAGTATAACAAAAAAATTAAAATTTTCGTTATATTCAAAAAAAAAATTTTCATTATTTTGTGTGCTTAATTATATTTGCCGATAGCAGTTGCCGATAGCAATTTTCAGAAAATGGTTACATTATTAAATTATATATTTTGTAGTGATGGGCAAACTCGAAACTTCTTGGCAGTCATTAAAACCCGATGCTTTTTTTTTGAATACTCGATACTGTTTTAATACACGATACTATTTCAACGTTGTTTACTAAAACAGAACATTTTTTTGTTTTGTAAATAGCAAATTTTCTCAAATTAACCATAGGATGTAGCTTTATTTAAATATCCGCATATAATAAATGACTTTAAAAGGAATGTTTTCTTTATCAAATAATAATTGGCATATTAATATATTTATTATATATAAAGAGTGATCCAATACGAGGTCACTTTTTCAACTGGATTGTTTTGACAGCTGTTATGTGTCAAATGGCTTTGCCATATGACGTTTGTGTTCAGTATTCAATACGGCTCAATCATGAATAGACTTATGGTCTAATTATGTTTGCGTAACGCAACGCAACGTGGCAGTGGCAAATCGTAGATTGTACGTAGCAAATCAAATGTTGATTATGCAAACGTTCATCTACTTAAAAAAACTTCACATCAGCTGCTTTTGTTTACAAAAAGTTAAATATTTGTTAGTGATGGCAAAATTAAATAAATGGAGCAAAAATTGTTGCATAAATTACAAAATGTCTCCGAATATACAAATGCAAATGAAATAAAGTGTTTTTTTTTTTTTTGTAATCAATAAATTTCACTATGGACCAAGGGCAATCGGAGCGCCATGAGTAATTGGATTGGAAGAGAAAAACTATGCCTGTTTCCATTGCAGCTTTGAACAATCACGTCGGCATCGCGGACGGAAGGAATATTTAGCTGCTGACCACATTGCATTTGGCAATGAGGACGTATGTTGTGGCCGTGCATCATTGCGGTAGCCTTTTCCAATTTACATGCGTCAGCAGCTCCGCGATTTCCATGTGTTTGTGCCATACATTTTTTTATTTTCCACTTTCAATATTTTCATGGCACTCAGATTGCCCTTGATTTGTATTCACTTAAAACAACAGAAGGGAAACTATTAACACACAAATAAGTTTATATAATATTTAACTGGAAATTCACGGCACTAAACACAAATGAAAGAATAAAATAATTCTGCGTTAAAAGTCAGAATGTATCAGTTAATTTGCCGCACATAAACTAAACGCATATAAACAATCACAATTCAGATGTCACAAATGAAATTGAACTTTTTATTTGTTCTACGCAAGGTTGATTTATAAGGTTGTCGCAAGGGAGAGAGCGAGTACCCATAATTGTCAAATCGAAGTAGACAGCTCATAGAAAATCTGCAAGTGCTCTCTATTATCATCCGTTTTCCTTTCGTAGTCATTCGCAAAATTGGCTGGTTTTGACAATTATGGGTACTGAGAAGAGAGTACGATCAGCCCGCGACAAATTTCGTAAAAAATCGTAAAAATCGAAGACACGAAAAAAATTATTGTAAGCAAAACACTCACTTTACCAAATGTCAACGAGAGACGCTGATATTTGGCAGCCTTGTACTAAAAAAAAAAATTTTCGAATCGGACAGTTAAGTCCGGTTCACACTGTGAATGAACCTTTCTTTTTGAACAAGGTGGTATTCAATGAATAAAACTTTTTCCACTAAGCACAATACTTATTTTTAAAGATTTTGTAATATTCAATGAATAGCACCAGTTAACACGAAGAAATATGTGATTTCTCATTGACTCTTTTTATGAATTATAACTCTTACAAATATTTTAAGTATTTTTATATATTTTAAGTATTTAAAGAATATTTTAAGTATAAGTCGCAGGATTACCAATAAAAATTGCTTACAAGCGCCGAGGAAATTGTGAAAAGCATCACAATCGTAAACGAATTTGAAATTCAATGACAAAGTTACCACAAAAGCAGATGGTTCTGCAAGTCGTAGACGCACATCAAAAACTTTTTCCTTACAGAGCAACGAAAAAATACTTTATTGCAAATTTTCAGAAACAACAAAAAAAATGTAATCAATTTTTTTACCATAAAATTTATTTGATGGTTAATTATATATACCTAAGGAAGGAGAATGATACAAGTAAGGTTTTTTACTCCACCATGGACCGATGGACCGTGGTGATATTCCGATAAAGAAAGCTGGCTTGCTAGCTGAAAAAGATTGGGAACCACTGCATTAGATCACAAAAACATAAGGAAGGTACATACCAAAAACAAGAATAGCATGCAAAAGGAAAGTAGTTAAGTATGGAAAAAAATAAATTTGAAGCTTATAATAAAAAATTTAACCGCCTTACCTTGCCTTTTTTACTTCAAAATCGTTGGTAACTTCTTCAGTATCTATATCAAATCTTCGATGTACACTCATCAACTCCAAGCCATTTAGTCTCTCTTGTCCTTTTGAGTTCCTCAAGTAAGTTTGTAGCCTTTTTGATGTTGAAAAGGATCGATCTGCAGTACAAGTAGTTACTGGTATAGTGGCATATATTTTAAAAAGAGAAAAAATTGACGGAAAAACTCTACGGAAAAATTAATTTAATGCTTTTATTGCAGATAAAGGACGCTTTGTAGATTCTTCTTGGTCCCGTTTGCTTTACTTGCGTAAATATTTGCTAAATTCTTTTTAGTGTTGCTTTGCTTTGCCTTTCCAAGATTCACAAAGTAAAACCCAATGAGCAGCATATCCTTTTGTTATGTCGAAAGCAATTTAAGCCCGCGACATAGTGCCCGCGAATGTTAAAGCTAGGCTTGTCGTCTTAAATCGAAGATATAAAAGTTCCATATTTCGGGGATGTCAGAACCCCTGAATACGGGCCTGACCATGCTTAACAAAGGCACAGAAGCTTAATTTAACTGATTTGGCTTAAAAACATTTTAAAAGTTCAAAACCGATGTTTAAATAAGGAACGTTAAAATTAGAAACATTTTGAGACTCCGCCACCTACCATTAGAAAAACTATTAAAATAATACAAGAAGTTTTTCAATACACGTACCTTTAAATGAAGTTATTATCTTGCAAATATCGCACTTCGCAGACACGAAATACGCAGCTGTAAAATGTAGCCACAGCTGACTCCTATTTTTGCCGACCATTCTTCTTTTTATTCTGATAGCGGTTATTTTAGTGTGGATACCTACATATTATCGTTAATTTTCGTGTTGCCACCTTGCGCTGTACACATAACCTAAGATGTAAGGTTAAGCTAAATTTTTGCTTACCATTAAAAAAAGCGCAGTGCTGAACATCAAGAAAAAAGAGCGAGTGTCGAGAATTTCTTCAGTATCGAGTTCGGTATCGAGTACTCTTTGAGTACCGAGTATGAAACACTCGATACCAAAAATTTGTCCATCACTAATATTTTCCAACCAAATAAGTTTCAAAACACAATATGTATATGAATATAATAAATGGTGTAAAAATTACGATTTCCACGATTTTCATGGTGGCAAAATTCCACTATTTTTTTTTTTTTTTGGTAAAATGCCTGGCTGACACTTAGTTTTATCGAAAATTTCAACACTAACTTCAAACGGGCCGCAATTCAAATTTACATACTATTTTTTTTTCTTCCTATAAATATCTGTTGTTTATCTTTATATTATACAATTTGCACGTCTTTATTGACTGTTCAGTTTCTTTTCTTTATTGGATATAAGAGATTTCAATCTCTTTATTTATAGTTTTTTGCCATAAATGACATAAACACATAAATAACCAGCATCAAAGAGAGATTCACACTAAAAATTAAATGGCATATGCCACATTAATTGTATGATTTTTATCACATCATAAATTAACTGCCAATGAAAATAAGTTAATAAATAGTTTCGGAAATAAATCAAAATTTGCCCTTTGAAACTGAGTTTTTCTATGAAAATTAGAATTTTTCTAATAAATTTGTTTTATTAAAAGTAGGTAAGCATGAAAATATACGAACATATTATAAAAAAAACATTTAATTTCATACGTTTAAAAATGAAAAATAGGCAGTGGGGGAGTGCCGACCGAAGTGAAAACTTAAAGCTATGAAATAACAGTGTTTTTCTTTAATTTTCATATAAATTGTAATATCAAATCATTCATATTTCAATCATTTTATTATATTATATTGCTATTGGATACAAGAGCTTCTGGTAACTAAAGTAAGAAAAATATTTGATTGGAATTTCTGTAAGTACCGTGTAAAACCGCACCGATCGCCATTTCTTATTTAGTAGTACTAAGTTTCCGATCGATAGACATAATCAAACCTATTGCTTCATTCAAAAATTCATTTAGTGGTAAATTTTTATCAACTGCAAAGTAAATATTGAAGTCTCCACTCAGTATCATAGGCATATCGTCAAATTTTTCCGTAAATCTTATTACGAGTATTTTAAAAGCTTCTTTTGTAAAATCATCAAATTTTCGAATAAAAAAATTCTCTCCTCAACTGACCCAAATTGGGGCGTTGAAAATTAGGAAACATGAGTTTGGTGTTGTGATTAAATACTATTATTTACGCAAGAAAACGATCATCGAGATTAAAGTCAATCTAGTAAAGTGTTATAGTATTATACGGATTCTACACCGTCGATGTAGATGATTCAGAAGTGACTTTCGTTGAAGTGACTTTCGTTTCGTTATTTTTCGAAAACTTAAAAAAAATACATGATATAATGTTGAAATAGTGAAGTTGAGGACCAAATATTGAAGCTGAGGGAGGTAGCTGAGACCACAAAGATGTCGAATGGCAGCGTGCTCGATATCAAATATCATATATTTTGTATAAAGAAATTCTTCTTTTGATGGGTGCCACGTTCCCTCACAGAGGAGGACCTAAAAGCGAATTCATGTTACGATTTCCCAGCAGAATTTTAGTTTAATTTAGTTTAGTTTAGTTTATTGAGTCTATGGATGTGAAAAATCCTTACAGACTAGAAAAATTATACATTTCATGTAGAAGATATTAAAATAATATAACAAATAAGCTATAAAGTTAATTAAATAAACTAGAAACAAAGTTTTTAAAAGATGATTTAGGCATTGAGAAATCAAAAGCATATTTTAAAGACAAATCATTACATAAACACAAAGATCTGGTGATAGGTTAATTTAGGGCGTAATTCGTTCTGTGATATTTAATATAAAAGAGTTCAAAACAACGCAACTGCCTTGAAGGAATATTGAAATTAATTAAATTTAGTAATGAGGAGTCATCAATATTACCCGAGATGACATCATATACAAAAACTTTTTTTTCTTCTAACTCCAAATGTCTTTAAACCCAATAACAAACAACGAACATTAAACGAGGATAAATTTGAATTAAAACTAGTACAATGAAGCATATACATAGAAGCAGTTTTTTAACTTTTTCTAGCCTTGAAGAATGGATTGCCGCTGAAGGATTCCAAATAACAGAAGCATACTCTAGTCTTGACCTTACAAGAGAACTATAAAGTGCTTTTATTGTATAAGGATCCTTAAACTATTGACTGCTTCTGCGAATGAAGGCAAGGAGGGAATATACTTTGGGAAGTAAAAAGTTTAAGTGATCTACAAAGGTGAAATTGGAGTCAAAAATAACTCCCAGGTCCCGAACTGTATTAAGTCTATGCAATGTGATATCTGCCATTGCATGGGATGTTTTTATTATATTCTTTGATTTATTAAAATGTACCTAAGGAACACTTTCCAATGTTAAGCGGTAACCCATTACGGAGACTCCAGACATAGACATTATTAGGGTCGATTTGCAATAACGCAGAGTCATCCAAAATTTTTACCTTGCCAAAAATCGCAAAAGTCGCCAGCATAAAGAAGAAATTTAGAGTAACGAAAACATTTGCATATATCATTTATATACAAAACAAACAGCAAGCTTATGCTAAATTCAACGGATTTTGAGCCGATTCATAAGTATGTGTGAAACGTGGATCCATTCTACACATCAGAGTCCATGCAACAGTCAACTGGGTTTGTCCAGATGAAACTTCTACGAAGCGCCCAGAAACGCAATAATGAACCTGAAATGGGTGGTCTCCATGTTTTGGCATGCGCATGGGATAATATTTATCGACTATCTTAAAAGGGTAAGATCATAACTGGCGCATATTATTACTCATTAATGGATCGTTTAAAAATGTATATCCTCTCTATCGTCAACACAATCCGCCTGCTTATTAATCGTTAGTTTCACAAACAAAATTTCACGAAATCTGGTTTCAAATTCCCCAACGACTTCAACCCGTTTCCAAACAGGTTAGATGACTCACCAGCAAGCGATTTTACTCAAATAAGGAACTCATAGCTGAAACTGAGTCCTATTTTGGAGAGCTTGCAGAGGACTATTTTTTGGACGGAATTAAAAAGTTAGAAAATCGTTGCACTCGCTATATCGAGTTAAAAGAAATATATGCTGAAAAATAAAACCGAATAAAAATGTTTTCTTGTTTCATTAATTCTGAACTTTTTGGTCTAAATTTGGACTGACTCTTCCATCTGTAATGTTTGGCGTGTCATTTGTACTGAAACATATAGTATAGAAATACTTTTACAAACCTTTAACAACATCAGATACTTTTACTGTCAAATTCCCTGCACATTTTGAGATTTCCTGCACATTTTGAGAACGGTAATTGAACCACCTACAAATCGTCTTCCGCAAAATTAGGTGTCGTATGTGGCTTTCGAGTTTTGAATTCAAAGTTTGAGGGCTAATGACTTTGTTTATAGCGGACCGATTTTCTTCAAATTGATACATAATATACGTATAATTAATAAATTTAGAGATCGTACCTCATTTCGGATAGGACTTATAGAGATATTTGTTTAGAATTGGTTTGTCGTATTTGATGATTTCACACTTTTTTTAACTTTTTGTTATTACATACGACAATTAAATTCTGAATTTGATAAAAAGTTAACATATACGACAAAATAATGCCTCTGAATGTCGGTAACGACTTAAGATGTCGAAAAACTGACCACGCCAAACGAAAGAGACACCCTCAATACATAAGGAACCTATTCTAACTGAAAACCGATTAAATGCCACATAAGACACTTACAGCCTTATTCAATATATTTTCTAAAACAATCGTTCAAAGCTTGTTTATTTACGTACTGTTTAAGGCTTTACGCATGCTCTACGCAGCCTTACTTAAATTGTTATTCATAAACATTTGTTTATTCACTGCTTAATTTTGTAAGGAACAATCGAAAATCTTTTACAAAATTTAAAAATTCTTGTACATTTGCCAATCTGTTACTAAAAAAACTATTACAAAGGCTGGATATAGAGCATGTCTATGATAAATTATCATAAACATCAACCTTAATCGGAAAGACGACAAAAAATTGTATGTTAAATTTACGCAGCCTTTTAACGCAAACTTCGACGTCTAAGTTACGCAGTTCTTAAACAAGCCGGAAAACTATTATGAATAACGATGTGTTGTTTAAGGTTACGCAGCCTCTAAAATGAGATTATGAATAAGGCTGTTAATTTCTCAGGCGACGAAATATTCTTCTACTAACAAATGACTTATCACCGTAAAAACAACGGGTTTTCTTGCAGATATACATAAATATAACTCTTAATTTCACAAAAATATTTCATTTAACGTAAATACAGAATTTGGTATTATATATGAAGAACACCTTTGCAGAAGTGTATCGTTTATATATATTTTCAGTATAATGTCAAAGTTACATGTAAGGCAATTAAAAACTATTTCAACATTTTCAGATTTTTTTATATCAATTTGTGGACAAATTCGTTGTCCCTTTATTTGTCAATAATTAAAAAGCGTTTAATTAACGAATAATTAAATTTCAAGCATTCCAAAAACTATTTCAGAAAACTATTGGCCATCACAGCCCTTAAAAGGAAATATATAAAGATCACATGTTCCCAAATAAATATTTATATTCATATATATATGATGTAGTGGCACAACCCCTTAGCATATGCTAAGAAATATAAATTATTTATTATAAAACTTGCAGAATTAGGTGGCAGCGCTACCATCACTTTTTTTCGTAGTTTCAGTTCTCATTTTGTTTCTTATTGCATATTAACCAATTTAACCTACAAATTGCGAATGTTTGCCGTATTGCGAAGGTCATTAGTGCAAGGTTCCAAGGCTATTATCAAACCAAAATTCCTAATTGCTGATTTTACAATTTCCAATACTCGCAAGATGTCAAAAAGTGCTTTGATTGTTTTGTCACCAGGTTCAGAGGAAATGGAATTCACCATTTCAGCCGATGTACTAAGGCGAGGCGGTGTAAGTGCCAATAATCGTACCAGTTTTAATTTTCTATTTTTATTCTATGCGATCTTCCACTATGTCTATTTTTAACTGTTCTTTTTTTTTTTTGCAACCCATCCCTTAAGGTTCGTGTTGTTGTTGCCGGCCTCTGTGGTGCTGACCCAGTCAAATGTTCTCGTGATGTAGTCATTGTGCCGGACACAACTTTGGAGGCTTCAAAAGGTGAAAAATTCGATGTCATCGTATTGCCGGGCGGTCTTGGTGGCTCAAAAGCCATGTCTGAATCGGCGTTGGTGGGTGAAATACTAAAGAAACAGGAGGATGAGGGGCGCCTTATTGCAGCTATCTGTGCTGCACCCACTGCGCTCGCTGCACACTGCATTGGGCTCGGCAAGAATTTGACTTCATATCCTTCGGTTAAAGCGCAACTGGACGAAAAATATAAGTAAGTTAAGCGATGGTTTGAAGCTTTATAGATTATTACGCTGCTCAATTCTTAAAGGTACGTTGAAGATAAAAAAGTAGTGCAGGATGGCAATTTAATAACCAGCCGTGGCCCTGGTACTGCCTTCGATTTTGCTCTAAAGTTAGTAGAGGTTTTGGTGAGTGCTGATAAAGCTGCCGAAGTCGCCAAGGGCATGCTTTGGCAATGAACGCAGCGTACACGTGTTTGTATTCATTTAATAAAACTATGAATTTAATTGTAATATATAGCTAAATAGCAAAAAAATGTTTTTGCTTCAAAAATAAATTACTTATAAAATTTCTCAAATTTCAAGGATAATTTGAATATGAAAGAATAACCAAGTTATACTGGGTTGTTTAAGAAAACTCTAATTATAGAAAATTAACAAGGAATGATATAAAACGAATGTCCTACATTCTTCTATATTAGAATAAACCATTTCCAATTGTTATTCAGAAAAGATTAATTGAAATTCAGAAAAGATCAATTGACCTACAATGTACGGAAGATGCAGTCTGTTTAGGATTAACTTGGTTCTATAGATAAAAATATGGGCTAGTTACAAATTTCTTGTAACTGTAACACATATTATGTGTTCAACGACATATGTATAACAAATACTATAAAGCACGGTGGAGGTCCAGTTATGGTTTGAAGCTGTATGGCAGCAAATGGTGTGGGCAATCTGGTTTTTATTGGATCTATTATGGAATATTCAAAAATTCTTGAGGACACTGTTGGTCCTAGTATGGAAAAATTAGTCTTACCTTAAAACTGTATCTTTCAACAGTACAACAGTCCTAAGCACACGTACAAAGTTGTGCGGAAATGGCTACTATATCATACTCCTAGGATCCTTAATCATCTGCCGCAATCTCCATACCTAAGCCCGATAAAACATCTGTGGGAGCATCTCGATAGAAAAGTCAGACGAACAACTATTTCCAGCAAGGAAGACCTAAAAAAGGCCTTAAAGGAAGAATGAGCCAATATTCCGTTTGGGATACCATAACTAATAACTGCTTCCTAGATCAGTAAAAACGGTGCTTACTTTATTTTGACGCTCACAGTACATACTTGCACGAATATAAGCTGCTGTGGGGGTATTTTAACTTCGGCGCAGTCGAAGATAACTCCTTATCGAACGAAAAAAACAAAAAATGGCCTTTTTAGACCTTGAAAGGACTTTGATCGAGCTTCTTATGATCAATTGTGTTGTGTGTGTTGTGAAATGTTTGAACACAAATGATCGAGAACTGGACCTACCAGCTTTATGCCGACTCCGAACGGCTTATGTTCTCAAGAAGCTTTTCATGGCAGTTTTTACTCTCTGAGGTTTGCCATTGTCTGCAGAAAGGTGACTGCCGAACAGAAAAATGAATTCAAACGAAAACATTTTCTGTCAGATGGAGGATTCGAAGCAGGGTTCTATGGCGTATGGTCCACACACTCTACCCACTGCGCCACGGCCGCCAAGATAACTCCTTATTAGTTTTATTTTTCAGTTTTTTTCATATCTTTGTTATTGGGTAACATATCATACTGTAATACACGATTTTCCGGATCTGCGGATGTAAATTTATGTCATCGGTGTCTTATTCTCCGCTATAATACAAGAAAGTGTAATAACTTACAAATTTACAAAAGAAAAAAGAACTAGTTGCCAGGACCATCGGACATCTGGACAAATGGTTAGATTACAATGTATAAATAGCTATCCTTTGATATCGTACGTCTTCGAGACGTATGATTTTTGAATGATAAAGGCAAAAAAATAAAGAAAATGAAAATAATAGAAAATAGTTTCGTTAAATATAATTATAAAAACCAAATAATTATTTATAATTCATGAATTATAACAAAGAAATATAACTAGAATGAATTAAATAATTCCTTTTTAGAAAATGAGAACATGAGAAAATAGTTTAGTTTAATAGTTAAATATAATTATTAAAAAAATAATTTATAATTCATGTATTATAACAAAGAAATATAGCTAGAATGAATTAAAGAATTCCTTTTACATTATAAAAGTGATCAGACGTGTTCACGTGCTATGGATCAGATTTGAGGCAATTAGAGGATTCAACTCAGAATTGAGTGAGGGAGTGAGTGGTGCTATGCCCGATAGGTGTACGAGTAAATGTTTTAAAATTCCTGCATGAACAACTGGAAGGATAGAGTGCTTTCTGACCTTCTGCATTGATGCTTGAGTAGAGGAATTGAAACTTCCGCCCCCCTCCCCTCTCCCCCCCCCCCATTAAGATTTTGTACAGTGCAGATATGGTAGTTGAAGGATGTCTTTCTTGTCGAACAGATCTGTCACAATAAGCGGCTCCTCATTTGCAGTTTTTGTCCTTGGATCAACTCTTCATTTGGCAGAATTGTAGGCAAACTTTCTGAGCAAATGATGAATTTTTTTTTCTGGGTTTATTAGATGCAAATTTGATGGCATCTAAAATGCCAGCCGCTTCGGCCGTGTTCACTGCGCAAAATGAATGAAAATGAACGAGTGATATGGACTTCGAATCGCTGTCGACTACTGCTAACGAAGTGTTAACGTTTGGTTTGGAGCCATCTTTGAAAATGTAGATTCCAAAATGAAGATAGAAATAAAGAACTGATGTCTTCAAAAAACTCTTAATAAACATCCATGCTTGAGTTATTATTAGGATACGTCAGATGTTGTAGGATGAAGACTGATTTGATTCTCTGCCAAGGAGGGCAGTTTTGCAGTGGAATGAAAACGCGAGTCCTAATTTTTTACAATGTCAATACATTTTGTGATCGTAGATTTTTTGTGTGGTTTCTTTTTACGAATGGCAGCAGCTTTAACAGTGGTTAGAGAGATATTTCAGACTTCCCATGTGGCGTCAAAACGCCAAAATAAAAACAATATCTAGTGAAAGGTAATTTTGTTTATATATTAAGGACTATTTTTACCTTTGATCCAAGGATTTCATAGAAACATTCTATATTTCTGTTGAATTTTTAAGTAACCCAGTTATTACTTATCATAGCATTATAATAAAAATCGATCACATACTTTTAGGCATCACAAAGAAATTTGGTTGTTTTTCATAGAAAATTATTTCAGCTTTCTAAAAGAAATACACAATATTTAAGAAAACATAAGACATTATTGCACATCTACAGAGCAAGACCTTTTAATTGCTATCCTATTTATGAAAATCGAGTCTATAGTATAGATTTGATAGTCGTCACAAAAAATGCGCTTACGTAATAATAATATAAATAAATAGATAGAATAGATAGATAGTTATAAAAAATTTCGGATGACACTTAATTGGTCTTTGTACCAGTGAAATAATCGGTAACCTTGTTTTGGCTGAGCCGTTTGTTTGAGAAGCTGTGAAACATGTCTATTTGAGGACTTCTCATTGTACTCATTCCATTTGATCAGTGTATTTACCGCACATATTGCATCGTTGTATGCAAGGTTGATTTATAAGGTTGTCGCAGGGCTGATCTCACTCTCTTCTCAGTACCCATAATTGTCAAAACCAGCCAATTTGGTGAATGACTACGAAAGAAAAACGGATGATAATAGAGAGCACTTGCAGATTTTCTATGAGATGTCAACTTCGATTTGACAATTATGGGTACTAGCTCTCTCCCTTGCGACAACCTTATAAATCAACCTTGGTTGTATGAAACAAACTCTGAGGTGGAATCGGCTAAAGTGATAATTGATAGTTGACAATCAAAATCAACAATTTTGCTCCATGAATGGTGTAAGAAAACCAGGTGGAAGCGAATTTTTCACCACACTTTAAATTTCCCCGGGTCTGCCAAAAAATTCTGACAGGAAGAGAGCAACTGTTGATTAGTGCTAAATTTTATTGGCTGCGTTCAGCAGGTACAACTTTTGTGCAACCGGTTAGTGTGTGTCTGCTGAACGAAAAAATATCAGTGTCTAATCACAACATGTGAAAATGTCTGTCTTTCGCCGCACTTTATATTTTTGATACATTTGCTCAACGTATTGAGTATTTCCAGTTAAAAATTTGGCTTTTTTAGAATAAGTGTGCTTTTATAACAAATGAAATAAATAACGCAAAATATAACGAGAAAACACAATTTTTCCCCTATTTGAGCACTTTTAAAACAATTGTGTTCACAGAAATAAAAAAGGAACGTAAACTGATACCTGATCAGAGACACAACATGTTGTACCCATTATTCGATTATCATTAGTTTGTTCAGAAATTTGACGTCAACTCACAAGAATAATAGCTTAAGCACATTAACGACGACAACCAAGAGTATAAAAATAGTGATTTTTACATTTGTGTTTGGGAAAATAAAAAATTTTTACTTTGTTCCTCTTTTGACAAAAGATAGCTAGTTTTGTTCAGTCAACGCAGAACTTTTTTTTTATATTATATATAAAACTATATTTTATAGTTAATGGTTGTGTTAATATGTCTTCTAAGTGTTTCGTGATATAACCATTGTCATTTTTTCAAGAACGTAAAAATATTTTTGACGTAGATTTACGTCTTACAGCACGTTTGTCATTTTTGGGGGTCTTTTCCACAAAATTTTTTCAAGCACATCCTAACGTTTTTGGAGGACACTTTGGAATATATTTACAGCCTTTAATATTCATCTTAGAAAGATAAAATATATGTCAAAAATCAGTTATATCTTATATCTGTATAATAAGAAAAATCATGGATTAATGCTTCACTTGCTGCTGACGTTCATATGGTTGTTGCTTTTGTTCGTGCCGAAATCACGAACGCAACATCGTGTTGTTTCTTGTATTGTTGTTGTTATTAATACGTATGTTAAATTTACATATATGTTATACATGCATATCAGCTGTTTTAATTTTTATCGTTTGTTATTGTTTTTGCTTATCTTCAGCAAGATAAATACAATAAACAATACAAATGTATTATAGAGATGTGCTGTAGAGCCAGAATGTACCCTGTAGGAAAATCAACTAATTTAAAAGTAGTTGATAAAGTAGTATTTTGTCAACCACAACTAGTTGAAATTCTGACTTTTTTCCATAGAACGAACTAACTTATTTTCTACGGTGATGTCCGCTAAATAAGTCAATTGACTTTATTCTGCATATATTTTCAACTACTTGTTAAATTAGTTACATTTAAATTATTTTTTTAATTGCTTTAAAATAAACAATTGAAACTATTACTGATGGCCTAAAGTTAATAATATTTGATGAAATAACATGGTTAAATATATATAAACTTGTAATCTAATAAAAATTTGCAATTAAAACATGTCAACATCAGAGTAGTTGCCGCCTTAATATAATTCAAAGTAAATTATCAAGCACTTGTTTTTAAGTAGTATTTCAGATACTTCATATATTATGCAATAAAAACTATTTAGAATTGAAGTGGATGCCGCCTTAATATAATTCAAAGTAGTTCATATACTGGTTTATTTTAAACTAGTTTTTTAATTAGTTGTTTTTAAAAACAAGTTAGTTTGTTCCTATAGGGTAGCTACAAAAATGTGTATTACTACTACGCAGGTTTACATATACAGAGAATACAAATACAAAGAAATTACATATACAGCGATTCTTTATATATCATAGTAAATTCGAATTATTTGTTTAACTAATTTTATACTTATTGCACTTTAAAAATATATTTTGTTTGTCTAAATTTTAAATTTTCAAATTAATTTCTGATTTATATAAGCTCTTTACTTGGGAAAAATAAAGAATTCATATTTTTCCAAAATATTTATTTCCATTTATTAAACCTAAGATTGAAATTAATATATCAAAAAAAATAGCAAACAAAAAATTCTACGTCTACAATAAATAACTGTGTCTTTTGTTTACATAAAATAAGGGTATGTCAAATATCTGGATAATTGCATTCTATCCAAAAGAGGGCACATGTAGCAAAGTAGCATCACGGTTGATTTATAAGGTTGTCGCAGGGCTGATCGCACTCTCTTCTCAGTACCCATAATTGTCAAAACCAGCCAATTTTGCGAATGACTACGAAAGAAAAACGGATGATAAAAGAGAGCACTTGCAGATTTTCTATGAGCTGTCAACTTCGATTTGACAATTATGGGTACTCGCTCTCTCCCTTGCGACAACCTTATAAATCAACCTTGAGTAGCATAAAGTCATGGCAGAATTATAAGGTAGGGACGACTCGGAGAGGAATGAAGTAGAAAGCAGAATAAAGCGGGCTAGATGTCAAAATTAGCTGTTCATCTCAAGTTTCTTTATGTTCATGTATCGCAGTCGATTTTAGGTTAAAATTATTACAGGTTTTTTTTGCCCATTTCAGACTTTTTTCACATTTTAAAGTTGTTATTACACTGTTTTAATAAATTTTTCACTCAAATTATCACAAATTTAACACACGCGACCGCTCTACTTGCAACTTGGAAACATAAAATATTTTCTTCATTTGCCATTCCTAGTAAATTCGTCGTTTTGACAACTTACCAACCTTTTCATTATCCACTATTCGTTGACGCGTGAGGAACTGAGCCAACCGGCCCTACCTTATAATTCTGCCATGCATATAGTGATACTTTCTGCTGAACTATTTTTTTTCGAAACGTCAAACGGCAAACAGCTGTTCGACAATAAATGCTTTTTGTCTCAAATTTATTTTTTTTTATGTTCTGTGTGCACACATTTCAAACAGTTTTAATTAAAAGCACTACTAAGCAATTTAGTAATTAATAAATTTTATATTTGGTATATTCATCTGTCAAAATAAATTAAGCGTAAGCCGCTCAACTGAAGTAGCATAAAATATTTTCGCTACCTAAGATGGCGACTGCTCAGGGAACATGTTTACTTTATGCAACATACCATTCAGCCCGAAAGTTCTTCAACAGCTACGCAACAAATTTTCCGCTAAATACATGGTTGTACCTGCTGAACGCAGCCATTTATTTCTGCTGTTTTTGACAGATGCGGGTACAATTTTTGTGAGAGAGGTGAAATATTCGCTACCACCTGGTTTTCTTACACCATGGTGCTTCAGAAAGATTATAAGGTGGAAATTAATAAGGTTCTCCACAACCTGGGAAAACTCAGAGCATATTGCAATGGGTTGGTAGTTTACAGGATTCATAGCAACGTGGACTTTGCGTATTACCTTGACATTTGCAACCTTACAACAAGATATAAATACTTCTGTTCTGTGATGTTGAAAAAAATTCCAGAACAGCTGAGTCAAAATAGCAGCACACACACTACAGATACCATCAGAATCATCCAAACATAAATAATTTTAAGTTCCACTTTAAAGTCTAAGTTAACAGATCGGGTTTTCCGAGATCTGGAGTTCTTTATTGTTATTTAATTTTTTTGAGCTATGCTCAACTGTTTATCATAACATCAAATTTGGAACTAAACAATAATTTTTTGACAACAACCATAGATACCAATTTTACAATAAGAAGAAGATTATTATTTTGGATTCCATGAAATACTTAATAAATTGAAATCTTGAGAAAATGCAGTGTCTACATTTTCTCACTGTTTCAAGTTATACGCGAGCAACTGTTCGCTGGTTCGTCACGTACAGCGCTCATATTACAGATGGCTGGTTATTGTTGACTGTCTGATGGCTGGCTGTTGCTGCTGTCTTAATAACGTGGGCGAATTTAGCATGTGACATTAACTCCTCCCTCTGTTAAATTCAAAACGTCCCTGTTTTGATCACTGATTCTGTTTAGAATTTCCCTAAGGTCCTGCTCTGCGTTTGCTGATAATTTCCTCTTCCTGTATTGTTTAACGAGAAAAGTTACTAGTATGCTGATCATACCAATGGTCGTCACAAAGATCATTATTAACCAATATGTTTTGTGCGATTGTATGTCTTCATTAATTGATGCGATGTGGTTTGTGTTATCTAAATGAAGTTTGTGAAGATACGGCAAGGATAACTTCAATTCGTGCTGTAGAAACTTCATGTCCATGGTTTTTGGAGGATGTGGTTGTGAAAATGTAGAATTCAGTTTAGTTGTGAAGGTTGATCCGTTAATTTTTACGGATGCTGAAGTAAACGTCAATAGGAATGTTCCCGAAATCGTTAAATTTTGCTGATCAGTGATGGTAGTATTAACGACTTCATTCAAGATAATGATTCCTTCATCGATTTCTTGGACTAATGGTAAGTGATATGTGGTCTCTGTTGGGCATGCTGCCGAGTTGTTATTCAATAGTTGCTGCAAACATGGTGATGTTGTCGGTTGGCAAATTTGGGCGACTGATATATCGGTGCAATTTTTAACTGGTCGAGTTATGCCATAACAATTAGCTGCTTCATTAATATCTAATTTAACAATAGTTCTATCATGACTTACAGGAAAAATTTTTATAAAGTCACAAAATTGGATAAGCTTAGGAGTTTTCACAATATAAATAATAAGTTCATTGTTTTGTAATACTTTTACAGTAGCAACTCTTAAAATATTACTAATACTAAGAGGTACGGTTTCAGAGTCGGTTAAATGATTGATTTCAATATTGTCTAATATGAGCGGATTAATTATGTTATCTCTTGCAAGAACTATGGACAAGACAACATTGTTTAAGTGATTAATGATGGCTATATTTCGGTTTGCGATGAATTCCAACAATAACTCTTCCCTGTTTCGAAGAACATCGTTAGTTATATGCCCCTTTTGGAGGATATTGATTCTCCCAGTCAATTCATTGATTTTGTCTTGTATCATTGAATTAATTCTTGTTTGTCTGTTGCTGTTTTCTATCAAAATTTTCTGTTTCGTAACTAGCAATTCCCAATCCTCATGATCAGGAGTACCGGCTATGAACTTAAGTGCTGAGCCTAAGAAGTCTATTGATCTAGCAAATCTTCTATTTACACGAATTGCACTTATTATTCGATCTATTTCTTGTAATTGTGAGTCTATAGTTTGCAGATATTGCGAATTGTTTCCGACTTGTATCAGTGTGTCCTCTGTTTGTGTAATAATCTGCTGATAGTCCGTCAGGTTTGTCTCGTGAATAAGGTAAGTGTATTCGTCAAACACTGCTACTTTTCCCTTAGTTAGTGCTATAAAATGTGCAGATGAGTAGTCAGTTATTCGGGTTGCAGTCAGTCGGAATAGATGTATAACCCTAGAAAGAAAAAGAAAAAGAGAAAGAGAAAAAAAAAAAAAAAAATATTTAGAAAAGAGAAGAGTGAAAAAAAACAACAAAATGTTATCTTAAATTATTTTTGTGCACCCTTTTCCCATTGATTAGTACTGTTGTACCCAAATCTTCTTGTATAATGCCTTCTACAAAAACTTTGTCAAGTTTGTTTCCTAATCGTCTATTTCTGCGAATAAAAACTTTATCTCCAGGTTGGTAGGTTTTATTAATACTTTTTTCGTTAGATCTACGCACTGTTTTTTGCTGAGCCGTAATTAATTTATTCTGTATTATTTTTAGTTCGTCTTCCGAATAACTGTGGAGTATATCTATGGGTTTTTTGCCTGTAACGGAATGGATAGTGTTGTTATATTTAAGCGTTGCTAATAGAATTAATTCCATTGTATCTGTTACATCATACTGCGATTTAAGGCAACGGGCTATTTCTAGCAGCGTTGAGTGTATTCTTTCAACTTGTCCATTGCTCTTGCTGTGCATTGGGGCCACGAAATATTGTTCTATGTTGAAGTGATCTCTAAGAAATGTGGATATAATGTTGGATTGAAATGCTTTTTCGTTATCCGAAACTAGAAGTCTTGTATTTTTAAAATTCAAAAGAATTTGGAAAAGAGCTGCTTTGATATCTAAAGAGGATCGAGAGGTAATGGGTATTGCCACAGTAAATTTCGAGAACTTGTCCACACAAGTTAAGAAATGCTGTTTACCTGTAATGAAAATGTCCATATGTAAAATTTCTCCTGGAAAATTCGGACTGGGAGTTTCTGCGATTGCTATGTTTTGGGGTTTCCGTTGGTACTTATTTTCCAAGCAAATTTTACAGTTTGCAATGATGCCTAATTTTTTTTATCCCCGGGAAATAATATTCACTAATTATTTGCTGGAAGTTCTCTTGTAACGATCTGTGCGCGCGATTATGCTCTGTAATTGCTGTTTCTAATTGGTCATCTTTATTTATAATATCGATAACTAGACGCTCCGTATGGATAAACTTCACCGAAGGAAATGCTGTCACTAATTTGTCTTGGATGAATGCCAAAGTTTGTAAATCACAATGAATGGCGTTAATGGTATTAGGGTTGATGGTGTCCGTTAGGTATTTTATTAAGGTGTCAGTAGTGGCAAAATTTATGGTGTGTCGGATAAATTTTCGAAATATTATTTTTGTACCTTTAAAGCTGTGGGTTGTTCGAGATAGGATAAACTGGTTTTTAAACTGGTTTATTGGGAATTTAATTGTCTTGATAACTTGCGACGAAAAAAGTTCACTGTGTACTGTTGAGTCGACCGAGATGTCCGTCATTGCGTTAAGGTATTGCCTGCTCAAAGCATCAGCGACCTTGTTTTCTTTTCCTGGTTTGTAGTGGAAGGTGGGTGCAAATTCTTCTATAAGCGCGCGCCATCTTTTAATTTTGGAATTTGGGTTGCGATCGGAAATCGCGAAAGTCAGGGGTTGGTGGTCGGTAAAAATATGAATATTTGTTATTCCATACAGATAATGCCTTAAAGCCTGTAGAGCCCATACTATAGCTAATAACTCCCGCTCATTAGTTGCGTAGTTTTCTTCTGCTTTCGCAAGTGTGCGTGAAATCATTGTAATGGGTCTACCCTCTTGTGACAGCACTGCTCCCAATGCTACACTTGAAGCGTCTGTTGTTAATTCGAATGGCTTAGTATAGTCTGGGTGTGCTAAAAGAACATCTTCAGAGGCCAGGATATTTTTTAATTTTTCAAAGGCAAGACATGCTTCTTCGTCAAATTCTATTTTTTTGTGTTTCGAGTGTTTGGTTCCAATATGACCATTTTCACCGCGGAGGTACCTTGTAAGAGGCTTTGCTATTTGAGCATAGTCCCTAATAAATCGTCTGTAATACCCTGATAACCCAAGGAATGAACGCAGTGATTTTAATGTTTTGGGTTTTTCGTAGTTAAGGATAGCGTGAACCTTATCGGGGCATGTTTTTATACCGTTTTCGGAGACAAGAAATCCAAGAAATTCTACTTCTGTTTGAAAAAATTTGGATTTTTCGGGTGAGACTCTCATTCCTGCTTTTTCGAGTTTCTGAAGTATTTTATTTATGTGCTGTAAGTGTGCATTTTCATCTGGGGAGTAAATTATGATGTCGTCAATGTAAACATGACATATCTTTCCTATGTCTTCCCTTAGGATGTCGTCTATTGCCCGTTGAAAAATGCTAGGTGCATTTTTCAGTCCAAAAGGCAAGCGACAAAATTCGTATTTGCCATTGTTAACATTGAAGGCTGTTTTTTGTCTATCGGCTTGGGCAAGTATGATTTGATGGAAACCAGATTTCAAATCGAGGGTGGTGAAAAATTTCGATTTGCCTAGATTAGCTAGTATTACAGATGTATCTGGTATGGGGTATTTGTCGGAGATCGTACATTCGTTTATTTTTCGGAAGTCAATTACCAATCGTAATTTTTGTTTACCGTTTACGTCAGTTCCCTTTTTGTTAACTACGTGTATAGGGGAGTTGAATGGAGAGTTTGATTTTTGGATTATACCATCGCGCAGTAAAGATTTTATTTCTTCATTGACAAATTCGGCCGCTGAAATTGGGTAAGGGTAACCTCTTGTGTAAATTGGGTTTTCTGTTTTGGTTTTGATGGAAGCTTGCACCACAGTGTTATAAGGTAGAGCTCTATTGGGGTCTGCAAAGGCATTTGCATTTAATGAAATTATAGATTGAAGACGATTGAGCAGATGTGGTGGAACTAAATTGAAATTTAGGTCAATTGAGTTAATTTCTTGATAGTTTTGATGCGACAAAAATTCTTTGCCAGTTTTGTGGTAAAGAATACCTTTTTTTACGTCTATTAAGGCCTCAATGTTTCTGAGAAAATCGTAACCTACAATACCGTCGAAGTTTTTAAGAGCGGGTAATAGATAAAAGGTTGCTGTTTGGTTCAAAATGTTTACTTTACATTCCTGTTCTATAATGTTCGTTCCATTAACGGAGCTTACTTTAAAAGGTTTCACGACTGCTTTAATATTGTTTAAAAAACTATGTGGCTTAATGTAATTCTTGGATGCCCCGGTATCTATTAAAATACGAAGCTCTTGACCATTTTTGTTTTTTTTTGTTATGAAGGGCAAGAGCGACGTTAGCCTAAAAAATTTATTTCTTCGGTTTCAGTCTGTTCGTCATTTTCATAGACACTTCCTCCATTTTCCTCATCATAAACAGAATCTTCAACATCAGGGTCATTCAAAGGCTCTCCCAGCATGCAATTGATTCTTTGCATTTTTTGTTGCATCGTATTAGTGCGTCCGGAGGAAATTTGTTCTCGTTCTCGCTTAACAGCGCGATTATGGCAATCGTACTGTTGCGATTGATATTGTTGTTGGTATTGTTGTTGCTGTGGCAGCCTGTTACTTGAATTATTGTTATTTTTTCTGAAACCAGACGAGCCTGGGTCAATTTCCATTGGTATAGGTTTATCCCCTGACTGCTTTGGTCTATAAGATGGGTGAGAGTTGTAATTAAGGTTTTTTGGAGGTAGTAATTGTTGTTGTGGTCTATTACTTTTGATTAAATTGCCCGCAGCAAATGTTTTGGCAAAATCATGTCTTCTTTGATTTGTTTCCAACTCTTGAGCGGTTGCCAAAGCCGAAGGTAGATCAGCTGGCTTTGCTGAAAACAAAATATCGCACAATGGTCGCCGCAAACCAGAGATAAAAACTCGAAGGGCGTTTTCTCGTGCGCGTTCATTAAGTACAGTAACTACGTCTTCGTTATTACTATGTGTCATCTTATTTTTGTCCAGTATTAAAGTCAGTTGCTTGTCCACGTTGTCATAATAGTCAATAAGAGAACGGTTGCCTTGGCGAAGAATGCTTAGTTCGTTTTCCAGGACATGAATTGGTCTTCTGTCCGAGTAACATTGATCTAGCCTTGCAATTATGGCCTTAAAATTAAGAATTGTATTAAAGGAGGAAAGCGTTGCGTTAGCAGAACCGGTAATTTTGTTCCTAAATATTCCCATTGCTATGTAGTAGTGTTCCGAACCTTCCTTATAATAATTCATGGCGAAATGCGTTGCTTCTCGCCAAGCTGGATATGCTGAAGCATTTCCGTTAAATTCTGGTACAGATTTAATAAGATCTAAAGTTGTACTTTTGTTTTGTACATTTGGTAAAATAGTAACTGGAGCATATGACTCCACACTTGGTAAGCTCAATTGGCTAATAGCGTTTGTAATGCCTTCCAGCTGTGCTGTAAGGCGACCATTCAATGCCTCCACAGCTGCATTAACTATGGTAAGTACTTGTTCTCTAGTTACTTCCATTTTTTTTTTAAATTTAATTGAGACGAAAGGGAGAAGAGGAAAAACAAAAAATTTCGAAACAGAAAATTAACTGTTAAAAAACAAAAATCCCACACTGATATTTTTTTGCAATAATCACACAAATAAAATAAACCGGAGACTTTAAATACTTGAAATCAATCACTTTCACACAAAAATTTTTTGTTTATTTATTATATATTTTTTTATACATGAAGACTCTGATTCGTACTTACATAAAAATTATTATATTCATCTTAATAAATTTTGAATACAGGAATGTTTACAAAAGATTGGTCCTCTGCTGCTTTGGGATGCTGTTTTTTTTGGTTAATTCGTTTCCTTGGTTGCTTCGCCTTTTCTCTTTGAAAGATGTAATGAATTGTTTTTCTTCTGATTTTAGTATATGTCTTTAATTGCTTTTGGCATTTAATTGCATAATTTTTCTTAAACACTTTAAAAATTTTAATGCTTCTTGCATTTATTTTATTAAGTCACTTTTCAATGTCTCTCGCATTTACTTGTTTGATTCATAAAGTTTATATTTTTCTTACAAACTTCGTTAAAGAATTCTTAGTGCTTCTGAATTTATTTTACTAAGTCACTTTTCAATACTTTTTGCATTTACTTGTTTGATTCATAAAGTTAATATCTTTTTTAAAACTTTTTTGGAAAACTTTTAGTGCTTTTGAATTAATTTTATTTAATCACTTTTCAATGCTTTTTGCATTTACTTGTTTGATTCATAAAGTTAATATCTTTTTTTAAAACTTTTTTGGAAAACTTTTAGTGCTTTTGAATTAATTTTATTTAATCACTTTTCAATGCTTTTTGCATTTACTTGTTTGATTCATAAAGTTAATATCTTTTTTTTAAAACTTTTTTGGAAAACTTTTAGTGCTTTTGAATTAATTTTATTTAATCACTTTTCAATGCTTTTTGCATTTACTTGTAAGATTCAATCACGTTGGGCGCCAGTTAACAGATCGGGTTTTCCGAGATCTGGAGTTCTTTATTGTTATTTAATTTTTTTGAGCTATGCTCAACTGTTTATCATAACATCAAATTTGGAACTAAACAATAATTTTTTGACAACAACCATAGATACCAATTTTACAATAAGAAGAAGAATATTATTTTGGATTCCATGAAATACTTAATAAATTGAAATCTTGAGAAAATGCAGTGTCTACATTTTCTCACTGTTTCAAGTTATACGCGAGCAACTGTTCGCTGGTTCGTCACGTACAGCGCTCATATTACAGATGGCTGGTTATTGTTGACTGTCTGATGGCTGGCTGTTGCTGCTGTCTTAATAACGTGGGCGAATTTAGCATGTGACATTAACTTCTATCTATCTAAGAGTAGGGGAAGACGGGGTACATTTGACACTTTCATTTAAAAGTTCTGTATTTTATACAAAATATAACATCATTTTAAAAGAGTTATATCCTTAGAAGCGCCGAAGTTTTAATATGCAGAAATGAAAATAAAAAGGTTGGGAAAAGTCAATGCTCACTGTAATTTATTTTTTTTAAATAAATATATAATTTGTCAAATGTTCCCCAAGGTGGGGCACATTTGACTTATTCAGGGGCACATTTGACAACCATATTTTCCGTTATATTTTTTCGGCTTAAGTGTTATTTATTTAGCTTTCATTTAAAGTAGACTTATATTTTATAATTTGTTTTTGAATATTTTTTTTTAAAACAACAGTCAGTGTATTCATACTTATTCAAGCTTATGATAGAAAAACATGGGAACGCTACATAACTTTGAAAAAAAAGACAAAATTCAATAGTTTTTCAATAATTGGTCTTTTTTCTATAGTTGCGAACCAATGCATTGGTTCGCACAGTGCTAATGCACTGAGCATTAGAAAACTCTTTATTGTATTTAACATTAATAAATGTTTAATGAGGTACATTTTACATTTGTCAAATCTACCTCTTCAACAAAAGTCAAAGGTGCCCCATTCTACTCAACGTCTCGTTTTTTTTTTTATTTTTTGCAAATTGCATTACATTTCAGATAAACTCAGAAACTTAAACTAGAAAAACACGTGGAACTTCATTACGCATTAGAATATAATTGTGAAATTTTTTGACGTTTCGTTAAGTGAAATTAGGGTAGTTTTCGGTGTTTACTCGGGGTTAACTCGCCATGAAAACGCGAGTTGAGTTGAGTTTCGTTAAAGCCACATAAACTCCACGAAACTTGTAAGATTTAACTGAGTTCTATCTGTCAAAGCGAATTGCATTCATTTATATTAAGTCCCCTTTTCCACACGTCAAGTTTTCTTCAAAGCAAATCGAGTTTGTGGGATAATGGAACATAAGGAACGGGGAAGGAACATACTTAAATGTACCTTCAAGTTTTTGACATTATGCTTTGCACTTTCGATCTCCCATTATTTTAACGCTTATATTTCACTTGCTCACATGAATATTTCTAATGCGTTTCTCTCTTCTTTGTTCTTTCGGTGACTTGTTGCTTTCTCAAAACATGATCGTCAAGTCCACGGTTGATTTATAAGGTTGTCGCAGGGCTGATCGCACTCTCTTCTCAGTACCCATTATTGTCAAAACTAGCCAATTTTGCGAATGACTACGAAAGGAAAACGGATGATAAAAGAAAGCACTTGCAGATTTTCTATGAGCTGTCAACTTCGATTTGACAATTAAGAAAAAATGGCGAAGACACAAATGTCAATAAGAAATTGGCCGGATTCAGCGGAATCAACAGTTGGCAGCAGTTGTGTAAAAGTTCGCTTAATGGTACAATTATACAAGCGCTCAATTAAACTGATCAAAATGAGGACGCCATTGAATCGATTAAAAAAATTCCATAATACATGAGCACAACTATTGAGTGCTTTAACCCTTAACTGGTACACCTCAAAAAATGTTACAAGATTGTTTTTTTTCAAAGATCGCCTTAAATAACAACATGACTGATCAATGCGAAAGCATGCACACACCTGAAAGCTTGAAATGTACGGAGCGTTAATGAATGAATGGCGACATAATGAGAGAAATATATTATTTTCTTTTTTTAGCATGGTCCCACAGCCTAAGTGTACTAGTTAAGGGTTAAACTTTGACTCTAACGCTGCGTCGACACCAGACAATTGTCATAAATATTTTATAATCTGTATTAGTTGTCAAATTATTGTTAGCTGCAAGGAAATTGTCTGATTATGACGTAGGTGGGCAAGACAACTGCAAGACAAAAAATGGCATTTGTTTCGTTATTGGACGTTTCCTTTGAAAGCGAATAGAAAAAATAAAAAGAATAAAAAATAATATAAAAGCGCTATTTTTGGTTTGCATATACAGTGGCTCACAGCTTATTTTATGCAGAGTTCATTTTAAAACTTACCGAGTCCTCAAATAAAAACTTCGTGCTATACAAACAAAAATTAAATGCAATTTGATACATAAACATATTTATTTTTAAATAGGAACTTTTTTTTTCGAAAATAGTCTTTTTTTTAAACTTAGAAGGTAAAAACAAAAAGTACTAAGGAATTTCATGTCGCAGTTTATTTTATGCAGTTTGAATAAATCTTAAAAAATAACTGTTTATATAAATTTAAACATAATTTTAATATTTAGTGTGGTAGCCTTTGGCTTTGATAACATCATTTAATCTTTTTGGCATCGAATCTACAAATTTTTGAGTGGTTTCTGGAGTTATTTTGCTCCACTCCTCTAGAAGTACTTTTTTTAAATGCTCCTTGCTAGATATTTGATGTTTTCTGATGTTATTGTCTAAAAGTGCCCATAGATTCTCTATCACGTTCATATCAGGACTCTGTGCCGGTGGTGCCATTAAGTGTGGACAGTTCCAAATTAGCCAAGACTGCACAATCGCCGACTTATGTTTGGGGTCATTATCCTGATAAAAACAGAAACTATGACGTATTCCCAATTTTTCGGAGCTTTGGAGCAAATTTTTTTCAATATGTCTAGGTAAACAGTCTTATTCATTGTTTCTTCGATAAAAACTAAATTTCCTACTCCAGCTGAGGACATACATGCCCATACCATCACGCAACCGCCACCATGCTTTACCGTGGCTTTAAGATTTTGATTTTGAAGCTCGGTATTTGGTTTTCGCCAGACATAATTCATGCCATCCGAGCCAAAAATATTAAATTTTGACTCGTCTGCAAAGATGACGCTGTTCCAGAAATCTGAAGTCCGAGTTATATGCTACTTGGCAAAGGCGAGTCTTCTTTGCTTATTTCTGATATTTATAAATGGCTTCTTCCTAGCAACTCTACCATTGAAATCATGTTTGCGCAGCACTCGGCGGACAGTTTCAGCACAGCAGGATTTACCTAAGTCTTTCACAATTTCGATGGTCAACTTTGGTGCCGATAATTTAGGATTTGCCTTTATTTTTCGGACTATAAAGCGCTCGTCTGTAGCATTAAAAATTTTGTTGGGTGCGATTCTGCCTTTATTTTCAATCCGGTTTTCATGAATGAAACGCTCAATAATTCTCTGGACTGTCGATGCATTTAAATTTACTATTTGAGCAATTGTCCGCTGCGGCTTTTCGTTTTTAAAATGATGTATTACTAATTCACGCTGTTCAATCGTTGTGCGACGACCCATTTTATAAGAATGCGAGTATTGACACGCGCGATAAGACTAATTATTAACTTCAACCTGTTGCAGACATAATTTCGCGCATAAAGAAAAACAAACAACCGTTAATCGGAGTTACTTTGTTTGTTTTTATCTCTGGTAGGGAGAGTGAGTCGATTTTTTGTTGTTTTTTTTTTTCGTTTGGTGCTTTTGCTAAACATATGTATAAAAATCTGCATTGAAAATTTTATCATTTTCTCATTGGTTTTTTTTTTATAGCACTATAAACTCGTAAATTTACAGTGCATAAAATAAGCTGTGAGCCACTGTATGTTTTTCGATGTGAAAGTTGTGAGATCAAAAATTATGGTTTTACGCACAAAATTAAATTTTTTTCGATGGCCAACGATCTCCAAGTGCCACCACAAGCAGCACAAGTAAGTGCAGCGTTAATTTTTGTTAACATCCTCCAAGTGCCACCACCAGCAACACAGCGAGTGCAACGCAATTTCTTGCTCCTTTTGCAGGCCAACGTCCTCCAAGTGAGAAAATGTGAGTGTGTTAGTAAAAAATGTGTGAGTGTATTGGGATTGTTAAGACAACCCTGTAGGAAAATCAACTAATTTAAAAGTAGTTGAAAAAGTAGTTTTTTGCCAACCACAACTAGTAGAAATTCTGACTTTTTTGCATAGAACGAACTAACATCCCTATAGGAACAAACTAACTTGTTTTTAAAAACAACTAGTTAAAAAACTAATTTAAAATAAACCAGTATATGAACTACTTTGAATTATATTAAGGCGCCATCCACTTCAATTGTAAATAGTTTTATTTGCATTATATATGAAATAATTGAAATACTACTTAAAAACAAGTGATTGATAAACTACTTTGAATTTTATTAAGGCGGCAACTACTCTGATTTTGACATGTTTTAGTTGCAAATTTTTATTAGATTACAAGTTAATATATATTTAACCATGTTATTTCATTAAATATTAACTTTAGGCCATCAGTAATAGTTTTCAATTGGTTATTTAAAAGTAGTTAAAATCTAATTTAAATTTAACTAATTTAACAAGTAGTTAAAAATATATGCAGACAAAAGTCAATTGACTTATTTAGCGGACATCACCATACAAAATATGTTAGTTCGTTCTATGGAAAAAACGTTAGAATTTCAACTAGTTGTGGTTGACAAAAAACTACTTTATCAACTACTTTTAAATTAGTTGATTTTCCTACAGGGATATTTTGTATGGTGATGTCCGCTAAATAAGTCAATTGACTTTTGTCTGCATATATTTTCAACTACTTGTTAAACTAGTTAAATTTAAATTATTTTTTTATTTACTTTAAAATAACCAATTGAAAACTATTTAATACGATATAAAAAATTTTAAAATAATTCAAAATTGATTCATGCCAAGCTTCATTGCCAGTTAATTCAAAAAAGGACTGACTAGTAATTACATTCAAGGAGCGCAACAGAAGTACGCTGCGATGGTAGATATAATTTCATTATTCCTTTCATCATTTCTGCTTCCAACAGGTGATAGTTCCAGAAGCTGGAGGAACTCTGAGCTTATATGTGAGCATGCCTATCACGGTAGCAGTTTACAAAAACGGGCACGCCACCGTCTGGGTACATGAGCGAAGGTGTCGATCCAATTGATCGGAATTGTATGGATACTGCGCCTGTTATTTAACACGAGCCAGTTTTTTGATGCTTCATTTCAAAATATGAGCTAAATAAGCGTGTCTGCGGGATTTTCCACGCTTTGCAACCATCAATCATGGTCGATGGACACACTGATACGTACGTAGGGAAAGGCGTGCGTCTTTACTATTGAAGTGATGAGGTGTTTGCTGAATGGTTAAGCAATGCATCAATTTCCGTACAGAATCCAAATTGTGCAATGTTTGCTAAACAGTACCAGTTTGTAATTTGAATATCTTAAATAATAAAGAATTTTTAATCGTTTCACAAGGCTTAGAGGCAGTTTATTAGTTTTAAAGTGTGTTTACCATGTCTGTCTTGCAGCTCAATGTCGTAAATAAAAAAATATGTCTTTTTGAAACAAAATGTTAGTGAAGCCTAAAGTTAATAATATTTGATGAAATAACATGGTTAAATATTTATAAACATGTAATCTAATAAAAATTTGCAATTAAAACTCGTCCAAGTCAGAGTAGTTGCCGCCTTAATATAATTCAAAGTATTTTATCAACCACTTGTTTTTAAGTAGTATTTCAGTTACTTCATATATAATGCAATAAAAACTATTTAGAATTGAAGTGGATCCCGCCTTAATATAATTCAAAGTACTTCATATACTAGTTTATTTTAAATTAGTTTTTTACTTAGTTGTTTTTAAAAACAATTTAGTTTGTTCCTATAGGGAAATTGTCTGCTGTAGACGCTGGATAAACTTTGATAACTTTTCTGACGCTTAGAGTAACAACACATTCAGAGAAAATCATCGCTCACGAAGGTATCGCTATCAAAATAGTTCACAACAGTTGACTACGCTGAATGCGGCCACTGACGAGTTCAACTCGACTCGGTGTTGTGCATGGAAACACTTTCGAGTTAGCAACGCCATTTTTTCAACTCGACGAAACCCCCAACCGAGTTAACTCGCCATGGAAACTCAGTAATTGTTACATTTTTGATAAAAATCCCTATTCACACTACATAGAGTGAAGTCAAATATACCCCGGCTTACCCTATATCCATTGCTAAAAAAAATACACACACAAATATCAGGCTTTTTAAAATTTTTATTGAAATTTTATCATATCGTTTATTCTTATAATAAAGTATTTTATATTTGTATAAATAAACACAAACTATACATTTTTTTATTTTCAATTTTAATTGATTACCGCCAAGTAAACGTATTACATATTCTCATTAGAACGAACGTTTTAAAATGTGTTTTAGTTTTTTTTTTTTTTTTAACAATGTCTGTTCAACTTTCTTGTTTTTTTTTTTTAGTACTCGTAGTTCTCTTGTGTTTTATTTTAATTAACGTATTATTTATTTTTTTTTTATTTTAATTAATGCTTATAACTTATAATATATTAACTAAACTGCTAGAGTAGATTGTTGGTTGTTTGTTGTAGTTGTTGTTGTAATTCTTCATCGTTTTCTTCGGTTATATTTGCAAAAACCTTACGTTTACACTCACGTACTTAAAAAATCTCTCTTCGCTAATGATTGGTATTTAAAATACAAAAAAAAAAAAACTCCACTACAATTCAGTTATTAAATTTTTGTAAATTAATTTAAAAAAAAAAATGTATATTTATTTTTTATAATTATTATTTTAAACGTATAAACGTAAATAACAGACTTTGTTACATAACAATATAATTATAATAGCATACACAACGAGACAGAAACTGTTTTCTCAAAAATTAAAAATAAAAAAAAAAAAAACTTACAAAAAGGAAACGAAAACAAGTAGAAAAAACAAAAAACACTCAAATACGAACACACGCTTAGCAACAAAGAAGTTTAGCTTATAGCTAAAATGCAAGAGTAGTTTATATGCACAAAATCTGATGAAAAGATTCTGATGAATGAACTTGTACAGATAGAGTAAGAAAACTTATTATTTTTTAAAAAAGTACAGTTTTTTTTTTAATGAGCTTTACTGTTTGTTTGAAATAAATTTTGTGCCTATTTAATGAAACCTTTCTACGCAATAAAGCTGCTTTGTGTAGCCTAAAAACTGTTGATCTTTAGGAGCGAAAAGATTGCTTAAATGCTTGTTTAAATGATTAATTTATAAGTTTCATTACTGCACTGAAACAGTGATGTTAGATTATTAATGAGCAGCATGCGCAAAATGTCTGCATTTCATCGAAACAAATTAACAATTGATTGATTTTGGTTTTTGATTAAGCTTATATAAATAAAACTAATATAAAAGTTGAAACAGCTGATCGATCGTATTTAAAATACATGCATAACTTGAACTAGGCCTAGATTTTATATTTTTTTTTTTCTAAACAAAAAACATATTTCTTTAATTTTGTTTTTAATTTCTTTTAATTTTTTTTTTTCTTTGTTTTTTTTTCATTTCTTTTCTTTTCTTTGCATTTATAATTTTGAGAGAAATTTTAAAGCATTTAAGTATACGTTTTAGTGGCTTTTTACACAATAAAGCATCATTTATATTTGAATAAATATATTGAAATATTATTTATATGTATGTACGCATGTATTATGTAGTAGTAGTAGTAGTAGTAGTAGTAGTAGTAGTAGTGTTAGTAGTAGTATGTATTAGTGTGTATGTAGTTTGCTTGGGCTTGTTTACATACTCTGCTGCATTTCTAGTTTAATTACCTATTCAATTACTTCGTAGTATTTATATTGTTTTACAATTTATAGAATTATATCAAAAACAATATTCAGTTAAGCCTTATTTTTATTTATTTCTTTTTTTTTTTTTGTAAACTTCTTTTTTATTTTATTTTTTATTCTCCTTTAATTGCATGTATAAAAATATCAAAAATGTTGTTTTTTTTCTTACATTTGGGAACTGTTTTTATTTCATTTATATTTTATGTTTAAATACAACACGTCTTTATATATTTTATATAAATGTTTGTGTATATATAACTGTAAGTTTGTTTAAAATTAGCTCTAGTTTTTGTTTTGTTCAAGGAAAAAGCAAAAATAACAAAACTTTAATAAAAACGTTGCTTTAACACGAACTAAAGTTTGAATGTTAGATTATTTAGTGAATATTCCGGTATAGTAATGGTATAAATGCAGGCTTATTTTCTTACAGTTTTTCATAGAAAAATTGAGCGTTTAAGCTGCACAAGTCTTTTTTTTTTCTTCAAGTCAAGATGTGATGGTGGATGGGCAAGGATGAGCAAGATGATCTTTAAGAAAATAAAAAATCAGTTCTTAACGGCTCAGTTCATAAAGAAGAAATCTTTACTGAACAAAGTAAGGAGAGGCAGATATTTTTTTGTTTTTAATCTTTTAGCGATTTGAAGTGAGTGAACGAAAACTAACAGTACGCTATTGCTGTGTGTAGCGTAGATGACACGTCATTCCGTAGCTTTCCTTAACGTAACGTTGCTTAAAAAATTAACACAAAAATTATCTACTTTGGCTGGCGCACATAATTATTGGCACAGCAAGCATTTTTAACTTAACAGCTGTTTTATTAGAGTCCTATCAAATAGTCTATTGTTAAAAAATGGTTGTATGCCCCCCCCCCCTCCCCCCCTCAGAACTGCTTAAATTAACTTAGGCAGAAATTTTTATTTTTGATGGATTCAAATACAGTTGCAGCCAAAATAATAGTAGCGCAAAATATGATAAGTAGAGAGGCATTTAAAATAGGCATTTGTCTATAAATGGAAGAATGCTATGGAAGAATAAATTCGCGAAAACTTTTCATGCGACATTCATAAAAAAAAAAAATTATTTTGAATCGAAAAAAATTAATTTTTTTATCATTTTAGGCTGTGTGCTATTCGGAAACTTTCACTCGGATGATGAAATTTTGACAGTCTGAATGAGAATAGTTGGCACTTGCGAGGTGAATATGATTGTCAAAAATTCATGTAGCCTCAGGGGCTAGTATAAATTTTGACAATCGGCAAGAGAATTTTTGACACAAGCATAAATAGAAACAAAAACACTTGTAAGTTCGCGCCTAAAATAACTAAAGTGAAATTAATGAAAGCTAGTCTTTTTAATTAATTATAAATTAAAAAAGCACAAAGAATTCAAAAATAATGGAAATCCCAACAAAACAGCAAAGGAAGTTCTACGTAATATGTACAACTATATTGCATACTATCCGCAATCCCATAAAGCCACTTGCTGCTCGATAGCTAACCACTTCATACTCTATTGACCATCCATGATGCTTCGCTGGAATAAACTCCACAATTTTGCGAAAAGAGCTAGCAGACACTCTTAAATGCATTTATAAGTTTGGGCATTGTCTCCATTCAAAATGGCATTTAATGATTCGGAATAACCTCTTGGCCGAATATAGGTAATATCCTTAATGGAATAATGTTTTAGGTAGTTGTCCGAAGCAGAAAAACAAAAGCAGTACTTACTCTTCCCCCTTCCTTTGAAAAAAGTCATAAAGAAGTTCAAAACTTTTTGCTTCCGACAGCAAAGCAACCAGAAGTGGAAAATATTTGCGTAAAATTCTGTGCATTTTCAGTTATATCAACAATTTTGCAAAATAAATTAAAATTTCTAATTGTCAAAAATTCATTGTTCTTTTGGCACAGCAAAATTGACCATTTTATTTCAACAGACAGAAATTGTATTCAACTCAGTAACTTCTTTCCTACCACGAGTGAAAAGTTTCCGAATAGCACACAGCCTTAGTAGGTAAAAGTTTCTCGAAAATGAATAATTTTTTGTTTATAAATGACTTCAGAAATGAATCAAAAATATTTCTTTTTAGCATTCTTAAATGAGGTCCAAAAAGAATAATTTTTTCATCATATCAGTGGGAATAAATTTCTCATAAACGAACCATTTTTTGTTGTTAAATGAGTTCAGAAATGAATAAATGTTACCTTTTTATATTCTAAAACAAGTTAAAAAAAACGAATAATTTAAACCTTTGTTGATATTTTTATAATAGTAAATTGAAATGTTAACCTTCATACAAAGGTCATATGAACCTTTTCACTTCACTGATGAACATATTATCGATACGTAATAATAAATAATACTATACAATAATAAAATATAAAATTCAAAAAGGTTAATTTTTTAACACATTTCCGAAAAAAAGGTTAATTTCTGAGTGGCATTTTCGTCCGACGATTGATACAAAAAGGGTTCATTTCCGAGTGCTGAAAAAGAAATTTTCTCTGGTTCCTTTTTTAACCGAATTTCCGAACAAAAAAAAAGTAAAACTTATTCCTCTTTTGTAAATCATTTCCGATCAAAATAAGGTTGGCTCTTTTTTAAATCATTTCCGAACAAAATAAGGTTAATTTTTGAGAGGCATTTTAGTCCGACAAATAATACAAAAAGAGTTTCTACCCGAAAAGTTTCACAAATGAATTCAGAAACGATAGTTTTGGTTCACTGGATTGTAATAGCTTGAAACTATCGAAACCTAAAGTGAAATATCGTCCATTCCTAATTTACTTTAAAAAAACACTTGTCTCCTTATTTTATTGTCTTCTCGTGAAATCGGGTTTACGGCAAAAAAAAAATGCCAAAAAGTTTGTCATCTTTTCGAGCGCGTATGGGACGTGTACATATTCAAGAATGAGTTACGGAACGACGCACAATGCATCGAATAGGTACGAAAATAAGAAAAAAAAAAATGTTGTTTGTTTTTAAAAAATTATTAGTTATGTGGCGTGCGATGAAATAGAGCCGCGCACTTGTCTAAGCGTTTTTTAGAAATTTCAAAATTTTTCTTAACAAGTAGGCCGTGAACTAACTGTATTTTATCAATGATCATTGTCAGCAATCATTGTGTGTTATTAGTGGAAAAATTTTCTCATTTGAATTTTGAATATCAGTTAAAGAATGGTGGTAGCTGCACAATCGCGTGTGAATTAAAATAGAGCCAAGCAGAAAAAAAGTGTTTTTAGTTAGAAAAAAGTAATTTAACCAACAAAATTTTAAAGGTAAGTCATATAGCTAATATCTATTTACATTTGTTGTGTAGTTTTACATTATAAACATTTTTTTAAGCTAAAATATGGGAAGAGCCAAGCTGAAATTGTTAAACGCTCGAGAAAAATGGTCGAAAATGCCATAAAATATAAATGCACACCAGAAAATAGAGGGGGAAAAAACTAAAATATCACCTTTAATGCAAAGGAATCTAGTGCGTCAAGTCAAAAAACACCCTTTTGTAACATCTACTGACCTTAAAAAACAATATGGTTTAGATGTAGACACATCAACAATTCGAAAAATGCCGATAAATAACAATTTGAAGTCGAGATCTCCCCATAAAGTGCCTTTGCTTTCCAAGGCAAATATAAAAAAACGAAATCAATTCGCCAATAAGCACCTTGAATGGCCATTGAGCAAGTGGAGAAATATTCTCTGGTCGGATGAGACCAAAGTGAATTTATTTTACTCCGATCGCAGTAGTCGTTCAGTACGACGACCACCCAACACCGAATTCATGCCATAATATACCATACCAACAATAAAACATGGCGGTGGAAGTATAATGGTATGGGGCTGTTTCTCGTACTATGGGACAGGGCCCATATTTCAGATTGTGGATAAGATGGATGCCATAAAATACGTTGATATCCTCAATGATATAATGATGCCATACGCTGAATGGAATTTGTCGCTTCGATGGGTGTTTAAGCAAGATAATGACCCGAAACACACGTCGAAGCGGGCAAAAAATTGGTTTCAGAAGAATAATGTTGATGTTTTAAGCTGGCCAGCACAATCGCCAGACTTAAATCCGATAGAGAACTTATGGCAGTTGGTTTAGCTGGCTCTAAGAGACAAAAACCCAAAAAACAAGTATGAACTTTGGAGATCGATAAAAGCCGCATGGCAAAATATTCCAATCGAGACATGCCAAAAGCTAGTAGATTCGATGCCGAGACGATGCTCGGCTGTTTTTCATAAACAAGGTTAAAGCACGGTTTAAACAAAATCTGGACGCACTTCACTGATGACGAAAGCGCCTCTTGTGGTGGATAGAGAAAACTTTTTACACAACACTGATAACAATTCTTCTACCGTTACTTGGTAGAATTTTCAGTTTATTTGCTTTTCAATTAGTGGTTTTATGAAAGATGGAGTTAGCCAACCGAAAACTTATTTTGAACAAATTAATTGAAAATCCGACATGGTCGGGATCAAAAATTGCTAAAGAACTAAAAATGTGTAGATCAACTGTGTACAGTGTAATAAAACGTTATAAAACAACTCTAAATGTAGACAGAGTAACAAAAAAGTGTAAAAAAACGGGAACACGTGACTCAAGCTTAAGATTAAAGATCTTAAGATCAATTAAACAAAACCCTGGTTTATCAGATAATGATCGTGCCAAAAAATTTGGCACAAGTAAGAGTACGGGAAGATTAATACTTGTGCGGGCAGGAATAAAGTGTTATCGTGCCATCAAATACCCAAACCGTTCCGATAAACAGAATTTAGTTGCTAAAAAACGAGCAAGGCTACTCTACGATAAGGTTTTGACGAAATTCAAAGGGTGCATAATAATTGATGACGAAACGTATGTAAAATTTGACTTTAAACAAATTCCAGGTCAAAAATTTTACTGCTCAAACATGCGTGGAAATGTTGACCCCAAATACAAGTATGTCAAAGTTGATAAATATTCCAAAAAATGTATGATTTGGCAGGCCATTTGTAGTTGTGGCCTAAAGAGTCGAGCATTCGTTACGTCTTCTACTATGACAGCTGATGTTTACATAAATGAGTGCCTCAATAAGCGTTTGCTACCATTTATTAAACATCACCGTTCTCCTGTAAAGTTTTTGCCAGATTTAGCCAGTTGCCACTATGCCAAGAGAACCATGGAATGGTACCAAAGCAACAAGGTTGACATAATCCCATAAATTATGAATCCACCGAATTGTCCCAAGCTTCGACCAATTGAAAAATTCTGGGCGAATGTAAAAAAGAAATTAAAGAGAAGTGGTGGAGCTGTTAAGAAAGCGGATTCACTGTTGCTGAAATGGAACCAATTTGCAGCAAAAGTCACTCGAGCAGATGTTCAACGGCTGATGGGGTCCGTTGGGGATATTGAAATATAAATTTTGTTTTAATGACATTGTGGAAACAGTAAAATAACTATTCTGTTGATATAAAAATCCTTTTCCTACAAGTTTTATTTTCAAAAATATAGTGGTTCTTATGAGTCCAGATTTTGTTTAAACCGTGCTTTACTCTACTAAATATTGAGGTAAAACTAATAACAATTATAATATATTTTTCTGATTTACCATTAAAAATTGCATCTTTCAGGTCACCGTTAATAATAGTTGTGGTTTGGCTCTATTTTTATTCACAGTCAAAAGAAGACATATTGAATTAATTTGATTTTTTTATTTTTTTTTTTTTATGCTGAAACCGAAAATGTTTTCCCACAATATGTTTTGTATATCATAATACTATTCAAAAATTAAAAAAAATTTGATAAAATCAATGCTTTAGAAAATATATAGCTTTTAAAACTTTTTATATAGGTGGCTCTATTTCATCGCACACCACTGTAAAATTGAAAAGGTTTTTCAAAATTGATTTAGTGTTTTGAAAAATTTGGCATGTTTTTTTTAAAAACAGTAAAGGGGATTATTGTAATGTGTTTTTTCATTATGAAAGTGAAATTTTTTTTTAAAAAAATATTTCTTTACCTAAAACAAAACAGCTAAAAACTCAAAATTTAGCAAAGTTCAAAAAGAAATTACAAAATTACAGATTCTTTGACTTTTAACAAACTTTATTATAATTTTATTTGAAGTTTTAACTTTTGATTTCCAAAATATTATCTGTTTATTTTTTTTTATAAATAAGAAAGTTATGGACGTGACTTCTTACGAGTGACTTTTTACGAAAAATTGTCAATTTTGTATGGAAAAATTTTCAAAATTTAGCAAAGTTCCAAAGGGAATTACAAAAAAAAAGGATTCTTTGATTTTGAAGAAACTTTTTTGTTATATTATTTGAAGTTTTAATTTTCGATTTCCAAAATATTATCTGCACCTTTTCATAAACAAGAAAGCTATGCAGGTTTATAAAAGTGACTTTTTGCGAAAAATGGTGAATTTTGTATGGAATAATACTTAAAATTTAGCTCAAAGTTCAAAAGGGAATTACTAAAAAAAAGGCTTCCTTGATTTTGAAGAAACATTTTTGTAATTTTATTTTAAGTTTTATTTTTCGATTTCCACAATACGATCGGTTTTTTTTTTTTTATAAGCAAGAAAGTTATGTACAGTGGGTCAAAAATGTCTGCGTACAAACACAAATGGTTTATAAACACCACTAACAAACCTAAAGTAAAAATCAAAATTAAATGTTTAGATTTATTTTATATAACATCAGGCGTGTTCTATTAAAAACATAAATATTTACACAAAAATATTAACTTCATCAAAATGTATAACAACTTAAAAATTAGCCTCAAAAAAGTCTGCGTTCATTTGAATATGTTTTTGAGCTGCGCTGAAATAATGTACCGCTATTCGTGAAAACTTGCTTAGAATGAATCATGTCCAAGTTCAGTTACAAACCAACTACTCAGCTATACATAACAATTGCCTTTTTTTTTTTAACTAGAACAAAATGGAAATAATTCGTAAAAACTGTGAAATACCGTCAGAAACGCGATTATTAATAGTTAAATTACGAAATGAAGGCAAAACATTACGCGAAATTGGTGAATTAGTTAGAAGGAGTCATTCATCAGTTGAAAAAGTTTTAAAAAATTATGTATCTTCTGGAACTATTGAACCAAAACAAAGACCAGGGCGCCCAAAATAGATTAATGCTTCATTAGAACGTCATATACTACGTCAGGTAAAAACAGATCCAAAAATAAGTGCCCCCAAGATCGAGTACCCCCAAGTGACCACAATATCGATGTAAATCCTGAGTCAGTACGAGTTGTGTTACGGAGAACTAATTTTAATGGGAGAGTTGCCAGGCGAAAGCCACATATCTCGAAAGCAAATCAGAAAAAAACGTCTCATGTTTGCTAAGGAGTATGTAAAGAAACCTCGTGTATCCTGGAATACAGTTCTATTCTGCGATGAAAGTAAATTCAACATTTACAAGTCAGATGGTCGCACTATAGTATGGAAAAAATCTAACCAGGAATTTGCAAAACAAAACATAAGCCCTACAGTTAAAACATGGTGGTAAGAGTGTAGTGTTATGGGGCTGTATGGGGGCAGGGGGCGTTGGAAATATGGAATTTATAGAGACTACTATGAATAAATATAAATACTTGGAAATTCTAAAAAACAATTTACAAGAGAGCGCCCAAAAAATTGGACTTCCCAGTAACTATGTTTTTGCTCAAGACAACGATACAAAACATAAGTCATATCTGGTTTAAGAATGGTTGCTATACAACGTCCCCCATCAGCTACATCCCCCTCCGCAATCACCTGATCACAACCCCATAGAGAATCTATGGGAATTGCTAGACAGACGTATACCTTCTCTATGTGCCGCTTTAAGAGAGGAATGGAATAAAATAACACCTGATGATACAAAAAAAATATGTAGACAACATGGAAAGGCAACTGAATGCAGTTATAAGTGCAAAAGGCTTCCAAACGCGTTATTAAATATGTTTTAAATATATTAATCATTGTTGTACGCACACTTTTTTGAGGCTAATTCCAAGTTTTTATATTGATTTTGTTGTCAATTTAAATGAAGTAAATATTTTTGTGTAAATGTTTTTATGGTTTTAAGAGAACACACTTTATGTTATATAAAATAAATATTAACAGTTACTTTTTATTATTACTTTAGCTTTGTTATTGGCGTTTATAAACAATTTGTGTTTGTACGCAGACTTTTTTGACCCACTGTAGCTAACAAAAGAGTTTTTGTAACACAGGGTATTCGACTTCCAATTAGGACTTGGCAAGTAAGAGGTAAAGAAAATCAAGAATTGCTAACGTAAAACAAGTAAAGAATTCGAGCTGAGTTTAAAAGCAAAATGGGTCTCTTGGCCGACAAACCAAAGCCAGGATATGGGTACTATACTAACGACGGAAATACAGCTAGGCGCTTTTTCTATAACGCTGAACTAAGCTCACAGATAACTGGCATAAACAAAAATTTGATAGAAAAATTTTCTATTATATTGAGGGTTTTGGCAAGTGGCTGCCCCATAGATCTGAATAACTTCAAACTGTTATTAGAACAAAGTAGGCAGTTGTATTTTAATTTATATGGCTGGTATTATATGCCTAGCAGTGTTCATAAAGTTTTTTTTACCCGGATGTGAGGTAATGTCAGCATTTTCCTTACCAGTCGGAACATTGTCTGAAAAAGCATTGGAAGCAAGACATAAGGAATTTAGAAAAAAATCGACTTAGGCATACCCGTAAATATTCGAGGATTAAGTCCAATACAGATTCAATGAGAATAATGTTGCTGACATCTGAGTCACTCTTAGCATCCAAAGCAACTGATGCAGAAATTAAGAAGTTTATAAAATTAGTTGATGACCCTTATATTGTTTCTAGTGAAACTGACAAAGAAGTCAGTAGCGATGAAAGTCAGTAGCGAGTATTGTTTTACTCTTTTATATCACATTTTGTTTAAAAAAAGTAACTAATTTAATTTTTCTATTAATAAAATAAATGGATTTTTAATTAATTTTTCTATTTTAAAATTTGTCTAAAAGTGGACTTTTAATTAATTAGCTTATTAATTTTTTTAATTAATAAAAATGGGAATATTAATGAGTAACAGATGTATCGCCCATACAAAATCATGTAAAAATTTAATATAGGTCCAAGGGAGGTATCCCTAGATAAGAACTGACCGATTTCAACCATTTTCAGTGGACCTCTATTTCTCTAACTGCCCAGCCTTGTGTCCAAATTTTGTTAAGATCGGCCAAATTTTGTATGTAGTACCTTCCATACAAAATAATGTAAAAAATTAATATAGGTCTAAGGGAGGTACCCCTAGGAACTTACCGATTTCAACCATTTTTGCAATTTTTTTAAATTATCTTAAGCTTACCAAGCATAGAAAATTTCATTATCATAGGAGCACTCCATCTTTTTTTGTACTACTTTTGTATGGGATCACTGCACTGTGCAATGGCAGCATCTTATTTTGCAGAATTTGTAATGCAGAAGTAAGCGCAAGCAAAATTGACTATGTCAATCAGCATTTTTTAACAGAAAAGCATAAGAAAATTCGGAAAAGCGGCTTGAAACACCAGCCAAGAAACAAGCATTGTTGATCCAATGTACGAAAAGTAAAATATAGGCTTTCAGCATGAACTTGTGTCAAACTTTTTTACATGCTAACATTTCAAACAACAAATGGCAAGCGAAAGTGTACTGCGGCAAAAATAGAATTGGTGCCAGTCTTGTTTAATGGATGTATGAATAATCTGAGAAAAAGAAAAAAGGCTGATGAGACGACTGACATCGATCCAAGGCTTATTGTCAATTTTATTTTTGACGTGCTTGATATGAAGATGCAAATTTTCAGTCATACCTTCTCAAAGTCGGCGAAATGGATGCGGGAAACGCAAATAATATAGCAGCTTTTGTGAACGACAGTGTTTTTGTCTTTTATGACCTGAAGGTACATTAATTTCCAAGTGTGTTTGATGTGAAAATGTTTTCCGTTTTCTTTTTCTAAATCTTGGCATTTTATACGACCACGTTTTCCAAAATGCTACACTTAACTTGATTCGACCCTGATCTTTACAGAGTATGTCAATATATTCGTTCTCCTCATCTCTTATATAAAAGCAATTTTTTGTAAAGGTAAAACTTCAAAAACTTAGATAAATGAAACTGCCAAAGTTCTTTATTTAGCCAACATCTCATCGAAAGAAATTCAAATCAATTTATCCTGAACTGACACTTCCAGCAATACCTTCGATACGATACGCTGGGGCACTTGGTCGAGAGCTGCTGAATGCCACAGTGACAATTTTTAAAAATAAAATCTCTTATAGAAATTTTTAATGACGAAGATAGTGAAGCAATTCGCATGGCGAAAGATTTGTTCGTTCAAGGTTAATTAATATAGGTTGTCACTTGAGAGAAAAGCACTCCTTTTTCGCCTTTGCTCGAACTGTCAAAGTAGCTGTTAGCTTAAAATTGTACAGATTTCTGTTTTTTTTCTTTTTCTTGATTTCTTTTCATCCATTCTGACAGTTCGACCGAGCTTCTTTGAAGTGACTTTACCTATATTAGGTGTGTTTCCGTACATGTTTTCGAGTAAAAGTAGTAGAGTAAATTTCAATGTGAGAGAGTAAAATGAAATTTGAGAATAGTGTCAAAAGTACGGAAACGACTTCTAGCTAGTTTCAAGCACGAAAACAGCTGATTGCCTATCAAATGTAAACAGCGCCAATTTTAACTTTTTACAAACGCAAACGACGCCAATTTTAACTTGATATTTTATATTTATTTATATGTATTGATATTTATTGATATTCAACAATATGTAAATTTGTTTTTTATCGCACAACATAACCAAACAACGAACGACAATTTGACATTTGCTTGTTCTTCTTGATGCTTATTCTTCTTGATGCTTGTTCTTATGTAGCTGGAACAAATCTCTTCTAGCACACTTCGAGCAACTTTCGAGCTCGAGAGAGCGGTTTTATGCTTGTTCTTCTAGCTAGAAAAAGTACGGAAACACGTTCTAGCACATTGCAAGTTACTACAATCGAGTACGGAAACAGACCTATTAATCAACCTTGTGTTTGTTAAAGAAAAGTTGCCCAGCGATTAGGCTTTTATCAAATCAAATTTGGCCATCATTCACCACTCGATAGCAAAGTAAGAAACAAAATTGGAACGATATTCCGCTCAAGACAAGTCTAAAACAAGTTGGTAGCGTGAAAAAGTCTTTAAAACAATTGAAAGACAAGACAGTTTTAATTAAATTTAATTCAGTTTTTAGCCGTAACCCAGGATTTAAAGATATTAAAGTTGTGGAAAAAATATTGTTCGCTAACAAAGATATTTTCTTTGAGTACACTGGTAAGCTTACGCCCACTGAATTGCCAAAACTTGAATATTGCTTGAATACTGCAAAACGTCAAAAGTTTACGTTGAAAAACTTTAAACAGCATATGATTGTATACTGCAAGACGATGCTTAAAGACAATTTTCAATCTATACCTATGCATTAACTTTTTTTAATAATATCATTTATTTTTTTAATTTATTTTTGTTATGCATACGAGTAAAAATTATTTGTACAAACGCTTTAAGCAAATGAATTTAAAAACAGAGGCCATTTTAAAGGGCTGATGATTATAATAGACGGAACGGAACGTTGTAGAAAGTTGAGAAATGTCACTTTGCGATCTATTGCATGAATTTCTTCTGTGAGCTTTTATAATAAATCGAAACGGAGCGGCACGCGGCGTTAAGATGTACAGAAGTTTGATTTCACCGCTGCATTCCGTTTATTGTCACATTTGCTGTAATTTTATTTATTCTGTATTTGTTTTGTTTATTGTATTTTTTTTAACGTTAACGGTAACGTTAAAACAAAATAAACAATTTGGTCTATTAAAAGTCCTTTCTTTTTGATTTTTATTCTTTTTTGCGTCAATTTTTTTATGTTTCGTGCCTATTTTGCCATTTTTTCGTGCCTATTTTAATCTTCTCTAATGATAAAGCGTATTATTTTGTTAACAAGTTTTTTTTTATCTTGCCACGAGTGTTTCATACCGTTATATGGTAAGTATACAATCTGGAGACCGAAGCTAACAAAATCGGCAAGTTAACGATTTGTGTGACGTCATGCGCTATCGATCTCTAGTTACCGATTTCGTGACAACTAATGTTTCTGTACGTTTAAATCGTTAAAAATTCGGACCATGATGAAAAAGAACACAAATCGAGAAGAAACGCTGAAAAATTGAGTCAAATGACAAGCAGCTGTTTAAGGGTATTTTTTTTTATTTTATGTGCGCTATAGTTTTATAATAAAAAGTGCTTTAGTGAACAGTGAAGTGAGTTAGAAGTATTAGGAAATCAATTATTTAATGGATTACTGTTTCAGTAACATTCAAATGCATTCAAAAATGTACCCTACGTCCAACAGCCTACGTCGCTGCAGTTTCGAAACTCGTGCGGATTTAATATAAAAAATTCAACCTAAATGAAAGCAACCATTTTTAAAGGTATATTTCGAGTATATTTCGACAGACATTAGATAAATCAGTAGAATTTATCTCACTTGCCGCAAAACCAGTGAGAAAAGTGACACATTTTTATCGATTCACTTCTTGTACAGAAACACTTTTTTAAAAGGTTCCATTGAAATGAAATCGGAACAGGTGACAACGTATCGATTTGAAAAGACCGAATTGAACAGAAATAGATACAGATTCGTACAGAAACATTGCAGGTGAGAGTGACGTCAAATCGGTAATATGAGTCGGTAACTCTGATCGGTATGAATTACAGGAACGAGCTACTGTGATCTCGTAAACAACAATTTATTGTTGTTTTTGTAAATTCATTTTTATTGAGACTTGATACTAGATCTAGTTTTAAGCATTTTTCATACTTATATCATATTTAATTTTAATATGTTAATTATGCAATTGTATACAATATACCATTTGTAAATGTACTTTATGAGACCCAAGTCTTACGGTACACCTAAAAATCCTAATAAACTTAAACTTGATGCAAATTTGTGCGGTCAAAAAATAATAAGTGTTTTATTATTGCATAAAAAGCATTGAAAAATGTCGCTAAATTATATTATAAATACATACAAAAAAAAATAATGAGCTATTTTCCCATCAGTTTCGATAAAAAAAAATTTAATTGTGCCGCATTTTTTCAGAAATGGGGCGAGAAAAGCATTGTTTTGCTGAAAAGCGGGAATTGATCATAAAAATTCATTTCCGAAGGCAAAACTTACAAAGAGGTTGAAAATCTGCTCAAATGTTCAGCAACCACGACTTACAATACCTTAAAATACAGTCAAAAACCAGAGACACGTGAACACAAGGCAGTTATGACTGCGAAATTGATAAAGCAAGTAATGCGGTACTGCACGGCCAAACCTTTTGCCTTGCAGTGCAAATGAATAAATAACTTTATCAGCTCTATTGTGAATAAAATTTCACCCGGAATTACAAAAGGGAATTTTTCGTATTTTTAACAATATTCACAGAATTTTTTAAAAATTTTAACACAAATATTTGCATACATTATCAATTTTTAGGATCAAAAGAAAAAAACTTTAAAAACATTATCTTTCGAAAAAATTAATGCTCCGTTTTTCAATTCCGGGGAAAATTTTATTCATAATAGGGCTGAATGTGGACGCAAGTATTCGTACTTTACATAGACTTCTTAAGGAACAAAATTTGAGTGCGCATAGTCCTCGCAAAGTACCTCTTTTAACCAATAAACATGTCCAAAAAAGGATTCAGTTCGCAAAAGAACATTCCTCGTGGCCAAATAAAAAATGGAGAAACATTTTATGGTTCGACGAGTCCAAAAATTGTAATGGTCGGTGATAAAGGGTCTCGTCCATATGTTAGACGTCCTAAAAATAGTCAGTACAACCGGAAATACATCACAAAAAACCAGAATTTTGCAGAATCATGGTTTGGCCATTTTTTTCTTTCTATGGTGTTGGTTCAATTTTTTGTGTAGAAAAAGTAATGGATCAACATTTGTACGTCATGACAAGAAACAACAAGAAACAGTTGCTGCTAATATGAGTTTATCAACAAGACAACGACCTGCAACATACGAGCAAACTTGCGAAGAAGCGGTTCGCACTCTTGTAGTGGCCCGCTCAGTCACCCGATCTTAATTCGATTGAGAATTTGGGTTGTGATGTTAAGAAGGACTAAACTTTCAAACAAGCATCAGCTTTCAAACGAGGTCGAAGGAATTTGGCTTAGGACGCCTTTAAAATGGAAACTAAGGTGCCTGGAAAACTTCAATTATGACAAGTTAATTGCAATTTTTACAAAAATACTGTTGTTTTTCCTAGCTTTGTTAAATGCCTTGTTAGATAATTTTATCTAGCATAAAGCTTCTAGTGAAGCATAAAGTTCAAATTCTAATTTAAAACTAACTACGTTTTTTAAATGTTCTGACATCAGTGATGGAAAAGTTCTCGTTACGAGAAAAAAGTCAACTAAAAATAATTTACTTGTAAAGGATAAAAAAAATAGCAGTTGATGCGCCGCTCCGTAACGAATAAAAACGAAACAGTTCGATTAAATTTAAATTTCAATGTTGTTACCCAAAATTAACGAACGTAACTTATCGAAGCTGAACGAAACAGTTGACAACATTTTTTGTTTTCCGTAAGAGTCGAACTATTAGCGTCTCAACACGTCAGGCATTAGGCCCAACCAAAATAGACGAAACGAGACGAATGCAACTTGTCGAACGTCTGACGAGTTGAGACGCTAGCAGTTCGGTTCTTACGGAACAAAACGTATGGACAAGCTGTTTCGTTCAGCTTCGTTAAATTACGTTTGTTAATTTTGGGCAACAACATTAAATTCCATTAAAGCGAACATTTTCGTCTCTACTCGTTACGGAGCAACTCGTCTATTTTGGTCAGGAATTTTTCGCTTCCAAACAGTTGTCAAGACACATGCCGAAACACTCGTAGTAAAAAAAGCACAAAGTCTCCGAAAATTTGCTTTGTTTCAAGGTTGATTTATAAGGTTGTCGCAGGAGTAATCGCACTCTCTTCTCAGTACCCATAATTGTCAGAACCATGGCAGAATTATAAGGTATGGTCATCACGGAGAGGAATGGAGTAGAAAGCAGAATAAAGCTACATTGATGTCAAAATCAGCTGTTCAACGCGAATTTCTTTATGCTCACGTTTCGCAGTTGTTTTTAGGTTAAAACTGTTACAGGTTTTTTTGCAATTTTAAGACTTCTTTCACATGTTATAGTTTTTATTACACTTTTTTTATAATATTTTCACTCAAATTAGCACAAGTTTAACACCCGCGACCGCACTGTTTGCAACTTGGAAACATAAAATATTTTCTTCATTTGCAATTTCTACGAAATTAGTCGTTTTGACATATATGTTGCTTCTCATTACCAACTCTTCGTTGGCGCGTGAGAGCACTCAGCGCTGCGGCCCTACCTTATCATTGTATCATGGTCAGAACCAGTCAATTTTGAGAATGACTACGAAAGAAAAACGGATGATAAAAGAGAGCACTTGCAGATTTTCTATGAGCTGTCAACTTCGATTTGACAATTATAGGTACTCGTATTTTCAACAAAAAAACTGTAACTTCAAAAACTTTGTATATAAAGGTTTTTTTAGTTTTATGACTCATAAACACACTCATGACACGAAAGCAATTTATTTTAATTTAAATAACATAAACAGTTTAAATTATATTATAATATTTAACTAAACAGAAAAAATAATATTTAATATGGAACATATTCATCACATTAGTTTTAATGAAATTAAATGAAATTATTTTTCGCAAATTGTTTTGGCAATTGTTTTGAACATTTCATTCGGCATTCTTTGAATTCCTTTAATTTAATTGTTTTAATTAATTTATTCTTTCATATCTTAAATTTTTGAAAAAAACTGAATTTTAAAAACTGCGCGCTTGTCTAAAATACTGTATTTTACAGTTTTAACTGTAAATATGGCAACACTGTTTGCTGTTTAAATTGCCTAACTTCTATATCAATTGCTATCCTGTGTGTTGTCTGTCTTCAAAGAAGTTCAGACAGTTGCAAAAACATGGTGAAATTAAGAAGGTAGTCTTGTTGCTGAAAATTCTCTCCCTCTCTGAGTTGAAACTGGCAAACACAATACAATTGGCCACTCAGTTTTTTTCTGTACCGCTTGTTAAGAATTGGCGCAGATGATATTGTAATGCAGAACTGTAAGCAGGAAATGCCAAATGAAAAGAATCACAAGCAAACTGGACAGGCGTTTCGTTGTCCACTACACCAACTCATCAGCAGACTTCTGTGACATTCTACTAAACCAAATCAGAATTATAAGTGCTTTTTTCGCCACAAAAGCTGTATTCTATACGCTCTTTTGTAAATGTTAGCATTAGTTAAATTTCAAAAAAACTGACTACATTAACTCTACATTCTATTCTTCATCACTATTACCATCTTAGTTGTAACATTTAGTTGGTCGGGCTTTCATTGGATGACTATTTTATTAAGTTGAGATTTTAAAGCTACTCCCTTTTGTTTTCATTGATGTTCCTGAATGGATAGAAATTCCTTTCAATTTCATGTGTTCTCTTTCTTTTTGTGCGTCGTACGTAGCAAACCTACTCCGGTTCCCACTTACAATGTAAGGTACTTGTCATCGGTGACTAAGCGACCATGCCTGAAAAAATTTAATAGAGAATTGTATACAGGCTGGTTAGTTGGGATGGTATTACTACCACAAGTAGTATCCAATTAGCTCTATTGCACCGTTTTGCCATTAGCCAAAACCTCTTGCTAATGTATGTTAAGTGTTGTTGCGCGCCAGGAAGTTTATGTACTGCTTCATAACCATCCAGTGCGATTAAAAAATGTCAGTAGGTTGTTTATATTCGTTGCTGAGAGTTTTTGTAAATTGCTGAAAAACGTTCAATGTAGATTTAGCTAGAACCGGGCAAGTACCTAGGAAATGTTAGTGTTTGTTTTTCATACGGTTCGTCGTACGTGCGACAGTGAACATTGAAAGTAATTCCGATCTTTTCAGCGTGCACGGTTTTACAATTCAGACTCGCTGCACTTAGCTAAGCAGTTAGCTCGTTTATTATATCAATTGCAACAATGAATTTTTATAGGTAAAAAATTGTGAATGTATTGCAAGCAACTGTCTAAAATGTGAAGTCCTTTAATTACCAATATCACACTTGAATTTTTTTAATTTTTCAAAAGCTGTCACAGTTCAATTGTTTTTGCTTTTCTGCCTTCTTTATTTCTCAACAAATGTTATGTGTACGCTTATTTTAGCGTCACTTACGCTACATAACGATAGTGTTTGTGTTAATTTTCCATTTATACGTAAAGTTAATTTGGAGTATTATGAGTGACGTCATCTACGACACACTCCATTAATATACTGTTTTCGTAAAACTACACTACAACACCTTAACATACGCTATCTTAGTGTTTCGTTCACTTGATTTTATTGTTATATATTATATTTATTTAATAATTGCATTTAAGTCTCATTTCTATAAAAATCTTCAATGTGTTTTCTTTCTTTAACAATTGATGAAATTTATAAATGAAGACAAAAACCAAAAACGATTTTTGCTGCCAATAGTAGCTGAGTTGTTATTGGATTATGCTAATGATTAGTTGTGCGCCAAATAATTAAAATTTCAGTAAATTAAAAAATACATACAAATTATAACAACTTTGCTTAACATTAAAAAATGTCGGCATTTTCTTTACTGAATTTTTATTTTAATTTTTTTTTTTCTTTATATTCTGCCAATTTGCAAAAAGCACAGCACATACTAGAGGCAACGTTTATATAAACAACATCTAAACACTATTAATTTCTGATACCTAAGTAAGTAATTTTTGATGCTCAATGAATTTTAGTGTTTGCCTTTTTAGCCTTTTTTTAAATTTCTTGAAAGAATAAGTTGTGTCCCGGTTTAAATTTGTTAGCTTGCTTAAGGAAGCAACAAAATAAATAGAGTATTGAATTGAATATTTTTATCATTTTGAAATTTGTTTTTTTTTTTTTTTTACTTCAAACTTTTCAAAAATCTTCCATTACCAAGAAAATCTAAAGTTGTACGTATTAATAGTGCTTAGAGCTTGTAGCTGTATTATTATTTTTATTTTTTTATTTTTGTGTTTTGTTTTTCTTTTTCTTTGGAGTATAAAATATTTCGATTTTAAGTTTCGTTTACATGTTATTAAATTTTTTTATTTTTTATTATAGATTTTAAGTGTTTGTAGTTGAATGTTTAATGTTGCATTTAATTTGAGAATTAACTAATGTGTGTTTTTATTTTAGTTTAGTATATGTATTTTTATATTTATATATATATATATTGATTTCATTGATATTTAAGTATAAGTTTTTTAATGTTATTTTCTGTTCTGGTTTGCCGTAATTTCACATTTTTACAAAATTTCTGCTGTAAATAGTTTTTTTTTTATAGTATTTAATTAATTTAGTATTTTAGTAGTTGTGTTGCTCTTACAGAGATACAGCCAATAACTGGTAATTTATAAATAGTAGAACAACTTAGCATCGTTTGATTATAAATGTACTTGTTGTTGTTGTTGCTGGCCGTTAATGCTTTTTTTAATTGCATGTAATTCTATTGCATCGATGTTAGTCCAGCTGAACTACTAATGTGTGACGAGGTGCCCAGTGTGGATGACATATCCTGGAAGCTAAACTATAATTTTAAAAATAAAAATTAAAAAAAAAAACAACAAAATATGAATACTTAAGAATCATGAGATAGTAGTTGAAGTTTTTATATTAAAAATAATTATTTTATCTATTTTATGACAAGCAGTGTGGGCAGCTTTTTAACATTTTTCAGAAGTCTCGGTGATTTCTGTAGTTCCAGATCTATTTTATATTTTAAAAATGTAATTTTTTTTACTTTACATACAAGTTTTTTTTATATTTACCTAATTTTTCTCTATTTTAATGAAAAAAAAAAAAACACTGATATTTTGATATAAAATTACCTGTGGGAAGAGCGGCTCCTCGGCTATAGAACCCAAATGTCCAGTGGGATCTGGCGGTGTTAACTCGACGCTTTCACCAGTAAATTCCTTGTCAAAATAGCGTGTATCTGTATCTGATGTTACTTGAGGTTTAAAAGGCGGTGTGATCTATATATAAGCAGAGACACATTTGTGTGTGTTATTTGCATGCTATTCACACAACACTTAAAATGATTTTACCTTCTTCTGCACCAAGTCTGTCCAGTTAATACTCGCAAAGAATGGATGGGCTTGTATATCTTTGACATCATCTTGTCCGCCACCTAGACGATTTAATGGATCCTTGGCAAGTAAACCGCTGAGAAGACTTTTTGCCTCATCGGATATTGTTCTTGGAAATTTGACATCCTCCATAAGAATTAGTGTAAAAAGAACATCATGATCACGATTATAAAATGGAAGACGACCACATATCTACATAAACAGAACAACATTAATACTTATTGAAGTGGAAATAGTTTTTTTTTTTTTTTGAGTAAAAATTAAACTAATCAAATTAAGGGATATTTTTAAGAATTAAATTCAGCCAACTAGAATAAAGAAGTTAACAAATCTTTAAATTTATGATATAGTTTAATTTTCTCTCTCCTATTTGAGCAGCGTAGCGGAATTCAATACTTAGCATTGCACTATGGTCCAGAAATCCGATTTGGCGGCATAAACCTTAATTTTGAACTTCATAATAAAACAAAAAAAAAAAACAATGTGACTTTGCAAGCATATTTTCTTTGTTTCGAAAAATATCTTTTTCATACCATATGGCAGCAAGTTGTTGTTCTGAGTTTTCTGCATTATGACGCTTTTTATTGAAAAAATTTATGAAATTGTAAGTGCAAAGTTATTTATTATTTGTATAAAGTTTAACGTAAAAACTATTCCGAACAATATTGAAGATGTGTTACTTAAAATACTGCAATTATCTTTTGTTATACTTTTGTTGTTTTTGAGAAATAATCTTTCGAATGTGTAAAGTTTTTTTTGTAAATTTTAGAAATCTTTTAAATGTTTCGTGGAACAAAACTAGTTGGATCGGCCACTATCCGTCATAAATTATATATGTGGTGAAAGTTTACTTTCATTTGAGAGTAAACTTATCTGCATATGCTTGCAACTTTTCAAAAAAAATAAATCGATTTCAGAATCAATTAAGGGGAGACCGGGGCTGGTTGTGACAGTGGTAAGTAGTTATAGCTAAAACGTAATATTGCGTTAAGTAGGTCGTGCGTTGACAGCTAGACTAGAAACAACGAGTTCTTATGAAGCAACACTAAATTCGACATTTATTACGGAATTCTTGACTGAAAGTTACAATATGGTTTAGTTTGCTGGGGTTGCACACATAAAAATAAAATCTGGCCATTGTTATATTCACAAAAACATTATTCGATTTATTTGCAACAAAAATCGTACTGCTGCTAGCTTTGATTTATTTAAAATTCTTAAAATTCTACCCCTCAAACTTCAATATTTTTACAAAGTTCTTAAAATATTTTTCAAAAATTTTGGTGATTTATCAAACAGAAACTCGATAAATTATAACTAAAGAATCAATAACTCCAATATAGCCTTGGAACCTCCATACAATTTGCATCACTTTCTGCAATATTTACGCCTCAACTGCTCTAAGATTATATAATAGGTGTGTTTCCGTACTCACACTGTGTAACTTGTGGGACACTATTTTCTGTTTGCGTGCTTTCTGTGCCTAAAATTGGAGAAGAAGAACAAGTATAAAACCGCTCTCTCGAGCACACATAGTACACAGCAGGGATGATATTTGGGGGCTTTTAGGGCTTTTATTAGCCCTTTTTAATTGTAAAAGCCCCGAGGCCCTTTTTAGTTGTTTTAGGGCCTTTTGAAAAAGTTTAAGCCAAAAAATAATCGCAATTTTTAACAAGAAAAGTTTTATGGTTGATGTCTGTTGAAAACATTGTGTACTATGCCATCGTTCTACAAAATTTTGAATTTGGAGGTAGAAATTGGAGGTAGGAAATATCGTCCACAGAAAATTCACACAAAATATAAAATTAAAATCACTAAAACGTAAAATTACCCCAAAAAAATGAAAGAAAAATGTAAAAAAATCACATAATAAAAACGAAAATATGCCCAAAATTATGCCTAAAAAAAATTGCCTAAAATTTATGAAAATCGCGTCTACAGTATAGATTTGATAGTCATCACGAAAAATTAGCTTGCGTTACAATAATATAGATAACCATTTCACTAGTAGTCAATGTGAACTATCACACGAAAAAAAGTGAAATTTAGTCCTAAAAAATTAGGTGATTTTTGTATGGCAAATAGCTAAACCAAAAAAAACGAAATTTCGTCCAAAAACGTGCATACGAGTATCCGCATAATTTTTTTGGCGGTTTCTAAACGAAAATTAGCCGAATTTTGTATGGAGAAATTTTGGGTGATTTTTATTTAGTCTTTATTTCCTATCGCCTTTTTAAATGTTCTCATTAAAATAAGTTCCGTTATATACAGCCATGATCACATAAAAAGCATACTTTTTAGTAATCTCAACTACAAAATTAATTTGTTTTCCATGTTATATGAAAAGAGCGAGCCCTAAAGGCTCCATCGTAGTCCTGACAATGCCTTAATATACATACAAATTAATCAATTTTGTTATCAATTCAATATCAACGCCAAGTAAATCAGGCCAGTACCATCTCTCTACACCCTGATGAAGTTTTGGTAGCAAATTTCAAATTTATTTCTTGGCGATTGTTTTGTCATCTTATCAGATGTAACTTGACTTAATTTTCTTCTTGCAAAATTCTTTATTCTAAAATTGTGGTCATTTATGAAACTATGTTTTGTTAAATTCAGCCATGGCTCAATCTATTTTTTAGCAGCAGTGAATTTTTTCTAATCAACGTCTTCATATAAGTCTTAACGGAGAAGAGTCTACATTAAATTGCTCATTCACCTTAAAATAAAGCTTGAAATAATCACCTTAAACACTATAAAGATGGAGAGTGATTTAATTTAATCATTTAAATTAGAGTGTGATATTTCGGTTTAAGTTCGGCTTAAACGGCACAAACGAAATAAAACACGAAAAAGTTAAAGTTTTTTGATTTCCCAAAACTGTTAATTCAAAATTTTTACTATTTTCAGCAAAAATAAACTGGACTTGTTGAGATTATTAAAAAGTGTGCTATTTGTGAGACCATGGCATGACCGTGTGACCAAATAGAAAGTCTTCAATATTGAATTGCCTTTTTTTAAAACTAAAAGCCCTATTAACGTCAAATTTGCCCAATTTTTGTTTGAATTCTGGCCCTTTTCCAACTAAGTCAATATCATCCCTGGTACACAGAGTGCTAGAACTCATGACTCCGAGTAAAGTAAGATCAAGCATCAATAAGAACAAGCATCAACTTCACAAACAAAATCAGCTGTTTTGTGCTTGAAACTTACTAGAAGCTGTTTCCGTACTTTTGCAACTATTCTCACATTTCATTTTTACTCTCTCAGTTTGAACTTACACAGTGTAGAGTACGGAAACACACCTAATAGCTTGCCGGGTAGGGTACCTTACGTTGTATTCGTAATAAACATGTTTTTCTTATTAATTCAAAATCGTAACTTTTTCAATTTAATTATAGTGAAATTGAATCGCTTCTAAGTATTACTATATAATTTTCTTTTACACCACTTATTTATAAATATTTCACAATAAAATTGTCCATGTTTATATTCCTTTATATTGTTATTACTTTAATTTTGTGTTATGGCCCTATGCACCAAACATTAGTATTAATAGTCTTAAGCAATCTGCATTCGCCTCTAGTTCTCCCGAACTATAGAATGTATGTAGATACTATAAACCTATGTTATTTTTAAGGAGGTGTAAAGAATGACGAAAAATAAATAAAAAATGAATGAATGAATTTTTTTTAACTATGCAAAGTTTAAACAGTAGGAAAAGCGAAAAAAAAAAATCAAAAATAAAGAGGGAAAAAAAGCGATAGAGGTAGAAGATAGATAGAACTTATCCCTCTAATTGTGAGTAGAAAAGAGTATTATTTAATATAACTCTTCAAAATTTTAAAATAAAATTAGATTAAGAAAAGGTAAACAAATGGTAAACGTTCAGAATATTTATAACAAGAACATGTTTAACCCTTTTGTATACTGTATCGATATATCTGATGGTGACCGCAATGGTCACCAGGAATAGCAACTTAGCGTCAAATATCTTGAATACGGGATGCTTAATTTTTCTTATGACGCCTTTTTCTAAAGTTCATGACAGAATCTAATCAGAAATTTTTAGATACATAAACTGTCATTCTTTTTGTGCAAGAAGTTTCTTGGATTATAACGATTTTCTTGCAGCAAAAATGCCAGATCGGTTTTCTACAATAATTCAAGTATAGTTGTTATTTCTTGTCAGAGCTGTCAAAGATTACAATTAATTACAACATAATATTTAAATGAATGTCAACGCTTTGCAAAGTTTTAATATTGCATTTTTTCTTGAATCAACAATTGCACTCATTTAAAAAATATTTACAAATAACTGTATTATCGTAACAGAGCGAGTCGAATAAAAAGTCTTTTTATAAATAATGAGGGAGTTTTGAGTTAGTGAAAAAGTAATTGAAATTTCCACCTCTAATTACAAAATGGAATTGACGATTTTCCAATTTTATTCCTAAGGAATAAAGGTGTCCAATTACCAATTGAGTTCCTGTAATGTGATTGAGGATTTTTCTAATAACATTCCTGAGGAATGGAGATATCCAATTACCAATTCCTAATTCCAAAATAAATCATTACAACCCAGCTCTGAGTATATCACTATCACTAGTCGCTCAGACCTCTCTGGTACCTTATCCTGAAACGCCGGAGTGACCTACTCTTAAGAGTAAGATCTCGTGTTCACCCTTCTATGATTGGTCTTTCACCATTTCGTATGCAGATAGATTACTGCTTTCATGCTCTACAGTTACACCATGCAGAGCAATCTGTTGTTCTATAATATTTCTAAGCACGTGAGTTGAAAAGTTTCTGTGAATAAATATACCATAAACACCTCCAATCCACACCACGAGTATATTATCGATTTAAGCCTTGACTTCCCATTCGCCAAGCATCGCCCAATTCAGACTATAATAATTTAAAAGCATGCTGTTAGTTCCCATCAAATGTATACCAATCTTTAAAGCGTTGACCTACTTAGCATCCACTAACCTAGCATCTCACCTGCATATGGTTTCGATACACAATTGAAGGAATGGACATCTTCTTGAGCCACTTATTAAACGATGTAAGCGCACGATACCCAGGATCTCGATACTCGCTAGTAGAAATTATATGTAACCATATATGTAAGATAAGGCTGGAAGGCTTCACCGAACTTTAAGAACAGCCGATTACAAAATACTCCACACAGACGGAAGCCCCCTCTTACTTATCGGACAACTATGCACTCAACATTGATGTTAATATTGAATGCAGAATAAACTCTAAGATCAATAAAAATTTCTGCAAAGTTAAGATCGTTGACTTGTGTGAATCTCTGGATATCATGTTTGTATCTATTTATCTTCTACAAAATCGGTTATTTTGAGAAATCTATTCAATACACTTTAAAGCTATTCATCTTAATATGAAAAGTTAGTGTTTACCTTTATTTAAGTAGTTCCAACATTTTATAACACACACAACATAATTGATTATAAAAAGGACAGTCAAAGTCATTTCAAGGGCTTAAATGGTCAATTCGTGTTTTTTTTAGTATTTAATAAAACTTACCATTTCGTACATAACCACACCCGTGCCCCACCAATCGACTGCATGCCCATAATCATTATCTTCTAATACTTCAGGCGCCAAATACTCTGGTGTACCACAAAATGTTTTTGTTGTTCTGCCATATGTTATGTCCTCCTTGCAAAGCCCGAAGTCAGCAATTTTAATGTGACCATCTTTGTCCAGCAAAAGATTTTCCAATTTCAAATCACGATAAATAATTCCCTGTGAATGTAAATAGCCGAGAGCTGATATAATTTCAGCACCATAAAATCGTGTGCGATCTTCAGTAAAAAGACGCTCACGACTGAGATGAAAGAATAGCTCGCCACCATTCACATATTGCATCACAAAACAGAGGCGATCGTTGGTTTGAAAAGAATATTTTAAGGACTGTTAAAAATGTATAAGATTAGATTTTAATACAATTTCAATGAATGGGAAAAAACATACAATTAAAAATGGATGATTCGTTGATTTTAAAACGCGACTCTCAGTCAAAGTATGTGCCACTTCATCTTTCTGTATAATGACTTCTTTCTTTAAAATTTTAATAGCAAACAGCTTTGCTGTTGATTTCTCCCGGCATAAAATGACTTTTCCAAATGTTCCTTTGCCAAGAACTTTTAAGAACTCAAAGTTTTCAAGTGTCTGAAAAAATTAGAAAATTCAAAATGAAGAAAATTAAGACCATTTAGCTGTGCTGTAATATTTCAATAGAAAATTAAAGCAGTTGGATTTTTTAACCCTCCGCCTGGCAGACGTTCCGATTACCTTCGCACCGACGGATGGTGCCTGGCCAAACCCCCATGCATTTATACGTGAATAGATGCTACTTACAGATACCTTTTTATACCAAGCAGGTATATTTTTTGCTTTCCTTACCTTTCTCATTCGTTTTGGCATATAATGAACTAAATGTGTGAGGAAAATAATTCCAAAATCTATTCTAAATCGAAGAGGAACATGTTTTTGTTTCGTGTGTTTTTGTTCTGTATATTGAATCATATCAGAATTGTTATGATACGAATTTCTTTAATCGTACTGAGAAATTCAAGCAAAACACATATACTCAATTTTTGTATGTTGTTGACATACTGGAATTGTGCATTTTGAAAAAAAAACGAGTTTTACGACGCAGCTTATCACCTTCTTGTAAACAAAGTTTGCAGTCTCTCTTTTCTTTGAGTGTATCGGCACCGCTGGTAGTTGCATTGAAAGTATTTGCTGGAATAGTTATTGCAGCACCAAAAAGCCAAACGACAAGTCAATCTTGATAATGTTGGAATTATTCATCTGATTTTCGACGTTTGGTAGAACCAATGTTTTGGCAAGCGTATACAAAAATTGCATCTAGCATCATTTTTATCGAGACGATCGACTTCCTTGCAAATGACAAAGGCAGCTAGTCCCAAGACATCTAATATACTGCAGATGAAAGCAAACGTTCATCGTCTGGTTGGCCGTTTTGTTGAAAAATGTGTGACCATTTGGTCCATGCAATCAACGCATGCCTTATTCGCATTATAAAACAAAATTGCTTCTGGTTTGGTTTGCGTGCTCCACCTTCACAATATTTCAAATAATTCACCATTGAAAGCATATTCACAACTACAAAGTGAAACGAGGTTTTCATGAAAGCCAAAAAGAGATGAAAGCACAGGGCGTGTATGATAGTTCTTCATTTCTTCAGGTAAACATCTTTTGTTCGACCGAATGGTGCCAACTTATGCGAGACCAAATTGAGAAAGGCGCTTGGCTGCTTCCAGTATTGTAAAAAAATTGTCAGCCACAATTATTCGTCCGCTGTTATTTTACCGGTTTGCAAGTTGTAACAATACATGTTCACCTTGGTTCACTTCACGCTCTTCTCCCCCATTTCTGCCCGTGTATAATTGGCCTTGCAATGGATATTTAGTCTTTGAATCACATGCCCACCAAACTTTGAAGCCGTATTTCGCTGGTTTTGATGGAATAAATTGGGTGAATTTAGTTCTGCCGCGATATAGAAACAGCTGATCATCAACAGTTATATTTCATGCGGTTCACAGTTTTTTGAGAGCTTTTCATTCATAAAGTTCCATATGTCTCGAATAGGAGCAGCTTTATCGAGTCTTTGGCAAAATTCACGTGTTCGACCATCATCAAAACGAATACATCGTATTAATGAAATAAACCATCTATACGATATGGCTGCTCAAAAAATTGGCAGAGCATCTGAAAGCCACAAAAAAGATGCGCCTTGCATATTATTTTGTGAAACACCAGCAGCGAAAAGTATGCCAATAAATGCATCAAACTCAGTGCTGGTTAAATCAGTCCAAACTCTATATTATAATGTGTATTTTTTGCGCGCTATTTTGTTATGAGTTCAATACGCACAAGTCATTCCATGCGAATAAAGAGCAAAGAAACATCGGGTCAGTAAAGATACACATGTATATGTGTGCTAAATCGTATGTGTTGCAATAGAAAGCAGTGCGAAATAAGTAAATACAATGAAAGTAGCAATAAACGCGGTAAAATGAAAAAAAAAATTTCTATATATCCCATGTTTCCATACAAAATACATATGGTCTAGCCAGGCACCATCCGCCGGTTCTGGTTTTTTTGTCATTTTAAAGGACTTTTTTTAAATTATCATAGTGATAGATCGATAGCCAATTAAATTTTAGGAGGGTACCTGGAAGCACAAGTATCTATCTAAAACACAAATATATTTAATTGACATCGAAAAACGAAATATGTCTGGCCAGACCCGTCTGTCAGACGGAGGGTTAAGATTAACAATTTAAGATTTACTTATATGCCATACTTACCACTTTTTTGACACCACCACTGTTGCGTGTAGATGTTCCTTGCACGGAAAACTTCTCTGATAACTCCACTTCAGCAATTGAAGCCATATCAACATCACCCATGTCTGCGGAAGTTGATGGTGACATTGCTGTTTCGCCCAATTCGCTTAAGCGGCTTGCTACAGTCCTGTTAAGTTTAAAATTGTTATCAAAGTTGTATAAGAATGAATAATTTCAGAGTATTTCTTACCGTATAGCATCAGTCCATTGTTGGCGATCAACTTCCGTTTCAACGCTAAACGTACGCTCAATCACCGTAGTCCATTGCAGACCGCGTATGATGAAAGTGAACGGCTTTGGCCGATCAACAGTCATTATTTGGCAACCACGAACTGTGAAATTATTCAGCTGTTCCGATGGCGCATTATTTGTAGGTTTATTGCGATATCCCATCAATGTGCCATCATCACGCAATATAAAATAGCGTGAACGCCAAGTTTTTATATGTTCACCACGCTTTTGCAGCCAACCTTCTTTGACAATTGAAGCATGCGGTCCACCGGCAAATGTGTCGTATGTGGAAACTGTGCCAATCGTGGGCAGAGATGAGGTGGAGGCTGCAGTACCAGTTGCCATTGTATTTGTTGAAAAGCTACCTTCTGAGATGTACAACGGCGTATTGGTGGACGACGAGCTGTTGTTATTCGAGCCGGAAAATGAACCAGTAAATGTTGAAACAAAACTGGAACCTAATAAGCCCGTAGAGGTAGATCCTGCTGTAGCAGTTGCACTTGTTCTGGTACCGGCAGCTGCAACTACAGTCGATCTCCTCGGAGCGGCAAATGGTAAGTAATTCGTGATGAGTTATTTTCTCTACACTTGGCACGGATAAATTTCCACCAAAGCTGGCTATTAAGCTATAAATAAAAACAAAGAAAAAAATATAATTTGAGAGTTAATTTAGAGTTCGAGAAGGTTATATAAAACGGCAATAGCCCAACCAAAGATTTAAAGCAGCAAATGTTCCAAAAATAGCACGTTCAAGTAGCAAAAAGTTTTATTTGGAACAAAATTAAAACAAATTCATTTTAATATTGTACTGAACCAACCTTGCAAAATCGTACTGACTTCAACTTTTTATCAGAAATCAAAAACCACCTAATGTACATCATCTACATTTTTGATTAATGATGATTGGCAATATCAAATTTAATGGGCGTATTTTGTAAAACGCAAGCAAACGCTTGGGGTTTTTTGTCTGGCAGTACCGTTTTCATATGAAACATGGTAGAATAATACAAGTAAACTCGCTAGATGAGAGCGTACTACCGCGAATGTCGAAACGACGTTGACAACTCATATAAAATCTCAAAGCTATCAAAAACATGTGAGAAAGCAAGAATTGTCAAAATATAAACGAAGTTGAATAGTTGAAGCTATTCTTGTTTTATTAAAAATTGTAAAAAATTGTTCTTTATTGTGTTTTTATTGATATTTAAGAAATACAAAATTGCTTCAATTCAAACATGATTGAAAATTATATAAAAAATATTAACTGCAAGCAGGGAGCGCCATTGACAATATCGGCAGTAACGAAGAAGAGAGCGCAATCAAAGCTGTGTCAACCTGTATTATTCTACCATTATTATTCTCACTGAAATTTTCTAATGAAATTTATTACCAGACAGAAAAACCCCAAGTGAGGTGATCGTTAGCGTTTTACTTAATCGAATAAGAACCGGCGACTGAGGAAGTCATGATTTAGCATTGTTCATATTGCATTATTTATGTTAACGTCAAATGTTTCCTAGTTTTTTTTATACCTAGTTGCCTTTATTTAATACATCATAGAAGGGGAAACAATCCCCTACATCAGAAGACTATCAGCGCAGTGATCATCAGTTAACCTAATGCTCTGCAGATGTTAATATTGACCTTAAGAACTGTGCAAATTTTGACTGACGAGTCATTCCCCTTTTTCTTAGGCTCGTGCATACAATTCAGTTAAGTCGAATGAGACGAATTACAACAAACAGTTCCTGCTCCTTGGAAACCACTTCACTGTTGACAGGATCTTCTTTGAGATTGTCACTTCGTCCGCTAGTTTGACGGTTAATTTGAGCGGCGGGTCGCTCCGTGGACCTTAAACATGGAATGTGCGCAGGGTTTGGGTCCCGCCACATTACTACTGCCCAATGAAAACTAAACCAGCCTCGGATAAGAACCCCAAGTACGTTGACGACCACCGCAAATGAAAAACCGACAATGATTTACGGATATGTACCTGGCGCCATTATACAACTGGCGGAAGATTTTTCTTCATCAGCCTTATTTGTGCACACGCCCCGACGGAGGAAAAGGACGAAGCCGTCAAAGACGCTTTCTACGCTAGTCTTGAGAACGTTTACGACCTCCTTTCGGTCCATGACGTGAAAATAGTCCTGGGCAATTTTAATGCGAAAGTCGGAAGGGAAGGCATCTTTAGCCCCACTGTCGGTCAGTTCAGTCTTCGTGAGACCTCCACGAACAACGGTCTCAGACTGATCGACTTCGCCGCGGCGCGAAACATGGTAGTACGTAGCACCAGATTTAAGCACCTCGACATCCACAAGGCCACGTGGCTGTTCCCGGATCAAAAACGTGAAACCAAATGGATTATGTTGTAATCAACGGAAGGCATGCCTCTAGTGTTCTAGATGTGTATACATTTCAGGGGGTCAACATTGACTCCGACCACTATCTTGTTGCAGTCAAGATCCGCATGCGATAATGCAATGCGAAGAACATACGCACAGGAATGCAACGAAGGCTAGATGTCCCTACGGTCATTTGCACACTTAGTCAATGCAAATCCAACGCAACTTCAACGCAACAGCGAAAAAGTTGAAAAGCAATGCAATTATAAACCGAATGCTTTCAGACTTGCTTCAAAAGTCGTGCTTCTTACACTAATTTAATACTTTACCCTTGCTCATTTATACTGCAAGCTATTTCTTCTTCTTCTTCTAGATTCTATTAATAAAAAAAAAGGAACTAATTAATTAACTTATTCATGTTGATTAATGTATAGCATACTGCACTACAAATAATTGAATTCACAAAACAAACAAACAACAATCCAACAAGTCGCCGATGAAAATTGCGGAAAGCCGCGTTGCGTTGAACAAGTTGAGAACATGTCGAGAACTTGTTGTGTGCAAGTTGCTTAATCTGAAGATTCCGGTATAAATACACAGGCTAACAACTTGAGTTGGAGTTGCGTTGACCAAATGTGGAAAAGGCCTAAGCTGCAATTACAACGGACTGCCGAGGCCTACTCCGCTCAACTCTCGGTTAGACTCAACAAAACAACCTCTGGACCCGACGACGCCGGCGGACTTTGGGCGCATATATCCCACTCCATGCGCGCTGCCGCTGAAGAAGTCATTGGTTTCCGGCGCCCGCAACCAATGGTTGCCAGCGGTAAAAAACGCCGCATATAGGAAAACGCTGCAGTCAGCTGCAAAGCGAGCCTTGCGAGAAAACTACCGCGAAAAGAGGAAGGAAGAGAGGTGCCTTTTTAGACGCAAGAAAAGAGAGCAGGAAAAGCGTGAGAGTGAGGAACTAGAGGTATACCAGGGCAAGAAGGATGCACGAAAATTCTATCAACAGGTTCTATCAACAGCGTCTAACCCAAGGTTCAAGCCCGGAGCATCCCCTTGTAGAGATCAAAATTAAAATCTGGTTACAGATACGCAATGTGCGCTGAGATTGTGGAGACAGACAGCCCTTCTCCAATTTACTTACTGGCGACGATGCCACCAATGCCGCCCATGGAGACCGCAGTTTAGTGCCACCAATCAACGATGACGGAGTGGAAGTACCACCATCTAGCCATGAAGAGGTTCGAGTTGCTATCCAACGACGACTCAAAAACAATAAAGCAGCGGGTGCTGACGGCCTGTCAGCTGAATTGTTTAAAACCGGCGGCGATGAATTGATAAGGCGCATGCATCAGCTCATCAGCAAAATATGGCTAGAAGAAAGCATGCCCGACGATTGGAACCTCAGCGTACTGTGCCCTATACTTAAGAAAGGAGACCCAACAGTCTGCGCAAGTTATAGAGGTATCAGTCTTATTTCCATTGCATATAAGGTTCTCTCAAGCGTACTGTGTGAAAGATTAAAGCCGATTACAAAAACACTGATTGGACCTTATCAGTGTGGCTTTCGACCTGGTAAGTCCACCATAGACCAGATTTTCACGTTACGACAAATCCTGGAGAAAACCCACGAAAATAAAATTGGCACACACCATCTCTTTGTCGATTTTAAAGCTGCGTTCGATAGCCCGAGAAGGGATTGCCTATACGCAACAATGTCTGAGTTCGGTATACCTGCAAAGTTGATTAGACTTTGCAGACTGACGTTGAGCAACACACGCAACTCCGTCAAGGTAGGAAATGACCTCTCCGAAACCTTCAATACCGAAAGAGGTTTCAGGCAAGGCGATCCACTGTCTTGCGATCTCTTCAACATCATCATGGAGGGGATCGTACGAAAGGCCGGTGTGCATCGTAATGGCACCATTTTCTATAAAGGTGTTCAGCTCCTTGCGTACGCTGATGATATTGATATTATTGGCAGAACCAAGAGAGATGTTACCGCTGCTTTCGCCGCTATCGAAAAGGAATCAGCCAAAGTGGGTTTGACGATAAATGAGGGTAAAACAAAGTATATGCTGTCTACAAACAAGGGAGCGCGGCGTTTAGACTCCCACGATTCATCCGGCAGCTATAACTTTGAAGTAGTCAAGGAGTTCGTATACCTTGGCACCGCCATTAACAACAACAACGAAGTCAGCCTGGAGATAAAGCGAAGAACAATAATTGCTAATAGGTGCTACTACGGGCTCAGTAAGCAACAAGTTCCAGAGCCCTCTCTCGATCGACAAAACTAACACTCTACAAGACGCTCGTTCTACCTGTGCTGCTTTATGGCGCTGAGGCATGGGTAGTTTCGCAAACTGACGCAGCCGCTCTGGGGGTGTTCAAGAGAAAAGTTCTTCGCAAAATCTTCGGTCCTGTTCGAGTCGGCGATGACTATAGCATCCGAATGAACCACGAGCTGTATGAGCTCTACGAAGACATTGACGTAGTTCGGCGTATAACTGTGCAGCGACTACGCTGGCTGGGTCATGTCCATCGTATGGACGACAAAGCTCCAGCGAAAAAGGTGCTCGAGGCGAGGGTCGCTGGTCAACGACGACGAGGGAGACAATGCCTCCGATGGATTGACCAGGCTGAGGAAGCCCTAACCGCACTTGGTGTATCCGTTTGGAGAAGGAGTGCGCAAAGCAGAGGCGCCTGGCGAGAGCTGATGAGGTTGGCCATAACCCGGACACGGGTTGTTACGACCACCAAAAAAAGACCAAAAAACTAAGTTTGCAGCCGAAAAAGTTGACATTATCAGACAGAACTACTGGGGTGTTGTATTTCTGTCTGATAATGTCAACTTTTCAGAAATAAATAATTAATTAAAAGCATTCTTTGCAAAAGAGCTAATATCATCATTTCTATCTGGTACCAATCTTCCAACCAACCATCATTACCAACCATTTATCAGTTGATGACTTTCTGAAATCAGCACATTTAAAACGGTTATACATCATAAAATTTTAAACAATCAGACTAGGTCATTCAAACCTTACCCATAGTTTCTTATGAACTCTGCCACCCAGTTAACTTGCGCCTGTTAAGTCGCTCCCCGAGATTACTTTTATCATATTTTCTCCAACTGCCCCCATTTTATTACCCTTTCCTTTCCTTTAGATAGTGCCTACAACCGTAAGTTTGTTTCCGCCTGTTGTTAGAAATTGCGCCAGCCATTTCTGTTTTGCGCTTGCTGGCGCCAGTTGGAAGCTCCAAGTTTCGTCAGGTTGTCCTCCACTTGGTCCCTCCAACGGAGATGTGGTCGTCCTCTTCTGCGTTGTCCGCCGCTGGGTACCGGATCGAATATTTTCTTCGCTGGAGCGTCGTCTTCCACCCACTCAACATGACCTAGCCAGCGAAGCCGATCGATTTTTATGCGCTTTACTATGACGATGTCGGCGTATAGCTCATACAGCTCATCGTTTCATCGTATTCGGTACTCGCCATTGACGCAGATTGGTCCGTAGATTTTAGGAAGGATTTTTCTCTCGAACGCTTCTAAAATCTTTTCATCAGAGATGCTCAACGTCCAGGTTTGTGATGCATATAACAGGACGGGCATGATTAGTGACTTATAGATCGTGACTTTCATCGAGAGAGGGCTCTGCTTATCAATTGCCTACTGAGCCCAAAGTAACACCTGTTGGCAAGAGTTACCCTTCGTTTTATCTCTCTACTGATATCGTTGGTGGAGTTAATGCTGGAACCGAGATAGACGAAGTCCTCCACAACCTCGAAGGAGGACTGTTTGTTTGTTGACACCAGATATTTTGTCTTATCTGCGTTTATCTGCGTTTACTCGGCTCTTTATCTAATTTGGAGAATGCTGCTTCGCGTGTGTTATGACCAATGATATCAATATCATCGGCATAAGCTAGCAGCATAACACTCTTATAGAATATTGTGCCGCTTTGTCTCAGATCAGCAGCTCGTAGGATCTTCTCCATGATTAGGTTATTACCCATAGACAACAAATATTTCATATCAAAAACCCACTAGCTATTATTTTAAACCTCTTAGAAAACAATATCCTGTGTATTATAAACTTCTTAAAATACACTAATTTATATCACTTAATATAACGTAATCTACTGGACAAGCTGAAGGCCACTATTGCTGTAGCTTATTAATATATTAGCTTTTAATTTATTGATTAATTTTGAATACTAAATAAATAAATAAATAAGATTTCTCTAAGTTAGTTTTTCTGCTAGAAACAATAATGTGTAGCTCCTAAGAATGTGAAAATAGACCCCCACCTCCCATACGATTTTTTGCTCACCTCGACATCGCCTTTTACCTCCGTAAATAGTTGCACTCAGTCGGGGGACACCCTCTATAGTATTTCATATTGATTTGTGAGAGGTAAAAGTAGGTGCGGCAAATTTTAAAGATACAATGACCACCGCTTTGTCGTTTTGAATATGGGCTTGTCCAGAGTATGGTCAACCTCAGGTGAAAAATTAAAAGTTGTTCAAAACATATAATTTTAGGATATGTCTTGGAGAAACATTTCAATATTATTTATTTAAGCAATTCAAACATTAATTCATCTACCATAATGATCTAATCGCCCGCACTGTTTCACAAATTTAGTTTTTCTTTTTAATAAATGCTTCGTAAGTGTTTCGTAAATGTTTTGTTTTATTAAAAATGGAAGGAATTGGCTAAAAATAATAATAAATAAATGATTGAGCCAAGGAAGGAACAATATATTAAATTTGTTTTTTAATTACCAAATTACCCACATAATTACTTAGTTACTTAATTACTTAATTATAATCACCCAATATAATCACAATGGAAACGTCCGACACGAAACGTTCGAACCAATAAAATAATTTACTGTGACCTCACTATGACCTTAATAACGACGGCGTATGGGTTTTCTGAAAGCTTGTTAAATTAAAGAAAATTATTGTCTTCTGACTTTTTTAATACTGCTGATAAATTCTAGGCATAGCATGAACTTAGTTCCAAAAGGACTTCCGTTTCGTGAAAAGTCCGAACGCATATTTAAAATAAAAATGTTATAAATTTAAGTTGAATAAACAATTTTTTATTTTCTTTTTACTATACCAATAGATAGCTTTTCGATAGCATCGTCGCAATGTTGGTTGCCTAAGCCTTCTGTACAGGTACTACCATGGGAAGTGTTCAAGGGAGATACATGGCCTGACGCCACCAGCTCATGTGTTTCCTAGGTCCACTCGGGCAGCTCTCCAAGTCCATCCCTCTACCATTGCCTTTTTGGCCAATAGAACATCGCATTACCGAGATAACTCGTTCTTCAGTCGCTCAGTAAATTTGTGGAACAATCTCCCTGCGAGCGTGTTTCCCGGCAGTTCAATCTGTGTAAATTTAAATCAAATCTTAAACGACACTACTCCATTTTTCCACCCTCCAACTAACTATAACCTGTCTTCCGAATCAACACAATTCTTTCGCATTTATAGGGGGCATCCCCTGAGTGTTGGTTAAATCTAAAAAAAAAAAACATACACCTATCCCAAATAAATTTCTGGACCGAATGAAACTTTGACCGAATGGATTTTTAAAAATTTTTGATGCAGATTGGAAGAACTTTTTCAGGTCAATAATTTGTAACAATTTTTTTTTTACAATTATTACACTAGCCAACATATTTACGAAAAACTTGATTTTTGGAGGTTTTTGCAAAATGGTTTAGCTCACTGGAGGCTTTCGTTATTTCCAAAATATTTTGGGAATCGTCATAAAACACATCAAGGTTCATTTTTACAAATTTGGGTACAAATTGAACTTTTTAACCAAGGCACCTTAATATATATGCATCCATTTTTTTATAGATAAATGGGCGGGAAAAGTGGGCGTGGCAGCAATTATATATCCAGTTTCCAGGCACCTACATACCAAGTTTCCCTATCAAAATGTTACAACTCTGAACTGAACTGTGAACTGTGAACTGAAGTGAACTGAAAAGTGAGCGTAGATAAAGTGCAATATCCTCATTTTTTAACAGTTTCTGACAGTAACCATATGAACTAAATACCAAATTTTAGTCTTCTACTATAAAAATCGTCTGATATATATAATTTTTATTGATTTGTGGGCGGTAAAATTGATAATGGGCAACATTAATAAATGAAGTGGCCGCCACTTGGACCCATTTCACCTGGGATTTTTTTGGGATTTTTAAATGTATATGGGATTTTTGGAGGTATTTTTAAAAAGCGTGGTATTTTTGTGGAAATTTTTTATGTTCGTAGGATATGTTGTGGTATTTTTTAATTGCGGAGGGAATTTTCTTTTTTTACCTTTACCATGCTACCATGGTATTATACATTAGTAGTATTTCATTTATGGTACTGTGGGAAAAAAGTAATTTCCGTGGGAAATATTCCGGATTTTTACTGGCAATCTTGCGTGAAATTGGTGCTTATCATCTACAAACTACGTACAACCTTCCATGCAGTGCGTTTGGAAAATCGGTTTTTTTTTGTTTTGTTTGACTTTGACAATTTTGGCAATAACAAAGAGAGCGCAGTCCGAAATGCATCCACCTTTTTTTTTTATTTTATCATGAGTTCCCGAATATACGAAAAATGTGTTCTTTAGCATAATTAAAAAACGCGTGCATCGTTTTTTATGAAACTTCACTTCAAAACCATCTGCACATAATATCTAAACACCACACAAAGTTTCATCAAAAACGATGCACGCGTTTTCGAGAATATCGGCGACACACGAACAGTAAACAAACTCAGACAATTTTTTCACTGACTATTCTAAATCAGTTTACTCCATAGCATTCATTTTAGATTTAATCTTTGTGGACAAGGGATTAATTGTTATTCTTGATTCTCCATCCTCCTTAATTAGTAACAGTTCTCAGCATCACGTGCCATTAGGTTTAGAATTTTCGATTTATAATTACCAAGTACTAACGTCTAGTGTCTCTTTTTTTAATGATTATAAAAAGGCCAATTTTGGCGAATTAAATAGAGCTCTGAATTCAGTCTCCTGGTCTGACCAATTTTTAGAAAAGGATCTTGCCGATATGTATGACTATTTTCTTTCGGTCATTAATGATTGTTCGCTTCGCTGGGTCCCCAAAAGACAAACCTTTCAAGTCAAAAATTCAATTTGGTCTAATAAAAGACTCTCAAATTCTAAAAATAAAAAAAACAAATCCTATAAGCGGTTCAGAGAAAACCGTGATAACTCGATGCTTAAATTAGCTTATTTATCCTGTCAAAAAGAGTATGATGTTCTTAATAAATTCCTATATAACTCATATATTTCATCAGTTGAAGGTAAATTAAAGCAGAATAGCAGGAACTTTTGGACTTTTATAAACAGCAAGAGAAATACAAATGGCCTCCCCAATTCCATGTCTTATAAGGAAAAGAATTCGGAGGATTTAACTACAATTTCTAACTTTTTTGCAGACTATTTTAAATCTGTTTATTCACCTTCTTCAGTGGTTTCTCCTTCCAACTTTATGGTTCATCAAAATTATATTTTAGATATTGGTTTACTTAGTATTGATTCATCCGAAGTTGAATCTGCCTTAAAGACTCTTAAATCTAATACTAAAGAGGGTCTTGATGGCATCGCACCATTTTTTCTAAAAAAATGTGCTGAATCAGTGGCAGTTCCTTTGTCTTTGATTTTTAATAAATCCCTAACAACTAGCAACTTCTTGGAGGCTTGGAAAGTCTCGCTAATTGTTCCAATTTATAAATCCGGTCCTAAACATGATGCCTGTAATTACAGGCCAATTTGCAAACTTCTTTGTATTCCTAAAGTTTTTGAACTGATTGTTTACAAGAAGCTTATCTTTCTTGTAAAAAACATTATTTCTTCGCATCAACATGGCTTTATCACGGGTAGATCGACGGTAACTAACCTCACTGTCTTTTGTAATTATATATTAAAAAATTTTATCAAGGGTCTTCAAACGGATGTCATCTTCACTGACTTTGCTAAAACCTTTGACAAGGTGGATCATAATATTTTACATCTCAAACTATCTTCTTTGGGTTTTCACTCAAGCTTTCTTTATTGGATTAAATCCTATCTTTTTAATCGTCGTCAAAAAGTGTGCGATCGCCTCTCGGATCCAATCTCTGTAACTTCAGGAGTTCCCCAAGGTAGTCATTTGGGCCCGCTTTTATTTTTACTTTTTATAAATGATATGAGATGATTTAAAAATTTTACGAGCTATTTCAACTTCTAATGATTTTTTGTTAATTCAAAAAGATATTCAGGCCGATCGTGAGTAATTTTTCCCCCGGAATCGAAAAAGGGAATTTCCGTTTTTTAAGATAAAGCTCAAGAAATTTTGGAAATTTTGAATGCAAATTTGTTCATCAACCGTCAATATTCATGAGTGTAAAAAATTAAAAAGTGAAGTCTTACCTGATATCTTAAAAGCGGAAATTCCCTTTTTCGATTCCGGGGGAAAAATTACTCACGATCGGCCTGATTGACTCCGTAATGTCTTGGTGTGAGATCAATAAGCTACCTCTGAACATTTCCTAGTGCCAATGTTTTACTTTCTGTAGAGCTTCTTCTCCGATCCTTTGGGATTACTCTGCCAACTCAACAAGTCTCAATAGGGTTGTTGTCTATAAGAAAGACTTAGGAGTTTTGTTGGATATGCGTCTAAATTTCAAGGATCATATTGATTTTATAATTAACAAGGCTAATTCGATGTTGGGTTTCCTTAAAAGGAACTCTAAAGACTTTACGGACCCCTATACTTTATTAACTCTATTTTCAGCGTTAGTTAGACCTCATTTGGAATACTGTTCCACTATTTGGAATCCACTTTTTCAAGTTCACTCTAATCGCATAGAAAACGTTCAAAAACGGTTTACTAGGTTTGTGGTATACAAGCTTAATTGACATTTACCCGCCGTTTCTTCTTATAGTACTCGGTGCGCGCTAAACAGTATTTCCTCGTTTGAACAAGGCGCAAAGTTTCTTCAATCTTGTTCATCTGGGACCTAATACATCATAGTATTCAATGTGACGCGCTTTTATCTCTTTTGAATTTCCACGCTCCTTCAAGACATCTCCGTAGCCGATTTCACTTTAGCGAAGACCTCTATAGATCAGTTTATGCTTCTAATATGCCCTTGGCTCGATGTACTAGGGAGACTAATTCAGTACTTGCTTACATTGATCTATTTGATTGTTTCTCAAGAAGGCAACTCAAAAATCGTCTATTTATGCACCTTTTGGCCCGCAATGCTTTGAACTCCTCGTAAATTCTTTACACTTGTATAATTTTCACTTTGTATTATATAAATTTTGTAACTAATTTTAACTTTATTTATTTGTAAGATGCGAATAATTGTAATTTTAAGTAATTTATGGTTTGTTTTATATTTTCAAGTAATCTGCAAGAGTTGATCTCTGTTAGATGAAATTAAATTAAATAAATAAATAAATAAATTATCACCCACATTGACAATACCAGTTGAAAATACCTCACAAATTCTCACAAATTACCATACGCCAAAAATACCAAAAATTACCTCAAATTACCACAAAATCTCAAAAATTACCACAAAATACAGTAAGTCAACGAAATACCTCAAAATTGCTTAAAATATCACATTTTCAAAGAAATTAACGAAAGCAGACGTAAATTGCAATAAATTTTAACATTTTTTATTCATAAAGCAAAAATTTTTAAAGTAATTCAGTTTTTTATTTTTGAGTAAAGTTTTTTATTTTTTCCAGATAATTGTTTTTATTTTTCACTTTGAATTTTTAACGTTTTACTTTCCGAATAAGGTTAGGTTAGGTTAATCCGGCCGCCTCCTGGCGGTGGCTCGCATAGACCAATTCTGGTCCTTAGTAGTACCGAGTGTAAGGAGCCTGTAGGGTGTTAGTTAAAATTGGTGAAGGTTTGTGCTGAATTTACAAATCTAAGGAGAATTTGTAGAGAGATTTTGGCCACATGTTGTAGTGACGGAAACGTCGGTGAGCCTAAGTATTTGGGTATTGATCTAAGTAGAGCGGGGCATGTGCATAATAGGTGTTCCAGTGTTTCAGCCGTGCCTGGTTCCTTGCACTTCCTGCAGTTGTCATCCGTTGTGATGCCCATGGACACCAACCAGTGTCCTGCATTCTCTGCACGGTCTGCACGGCTAGGATGAACATAGTCCGTCTATTACATCGTGTATCACACATGATTTTTGAGGTTCTGCATGTTGTCGTATCTCTCCATCTAAAACTCACTGCTTGTGCGGCCCTATCCTCGAGGTTTCTGTTCAGCTCTTGCACTGGGATAGGTTCATGTTGTATGGACTCTGATCCCAGTCCGGCGCCGTCCTTTGCTAGTCCATCTGCCTTTTCATTTCCGTCAATGCCCTGGTGGCTTGGAACCCAGTAGATACGCACTCTCTTTTAAGCGCATAGTGCATCTAGTGCTTCCCTGCTTGCCAGGGCATTTGTGGACCTGATGGTAGCGGAGCACATGGATTTGATCGCTGCTTGGCTATCTACAAAGATGTCAATATTGGCGTGATGTGTGTTTATGTTAAGGGCAGTCTCTGCGGCCTTCCTTATAGCGAACACTTCTGCCTGGAAGATGCTGCAGTGGTCCGGCAGTTTATAAGGCTGACTTATCGCTGGTTTTGCACAGTATACTGCCACTCTCACTCCCGTGTGTAGTTTAGAGCCGTCAGTGAACATGTTGACCGCCCACTGTGCTTGTTCTATACCGTGGCACCAGTCGTTTGATCCTAGGCGTATTGATATTCTTGAGTCTATCACTGTGCGAGGTATCATGTAGTCCGTGCTACTGGATAAATCCTTGCTGATAGTACAGTGCCCAAACCTTTGTTTGTGCATGGTATTTGCCGCCGTAAGGCGCTGTGCCGTTTTCCCCGACTATTAGTTTTGCGTGTATGTCTAGGGGGACCATACATAAAATTGTTTCTAGTGCTTTCGTTGGAGTTGATTTCGGCGCCCCTGTTATGCAGATCATTGCCTGCCGCTGTGTTTTCTCCAAGTGTTTAAGGTATGTTGACTTTTCCACCGCCGGCCACCACACGATAATTCCATAGAGTAGAATTGGACGAACTACCGTTACGTAGATCCAATGCATCAAAGAGGGTGAGAGAACCCAAGTGCTGCCCAGCATCTTCTTGGATGCGTATAGCGCATTGGTGGCTTTCTTCTCTCTCTCATTGACATTGATTCTCCATGATAGTTTGCCGAATCATCTTCAAACACAAACACACAACCATAAACGTATTCATAAAGTGCACTTACTCATAAAGCTTTTTCTTTATGCATACATACAGCCATGGACACATAAATAGCACAAATGTCAACTTATTTTTTAAACGTTTCGTTTGAACCTAATAATGCATATATTAACTGTAGTTATTATTTTTTGAGACTCCAGTATGACGTTGTTTAAAACTCCGAAAGAGATGTACGGTTACTTACTTTTATTTGCTCAGGTCATCTCTTTCTGTATAGGCATGTACGATCTGCTGTGGTCATATAAATAGCACACATGTAAGATGGTGAATAAAAGTTAAAAATATCGGGTGTTTGTAAAAATTGTAGAGTTTTATTCGGTTAATTTCGCCGATTCTAAATAAAATGGGTCGTGGCAAACATTGCACTCCGGAAAAAAGGTCTATAATTGACGAACTAAGTGAATAAGCAAAAAACCATCTGAAATCGTGGATATTCTCAAAATTTCGCCAAAAATGGTCTATAATGCACTCAAGCTCGTTACATCAAATGGTTAAAATAATTTCGAGAATAAGCCGCGGAATCCTAGACGTAAAACCAGAGCGCTTCCACTGATTTATTGTTCTGAATGGCTTTAGTTCGCAAAAGTAAGGCTGATCCTTTCAAGACAGCAAAGCAAATTATGAGGGAAATAAATGAAGAAAATAACCTTAATGTTGCAAGAAAACTAGTATCTAGGATACTACATGAAGCCAATCTTTATAGACGCATTAGCCGAAGAAAGCCCCCTCTGAACCAAAAAAAATTTAAAGGATCGGTTAGCGTTTGCAAGGGCCCATGTGAATAAAGGAGACCAGTTTTGTAAGAACGTGCTCTGGACTGACAAAACTAAATTTAATAGGGTTGAACCAGATGGAAAAACTTTTGTTCGGCGCCCCAAACGCCAAGAGTTGAATCTGAAGTATACAAAAAAATCCTTAAAGCATGGATGAGGGAATTTAATGACTTGGGGAGCTTTTTCCTGGCACGGCGTTGGGCCAATTTTTCGTATACCAGGAATAATGGACAAAAATATGTATTTAGATATTCTTAATAACCAGATGGAACCATTTGCATTTGAGAACATGCCTATTAGGTGAATTTTTATGCACTCTAATGATCCAAAACACACAGCAAAGGTTGTGATTGATTGGCTAAAAAAGGAAAAAATAAATATTTTGAATTGGCCGGCTCAAAGCCCAGACCTAAATCCCATAGAAAATTTATGGAATGATGTGAAGGTCAGCATAAGCAACCAAAATTTCGAAATTAAGATGAGTTATGGAGTGGAATTGAGAAGGCTTGGTACTCTATTCCGAAGGATTGGGTCAGGAAGCTTGTGGAGAGTATGGGACGAAGAAGTCGGGCTGTTTTGAACAATTCGGGATACAGTACCAAGTACTAGTAAACATATTCGTAAGCTCATTGTAAAATAAAAATAAATCACTATGTCTTCTTTTCAGAATCCAACTTGTGCTATTTATACGTCCAGTTCAGCTAAGGAACAATTTCAGATTTTTCATTAATTTTCTAATTTTTAATTCGTAGTTACAAAGTTACTACTGATTTTATGTTTATAATGTTTAAACTCAAATACCATGAAATAAATTATTGTTATCCTCTATTTATTTTATTTAAATTTATGTGAAACACCCTACATGTATTTTTGTGCTATTTATGTGTCCACGGCTGTATTTTTCTAGGTAGAAATCTCGTTTTGGTAGTTTGTTGTAATTTGTGGTATTTTTTGGGATTTTTTTCTGTCGCGTGGTAAATAACGCACATGTGGTATAAATTTTCTTATATGACATTTTTCTCACATAAAGCGGAGATTTTTACCTTATAAAGCATCTCACAAGGGCACAAAAAATACCAAAAGTACGATTTATCGTGCAAAACTGGCAACTCTAGATAGTACTTGAACGTGTTAGCTTCTTTGAATCTAGGGGATCTTTTTTTCGATGTCGCTGATGTTGAATCAGTCCTGTTTAACCTTCAACCTACTTCTACCGAGGATCCAGATGTAATTGCCCCGATTCTATTTAAGGTTTGCGCCACAGTGGTTTCTCAGCCTCTTACGCAAATAGTCAATAGTTCCTTAAAGACTGGACATTTCTTGGATGCCTGGAAAATGGCTTTTAAAGTGCCAATTTACAAGTCGGGTCCTAAACAGAATGTCTGTATCTATAGACCAATAACTAACTTCTAATGCATTCCTAAATTATTTGAAAAATAGTCTATGAAAGACTATAGTTTTACGTTAGTAATATAATATCCAATAATCAACATGGTTTCATATCCAGTAGATCGACTACTACTAATTTAAATATATTTTGTACTCTTATTTTAGATAATTTTTCCAAAAAACTTGATACGGACGTAATTTTCACTGACTTTGCTAAGGCTTTTGATAAAGTACCATAAATCATAAATCTCTACTTCATAAACTTTCTGCAATCCTATCTTTGCCACGTCGTCAAAAGCATAAAATTAATTATTGTTATTCGTCTCCGATACTAGTTACTTCACACCAAGGCCCTCTTCTTTTTCATCTCTTCATCAATGATCTTCCACTTGTCATAAAGCACTCGAAATGCCTTCTCTTCGGTGACGATCTTAAACTATTCCATTCTATCGATTAGGTAAATGATTCCAATCTACTTCAAATGGACATTGACCCTATCGCTAATTGGTGTATCCTAAATGACCCTCCACTTAATATAAAGAAATGCCAGGTGCTCACTCTTCCAAGATCTATGTCTCCTTTTTTCTATAATTATAAAATACATTCAACTATTTTAAACAGAGTTACAATGAAAAAAAATTTAGGTGTTCTTCTTGACTCTAGATTTAAATACAAAGATCATATTGATTTAATTATTTCTAAAGCTAACACAATGTTGGAACTTTAAAAAAGAAACACGGAGGATATAGCGTATAGACACGTACGCTCTTAAAATCCTGTGCAAGTTTATCACTGGTAAGACCTCATTTAGAATATTGTTATACTATTTGGAATCCGTCCTATCAGCTTCAGTCTGAAGGAATTTAGGCAGTTCAGAGGCATTTTACGAGGTTTATGTGGTATAAACTTTACTGGCATGTCCCTGTTATGCCTTCATATACTACCTACCCGTTGCGCACTTGTAAACTTAACTCAACTTACAAGACGAACGATTTTTTTCAATCACTTTTATATGGACATTATACACTATAACATTAAATGCCCTGAACTATTAGCACAGCTGGATTTTTTTTACTCCTTATCATCTCCGCAGTCAATTTCATTTTCGTGAGACGGTGTTTATAGGCGGTCTTCAATAGCACGTTGCATTAATGAAGTAAACTCAATCTTATCTATCTCTGATATCCTTAAAAATGTTTCACGTAAATCCTTTAAAGACAACCTAACGCTAATAATTATGGCAAGTGATATGTGATGTTTATACATTTTTCGTTAAAATTGTTATATTATTTTTATTTTGTGTAATTTAAATCAATATTTGTTTATATTTTTACACGTTGTTATAAATAAATTTAAATTTTATGTTTCAGTCTATAAGAGTATCACTCTGGTTGATGAATATAAACATACATGCATACACACATCTGACAAGAACGACAAGGCACTAGGAGCAGATGGTATTCCAAATCGTGCCATGAAACTCGCTATCTCCTTGCAGCTATACACGTTTGTCCAGCTCAACAAAACTTGCCTAATAAAAGGTATATTCCCAGTAAAATGGCTAGTTATACCCAAAGGCAGCACTTCCACGAACGATCAAGCTGTCGATATGCCATATCAAATGATACCATAGGTAGCATTATCGTGCAAGTGTTATGCAATCGAATAGAAGCTGCCATTCAAACAGATTGAGAACTAAAGAAACGGCAGTAGATAAACGTTTATGTAATTTTGAGGTGTTTTGGGAAATTGACCAAATCCATGTGGTAATCTGAAGTCCCACTACATGATATATGTTCTTCTTTATTTCATATGTAATGTTTGCTATGTCAGTTGTACATTTAACAGAGAAGTATAAAATGTATGAGTGGTAAACTCTGGAAATTTACATACTTGCTGTTCTGAATTTCAATTAGTGCAATTTTTTGAGGCATATACAAAGTCACAAATTCATTCTCAGTACACATATAGTTCAAAAGTTTAATGACCCGACATTGTATTATTATGGTAAATAAAGTACCTACCCAATTAGTAACAGCTGCAAAAAAATTAAGTACAGTATGTGTAAGCAAAATGAATAGAGGTAATAGAGTCTTTAGGATGAGGAGGAATTAGACTTTCTCACAACAAGGCTTGGTATAGAGACTATACCAGATCAAACGGCACTATTTTTGTTTTTAAGTTTTTTATTATTCAAACTGCCTCCATTCAATCTTAACCTTCTCTTAACTTTTATTTGGTCTAACCAAAAAATTAGTAACTGTTTGAAAATCTAAAAAGATTTTTGTTTATTAAAGTTTAATTAAAAATTTTGTTTTTCGTGTTAGTTTAATATTTTTACAATTCCAAACACGCCACATGCCGTTTTGCGTCGTCGCCAACTTTCTCAGATAATACATTGATTGAGAAATATTTTTAGCTCAAAATATTTATGATCTAACTATATATATTAAACAGTCAAGGTTCCAAAGCAGCATTTTCAATGATTTGAAGACGTTGACCTGCTTTGAGCTCATGACATGTAGGACAACTCATAGCTATGTTTGTCAACGTGTAATTTTTGATAATTGTAGACAAAATTTTCATTTAAAATTTGCTAACTCATGCACGTCTATTAAGAACATACTCATTAAAGGAATTCTTCGCACCCAAACTTCACCCAAAAAAAAAATTATTTTGTTCAACGTAACTCGAAGCCAACCTTGTCATAGTTGCTTTTAATAAATATTATACATCATCATTTGTATATACAGTTGTTTCCAAGTTTTTGTCGTAATACCCCTCAAAACTGGAGCCTCGCGTATTTATTTATATTATTCTCAGTACTGCACCGATCAATAGCTGGTTGTAACCAAATACAAGCGCCAACAATAACAATACACACAATTGGTTTTCCCCAAAGCCAAATCATAATCGTTGATAATAGCATTCGCTACAACGTTCGCCGCACCAGAGTGTATCGAGCATAATAAAAAAAAGTGTTGTGCAAAACATGATTTATTTACCTATTTTACTGCAGTCCCCTGCGTAAATCGAGTGAATCAACAATGCAGCGAATGTCCACGTTCTCGGAAATTCAACCGCTGCGTCAGCCGTGAGACGACAAAAGGGGGACGACAACGTCGAAGACGACTACGACTAGCACTCAACTACGCCTTAGGACAGAAATGAACTAGGATGTTGAAAATTCAATATGTTGTTATTGGTTTTTGCTATTAGTTTGTTGTTTTTATAATTGTTCTTCTTTTGAAGGTTTTTAAGTTGTTTTCTCTCAATACAAATGCGCTTAAAATGCAGTTTCAATTTCTTTATTTTTGGTGCTGTGTCAGCCTCGAGTATCGTTGGTGTTCTTGAGATTTTTTATTTTTATTTTTGGGATCACGGAATGCTTCCAGACTTAATCAATTATTTCACTTTAGTTTTCTCACTTTAAGACTATCAATATACAATTTCAATTTACGATTTCGTTTAACACGCACACAATAAGTTGTGTAAAATTAGCTCAAACTTCGTTTGTAAAAATATTATGGTTTTCTATGCGAAGACGGTAATCGCCATTTTTGTGTAATATTTTTTTCTTCGTTTTTTTGACGTTTTTTTTCACTTCTTTTTTCTTAAGTGTTGGCAGCAGCGAGCATTTCAGCGAAACATTTTTTTTCTGTTTTGTCGCAGTTGGCTGCATTGCACAATAATCTTTAACACTTAGATAGCTGGAAAGCTGTCGTGTATATGGCACATATTACTTGTACACTAACTACAAAACTGTCACAACTCAAAAAACACAAGTTTTCAGGTGAAGAAATTTTTATGCTTAAATGATTGCATTATAAACAAATTTGGTTCCACAATAATAAAATTTGGTTCCACAATTTATGTTATGATTGTGCAAATAAAATGGATTTTAGACTTATGACACCTTATATAAAACTGTACTTTTAAAATTTAAGTTGTGCCTCTTTAACTGATAAAAATCGTTTCAATTTTCAACAGCTCCTAAAATTTACTAAAGTTTAAATTTTATAAAATTTACATTTTTTAATTGAAAAAAAAAGCTTTTTTCTTATTAGAAGACGATTTTACATAAAAGTTCTTTAAGTTTTATGTTATGATTGTGCAAATAAAAAGGATTTTGGACTTATGACACTCTACCTGAAATTTTTCGTCTAAAATTCATGTTGTGCCTGTTTAACTGATATAATTTAAAATTTTTAAATTTAATTTTAATTTTAAAAATAGCCATTCGTCAACTGACAAGCAATCAGAGAACAAAATTCACAAGAAACATTATTTAATATTATATTTTAAAATAAATATTTTTTCATTATTGACACAGTTCAATATTACAAAAAAAATGCTTAGTACATTAAATAACGATAATGTATTCGTTTCAAAATTTTTACTTTTTGCTTATAGTATAAATTAAGTTTTTATTGTAAGGCTCAAAGCAGTTTCTAGGAATGTGGTTTTTATTTGCTAGATCTTTGATGTCCTTTTGTTTTACTTCTAATAGCAGTAGCTTTTCCGAATATACCCAGCATAGTTTTACATTTTAAAGGGTATTATTGGTTAGTAGAAAAAATTAGCATATTCTTTAGCGTCAGAGATTGAATAGTAACTTATATATAAACTTTTAATTAGTTGGAATGTAAACTACTTACTCGATGCAACTTAAAGGTTTAAAAGGCTTCAAGTTGCTCTTTCTTAAACATTGTCTTTGAAAGATGGTATCTTTATCTCTTTAAGTTACGAGTTCAAGCCGCAGCTGCAATAATATTTGAATAAAAATAAATATATTGCAATGAAAATTAAAATTTTGTAAACTAGTAATATTGAGAACTACGCTAAAATTTCATTTTATGCATCGAAAAACCATGTCCAAAAATATTCGAAACCATCAAAATTTTCATTTGGTCAAACTGGTCTCTAGGACAAAAAAGTAATCACGTGGCGGAATAATTTCAGAACAATTAAAATTTTATTTGTTGTTTCTTTGAAACATGTAAGTTTTTGATAAAACTAATGCTAATCACAGTTATTTATACAAAAAAGACACATATCAAACTAAAACAGTCAATCTTACTCTCTTTTTCAGCTATAGGATCATAATTCAAATTAATACGCTTTAAAATTTTTCACTTGTTACAAAAAAAGTGTCACAATTCAAAATAAAACTTTTTATGTGTAACAAAACATACCTCTTAAGACCAATATTAAGACCAACATAACAGCATTTTTGCAGTTAAAGAATAAAATTATAAAAAAGACATTTTAACGCAGTTAGAGATGCGTATTGTGAATTGATATAAAAAGTCGATTTTGAAAAATTTTGAGTTGTGACTGTTTTGTATTTAGTGTGCGATATATCTGTAGATATTTGACAAAACCACTTTTCAAAACAATTTTAATTCACTTCGTTTGGCATAATTTGAGTATTTTTATGATTTTTGTTTGCTTCAAGTCGATTTCAACGAAATCGATTTGATTTAAACCGTTGCATAAACTGAACTTCAAACCGTCCTGAAAATTTCAAAGTGATTTAATAAAGCCCCATTTGAAATTGGTTCTTAAATTTTTAAGTCGCTTAGAAAATGCGCATAATAAGAATTTCTTTTTAAACCGTTCCGAAACTCAGCTGTTTTGCTAATTTCGGCATATTTTAATGTCAAATATTCAAAACTCTTCCGCAATCGCTTTCACTGAAAACGATAAACTGTACTGAGTCAAAACGATGTAATAGAATGCACTTAAACGTGCCGGATATTGATGGTAATAGGCAATTCAGCTTCATTCGAATTTTTTTCAAAAAGTAAAAATTTTTTTGACAAAGCAACCTACCTCGCCTTAACACTTGGACATGCTCTCTAAGTCCCTTTTCACAAATAAAATTATTTAAAAAGAAGCTGTTTGGTAAAACATATATAAACCTAAAAACAAAAACATATCTCTACATAAGCATACAAGTTTTATTACTTTTTAACTCAAGATCAATTTGACAATACAACTTGTAAGATATTAGCTTAATCTCTTACCAAATATTTATTTCATTGGCATGTCAATCCAGAAATTCATGCGACATGTCGGCCGGGGCATATTGGTTAAAGTGCGTGGTCCGTATGTCAAAGAACCGTGGTTCAAAACCATCTCACACAGAATGGTTTTTTCAATTGTATTAATATTTCTATTCGATCGTCACCTCTCTGCAGAAAATGGTAAGCCTCAGAGAGTAAAACTGTCAAGTGCCAAGTTAAAAGAATGATAGTTCAAAGTCCTTTTAAGGGCTGAAATGGCCACTTTGATTTTTAATTCGACAACATATTTTATTTTCGATTCGAACATTAAGAAAACACCTTTGCTCTTCGATGAAAACTAGTAATTGAAAATGGCTTGTTTGATATTTATGTAACCAAGCTCTAACATTTCATTCAATATCTACACAAAACATTTTTTGAAATAATTAATATGTTTTTTTCCTTTTCTGAAAAGTAAGCAATATCACTACCAAGCAGCCGCGATAGAACCCGGGTTCAAATATAATCTGATACAGAATGTACAAAAATTTTATAATACGCACTACACATTGATCATGAAAAGCTAGATAAAGTTCTTTGAAGGCCTGGAATGATAATTTCGTTTTTTTTCAATTAATTATTCATTATGAACAATGGTTCATGACATAATGTTTTGAAAATTATTTAGACATAACAAATTATTTAGGCATTTGGGAACTATTTCAATTATAACGTATTGTTTTATAAATGTGGGTTTTATATGTATTAGAAATAATTTTTCTGATCGCCAGTAACTTCTCTTCAGACAATGGCAAACCTCAGAGAGTAAAAATGACATGTAAACCTTTCTGACAAAATATATATTAGTCATTCAAAGATTATGAGCATATAAAAACATAACACATTTTATCATAAGAAACTCGGCCATAGTCCTTTTAAGGGCTAAAATTATCAATTCGTTATTTTTATACCGAATATATCCGAATTTGTAGCATGAAATAATTGTTTATATCATTAAATAAAAATCTACAAAACTAGAACATAAGTTTTTAATTTTTTTTTTTTTAGACTTAACCAGCACTCAGGGGATGCCCCTTTAAATGCGAAAGCATTGTGTTGATTCGGAAGACGGGTGATAGTAAGTTGGAGGGTGGAAAAATGGAGTAGTGTCGGTGAAGATTTGATTTAAATTTACACAGATTGAAACTGTCGGGAAACACGATCGCAGGGAGATTGTTCCACAATTTTACTGAGCGACCGAAGAACGAATTATCTCGGTAATGCGATGTTCTATTGGGCAAAAAGGCAATGGTAAAGGGATGGACAGGCCATGTATCTCCCTTGAACACTTCACTTGGTAGTACCTGTACAGAAGGCTTAGGCAACCAACATTGGGACGATGCCCAAGAGAGTTGAGAGAAGATGAAATATTTCCATCACCTATCAAATATATCGCACGTCTTTGAATCCGTTCCAGAAGCTCCAAATATGATCCATTTTCGGCCTAATATATGAGGTATAGATCAAACGAAGATCAGATGAAGTGAAGTATTTCTTACACCGTTTCAAAAAACCAAAGCACTTGGCTGCTTCTTTTGACGCATCAAAAATGTGATCATTCCTTAGCCGATTTCACCCCTGCTTATATTGAAACGAGTATCCCGAGTATCCTCAAACTAATTTAAGCTCCACAGAGCTTGTAAGATTTAGCCAAAAAACTCCACGAACTGTTCCATCTGTCAAATTGGATAATGTCATTTATCGTTAGATGAAAATTTACTTCTGTGTTTTTGTTTGAATTGTTTATATAGTTTTAATTTACATCCATTTGCTCTATTTTACTCTGGTGAAAGATGTAAGACATATTTTAAAGAAAAAAATCTAACAAATCTGACTCAACTCTATGATTTGCAAAGAAACAATTTTAGTTAGATATGACATTTTCTCAAATCGACGAAAATTCTAACTCAGTGTAAAATCTCACGGAAACGTAGTAAGTCTAAATTAATAAATAATTATTATTTTGATAATTTCAATTATTTTGATAATTTAAAAATAAAAAGGACGAAAAATATCCTAAAATAAATCAACCAGCGAATAAATTTTGACATTCAACATGGAATCATACATCAAATTTTAAATTTACACTTTGAATAATGTTAAATAAAAATTGATTTAATGTCATTATTCAACGTTCGCTGTCATTGTTCTGAGTGAAATGTGTAAATTCACCTTTAAGCCCTGAAATTTGCTGCGTAAGCTTAACCTATAATTTTTTGTCATCTTCTCGATTAAGGTTAATGTTTATAATCATTTATAATAGACATGCTCCATATCCGGCCTTTGTGGTACTTTTTCAGTACAAGATTGGCAAATGTATAAGAATTCTTCACTTTTGTAAATGATTTTCGATTGTTTTGACACAAACCTTAAAAAATTTAGCAATGAATAAAAAAATGGAATTAACAGTGCGTAACTAACAAGCGTTGAACGATTGTTTAATAAAATTTATTGAATAAGACTGTAAGTCTCCGGGACACTTCTATATACATATATCGAAAAACCCTTTCCAAAAATTAATATTTCCTATGTTAGTAATTTTTCACGAGCGATATGTTTCTCTCAAAAATGCACCAAGTTGGATGGACACGAACCCAAAAGATAGCACATGTCGGATGGACCGACAGAAAAGTAAAACATTTTTGTCTTCCATCGGACATGTCCATCAGACATGATTTTTTGCACACAAACGATACTACATGTGTGATGACATGCCATCCGACAAGTATTATCGTTTGAGGGGACCTCTTGTGAAGAGACGTCCAGACAGTTGTTAAGACATTTGACAAAAAAGTGAAAAATTCGACATGATATAATATTTTTAATCTAAATAAGATCATCAAATTATTAATAACTCCCAATTATTCCCTTGAAATGCTCATGCCTACTGTCATTCAATATAAGAAATGGCAATTTACTGTAAGAGCTACTGTCTAGCCAATTGTATGCAAACAATTTAAGACAGTTGGCCAGACAGTTGCAAAAGTGAAATACCGGCCCATTATCATAAGCAAAATAAACGCCGATTTTAAAGTTAGTATAAGCATTTTTGACAGTTTTTTAATATAATTTGTTGTCAAATAGATTGCACTAAAAAATCGTCGATGAGTAAATATCAAAAGAAAAATATGGAAAGTACAAGGAAGGATAACCAAAGAAAAATAAATAAAAATGGCAAGCGTTTCACCAATATAGGAGTTTTTTATGAAAGCAACAAGAAATTGTACTGCCATTGTTATGATGTGCTCTTTTTGAGCGCTGAAAGATAATAGTGTCCATCCGACATGTAGTACAGTTTGAAGCTCGATCAAATTTTTCCGTTACTCTGTCTAAGTTCATACTGCATATTGTTTAGTCTGAAAGGACCTAATCGCCTTTTACTCCATTCGTCCAAATTTTTCATTCAACAAGTCGTCAAAAAATTTGACAAACAAAAATATATATATGGAATTTGACAACAATTTGATTTGTACACTTTTGACACGTTTGATGAAAATCAAAATTTTGTTGTTGCTCCTGAATTACTTGGCATGAAGCTCACATATGGAATTCTTAAAAATTTATATATTTTTAAATTTTATCTAAATACAAAATTTATTGATTTTTAGGTTGTTTGATCAACGATTTGTTGAATAATTTGACGTGTGAACACTCGTCAAATTTTCTAGTGCGATTTCGTCACTTAAAAAAAGATTTCAACGTGAATAAATTAATAGAAAATGCACGATTAACAAGATTTCTGGATTGATTTTATTGAAAGTTATAGACAGCTGGGGCAGATTAAATCGGAAATTTATAAAAACAGATTATTAAAAAATAAAGCATATAGAGTGCTGATGATATTTTCACTTTGGTGTGCAAGACAATAATGAAATTTGGCGAACAATTTGATAATATGAACACATGCGTGGTCAAACTGTTTGACCAACGATTTGATGAAGAATTTGATAATCTGAACACCCTTGTACGCAGTAATAGTATAAAACATCCCTGATTCCGAACTGTGTTGCAATTCGACAAAAAATTTAATGATGTGAACTGGCCTTATTAAATTTTACAATATAATCTATTACTAGTGCCAGGGCTGCATAGACTGATTTCAATAGTAAATTCAATATGGTTGATTCGTCTCGGAGCGGTGGGTACAGCAGCTGTCAAACACATATATTATAATTAACACACTTTGTTATTTGTCTTGCTTTTATTCGTTTAAGCCTGACTTTGACAGGTGCTGTAGAGAGAATTTTATTTACCACTCCTACCATGTTGGATATAGCTGTCACAGGCCCATATGAGTCTCAAATCGCATAGATCGGTATTCAATGAACATGTTTTACGCTCTTTTATTTTTTGATCGTTGCTAGGTCACACAATATTGAAATGCTCGCTAGTTAATATTTGACATTTCCATATGAGTTTTCCATGTATCACTGTTTTGAAGGCCGATCACTGTACAGTTCAAGGATCTTTCTTGTTTGCTTGTGTCAATTACAACAAGAAAATGTAATAAAAATAATGAAGTTTTTTCTGACTCTTCCCCGGTGAGAATCGATCCCGTATTTAAATGTTTAAAAGTCTAATACATTACCAACTGATCCAAACACCTTAGTTACGCAAACTCAGTGATTAAATATTAAACACACTGTTGCTATGGTTCTATAAAGCTATGTTGCAGTGGATCACAATAATCTTTTAATAAGTAGAGTATTTTGTATTAGCTATCCTACATATTCAACATATTTTTCAGCAATCCAAACAAAAAATAGCAAGCACTTTGCAAATTATTACAAAAAAACCATTATATGGTTAAACCTATGAAATTGCGAAAAATCTTCGCTTCTCTCGTGTATCCAACGAAGCCAACAAATTAATAAGAGAGAGTAAGATATACAAAAATTAAAAGAAGTTATCTGAGAAAAATGCGAAAAGAACAAAAGGCATCACGAAAAAATTGACGGTACAGAGACATCGAGACCGTCAACTTTTCCTCCCTTTCGTCGCTTCCGATTTGCGGCGAATTGCCTACAAACTCTGAAAATTGAATTCAATTCTTTACCAATGTGAAAGAGGTCAAGGGAGCATTCAAGCAATTTCAGATAAGCAATAATGTTAAAATAATACCAAATGTTTTTATAGTACGAAATAAAGTGGAGAAGAAAAAGTAGTATATTTCAAAGAAATGTCAAACACAGATTGGCGTGTCGTGTGAGCTACCAATAATCTACAAACAATCAAAATTTAAAAGAGCGTAAGAAATGTTCATTGATTGCCAATTATACAATCCATTACTTGTTGGCCATTACTTGTTGGATAGCATGTTTAATCGTTTGACTGGAGCTATTGATTTTTGAATATCTTATTAAATTTTTAATTTTCCCATTTTCAGTTTGTTTGAAGAAGTTGTATAAATCGGTTGCCTTAGTGTGATTGAATTTTAAATCCAAATATGAAACAATATTTCTGCATTTTTTTTTAAATTATAAAAATGTATGGACAAATATGCAATAAAAAAGTGAACGAATGTAAGCTTTTGGATTCACCATTTACACATGTTTTTTTTTAATTTTGCAACGAAAATCGGCGGCAATACATAACCGACTATTAATGCCTTTATTTACCAATTGTTTATATGTACATTTCAGGACTTTGGGAACCATCCCCACTCTGTAGAAAAGTTTGGCTTTGCTCATGGCCGTGACTACATTTGCGTTTGTTAATGGCATAAGAATATGCCAACTATTTCATTTGCTAAAACGGAAGCCATTAATCAAAAAGGATCAATTAAAAATTGGGGAACCTTTTTCACTGGATGGAAAATCCTATTCATGCACATAAATATTGTACATCTGTGCTATGCTTAACGCTATCTACAATGTTGCTTATTACATTGGAGATATAAGGAAGTATGGAGTAGGGAAAGCTGAACAACTAAGGTAAATATGCTTGAAATAACAACATTTTTTTCTAAAAACTAATTATATTAAGTGTATTCACTTCAGCGCTGAAATTTCAAAAATGCTGAAATTTACGAAAACTTTAGTTCAAGTGTTGTTGTTTTGGTTTTCCGAAGTTTGCTTAAATTTAATCATCTATTGAGTTGCTGAAAAATAATCGGAAATTTGCGAAGAAAAGATGTGTTCAGTAATCATAAGCGAATCTGTTTAATGATCCGACCTGTCATGTCATCGCACATGTAGTATCATTTGTATCAAAAAAATCAAGTTGGTTGGACATGTCCGATGAAAGACAAAAATTTTGGACTATTCTGTCGGTCCATCCGACAGGTAGTATCATTCGTGTGCGTGTCCATCCAACTTGGTGCATTGTCTCGTTCGCTTAAAACTTTTGAGCGAAGCACATCTCGCGCAAAAAATTACTTACATAAGAAATGTTTAATTTTGGAAAGAATTAAGAGAATTAAAGTAACTAAGGAGAAGAGACATAGAAAATAAATAGTTAAGAGTGCATAAATAATTGTTGAAATCAATGCATTCGTCATTTTTACGCTACAAAATATTTGATGCGCTCGATGTGCACTCTTTCAAAACTATAAAATAATGAAGTACATCCGACATGTGCGACCATTTGGGATCAACGAAAAAAAGTGCCTTTATTTTGTCGCACTAAAAATCACTCAAATCTCGCCTAAAAGCTAATGAAATCTAGAATCTAGATCAAAATTGGAATTCAATTAGTTTCTTTTGATTTATAGTTTTGATGGCCTCTTATAAAAATTATACATATATATAATATAGTACATATATAGTATAGGAACATGTGACAAGGAGAGTCTTTGTCTGTTGACATGCATCGCATGACCAACGAAATGAAGCGATGGCGATTTTAAGGTTAACAGATGCATGTGAAAAAAACGAAACATTAAAAAAGGTCGCTCTCTTCAACTCGTCGGAAATTTCAGCAGTGAAGTGAATACCCTTATTATATATAAAATGGTACCATAATCATATATATTGGTTGTATACTAAGAAATATATAGGTATTTTCCAAGATCTTATAAAAAGAAAATTATTTAAAAAAAAACGATAGCTCGAAAATTAATCGATTTTTTCTTGGCATTCGTATTTATAATGAAAGTACTTTACTAATACGTTGAAATCGTAATCTCCCCGTTTGTCAAGTGAAACAGAATTATAAGAATTGATTTTGACAATTCAGGCACTGAGAAAGAAATCATGATAAGCCTTTACTCTACCATGAATACTGCACTGCCTCTTCTTAAATGTAATAGATTGTGAGAAGCCCCATAAAATGGAGTAGAAATTAAAGCACTTATTTTTCAGAAGTTTCCGACAACACTGTTAGTGAAAATATTTTGCTCTCGCCTTCTCGTTGAAATGGGCGACGTTAAATCGCCTTTCAAGAATTTATAATATTAAAAAAAACAGAGAAATCGAATAAAAAACAATTAAAAATTTTTAAAGACTTCTTCAAACATCAATCAGCAGAAATTGTGTGCATTGTATTTATTTGTGTTTATTTGGAAACTAACAATTTTCAAGTTTTCATTTGTGTTCTTTTGGTTGCGCTGTATTTTTTTATTTTCTTGTGTCTGTGCCTGTGTGAAAAATCGAAGCTTGCGGTGACGACGTCGCGTTGCAGCAACGCCTGTTTATATATCGAAGTTAAAAGCTTGAATTCAGGAAATAACTTAAAAATTTCTTGATTGTCCTGTGCACGAATTGAAAGAAAAATCTATATTCTGAAGACGGAAATTGATAGTTGGTCAATTGAATTAGAACGCAATAACGTAATCAGGATCTGTGCGGAAAACTCTGGGGTCTGAGTCAGTGTTTTACGCCAGCCTTCACTTTCCAGGCGGCTCTGTTTTGGCGCAAACGCCACCGAAAAAACGGTAATCATATTTTAATTTTTAATCAAACGAAAGGTAGGAAAATTGTTATTCCTTTAATGTTGATCCGTTTGCACTATCTCTTTCTATAGCTTTGTTAGTCGGAATGGGCATTGTGTGTAGGAATCCGTTAATTCAAATTATTTCACATCGATGTAAAGAATGACAGACTGCGCAAGGAGTGCCACCTTTTTTTATAAAGATAAATGCTGTCAAAATCGAAAAAGCCGGCGTTTATTAAAACGTATAAATATTTATACCAGTTTTGACATGTTGGCTTTTAAAGTTATATTTGCAATGAAAAACTTTTTTGCAAATAGTATTTCTGTTAATATGATTTAGGTTAGCATTCCTAAGAATACAGAGCTAAACATTCGGTTAAATGCTTTTTCGTGTAAAATTATTTTAAAATTACCTTTTTTATTGTATAAAAATTATATTTAACATTTCTTTTTTAATTTTTTTATGTATTTTTTTTAATGGTGATAAGAACTAATAGTGATAATCTGAAACATTCGCTTAAACACACCACAACAAACATTATGGACTTAATATACTCTTTTAAGACTCAAATAAATGAGTTTTTATCGTCATAATGCGCTAAAAAAAAAACACTCTTCTATAAGTACGTTTTCGTAGGTTGTGGTCTCGAAAATATGATTAATAATAATGACTGTTTTATGTATCTTTTTGGACTAAAAATTAAGACGCTTTTAAGACTCAGAAATTATTTAACAATTATTAAAAAAAAACGAAATGGCCATTTCAGCCCTTGAAAGGACTTTGACCGAGCTTTTTATGATCAATTGTGTTGTGTTGTGGAATGTTTGAACACAAATTATCGAGAACTGGACCTACATGTTTTATGACGACTCCGAACGGCTTACGTTCTCAAGAAGATTTTCATGGCAGTTTTTTTTCTGTGGTTTGCCATTGTCTGCAGAGAGGTAACGGCCGAACAGAAAAATTAATTCAATTGAAAAAACTTTCTGTGTCTGGCGGGATTCGAACCAGGGTACTCTAGCGTATGGGCCACACACTCTACCCACTACGCCACGGCCGCCACTAATATTGACTTCCAGGTTTAAATATCAAAACATGATTTGATGAAAAATTGTTATAAAAAATCGCGCGATTTTTCCTTTCCTTTCTTTTGATACCCATAACGCTAAAACTAAAAAAAAAGCACAAGTTTTTACACCTATTTTCCCCAACTATAATCGCCTATAACTTCTAAACTACTTGAGAGCGGGCCGAAATTTTTTCACCATTAGCGTTTTAAGCTCAAAATACACATTTAAAAAAGGTGATTTTAGCTAAAAGTAAATTGTTACATTTTTTTCAAAATGTGTATTTGGAGCTAAAAGTAATAGCTTGAATATTTGTGGTGTTACTTTTTTTTTTTGGCTTAAGTGATATAATTTTCTAAATTGGGGGCTTATTTCATGGAATAAGTTCATAAACATTTTAAAACTTGGGGGTCATACTTAATGTGGCTCTTACCTCAGGGAAATAAGTATATGTGCATCAGCTTAATTTGAAATAAAACAACGGAAACCATTGGAATTCATTTCATTTTTTAATATATAGTAGTATTAATGAATAGTAACATAAAACTAAACAACTTCATTTCAATATGCTTACAACAAGAAAAATAGGCAACTAAATATTAATGCCTCTTAGGAAATAAGTATATGTGCATATAGACATTTATTCAATTAAATTCTACCCAACCATTTTTTTTTTTATTGTTAGTAATCAATATGTTTTCCTTTTTTTATAAACACTTGAGTAACTCTATTTGGCATAGAGTCAACCAATTTCTTTAAAGTTAACGGGCTTATTTGGCTCCACTCGCAAAGTAAAGCCTCTTTCAGCTGTTTTATGGTCTCAAACTGACTGCCGTTCTTATAAATTTTGTTCGAAAGTATCCCCCAGAGGTCCTCGATGGGGTTTAGGTCCGGACTGATTGCTGGCCACTCCAAAACTGGTATGCTCCTGGATGTAAAGAACTCCTTCGTAGTGCGCGCTGTTTGAATAGGTGAATTGTCCTGCTGGAAGATCCAATCATCTCCATACAGGTCCCCAGCAAATTCTACGAGCACTTCATCCAACAATTGTACATAAAAGTCCGCATTAGTTTTGGTTGGAATGAAGCAAAGCGGTGACTTTCCAGCATACCCAAAAGCAGCCCAAACCATCAGCGATCCGCCACCATGATTTCGCTTATGACGAGTTTGGCGGGATTGCCTTATATCGCGCCAGTACTTGTGACAGCCATCAGGGCCGTCCAAATTGAACTTCTTTTCGTCAGAAAAAATTATTTTTTGGAATTCATCGTCCCAAAATTTAACTTTTTCTGCAAATGCCAAACGAGCGTTTATGTGGCGTTTCAATAATTTAGGTACAGGCTCTCGGGAATCATATTTGATCACTTTATTTTCGGTCAAGACTTGATGGACTCTTCTTCTTGATACGGCTAGTTTCAAATGACCTTTGATCCCCATGCAAGACATGTCTTTTTGGACTGCTAATCGACGTATTTCGCGCTTGCACCGTTCATCGATAGTAGTCGGTCTGCCACAGCGCTTAGTCTCGCCATAACCATCCGGATTTTTTAGGAAATTTGAAATCGTATTTCTGTGTCGATTTACTCTGGCTGGAAGCGATATCGGCAATTTTTGTACCGGTTTCATGTAAACCCTTTATCAATCCGCGCTCTTCCTCTGACAAATGATTTGCACGTGGCATTCTAATACAAATACCACATTTGGTGTCAATATTATATTTTACAAGTGTAAACACTTCTTTTACTTACATGCTTTTAATTAAAAAATATGACCCCTTCACTTTACTTAACTCGTTCACACTCAAATCCATACTGATCTGTGTTTGCACATATACTTATTTCCTAAGCAAATCACGAGTCTGAACACGATTTGATGATAACGGTACTCAATATGAAGAATAAGGAAGGCTTTTGCCTAGGGCAAAGAGACATTACATTAAACAAAAAAGAACTTGCGTACCCAAAAAAATTTGCCGTTACAAAGAGAGAAGATACCGATAAAAACAAAAATGCACATATACTTATTTCCCTGAGGTATAACGTTTCAATTTTTGTTATTGAAAATATCTCAATTCGAAATATTCAGTTTCTTCGATATTTTTGTCGCGCAGTCCTACAGAATCTTTATTTTATTCTTTTTCTTTGCATTGTAATAGTTTTTTTTTGCTTGGTGGGCTTCAAGCCCAACGCACAACCTATTTAAGCCTGACGGCTAAATTAGCCGTCAAACTGACATATGCCAGTTTGCCGTTGCTCAGATAACACCACGAGGAGGTTTGAGTCGACTTGAGACGGTTTCGACATGGATAATACTGGCATCGTGGCCAAATACAGTGGTGCAGTGCGTGGCCCATACGCCAGAGAACCCTGATTCAATTCCTACCTGACACAGAAAGTTTCTGCAGACAATGGCAAATCTCAGAGAGTAAAAACTGCCATGAAAAGCTTCTTGAGAACATAAGCCATTCGGAGTCGGCATAAAGCTGGTAGGTTCAGTTCTCGATCATTTGTGTTCAAACATTTCACAACACACACAACACAATTGATCATAAGATGCTCGTTCAAAGTCCTTTCAAGGCCTAAAATGGCCATTATGTTTTTTTTTTTTTTTTTTTTTGGATGGTGGTCTTCTCTTTGTTTTTTCGCAAGCACATTGGTTGTGGAATAGCGCTTTTATTTTAAGTAAGAGGCAGCAAATTAAGAGAGTTGCAGTAGTTTAAAAAAATATTGAAATCACAAAAATATTAAATGCAAAATGATTTCACACAGTACTTGCCAATTCTAAACAATTTTGCTAAAAATGTATAAATACATAAGTGTGTGGCAATCCTATACATATCACTATCTATATTACGTTCATGCTTACGCTCTATCTCATTATATTTGCTCATGTCCCTCGTTTCCTTTACCTTTGAATTTATGAAGCAAATGCTGTCGCCCGTGAAGCAAGCAGCTTGCACTCAAAGTACACGTACGGGCGAATTGCACGTACGAGCAACTTTGCCCACCTATACTCTACGCATATTAAGATGGCCTGATGGTCTCCCGTCATACAAATCTAGAAGGAAACTGCTAGGGTTGCAATCACTAAAAGATAGAAGCTCCTACTGCTCCTTTATATTTGTTTTTAATGTGCTATCCGGTCAGATTAATTGCCCCCGATATATCAATGTTATTTCAAATGTATAGTCCTCCTAGAAATTTAAGGCACAACAGAGTATTCGAGAATAGCACTCTCAGAACAAATTATGCGCTTAATTCGCCTATAATTCAATGTAAGCGTCTCTCCAATAGTCTTGCTTGTGTTTTGAATTTTAATGTTTGTCTATCGCTCTTTAAACGTGATTTATGTATTTTGTATAATTAGCTAATATTTATAATTTACTTGCTTTGCACCTTAATTGTTTCATATTTTATAGTGCAATCTGGTTTTTTTAATTTATTGTGCGTTAATATCTCCAGAAATCTCTTTTTGTATTAATGCTTAACTTATATTGTTATTTTATTATTATTGTTCTAAACTTTATATTTTACTTTATTTAATTAGTCTGTTAGATTGTTTGAAATCAGTAGACCGAACAAATAAATAAGTAAACAAAAAACTCTTGAAAGGTACAATTTTACCAATTTGGAGAAAAGTCAACATTTCCTTTTAGAAATGGAGTAAGCTGATTTTTTCGTAGCATCTGGTTTCTTTTTGATGTTTGACAGAAAAAAATATATATAATTACATCAATTGGTAGTCACAATTATTTTTTTTCTTATTTTCTTACAAAGCAAAGCATACCTAATTCTTTATTAAAATAGAAACGTTAGGTTTATTTTGTAAAACACAGAAGAAGCTGACTTGAATATTTAAATGGCTTGTCTAAAATTCATCTTTGAGTGTTTAAAGGTAGATGAGTGGAATTTTTCAGTGTTCCAGTAGTCATTTTCATACAAATAATTCAAATAATAGTTACACAAAACAGAAAATGTTTGGATTTTTTTAAAGGAATATTATACTTTAGTAATTTATCTCTGTTTTAAAATATATTTCACTGATCTATAAGTTATAGTGACATTGTTATAACTCATAGTTGGTCAAATTCTGGAGTCAAATGTCCTAGTAGTCACAATGGAATGCCCCATAAATATTTCTTTTCATTTAAATATTTAAAATTTTTAATAAAAATATATTCATTTTGAAATAGGATATACATAAAATTCGTTAAGATTTGCAGGTGGAGCAGTTCAGCAGGTATCCCTCAGTAAATTTTGTTCCCAAATTGAAACAGAACATTTATAAAAACGCAATAAACTACGTTATTTTCATTGCATCAATATTTAAATTAGGCCAGGAAAATAACTTCGTCCCTATGTGCTTAACTTTGTCCCTAAATATATTTTTGTTAAACTATTAATAAAATCAATATTAAACCAATAAACTTAAACTATTAAGGGGGGGGGAGGGCGTCTGGCCAGAATATTTCGTTTTTCGACGTCAATTAAATATATTTTCATTTTAGATAGAGACGTGTGCTTCCCGGTACCTTCCTAAAATTTTATTGGCTATCGATCTATCACTATGATAATTTGAAAAAGTCCTTTAAAAGGACGAAAAAAGGATTTACAAAAATTTCACCTTCGGACCGACGGACAGTGCCGGGCTACACCCTATGTATTTTGTATGGAAGCATGGGACATATACATTTTTTTTAATTTTACCGCGTTTATTGCTACTTTTCATTGTATGCTCTACTTTTCATGTAGGCGTTCAGATGCTCTGCCAATTCTTCGAGCAGCCATGTCGTATAGACGGTTTATTTCATTGATACGATATACTGTTTAATGATGGTCGAACATGTGAATTTCGCCAAAGACTCTGTAAAGCTGCTCCTATTCGAGACAGCTGCTCCTATTCGAGACAGCTGCTCCTATTCGTGCCGGCCGTGGCGCAGTGGGTAGAGTGTGTGGCCCATACGCCAAAGAACCCTAGATCGAATCCCACCTGACACAGAAAGTTTTTTCAATTGAATTAATTTTTCTGTTCGGCCGTCACCTCTCTGCACACAATGGCAAACCTCAAAGAGTAAAAACTGCCATTAAAAGCTTCTTGAGAACATAAGCCGTTCGGAGTCGGCATAAAGCTGATAGGTCCAGTTCTCGATCATTTGTGTTCAAACATTTCACAACACACACAACACATTTGATCAGAAAAAGCTCGGTCAAAGTCCTTTCAAGGGCTGAAATGGCCATTTTTATCATTATACAGGGTGCCCCGCAATTGAGTGCAACTATTAACGGAGGTGAAAGGTTATGTCGAACTGAGCAAAAAATCGTATGGGAGGGAGGGAAGCTACAGGGTTAATTAATACTTCGCGACTTAGGTTTACGTTATTGTTTCTAGCAAGAAAACTAACGTACACAAAACTTATTTTGATAGCTCATTGCAAAGGCAATAAAATCACCTTTCTAACGGTATACCAACAAACCCCACTGACTTAACCGTTACCGAAGTGTGCTCGTGTAAAGATGAAATCAATCTGTTGAAACTACTAAATTTCAACTTTGAGTGCAAATTTCTCAGAATTTAGCGTAATAAATGAAATTTTTTTCAGGAACATAGCTTTAAAAAAAAAGAAAGATGGCTGTACAAAAAAATTATATTTATTAGAAATTAATTATAAATAATGACATTCAATTAATTATGCAGTAGATAATATCATTGTTTTCTAATAAGTATTATTTTTTAGTAGAGCCAACTTTTTTGTTTTTTGAGATATGTTTATGATTTTGGTGTCATTGTAAAGAAAATTGAATAAATTACAAAATTAAAAAAAATCTCTCCCTGTATTCAATGACAAATACTTGTGTCCTATGTCGAAAAAAAGAAAAATTTTCTAAGTACAATTGAAATAATCTGAAGTACAATTGAAAATTCTAAAGTACATTTATAAATTTCTAAAATTCAATTGAAATTTTCTGAAGTCCATTTGGAATTTTCTCATGTCCTTCTGAAGTTTTCTGAAGTACATTTGAAATTTTGCAAAGTACATTTGAAATATTCTGAAGTGCATTTGAAATTTTCTGAAGCACAAATGAAAATTCTGAAGTACATTTATAAATTTCTCAATTCGATATGGTCTATTCTGAAATTAATTTGGTTATTCTGAAATTAAATTGGTTATTCTGAAGTACAATTGGAATAGTCTGAAATCAATTTGAAGTATTCTTAAATCAATTTTGTGTTTTCTGAAATTAAATTGGCTATTCTGAAGTACAATTCTAATATTCTGAAATCAATTTGTAGAATTCTGAAACTAATTTTGTGTTTTCTGAAATTCAACTTTCTTTTCTGAAGTACAAATAAAACATTCTGAAATAAATTTTAAATTTTCTGAAATAAATTTGCTATTCTTTGAAGTACAGCTGGAAAAGGTGTAGTCCTAAATAAAAAAATTTAATAAATTACTTTTTTTTTTTATAAATCCAATACAATGAAGCATAGATTAACATATTTACACTGAATCTCACTTAAGATAAGAGGAGGGGGAAGGGGGTCGAGCCAAATCTCACGATATCTCACTAGGAGGAAGGGGGGTTAATCGTCAAAATCACCACATAATTAATGGATGCCCTCTAATAAACTCTTAAGGCCAAAAAGAAAGCTGTCTTTATTTCAGACATAGTCAAGAGTTTAAAAAAATCAACCCTTTTTTATATTCAAAGCAAAATAAATAATACCAAAGAGACAAGGAAACTTATGTAGATATAAAGTAATAAAGATATTTCAGACAAACTTAGGCATACAAACAAACATACATGTTGCATACACAACACACATACAAACAAACACATACACATACACTCTTCCATTCGTTCATAGAAATCAAAAGGTATGAAATATTCGCAATTTCGAGTCAGAAACTTAACTGATTCGTCTAAATATATACTAGGTATGTGCCCAAAATAACAAAACTGCTCGGGAAAACTGCGGCGGGAATATTGAGCAATTCCTTAATATAGAAATGCAGCCATTTGAATGGAAGATTTATTTAAAACTTGTTGCACTGCACAAACTTAATTTAAAACTTCGCACATTTAAAATTGGGTTAAGAAATTCCAGAGTAAGTTACTGAATTTGCATTATTTTTTTGTTGTTTTTGTGCTGAACCTAATATTGTAGAAAAGCAATGAAATCAAGGTTGTTACTCCAAACATATGGTCATTTCCAATACAACCGGTAGCATTTTATAAGGTTAATGAAAGAATGATTTAAAAGAGACAAAAACAATTTTCTGCATACATACCATATAAACAACAGAAATTAATTTTTTTTTCTTACACGATGTGGTTGAGCTTACCTTGCGGTTGGGCTTTGTTGTTTGTTGTTGTTGTTGCTGTGGTTGATGCATCAGTTTTGACAAGCAATCTAGTGTGAATCAAGATAGAAATATTAATTAGTTTAATTTTGCTATATAGCCATATTTGGATAAAATGTAATGTATAACATTTGCTTCTTGGTTCCTACCTTCCTTCTCTACTCTACTCGATCATCACACTTTCTGCTTGACTGATTGTTTTAAATGCTTAAGCACTCAAACATAACAAAACTAATTTCAGCACATCTTTTCTTTCGATTTTATTTTTACTTTTAGAGGTCGTCGCCGGATACAAGATATAAATCGCAGTTCAATACTAGAAGGCAATCAATATGACGGAGGACACTGAATACAAAAAGCTACCAGTGGATGAGCGCTGTGTGCACAAATTGTGGAAGGCGCGTGTCGATGGTTACGAAGAAGCAGCCAAAATTTTTCGTGAAATTGACGATGAAAAATCCCCAGAATGGCAAAAGTTCATGGGGCTTATAAAAAAAATGGTAGTCGATTCGAATGCAATGGCTCAGGAGAAAGGTCTGGAGGCAACATTAGTTTTCGTTGAAAATTGTGGCAATGCGGGGCGTACTGTAGGTGATGCAATGTCCGGCATTGTACAGAAATGCATTGCAGCACCAAGAACAAAAACGAAGGAACTCTCTGTACAGGTCATTTTGATGTACATAGAAATCGAGAAGCAAGAAGCTGTAGTCGAAGAACTCATCAAAGGTATGGAACATAAAAATCCAAAAATTGTATCTGCTTGTGTGGCAGTCACAACGCTAGCGTTGCATGACTTTGGTAACAAAGTAATTAGCGTGAAGCCATTAATAAAAAAGTTGGCTCCATTAATGAGTGATCGCGATAAGTCAGTGCGTGATGAGGGCAAACTGTTGGCTGTGGAAATTTATCGGTAATTATTTATTTTTTAATTATTACTATAAATGTGGTTTGCATGTGCCATTAATGTATTTAAGCTGGATTGGCGCTGCGATGAAGCCACAGATTGCATCATTACCACAAATTACCATAAAAGAGCTGGAAGATGAATTCGATAAGTTAAAGGGTGAAAAAGCCGAACCCATCAGGTAATATTTTTTTATTGTTAAATTTGTATGCATTTTATTTATAAAATTATTATTCATAAATTTTCAGATATTTGAAGTCTCAGCAAGAACGACAGCAAGCTATATCGACTGCAGCTGGTAATGTCGATGACTGTGGTGATGGTAAGTATTGTTTAAATCAATATTTTATAGCCAATTCTTGAACTCTATGAACGCTACTCAAATAACAATATCAACCAATGCAAGTCATGATAATAATTCAGTCTAGACTACTTTCAATATATTATCAAAACCATGAACGGCTTGAAACTATTACTAGTTACATCCATAAAACCAGTAGCGAATCGCAAGCTTTGGAAACAACACATTCGGACATGCATCTTTTGAGAATATTTTCGGAACTGAGAAATCAAAAAAGAGCAACAGATTAAAGCATACCCAGTGTGAAATTAGGTACAAAACACACAAAAATGCATCCCCAGACCCTATGGCGATCTCTAATTCTACTTTGATGGTTCCAAGAGCCTCAGGTGTATGCTGCGAAACACTACAAATCAAGGAGTCTTATGAACTCTCAGATTATTGTAGCTCCAATTGCTACAATCTGATATTTGCAACAAGTTTTACAAGAGTAATAATTTCGACAAATCCTGGAAAAAACCCACGAAAATCAAATTGACACACATCATCTCTTTGTCGATTTTAAAGCTGCGTTCGGTAGCCCGAGAAAGGATTGCCTATACGCAACAATGCCTGAGTTCGGTATACCTGCAAAGTTGATTAGACTTTGCAGAATGACGTTGAGCAACACACGCAGCTCAGTCAAGGTAGGAAATTACCTCTAAAAAAATACAAGGCTAGTTTCGCTCTTGCTCATGAAAATATTTACAAACTGTATACAACTTAACTGAGTGGCGGCCGTGGCGTAGTGGGTAGAGTGTGTGACTCTTACGCCAGAGAACCCAGGTTCGAATCCTCCATCTGACACAGAAAATTTTTTCGATTGAATTAATTTTTCTGTTC